>JADMLD010001391.1:0-1200000 GCA_017589585.1 Phylloscopus whistleri
AGGTTGGATGGGGCTCTGAGAATCCTAATCTGGTTGAAGGTGTCGCTGCTCACTGCCAGGGGCTGGGAATGGATGAATCTTAAAGGTCTCTTTCAACCCAAACTATTCTATGATAGTATGATTCTCTTCTTTTCTTCTCCTCTCTTATACTGAAGATGTCTCTGTCCTCAACCTGGACTAAGCACACGAAAACTTAGAACTCTGAAAAAACAGCTGGTATTTGGTCCAGGTCTCTGCTGTGCTGGCTCCACTGAACTGATGATGGTGAAGAAGGACACCCAGTAACACCTGGCCAGCACAGAGTACCTTCCATCTCTGATGTGTTTTCCAAAGCTCACACTCCTGATGTACAGGACAGCCCTGAGGCTGTGCTGGTACTGCTGCTGTACAGGGGGTGAATAGCAAGTTTAGGGGTCATGCCCAAGGCCTTGGTGGGGGCACTTTCAGACCAAGGGGTAGGGCAGGGGAATCCCCACTCCAACAGTCAGAAAAACACATTAGCTCTCCAAGACTGGCCAGTTTTTTCCTAGGATTTGTAGGATATTATATAACTACCTTTTGATTCAGTGTGCCTGCAAGTGTCAGCTTGGAAATTTATGAAAGAAAATAAAGAAAAACAAGCTTTGGAGGAATGGGTTACATTTGAAATCTGGTAAATGGTTGCTGGTGTTGCTAAGAATTACTGGTTTTAACGAAGGATTTCTAGCAAACCCCTCCTTTCTCCCTCACATGCAGCAACCCAAGGAGGGTGAACTTCCAGATTCCAGCTTCCAGAGGTGAACTTCCCGATTAATACTGAGCTGGTTTCTTCTCACATGTAACCATCCTGAGTTTTTCAGAAGATGTTTTAAATGATTTGGTCAACGTAATTCAAATGTATATGAGAAAAAACCTTTGAGAAGTAATAATTTTGGGGTTATGTAGAGTTATAAAACCAGTCAATACTGGCTTTATACAAAATGCAGCCTTTCTTTGCAGTGCTGAGTCTCAATGAAATTATTGAAGATTTTCAGCCAGCAGTAGCGAACTTGCAAAGGCTACACAGCTGATGCTGCTGATTGTATTGGTAAGGGCTGAAGTTGTAAATCACACCTCTTCAGCATAGTAAGGAAAAGCAAGCTACTCCCTTACTGTCACAGTAGTACAGCCTACTTCCCATTCCTGCTCCTATATCCCCCTCAGTACAGCTGAGGTTTTGGACATCATTTGCTTTCTCCTCAGGTGTAGGAAGAAGTGAGCACAGGGCTCTGCTCACTCAGCTGCCAAAGGCAGGGATGTCTTTTTGGCCTGTGTCCTGCTTTGACAGAACAAACATGGAGGAGGCTTTCTGAGATTTCTTCCTTTCACGTTTCCTCGCAGGAGTTTATGTCATCTGTGGAAATCACATTGTAGAGGTGAAAGTGGAGAATGACTCCAGATATTCATATGGGAGAAACTGCATCTTTCCAGCTAGAAGGAGCCCCAAATCTTTCTGTGCTCAGAAAAAAACATCTCCTTACTCTTTGTTGGCCTGGCTAGCTAAGTCTGGCTTATATTTTTGTATCTAGAATTTCTGGTTTTATGTGACTGCCAAATTTCAAAATGACAAACCTTTGATACTTACCTGTGCTTTGTTTTGTTCCATACAACCCTCGAATGCCAGATTTGAGACTTCCTCAACTCTCCCTGTGAATTCCTGTATCCCCTGGGAACCATATCCTGCCTCTGTTACCTCTGCTGCACCATGGGCACAAATCTTCATTACACCTCCAACTCAGATCCCTGCCAGGCTTCCTCCTTCACCTTCGGTGGCTCCTGAGAGATGGCAGCTTGTGTTGTTGTGCAGAGGGTGGACACACTGATTTCAGCCAGGGCTCGTTGCAAAGATACCAAATCTTTCAAAGCGAAAATAAATTAGCCCACAACTTCTAGGCAAAACAGGCTTGATAAATGGAAGTTTTAGTCAGCAATGTTTAAAGTGAAATCAGTAAAGTGTGCATAATGATGGATGAGTCCAGAGATTTTTATTAAATACAATAGCCTAAAGAAATGTAGGGAGCTGTTATAAATGAAGTGAATGCTAGTTTAACTAAAACAACTCTTGTTTAGAGAAAAATGTTGGGATTTATTATCCTATTAGTTGCCTTTTTTCTCCCCCTTTTTTTGTAAGGAGCAGCTCTCAGGGTGTCCCGGGCAGAAAGTCAAATTCTCCATTTACCCAAGATGTTTAAAAAACATCCTCTTGAAAGTTGAAACTACTGAGTTTTTGATGGGACAACATAAATATATTTGAACTGTTGTCAGTACAAACTAGGCATCCTGAAAAGTGTCGTACATCTCCACTGGACATAATATTATTAATGTCTTTGGAGCAACTCAGCATTTATTTTGAAATTGCAAAGAGGTTTGATTCACTTCCAAAAGGAGCGGTAATCCAAAAGTGTCTCCTATTATAATATTTTAAATGACTGGATGTACAGAAAGAAAAACACAGCATTTTCAGAGGCTTGGCTGATTGAAAAATTAGTTTGGAAATGTCTGCTGGGAACCAGTTTACATTGTGTTGCTGTTCAGACTTGATGGCCCTACCTCATTCTCAGATTAGAGAGGTTGGGTTTACCAGCCCTTCAGCTAAAATACCAGTCCTGGCCCTGAGGATGGGTTACAATGCATATTGTGGGAGTGCATGCTCCAATCTGCTCTCTAACCCCTTTGAAATGATCAGGAAGCCCAGAAATATCCCAGAGACCCTGCTGCAGTCGGCCTCTGATGCTCCTAGCCCTACTGGATCTGCTCTCACCCTGATTAGTCAGTCACGCTGGAGAAGGGAAGAAGAAATGTCTGAAGTATGGAAGTATTCAGCTACATCCAATTTTTCAGCTGATGTTTTAGGAAACAGGACAGACAGAAGCAACCTAATCTAGATCTAGGTTAGACCATGCTCTCTGTTTTTTTTCATCTTCCACTCCTCTCTTCCTTCCCAGTCTAATATGAAGGTCTTGGTATTGAAATAATCTGCTTTTATAAATTTTCCCAGTATCACCCAAAACTTCAGGGTTTATTGCTTCACAATGATGGATTCTGCTGCATGTTTTGAACAGCTGAGTGTCAGATGGTTAGAGCACTCTCAGATGGTTAAAAATGGGTTTTGGTCCAGTGTCAAACTATTGCCATTCTGCTTTCATCGTAGTGAGTGCAGTGAAATATGACTTACTAATGGTATAGAAAAAGAAAGGAAAACAGTTCAAAAATTCAGAGGTAAATGACTAAATAAGGCTTGCAATGGGAGAAGGATTCTCTGTCATTTTAGCTCCAAAGTATGTCTGGGAAAACTCCTGGCTTGAGAGTAATTTAGATGGCTGTTGAATGGACAATTCTGAGAGAAAAGTTAGCTGGCAAGAGTGGAACCTTGTTTTTTGATTCGGTCTTATTTCCTTAAAGACTGAATCACACAACAGAAGAAAGTGAAGTGCAGCAAGATAGAAATTCAGTTTCTTCTTCTGGTGTTGCTTTTTCTGGTCGCCTTATGACTGATAAAGTGTTCAGCATTGATGATCTTATTGATAAACCTGGGTTCAGGGAGAAGCTCATTGCCAAGAGTTGCCTGGGGACTGCTGAAGCAGGCAGGTGGCAGTGGGTGAGGATCAGACCCCTCAGTGGAAACCCCTCAGTGTCTGGGTGGACTGGAGAGTTGACAGGGCTCTGGGTCATGCCTCTCCTGCACATTTGTGCTCCCAGAGGCAAACAGTGAACGACGGGGTGTGTGCATGTATGAAGTTTCAACCTCAAGCACTATCTAATCAAACACCTTTTTGCTTTCTGCAGCAGTAATGCTTATCCTTGAAAACTCTGTGTATCCTATCTGACTTCTGTTCTCTAAAGTTAGGTAATACTTAAACCAGTGAACCAGCTAGATCTTGGCTTTCTCCCACCCCTACATCGACTGAAGACCTGGATTCTCCCCAGTCTTAGGATGCAGAAATGAAATTAGGTTCATGGGCAGAATGGAGCAGTGACACAACTGGCCAGGCTGCACTTCTGGACGCTGCTGGGTCAGAAGGTACATTTTCCCCTCAGTTCAGGTAGACTTTGGAAACAGTTTCTTGCATTCCCTGCAAAGTCTTCACTGCCTGGGCAGCATATCCCAATGCTTGCCTGGGAGAAAACATGATGAACTGATGGCTGCCAGGAGAACTATTCACATGGAGCTCACCAACTAGAAACTATCTAGGCTGGATTTTGCAGCTAAATCCATTCACTTTTCAGCAATCTCTCCTTAAAAGTGTACAGGTACATAGAAGAGACTTAAGGCAGAACCCAAAGAGATAAATTGCATCCCCAAAAAAGACTTTAGTAGACACAAAACTCTGACTTCAGGTAGCCACCAAATGAGAAGGATGGCAAGGACTGTGCTTCTGGAGATGGCCACTTAAGACGGAATGAGCCCTAACTTCTCATACTCGACCCAAGAACTGTCTAAGCTTTTTAAATTGTGGCACTGGAGAAAATACAAAACTTTTTATGGCCATAAACTGGAAATAAACAACCAGCCAACACAGTAAAAGTAGCATTTTCCTCTGTTGAGACTGGGTCATCTGCCTTTTCTTTATTCTCATAGAATCTGGAGAGAGAGACCCCAAAATATATTGCATTACTGACAGTTCCTCCTAGAGCCAGCCCTTGCTGCAGCTGCTGGCTCTACAGGGCTGCTGTGAGCTGGCCCAGATCTGCACAGGCACCTGCAATTCCTGCTGAGTTTTCATTCCTGCCAGGCTCCAGCTGCTGTAAGGAGTAATTCCCATAATCCAGCACATCAGGACTATAAGCTCCAAGGTAAGCAGGTCAGAAGCTTGGGTTTCTGCAACACTGCTGACATATGACCCTTTTGGAGCAATAATCCTTGGCTTGAGGCCCATGACTCAAGCTGTGCCTCATGCATCTGGTGCATGTGCTGATCACGGAGGGTGCCTTGCTAGTCAAGGCTGCTGCTCACACTTGCAAGGCCTCTCAGGTGGCAAGATCCATCTTCATTTTCCTGCCAGGCAGGAGGGGAGATTGGCAGAAGAATCATCTTCTACTCTGGTTTGACTGCCAAGGAGAGGTGCAAACCTCATGGCAGAAAGTTTTGCTACTCTTCCTCAGGGAATTAAGAGAGGACGTGAATAAGCCAGCCTGAAAAGAGGAATATTTGTCCTGGACAGGAGATACCAGTAGAAATACAAGGCCAATAAAATTAAACACTTGTCTTGTGCACAAAGTCTAGCAGTTTTCTTTCTTTCACACATGGCATGTGCACAGTAATAACAAAATGTAGTCCCTTTCACCCTATGCAGATTTATGGAATTTACTAGCTAACAGCTGGGGTTTTTTCCTTCTCATTGACATTGGTATTAAAGTGTGATCTAAAATGAAAGAAGTAACCACATGTGTAAATATCTCAGCAGGTCATAGCAGCATGTAGGACCCTGAGCACCCACCTGCTGAAAAGTGTCACCAGTCTCATTTAGAGACAGGGATACAGAGGTGGGCAAGAGTGCAGACTCTGTTTTCAGCCTGGTATCCTGCAAACTCCAGTGTCATCTACTTATGGCCTGGCACAGGCAGGAGTTTACCAGGACTCAATAGGCCCCTTGGACCTGAGTGTCAGAGACATGGATGGCTCAGCTGGGCAGACCTGGTCAGGGCTAGGGAAGGCAGCCTGTTTTTCACACGGGTCCTCAGCCCTAGGACAGCCCGCCTGTCCTAGGCAGATTTGGCCCGGAGCAGTTTCAAGGCAACCAACCAACCAGATTTTATTGAAGTGAATTCTGGTTAAGTAGCAAATTCTGTCTCAAAACCAGCTAAACCCATGAACAATATGTTTTCACATGCCAGTATCTAAGCTCTTAAATCAACAGGATACATGGGCATTTTCATGTAGGTGACAGGGAATTTAGGAAGTAGTTCTTCCTGACATGGTCAGTGTTGTAAATGCTTGCTGGGAACAGCCTGACAATGCTGAGAATGAGAGAATGCTGAAGAACCAGCTTTAGGAAGAGATATGAGAATCCAGCTATGCTAGATCAGTGTGCAATGTCAGGATTGACTTCTTCTCTTTAAATGAAAAGAATCCTATTTCTTACTTTGGAAATATGCATTCTCAAATAATTCCCAGTCCACCTATTAGGAGCTCAACCCATTAGTTGTCTACATGTTTCTACATTCTTCTGGCAAGCTTTAGACATCTCTGATCAAGACAAACTCTTAGTGAAAATTTGCCAAAGTTGTGTGTCTGTAATAATATCACTTCATTGGCAGCAGGGATTAGTACATATGGCAAAGTTCAAAGATTTGGCAAAGCAAGCTTACCTACAAAGAGAGTGTTCTGTGTTACTGGAAAATGAATTCTGTTTGACTGCTGCTAAGTGTTGAGACTTTTTTCTTACAGCAATAAAACTGAATCCAATTAGAAGCGAAGAAATGCATTTTCAAATACAATGATAAAAAAATGTTTATAGGATATCTAACCCTTATACATTAAATTACCAGGTTAAAGCAACCCAAGACAAAATGGCTGTTAATTCAGCTAAACTGGAGCCCATGCTGCCCTAAGACTGATTTTTCCATGAAATTAATTCCTTATGTTCCGTCTGTTGAATTTGACTTTTTTGAAATTTGTATTTTTTCTGGAACTGCACATCCATGAGATGAAAGCTCCATCTTTGCTGTATCTGAACTGCAGGTAAAACAGTTCAGAAGAACAATATCAAAACTGGAATGCCAATCTGAAAGTAAGGAAACACTAGAATTGAAGTTGCTTCTGTATTGATGATCTGCCCAGTGTTCATACATATCACATAAGCTTGTGTACACTGCCACATACACCTATTTCTAAGGAATCCTTTCTTGTGCTGTGCAACCATGACGGTGGAGAGGCTGAAGCCTTGCCTGCTCGCATGCAAGTTCTTCATTACAGGGTGGAGGCAGGTCCTCCTCCTGCAATCACCACCAACATCTGGAGCCCAGCCTCTGCTCTAGCAACAAGCCACAGCAGACACACTTGCCTGTGCCTGCAGCAGACCCAGTGGGATGTTCCAGCCTGTAGTGGGTGAGGAACAGGCTCAAGGGAGGACCAAGACGCCTCTTCCTGACACCAAATCTGTGCCTGCAACTAACCTAAACACTGAAGTTGCTGCCTCAGTCACACATAGGACCAAAAGGTCTTTTGCAGGATGATTCAGGGCACTTTGTTCAGGGATGCTTTCCTCTATTTAGAATACTGAATCATCTTGGTGTTAGCTAAGGGATAGCTTGTGGGGTGCCAGGCAGTTCAGAGTCAGAAACCCAGACAAAAAAAAAAGTCAGACCAGCATATCCTGCTCTCCATGGGACATACACATACCTATGTGGAGCAAGGCAGAAGTATGGAGTATCCTCTGCCTTGAGGTGCAGAATTACAGCACCCAGCAGAAATCTGCGACCAAGGACTTGTGGTATACCTCAGTGGTCATGCAGAGTCAGCTTTTTCAAACTCATCGCATTGACAAATCCAAAGTGGTCTCAAGTTCCATGCTATAGAGACCTTCAGTAAATTTTACATTTATTTCTTTGAAGCAGGAAATTGCTCTGCTTGATTCAGCAATTTTTTTTCCATTCTTGTTGGCTAGATTCCTTTCTTTAGCTTGCCATGGAGGGTCTCTCTGCCTTTTCTTGTCTCCCCCTGTTTTGAATAACTACAGTCCAAAAAAGCTCAATAATTATTTCAGAAGTGGGATGAAACTACAGGTTACTTACATTAATAGCTATCATGTTTACTGCAGATACTTGGTCTACAGTTCCACTGATCCCACTTTATTTTAATGTTTGTCATCTATTCTAAGAAGGTAATCTAGGCATTTCCTACTTGCCCACAGTAATATCAGCTATTAGTAGCTGGGAGATCTTTCCAAAACAGCGATTACACAATTCAAACATTAGCAATTTCTGAATAAAAACAAAGAATGATTGCAGGGTTCTTTTGCATGAATTGAATATACATTGCACACTGTGGTTTAGAAACAGCTGTTGGCTAAGTTGTACACAGGAAAGATACACGGAACACATGGCACTGTCATTTGCATATAGTACATCACTGCTGTATGAAAAGTGGAGAAAGATCAAAAAACCCTTGAAAAGACAGCAGAACATGGGATGACGTGTAAGTCATGGAGGGCACTGCAGTAACAGTCAACATCAACAAAATGGACAAATTTAGAAAGGGCGTTTGTGGTAAGTTTTCAGTAATCTATCAAAGAGCTGGTAGGCTGGTAGATGTGCTCACATTAGGAAGTTGTTAAAATGGCCTTGAAGGGGGATAGATAGCCCTTGTATATTCTTTTTCCACTATGGTGCGTGAAGAAAGTTCAAACAGAAGTTCAGGTTCATTCCTGTTCCCCTCATCTTTACATACACATCTGGCCTGATTATAAGTCTGTTTTAACTATCACCAGAACTGTCTTGTTTGCAGGAGCCCTGTATCAAAATCCCTATGTGGCAGAGAGTCCCAAAAGATCTAGCACATGCCTCAGAGGTCTTAGAGAACGTTGAAGTCCAGGAATGATTCACAAGTAAGGGATGAGAACCAACGTCCCGTATTTGTGTTTCTGGATGAGGCTGGGCTTGATGCACCTCCTCATCCCAGGGAGCCTTTGCACAGCTGGCTGGAGCAGCTCCCACTGACTCACTTCCTCCAGTAACCAGGGATCTGTGTCCCTGTGTCCTGGGTCAGTCGTGCTGATGGCCACAGGGTTTGTCCTCAGCTTGAAGTGTAGAGCCAAACTCAGGAGCCACATGCTCATGGGCAGAAAGTGTTGGAACCTTGCCAAGGCATATAATTCAAATAGTTATGAAACTGGTCTGATTTTTAAAAAGTTTGTTTTTCTTGGTTTTCTGGTGTGCAGGCTGTGGTGATTCACTCTTAAAGCTTTTTTTCTGCCATATTGATGCTATGTTTTTCCTCTAAGCAAAGACTGAGATTGTTCTACCACCCCTCTGATTTCAGAGCTTAGGCATTTGTGAAAAAATACCACCTCCTCTGAAGTCATGAGGGCTTTCAGTATTTCTGGACAGAGTACTGCATTTTCAGGAGCTGGGGGAGAGTGCACAACTCCATATCTGGTCACCAAAAGACATTTGTAAAGCTTTGCCATACATGGTAGTTCCCATCAAATTCCTGCTATGGTTAGTTTTTCAAAGTCACTTCTCCTTGGATTACCTGTGTACATTACCCTGAAGCAGATTGTTCATCTGACTTCCTTTTGATAAAAACGAAAGCATGGGTCTGTTTGGTTGCTTCTCTCCCCACTTGAGGTAGTTAGAGAATTCCTGAGAGCAACAGAATTCAGCCAGTTCTCTCTTCTGCTACTTTCTCTGATCACAAGCCTGCCTGCAACTTCAGCTTAATTGATACCAATGGGACTTCAGTGTCCACTGGCCACAACCACAGATCCAGAAATGGGACCTGAAGTGGCTTGTGGGTGAATCCACAAAGGCATCTTGATTAGACCACTTCAGTTTAGTAAAACAAAGCTTTGACAAAGATTTCTGATTTTCTGAATTTGTTGGAAAAAATCAAAGACCAACACTTGGCTCTTGGGTTTTTAAAACGATTGTCCATGAGAGTGATTAATCTTCCATCAATGCTTCAGGGAACATTTTCACAGGAGCATACACAACCTGTGGTGGTTATATGTTAAAACAGAATCCCTACAGATGATAATGGGGCAAGCACAGTATGGTTTAGGCAGTTCATAATGGTAGACGAAACATTTAAAAGAGAAGGTTACATTTGCTTATGTCTGTAGAGATCAGGTGTGGTGGGGCAGGGTTAGTTGTCCACCAGCTCACTTATGTATTAACACCTTCAATTAAGGCACAGTGATTTTCAGGCATATCTTTTGTCAAAACAAAAAAAGCCTACAGTACTGTTAATATCAAGTCTAATGATCAGTCTGTTAAGTCAAATCCTTTAACTAGCAGTGTTGATGGATCAGAGGATTAGAGGTTTAAAGATCCTATCAATTTGTGGAGGATCAATTAATAGTGCTGCTGATTTCTTTCTATGACAAGAGGGCTTGTACCCTTGACTCAGCATGAAATGCAGCCCCTCTTACACCTCCAGGCTCTGTGCACAGCTGGCTGCTGCAAAGCATGATCCAGGATCACTGCTTAGGGAACAGCTTCAAAACTGACTTTCTCAGCAAAAAGCCACCAGGAGTTGGCCAGGATGAAAAGTGAAGGGTAGATGTGTGTCACAAACCTGGCCCCAGTCATGTGGCTGTAAGGAGAAGTCAGCTGCCATCCTGAGTCTCCCACAGGAAGGTGTTATAACCTTGGTTTTGGAACTGGCAGGGATCTCTTTCTCCTGCCAATCAATGCTTGGGAAGGTGGGCCATGCTATGCCAATACCAAAGCATGCAACTCTTGCTTGTTTCACATAAACAGTCCTTTGAGTGATTTACAACATGATTTCCCCTCCATTTTTTGCAGAAAATTCTCTAAGCAGTGTAGCACTATCAGAGTCACATTGTGCACTCCATTGTGTTCCTGTTGGATCAGAGGACCCCGTTCTGAAGCTCAGACATGCACGTTCCTCTCCAGCTCCCAAAACTCTCAGACATGCTTTGGTCTTGTTCACTGTGGCTCTGCATAGCCTGAAGGTTTCCTGCCCATGAGAACTGTGTCTCACATAGTTGCTGCTCCTTATCCACTGCTTGGGGTAGGAGTCCTCCCTTCTGACCAGTTTGTCCCATTCAATGAGCATTAGGAGATGGTAAAGAGATTTGAACCATCCCAGATACCTGGGGGTAGTATTTGCATAAGATTTTCTGGGATTTGGCAAACAGGACCTCTCCTGGACACTCATAGGAATGGATGTTTTGGCACCTAGAAATCCTGATTTATTCCAAGTAGGGTATGTATGAACTTCAGGCATCTCTAGGGCTGTGCAGTAGGTGAGCAATTTCGGCTGATCATCCTACTGAAATGTAGAGTCACACATTTGTAGAATCACAGAATGATGGGCAGGAACATCATTCACTAAATTAGGTTGTTCGAAGCTCTATCTAGCTTGACTTCGAATTCTATCAAAGATAGGACATTCACAATTTCTTTGAGCAACATGTTCCAGTGTCTCACCACCCTCATTGCAAAAAAAAAAGTCTTCATTGTACATCCTATCTAAATCTACCCTCTTTCAGTTTAAAACAATTGTCCCTTGTCCATTCCCACAGACCCCAATAAAAAGTTTGTCCTCTTCAAGTACTGAAAGGCTGCAGTATGGTGTCCCTGGAGCCTTGCCTTCTCCTGGCTGAACAACTCCAGCTCTCTCACTCTTTCTTTATAGGAGAGCTGTTTCATCCCTCTAATCAATTTTTTGGTCCACGTGCTGGGGACCCCAGAAGGGAGGCAGTGCTCCAGGTGAGGTCTCACCACAGCAGAGCAGTGGGGCAGAATCACCCCCTTGACTTGCTGGCCTCACTTCTTGTGATGCAACCCACGACACACCATGGGCTCATATCCCATTTTTCATTGACCTGCAGGGCTGCTCGCAATCTGTTCATTCTGTACTCTGTACTGATACTGTGGTTTGTCTGAGCCCAGGTGCAGGACCTTGCGCTTGGCCTTGCTGAACTTCATGAGGTTTATGTGGACCCATCTCTCAAGCCTGTCGAGGTCCCTCTGGTTAGCTCCCCTTCCCTCAAGTGTATCAGCTTCACCACTCAGCTTCCTGTCATCTGCAAGCCTGATGTGGGCACACTCAATCCCACGCTCTGTGTCACTGATTAAAATATTATAGTTTTGGTCCCAGTGTGAACCCTCGAATGACACCCCTTGTAACTGATCTTCAGCTGGACATTGAGCCATTGAATGTAACTCTCTGGAAGAGGCCATCCATCAAATCTGTATTTCTGCAAATTAGAGGCAAATATACACTATCCTTTCTTGCATGGGGCCTCAAAATACTGGGAAAAAATATCGTGTTGGGATAAAGGCAGCCACAGAAAGGATTACTACCCCAAAGTGTCTCAACTACGTGTTCTTTCTGTTATTATCAACTCAGAAATAGCCATATCTTAAAAATCTGAATCTCTTTTTGGGAAAACATACAGGCAGGCTATCTTGCCTATTCTTCTTACCACTCTTGCCTTCCTTATACAAATTTTCTATAACAAAAATTTTATTTCAAAGTATGAACTCACAGATCAAGGGAGCATATCTGAGTTCAGTCCTGTGTATGTTTGTTTGGAAAAAAAAAAAAAAAAGGCAGTGAAATTTACTTTGACTGATATGGTTTTTTTGGTCTAGTTTTCTTTCACAAGAGAAAAAAGTCTGCTAAATATTTAGAAAATTTCCCTCTTTCCACAAGAAACCTAAGCAACTAGGGGCCCAGTCATACAAGATTTCTTGACTGTCTTCCTCACTTGGACATGGTCCTCTGGAGACAAGGGGAAATTTGCGTGAGAAAGGGCTGTAAACTGAACCCTGAGAATGGAAATGCAATTTTTAAACAAGCAAAACCAAGGCATCAATGTGGTTAACATTGCTTCCCACTTTGGATTATGTATTGTATATAATCCAATTTAGACCAGTCAAGGAGGGCAAAAGAGTTTCATGAGCCAAAACCCAAGGAAGGAGAGAGCCTAAATCCTGTGAGATTTTGTTTGTATTTCAGAAA
This sequence comes from Phylloscopus whistleri, assembly GCA_017589585.1. Classification (NCBI taxonomy): domain Eukaryota; kingdom Metazoa; phylum Chordata; class Aves; order Passeriformes; family Phylloscopidae; genus Phylloscopus; species Phylloscopus whistleri. The sequence continues at coordinate 12,674 of JADMLD010001391.1, forward strand.
GTAACCAGAGAGGAAATGCATTTTAAAAACCCAAATTCCATTACTTAGAGCTGACCTGTGATTCCTGCAGTCTCCTTACACTCAATCTACATGTTCCCTCTGACTTGCACGCTACCGTCTCTGAAGTTCCTGCTACTAATCACTACAGTATGGATTCTCTAGCCTCAATGTTAACATTAAATGTAGTGGTTTTCAGCTATAGCCTCAAAGCATTAAGAAAATAAACCCCCCACTAAAAGCCATTTTCAACCTCATGTCGTCAGGGACCACAGGGACCACCAGCAACTGTCTTGTACTAAGTTTTGATCTATCGCTTTTGCCTTTCCCCCTCTGATGTATTTTTACAGGGTTTGCAGCGACAGAAATGCCAGAACAGTAAATCAATCTCCCACAGGTTGGCACCCAGACTTCTTCAGTGCCCTGCTCCCCATTTGTAGTTCAGAATTGGTTCTGAGCACTGCCATGAGTCTATATGCAGCTGGCTATAGCTATGGATATGGATATGCATATGGATATCCATATGTACCATGGATATGCAAAGCCATGGAAACCTGAGCACAAGGAAGACCAAGACACCTTCACAACATCTCTTTTTCTGCTTCAGAGGTGGTAAGAGTCTAGTTTTCAGGCTTTTACTCTACCGAAAATATGTCCATCCAGTGCAAAGTGATCTTCATCATTTATGAATTTCCAAGTTTACCACTTTCCCTTCCCCATCACACTTCCGGCACTGAAGATTTTTAGCAACTCTATAAGAATTTCTGAGCAGTCCTAGTGATGGAGCTAAGGTGGAGGCAGGAGTGCCTGATCTCTGGCTTCATAAGATGCTGAAGCTGTAAGATGCTCACAGCTGTGAGCCGTGTGTGAATGTGAGTGATGTGAAGACTGGAAGAGGTACTTTTTGTGTAGCTTGTGCTGGTACCTGACCTGTTTGGCAGCTTACCAAGGAAAGGGATGCCTCAGCTCACCTGAATGCTGAGGGGTTTGATCACTGTCTTTGTTACGAGGGATGTTAGTGGTGGTGCTGAACAGAAATATGATACCACACTTCCACAGGCATAGTTTGCAGTCTACCTGTCAGAAACAATTACTTCAGCAGCTGTACATACTGTCCTGCAACACAAGTAATGTAAGAACTAGTGTGTGAAGTGGGGCCTTTCCCACTGACATGGATTGGTCTTTTCCTTCTAGATGAGGGCAGAAGACAGCCTTTCCCTTTGTGCAAGTTATCAGATAAACCAGTTGCCTGAACACTTTGCTATACTTCCTTGGGATTCTTGTTTAACATAATGAGATCTGAGAAGCAGGTTGAGTACCTGAAATGCAGCTATTTCTGATCTGGGGTGTGGTTTAAGAATGCTTCTCCTCTCCTTTTGGGGAAGAGTGGCTAGAAAGAGGCCCAGCAGCAAAGGACCTGGGGTTGCTGGAGGACAGCAGTTGAATACGAGCCAGTGTGTGCCCAGGTGGCCAAGAAGGCCAAAGGCATCCTGGCCTGTATCAGCAATGGTGTGGCCAGCAGGAGCAGGGCAGGGATTGTCCCTCTGCACTGGGCACTGGTGAGGCCACACCTCGAGTGCTGTGTCCAGTTCTGGGTCACTCAATTCAGGAAGGACATTCAGGAGCTGGAGCGTGTCCAGAGAAGAGCAACAGAGCTGGTGAAGAGGCTGGAGCACAAGTCCTGTGAGGAATGGCTGAGGGAGCTGGGGGTGTTCAGCCTGGAGAAAATGAAGCTCAGGAGTGACCATATTGCTCTCTACAAGTACCTGAAAGGAGGTTGGAGTCAGGTGGGGGTCAGCCTCTTCTCCCGGGCAACAAGCAGCAGTACAAGAGGAAACAGCCTCCAACAGCAAAGGTTCTGGTAGGACATCAGGCAGAATTTTGCCATGGTAAGGATGGTTAAGCATTGGAACAGACTGCTTGGGGAGGTGGTGGAGTCACCATCCTTGGAGCACTCAAGAAACGACTGTACATGGCACTTAGTGATGTGGTTAGCTGGCATGGTGGTCTTCAGTCAAAGGTCGTACATGATCCTGGACGACTTTCCCAACCTTAATGATTCTGTGATTCTCTATAAGGACAATTTCAAGCTGAAGACACTGGAAAAATATTAATTAGAGTTTGAAAGCCCGTTTAGCATTTCAAATGGTGATGTATACAACAAATATTTCTGTATGTTTGCCTCCTTTTCATATTGGTTCCTTTCCATATTGGTTCCTTTCACTTACCACTGCAGTTGGGACCCTTAGTTTCTGATCAGATGCTGGCTGTCAAGCCAAGGGGGCTGGAATGTCCCATCTGTGGCACTCCTGCTTCAGGTAAGAGCAACTGGAAATTCACAGGATAGTCTCAGAAATCAACAATTTCTTGAGTAATACTGACTTCTTGATGCAGCTTTGGCTTGTCCCTAAAAGGTTTTCTGGGCTGAATGCTTGTGGATCAGGAATGATGGCTGGGCAAAACTCACAAAGGACTCAGGTGCCCCTAGCATGTTTGAGTACTATCGTTAGTATTTTAAATTGTGGTAGGGCTGGGTATGATACATGTGGCTTAAACACAGGTGCAGGAAACTCAGAGGGGAACTCAGATGCATGCAGAATAAGCCTCTTTCCTCTCCTGCTTAGAATTGCAGGATGAGATTTGAAAAGTTCTAGGATGCTATGCCGACTGTGGTGGCATCAGAGAGGAATGCTGGACATTGCACAGGGACCATATCACTCAGCAGTGGAAGAGTCAAGTGCAGCAAAGTGCAAGGTGAGGAAGAGGACAGAAATCAGCCCTCCTCAGCTCCATGCTGGATCACACCTGTCCATCCATGTCCATGGTCATGAACAGATGTTCCCTCAGGAGATGGTTGCTCACTGGAGGCTCTGCTGCTGCTCAGCTATTCCTCACTGCTCCTGGCAAGAACAGCTTGAAGGAAAAAGTTCATGCTCCTGGGAAAAGCAGGAAGGTTGCCTTACACAGAGCTCACTGGAGTATTAGTTTTGTCCCAGGTTTCATACCCATCTGCCTACCTGCAGCAGCCACCACCTGATGGGCAATGAGGGACACCTGGGCAGGGTAACACTTTCCCCCGTGGCACCTGGAGCCGGGAGAGGTTATGTCAGGCAACAATCTGTACCAGCACAAGATAATCAAGAGGGAGTCTGAACTGGCTCAATACTTGTGTGAAGAAGGATAGATTACAGCGTTCATTGAATTGACTTAGTATCTGTACAGCTTTCCTAGAAATGTGGCCTCTGTTCATCCAGCTGTTCCTCTGACATTGTGGAGAAGAGGGCTACAGAGGCAGACAGACCTCAAAGAAGACCTTCTGGAGTCCATTCTGCAAGTGGCTGTATTTTGCCCCCACAGGAGGTTTTGATGGCACATGTACATGTCTTTTGTCCTGTGACACTGTGATCCTGCATGACCATGGTTCATGTTCCCTCCTCTTCCCTACCTGGAGTCTCCAACTGCTCTCCTGCTCTGTCACTCCAGAGGCTGAGTGTTTATGCCAAAATAGCTGCTCCAGCTGAGATCTGACACCAAAGAAGGAGGTATTTTATTCCCCAGAACAGAAAACCTTGCGTAAATTTGGGAGTGCCAGGAAGGAATACTCTTGGCTTGTCTTTCATTCGCACTGTAAATGATGTACCCAACGAGTGGTGAGTGATGATAGTGAGCTGCATCCAAATCCTAATCAGCCAGGATTATGGTTACAACCAATAAACTATCAAAATCCTGCAATTTCCAGCCTCCCAGGAGGGACCAGAACCTATTTGTGTAGAGTGATAAAAGACATCTCTTTCACAAGCCCTGCAACAGCAAAAGCAGTTTTCCACTGGCACTTGCTTTTCTTCTTCTGAACAGGGAAGGAGAACTTCTTCCCTGTTACATGGCACTAGAAGTCTTGGTTAAAATGAAGCAGGTTTTTTTTGCTCAAGAATAAATTAGGAAGTACTTATCTATTTGTGAATTTGGTTGAATTTCATGAGTGATTCTTTTTGGATTAAAAAAAAAAAAAGAAGAAAGAGTGGGTTTGAGAACATCACAATATTTTGCTTGGTTGTAATATTTGTAAAATGAAATATTTGGTTTCAGAAAAATATTTTATATTTGAAATGTCGCCTTTAAAGAAAGTCTAAAAGAATTTTAAAAACAGGTTTTACTGTTTCCAAAGGAGCTAGAACCTTTTCTTTGAAGTCAAGGGATGCATATTAAGTTAATCTCAGATGGCTGATTTTTCAATTACCTTTGCCAACTGCTGTCTTCCTCCCTGCTGTGTGCTTCACTTTGGCTTGGCAGGAGCTGGCTCCATGTGTCCTGCTTCTTTTCCTCTTCTCCTTAATTTCCTTTAGCCCTCTCTAACCCGAATGGGCACTATTCCCCCAACTCAGTTTATGTCCCTTTTGACTAGAAAAGAATCAGAAAACATTTCTGGAATATTATTTCAATTTAATTTTTATGGAAGTAAAATATTCTTGGAGCCCTTATGTTTCATGATCTAGTAAAACACATTGAAGGAACTGCAGAGACCCCAGGGTTATATAGTTTGCCTGATTCAAGAGCAGGTAGGTTTGGCTCAGGCAAAATCTTAGTTCACTGAAGGTTCAGTATTAGTGGTTGTCCCTGTCCAGGGAAAATATCTTCCTCCTAATATATTACTCTAATTACAGAGAAAAAGAAATCTGATGATTTTTTGACAGCCCTAAGAACACTTTCAGTCCTGTGTCAAAGAACTGTGTGAACCCACTGGGTCTATCTATCTTGTATTCAGATGACTTCTTATCAAGCAAAGCCTGCTTGTATCATCACTGTCATCATAACCCCGAAGAGCTTCCTGAGTCTTTTGGGTGAATCATAGCACCGTAATCCAAAAGGGTTGCACCTACTTTCCCAGTTACTTCACTGGTTTTGGAGCCACCAAAAGCTTACCCCTTCATTGTGGTAACTCAGTTGCATCCTGTTAACCAAGGTCACCAAGGCTTTGGATCACAAGGAACACACAGTTACGGCATTTGCTATCGTTGGCAGAAGGCTGCAACCATTTGATCCAGCAAATGTGTGCCTAGCCTTACTCACAGAGCCCTCCTTTGCAGCCCAGCCTTTCTCCCCCTTGTTTATGTATAAACACCCCTTTGATTTAAATTCTACCTCATTGAAATTGGTGGCAAACCTCTTACTCTGTTTAGAGGTGAAGGCTGCATATGCATTCCAAGAAGAAAGACTCCTTCCTCTTTACAGTGTGCACTTCATGTTACTTGATGTTAAATTTTATCTGATAATATTTCACTGATACAGGGAAAAAGAAAAAGGATCAAGTAAATTATTGCATAGGAACTGTAGCTAGAGGATCAAATGTGACCATGACATGATTGAACAAAGAACCTACACATTTTGCAATTGCCAAGTGGAGATGTGATTTTTCATACTGAATAATCAGTTGTTGGAAACTGGTCTAGACACAGTCAAACATAAAAACTGACTTTTTAAAAAGGGATGATAAGGAATTACTAACACTGACCTAGACACATGATGGAGTTTTCTACAAGTCTTCAAATAAAAGCATTTAAATAAAAGACCCATCTTTGTGTATCCAAGATTTTGTTGTTTTCTGAAATGATGCATTGACCTTCTCAGACTTCCAGGCATACATAGATCAGACTAAATATTGAAAGTGCTTCTGCTTTTAAAATTTGCACCTTTTTTTTCTAAAGAAAATCATTACTTCATGGGTAACTCTTCCTGTATTTCTGATCACTAGAAATGACAATAATTACTTTCTTGATTGTCAGCCTATGTATTATATTTTAAAAAAATGTATAAACTGTTTTGAAATTTATTGAATTTACAGAGCTGCCATGCTCTGTAAATGCTCACATGTTGTGAATATTTTTTGATCACAGTGCTGCAGGGATGAGAAATAATGCAGCAAACATGGTTGAAAAGATAGCCCTAGTGACTGTATTGTTTTAACATAAATTATCATCAAATTTGGGAGTCATATTCTGTATGTTAATGCCTCATAAAAGTGTTTCTCAGTCTTCATTTTGCCCCCTTTTTTTCTGTAAGATGAACATTTTTGCCCATGGAGTATCCTTTTACCTTAAATATCTGACCTTTCATAAAGAAGAACTTAGTAGTGTGCTGTTTATGCATTAGGAAATCTGATGCTTATCACACTTCCCTTGCTTCTCTATTTTGTTGTAACTCAGCAAATGGCTCCCTAATTATTTCTTTACTAGTTAAACCAGATAATTTTCTTGTGTGGCAATGGGTCAGTCTAAAAGTCCAAGCAAATAAAATCTTCTTCCTTTGGGGGCAAAAAATGTCCTTCACAAAAAGAAATACAAGGACAGTAGCATGTTCTCATTGTCAGTACAAATGTAACCACTTTTCCCAGGTGGCAAATGAACGTTAAATCAGTAGACATGAAAACATTAAATAAACTGCTCCTTTTCAAGGAAAATTCTCATCTAAGCGAAAGCTGAATTTTATACAACTCAACAAACTCGTTCCCTTTTGTTCTGAAGAGGAGTGACTAGTAAAGATCAGTAAAATTGTGAATTCTGTGGCAAAGGAGCAGCTCCTCCAGGGGCTGACATGAGAGGTAAGAGGACTGAGAACAACTCAGAGGCACCAGGGTTAGAAGGAAATGGGCAGGCTGGAGAGCGACCTGCTGAGCTCTGGTCCAGCTGAGTTCCCCATCCTTGCCCTGGGGGACCAAACCCATTAACGTGTGACATTGAGCTCCCTCTCTGGGTGGGTTGTTAGTTGTAAGGGAATAGATAACACTTCCTTGTTTTTTCCTTACTATAAGCAGATTATTAAAATTTCCTTTGTCTATGCAAATTATACACCTGAAAATAGTTTCAGCTTAAACGAGAGCATTTTCTCCAGTGATTCAACATAAAGCTATTTCATCCCTTTTTAAACAAATGGACACTACTCTTGTTTTGCTCTTGCTCTCTCTCTTGGAACTATCTTGAGCTAGTTTCTATGACCTGTTGTTTCACATTATGAATAAATTGGTTTTCTTCACTTTGGTTATCCCCTAATCCCTTTCAGGCATATGATAGTTCTGGAACTTTATACAGTGTCTCTGGTTAATGTACCTCTGAGAAGTTAGATAAGGCTGATCCTTATTTAGCCTGCATTCAGTAGAATTACATTGAGCTATTTTTGGCTGAGTGCCCTTTTAATTTTCCAAGCTCTCAAATGGAGTCATTTAAAGTATAAAAATGTATGAACATCTTTCCTCTGAACTAAATGGCACTCTTTTTCTTGGCTTAATTTCCTTTGGAAGTAAATGCTATACTATGCTTCACTGGTACCAACAATCAGTAATGTAGTGTAGGTTGCCAGACATAAAGATTAGATAAGTATTTGAATTTCCAGTAGTGTTTTCATGGAATTATCTGTATGCAGCTCATATTCTATTCTGAGAGACCAGTGGGGTTAGCAACACTAACTATATTTCTCATCTAAAAAGAAATTATATTTGCAACAGTGGAAAGATTTGAAATCTATTTGATATGCATTTATACTTCTTAAAAATCAGCTCAAGGGTCAATATTGATCCTGATTGTATTCTCGAATCTGAGAACCCCTTGAAGATAGAACATTTACACAACACAGTTGCTCTAAATGGCTCAGAGTTAAAGAAAAAAAAAAGTTGCATTTAGTTTCTCCTAACTGAATTTTCCTTCAAGATGATCTCTGTTATTTGATATTGGAATAACACTGACTTTCTAATAATAATCAATTCTGCTTTAAGAGGTAACCATGTAAAATTGGCCCAGGATTCCTCATTAGAGCTATTCCTTGAATGCACTGACTCATTTCTGTGTACTGAGGCAAAAAATAGCTTTTTATTCCTGTCATTGTGGGAGAACTAAGGCAGGTTGGAGAGATGGGGCTGCAATAGATATCTCCTCAGCATTATTGATTTTGAATGAAATGAAACAGATTCTTTTGGTAAAGTTTCCTGAAATTTACATGTTTCTCAACAAATCCCTACTGCAAGAGTGAAGCTTTTCCCCTGACTTCCCTTTTAAAACTTTTCTCCTCCAGTTGAATTTTCTCAGTCTCCCTCATCCACTATGAGGAAGCTGCCTGTACAATTCCTTATTTATAACCTAAGCCTATTAATATCTCACTTTTTTAAACAAAAACAATAGTGGAATTATCTTGCTGGCCAAGCCAGTTTACACAACTTGAAAAGAAATATCAGTTTTGTCTCTTTCAGACCATGCAGACAGACTCTTGGGTTCCAGAGCTAAAATACTCATCAATCATAATTCATAAAATCCTCAGTTATTACTCCTTTGTTCTGTAATGGCTAGAGGAGTGCTTGCCCAGGATGAAAGGTGAAGTCTGGTTGGTAGGGTTCGTTTTGCCACCCTAGGAAGTGCAGGAAAAGGGCATTTTACCATACTATCTCATATGCTTTTTAATGCTTCCAGCCAGATCTGATGCTTGGTCCACGTGTATGTGAGGCATGAACCTGTTCTTCTGCTGTCCCCATGGGAGGGTTGGGAGCAATGACATTGTCAAACATGACCTGTGCCTTTTAGCACTGTTTTGGCCAGGTGCTTTTCATCATTGCATCAGGACCAAGTGCATCAGGAATAAGGTAATTATTTTTTCTTGCCACTCTTCCCCTATATATTGCCTCAATCCCCCCTCCTAGTCAAATGTTTGAAATTTCAGACTTACACTGCAATCTGTGAGCAGCTCCTGAATCTGGGAGCACTCCAGGCTGGGGATGACAGTGCAGACTTCATTTGGGATGCAATGAGCAGTTACAGTGTTAATGCACCCTGTGTGTTTCATGGGATCTCTGTGCTTTTACCACAGAAAATTTCAGCACTCTTCACAGGGTGTGTTTGTAAAATAAGGAGTGTGCAAGGGTGGGAGGTGAGACTCTGTCTCTCTATATACAACTTATTAGTTTTTACCCATTTTTAAATCCTTCACCAGAGCCTCAAGGGATCATTAGTTTCATATAAAGCTAACAACCTGTGTATCTTTCCAGTATTTAGGTAAGTGGAAAAGAGCCCATTTTTCTAATCTCATTGGCATCTAGGTTGTATTTTATGAATTTTATCATATGGAACTAATATTTCAGTACATGTCAAAAAGACTTTGCTTAATGCAATCCAGCATTCCTGATTATACTGGCAAATTTATACAACATTATGAAACAATTAGGATGATACATATGCAATACGAATACGGTGTAAGTAAATATGAGCTGAGCAACATGATGGTGAACAGGCCTATTTATAGGATACTCTTAGCTGGATACTTGACAGAACAAAGAGGGACAGAGACAGCATAGATGGGAAGGTGTTTCCCTGTAAGCCTGAGGCTTGTGTACATGCAGCACATTCAAATGTAAGAGGCAGCAGTGCAAAGGGCCTTTTCAGTGCTACCCCTTCTGTAAGCCTTGCTAAAAGCCTACAGAAAACCCACAGGAGTGCAGGAGCTTTGCTCTTCCTGCTCATCTCTGAGCCTGAGGCCAGTGCTAAAGCCATAAAAACTACTCAAAACCTGGTAGATATTACCCTGTTGGACTTAGGGAAGGACACGAGTTTACCAAGCTGTAGGCATGGGGACATGGGAAGGGATCTGCCCTGAGAACTTTTCTGGGAGTGATGGAGATCAATATGACCTGTGAGAGGAGGGGGAGTTTGCTGGGGATGAGATGGTCTCTCACAGAAACCAGCCTATGCAGGGTCCTCCCAGCAGTGTTCTGGGTTTCAGTGCCAGGAATAGGGGCAAGGGGTGAAACAGATGCACATTCACACAGCCAGACCCCTGGGTTTTGCACCAAAGTCTTTCATACAAACATGGGGAGAGAGCTTCCAAACAAAGCTGTGGAAATGGCTGACTCCAGGTAGTTTATTTACCAAGTGGCAAAGCAGCAGTTTGCCTGAATTTCCCCCCCAATGCCACACTAAGGGCAGTGGCAGGGCAGGTTCCTTAGTTTTGCATACACAGCAAGGTAGCCCAGTATTAGACACCTGCAGGGCCAGAGGTGAAAAATATGAGGGTCAGAGAAAGAACAGACACAGGCAATGCATCATCTGGTAAATTATTCAAATAAAAGCTGATGAAGAATCTTGTGTCTGCTCTGGGAAACAGTTTTAGCATCACAAGGCCCTGTTGTCCCATGCACAGTGCCTTGGCAGGAGTTTAGCATGGATGGTCGCACTGACTGCCACTGCTTTTGAAGACAGCAACACTGCATCCAGCTCTACTGTTCCTGTTTCTGCAGCAGTACAGCAATTTCGTGCATCAAAGACCTACTCCAGTCTCTCTCCCTCTTCACCTTTGTTGCCCCAGGATCTTGTGGGGCTCTGAAAGTCTCTCACTTCATTTTCCTTTAAAGAGATTACTTCTGGATATTCAGCTGTGAGATGGGAATGGGATTTTGGCAACTTTAATGTAGTACAGGGTATTTAGGTTCAAGTGATGACAAATGAGTGTAATTAATATATTAAAGTATGAGTCTGTAAGTACTCCCACCCTCAGAGTAGTTTGCTTGTTTTTAAATGCAGTTTCAAAACATAACTCATTATGTGATCCGAGTGAATGTCGAGCCAATTTCCACTTGGATCTGTGTCCTGGAGGACTGTAAGAAACCTGTTATTCTGTCTAGCACCAGGGATAACATGCAATTCTCAGACCAAATTCATGTGAATTGTTTTCAAGTAGCTGTACTCAAGCAAACAGCTGGTTTCTGGACTGAAAGCTCCAGAGAAGTCCCAGGGACACATGCAGTTAGATCTGCTCTTCCTGACCATTACTGCTTTCACTCAGATGCAGGTTTGGTTTGAAAATACTTACTGGCACCACCACCCAGCAGAGGGTAAAAGATATAATTCCTGCCCTAAGTTAATAGTCTCATATTTCAAAAAGATGTCCCACACCACCACCTATCTGTACTTGAGTATCTGATCAAAAATATCAAGGTATTACCGCTTTCTTGTCCCAAACTTGATTCCAGTGGCTGTATTCAAAGCTTAGACAGACTTTAAAAGTGAATGAGTATTTGGATTTTGCTTTAGGTGTTTTCAGGATTTTTTCTCTGATCAGCAGGATTGGTTGATATTTGATCTTTTTTGATCTTTATTTTATGCTTCATTGGTTGACACATTTACCACCATAAGGAAAAGTGTGTTTGAATTGCTCAAGACCTTTTGCTGATGGAGACCTGTCATAAACACCTTTGACTTTTCTGGATTTGTCTTTTACATGATGCAAAGGGCAAGTCAGAGCAAGAGCCTGAATAACTCCTGATTGCATCTATCTCTAGAGATAATTTACAGAGCCTATGTCAGCTAGCAGCCCTCACCAATGCAGGAGCAGTAGTAATAGCATTCCATCCACAAGATGGATAGGAAAATTATCCTGATAAGCTGGAAAATTATGGCATGGCAGAGCAATATGTTTTAAATATCTATATTAGGTATAATTTAATGTGGATACAGTAAATTAATTAAATTTAATATTTAAATTTCTACAGAGAGAGGCACTAAAGGATGAAATGCCCAGTGAATGAGCCCAAAACCAGGAATGATGACTCTTTAACAAAAACAACACTTTTAAAGAACTTTAAAGTATTTTAAAACATAAGCCATAGTGAATGTATATGTCATCTTGACTTCTTTTTATTCAGAACTGTCCAACTGAATTGCATTTGCATACAGATTTTGAAAATACAAACTGGAATAGATGAAGCAAGTATTGTAATTATGGCTTTTTAAAGTATACAGAGTACAAGCAGTGAATACTTGTGCATGCAGTTCATATGTTAATAGTTCAAAATTTAGGACCTCTAAAATTTGTACTCATCAAGCTCTAAGTTGTGTGCAAATACTGTTTCCACTACAAGTGCTTTATACCACACAAAGTATAAAGCTTTGATTAAGAGTACAAAAATTCCCCCCCCTAATAACTACACTGATTTTAGTGAGGAAACCAACATTATAAAAACAGCTTCCTGAACAGTAAAAATTGTATTATATCTCTCTAGCCAGTTGTAAAAATAATTGTTTTGCATTTCCCAATGAAAATCAGAATGTCAAGTTCTCAGGTGTGAACTTAAGGTCTAATACAATATTTATTTGGGCTTGTAACTAAAGTTGAAATAATACATTAATGTAAATTCTGAAAAATGAGAATTTGTGCCATTCTAAAGATTTAATAATTATTTTTTATCCAGAGAGAAATATTGGAAGACCTTTATCCTTGAGATAGCAAGCTCTTCATAAATTCTTTGAGTCACTAGCAATATACAGTACATGTACAGGACAGGTTCTGTTTCTAATGATAAGAAAATCATCTATCACTTCAGTCTGGAAAGGGCTTTCCAGACTATCCCCTCCTCCCCAGCACTGTTGCATCTGTTTGCTATGAGACATTCTCTGTGTGATATAAGGGGCCCATGGAGCTACACAGCCTCTCCATCACCTCACACCTGGATGTGGCTCTGCAGGTTACAACTGCAATTAAAATGATTCTACTTGATATTAGACTAGTATTTTCTGATTTGCATCAGCAATTCAATGTTGAGATCCAATATAAGACAGGTAATGGATGACCCACATATTTGATACGTCTGCTGTAGTTATACAGATATGGCAGTTGAGTATAGAACAAGTGACATGTCAAATTCTGGTTTTATATACTCATATCTTTTAAAACATTAACTTTTTGATTGAAATTTACTATAATTATTTCCTACCTTTAGGTTTTGGATTTTTTGCAGTTGCTGCTGAACCTGAACTTTGGGTTCCCAGCAACTGGGATGGGTATACTCCTCTACTTGCAGAACAGTTCAAACTCCTGCTATAGATGAAAATTGGTAATACTTGAAATTTAGTTAAGCTCAGACAAAAACTAAGCCAAAAGAAAATGTAGAAGCAGTGAAGTTTTCCCTTAGCAGGCCTAATGGGGCAAGTGCCAAGATTCTTGGATAATTTACAGAATCACAGAATTATTTAGGTCAAAAAAGGTCTGTAGGGTCATCAAGTCCAAAATTTAACAAAGGCCTGCTGCCCCCAGGTAGGTGGATCCTCAGCCTGGAAATTATAGACCCTTTCACTAACTTCATCAGGGCTGGGATCAGCCTCTTTGCATCACTGATATTTCTTCTCCTGCTCAGGCCTTTTTTGTAGGGCACTTTATCAGTTGAGGCTCATTCTTACCTCATGCCACATGGAAATTGGAGTTCATGTGTTAACATGAATTTAGCTGTAGTAGAGAAGTAAAGTAAAGCCTGCCTTTGCATTCTCCCAAACAACATTGTCCTCCAGGCAACGGGGACAACGACCCTGCTTTGGCAGATGATGATGAAAGCTCCATGTTGCTGATTTGGCAGTTTCTCCCACTTTCTCTGTTTTTCTTAGCTCCAAAGAATGGTGGTGGACAGTTTGATCTGCTGACTTGAGCTCATCCAAGAAGATGGACACATTCCAAAATGCTCAGATTTTTTATTGGGCAATACCTATCTACCTATCTGCAATCACATTCAAAGTCTCCAGGACAAGTTTCAGATTTATGTATTTTATTGTGCTGTCCTTGAATGTTTCCCTATCACCCTTGTCAGATACAAAATGAATAATTCCTAAATTCCTAAAAAAACTCCAAGCCAGGACATGAGCCTCCCTTGTTCATTCATTTGCTGTTAGCATCACACAAGGAGCACCAGCTCTGTGGTTTTGTGAAATGGACTAATTTATCATTGGATGTGATGGTGGTGATAAGTACCCCCCCTTTACTTACAAATCAGATGCCTCACAGCTGTCTGATGAGGTAGATTTCTTGTTCCTCTGGCAAGGCTTCAGGAAAAACACAATGCTAAAGATTAAAGGTCGATTTTATAAAAGGGATGAAAACAGTGAGTAGCAGATTAAAATTGCTTTCTGGTAAATGTTGCCATTACTTTCCAGTAAATAATGTCACAAACTGATGAACAACAAAGGTTGTGAGATAAAGAAGATACTCATTAAGTGATGGAAAATTATCCAGCTTTATAAACTCATATATGCCAAATATGTGATCTAGTCCTTGAAATATTTACCAAGAAGTCACTTTAGCTAGGCTAACTAGTGAAATCTGCATACAAATCAGAGCTAAATTCAGTCTGCAGCAATAGAACTGTTTCAGCAGCCCTGTTCCTAGATTTACGGGTAAGTGAGATGGTGCAAGGAATGCAGCTCCTTCCAAGCAGCACATACAAAAGACCTTGAGCATCCCCTCATGCCCCAGACCCTCCTGAGAGCCATCCTCACTACTTGCATCACAGCCATTTTAAACAATCATTTCAATTCCTGGTTGCAAGTCAAAAGTATCTCCCATGCTAGCAAATAAGTAAAAAAAAAGTTTCCTTACAGAGGTAGAAGATTTTGTGTGGTTTTGTTTCCAGGGGAAATTACAGCTGGCATGACTGCTAACCAGTACATCAAGGGGAACAAGTCTCTTCTGCAGTGGAAAGGAATTCCTTCAAAAAAGAAAGATTATGTCTGGCCTAAAATAACTCAATTCTGTTATCTTTACAGAAGTAGTGAAGCCAAGATCAGTGCGGAATCTTACATGAAGAACAGGAGGAAATATAATCTGCTCAAATAAGAAAACATATTTAAAGTAACCATCCTTCAAATAACTCCTTAGCAGAGCTTGAAAAATCCTAGAGAGCACAACCATTGCTCGTGGTGTGAGCAGAGAGGCTCTGCAAAGCACTTGCAGCAGGCATAGAGGAGGATTATAAATGTAGCCGTTCAAAACTGAACTTCATAAACTGAGAAAGGAATTATAACAAGCGGTTGCCAGTGACCTTGAAGAGACTCAACTTAGTAACCCAGTAATGTCCCTTCCAGTTCTGTCACCACACTTAAAGCCACTTTGCTTAAGTATCATTTAGCTTCTTTATTTGCTTTCATAAGCACTTATGCCAAAGGTTTCTATTTTCACAGATAAGTGGGGAATGATTGCTGAAGATGTGAATGTATGCACTCCTGCATGCAGACACTCACAGAGAGGGCTCTCTATGCCAGGCTGTGCCCTCTCCACTTTTAAGCTTCAATCACACAGGCAGAAAGCAGAACTGGGCAGTTGCCTGTTACTTAGGGAGATGGTCACATACCCTGGAAAGTAAACCAGGGAATATTCAAATGGTCACAACTCCCTTTCCCATGGGAGATGGAAGTGGCAGTTCAGTAGCACCAGGCTTCCATTGCGTGTGCTCTCTCTAGCACACTTATCAGTAAAGACTTTGGCAACGTTGGTCACAGCTGTGCACGTGGAAACTAAGGCACATGAAAGCCCATGTCTCCCTCTTGGCCACCTCACCCTGGCCCAAGCTCCTACACATGCTTAGAGGGAACTCCAGCTCCACGATAAGGTCTTCTTCTCATGTCTTTGACTGGTGAATACCAGCCAGCCATCAATATCTGCTAATGAATAATCCCTGACAGAGCAAAGGGCTTTGTTCCCTGGGCAAATGGTGCTGGAGAGCCTGCTGAGACTCCCTCTCCTCTCCTATCAGATGAGGCTGCAAATCAGATGAAGATGTTAATCCAACAAACAAATATTTATACAATGTCATTGACCATTTCAGCCCAAGGTCACTGTGGAAAAAAACAACACAGTAAATTTTTATAAACAGCTTTTGCTTGTGTCTTCTTCTTTAGAAATTACAGCACATTTACTTTCTGAATTATTTTCAAAGAGGGCAAGGAGTAAACCACAAAAACACACATTTTGCAATTATAATTCATCTTCAATGCAGCCAGGGGAAGTGGATTTCCAGATACATTTTCATCCAAACTTGCCCTCGAATATTTCCATCTTTATTCATCTTTCCCAGATAACCAAACACAGATACCAGAAAGATTAATTTCTTCTTTCTGGCTGCAGTAGGGACCTCTGCTAATTGTTTGCTTTGGAATATACAATAGCTTTTCTTCCTTACACATCTGTTTGCTGCCTTATGCCTCGTCAAGACACTTTACCCTCAGTCAATGCACAGAGGATTTTACTGCTGGGAGACCATTTTAGATCATCTCTTTTTGAACTGTCTAGATCTTTTTGAACTGTGTAGATCTATACCTGGAGCCTCACTCCCATTTTTCTTTCTGGTACCCACACTGTGTGTGTGTGTGAGTGCAGCTCAATCCATTGCCCATACACCATAAGTGGCACAGGAGTTCTATCCAGGTCCTCAGCAAAGACCTTCCATTACCCACATAGATTTCACAACTGCCACTTGATTTTCCATGCCTTTTACACAAACCATTTATTTTCAGCAAGTAATTTCATTCTCACTGTCTGCATTCCCACTCGTTTATGCTGCACAGAGGTTCAAGCTACAACAAACTTTCAGGACAGATGAGTAAGACTCAAGAGCAAAGCACTCTCTTTTTGTCAAAGAGTTGATTGAACCTGTGCTGGTCTTCTTGCTCCATGTGGGAAAACCAAGATTTTACTTGGTCTTTAGCTATTTCAGTGAGTGAAATCTGGTGTAAATTAGATTTGGCTCATTTGACAGGTATCTCAAGAGTGATTGATTGTGACTGTCTCAGACAGATACCTGAAGATGGCACAAGTGTTTACAAGAAGCTATCTGCTTCTTTTTTGGTGTCCAGTTAAGTCTACATGGATACCTCCTAGATGAGTAAAAGAAGGTGAGATGATTCCTGCCCCTCATGACTTGCTCACACTTGTACAAGAGGTGTGTGTGAAAGGCAGGCATGACACCAGAACAGGCTGTGTCTGGATTGGATGCTCACTGTGGCAAACGTGTTCTGGTTTGTCAGTCATCCTGCACAGAGGCGTACCTTTGAGTCCCCTGAGGAAATTGTGGGCACTCACCGTTACCCTGTAAAAAAAACCAACTTGCAAAGTTGATAAATAGGTGAACTTGCAAAGTCAGGCTTAGCCAAGTAAATCTGAATTTTCTTGCTTGTTCTATTCAGACATTTTTAAATACTAAATTCTCCACTTGACGTTTTGTCTCAATTACCCTAAATTGTTAAAACTATAAAGAAAAAGTCACCACCAATCTGGAAACAATAAATCTCAATCCTGGAACACTAATCGGGTTTCCAAACACCCTCCTAAATAGCACTTAATTTGACTTATGGATACTAGTTGCAGCTGTGTTCAAATAAGAATGGCAAACATGGTTTCATCATACTGGGACGTGACTGCAGCTTCACAGTTTTATCACTGAACTAAGGAGTCATTTCTAATCTCTGTGTTAGCAGAAATCCACCACTGTCAGCCTGTTTGGAAATGCCATTGAGAGGTAGGCTGCAGCAGTCTTTGACAATAGCTTTGAAAATAAAGCATGATTTCCTGGTTGTGGCTACTGCAAAATGTTTCCCATAACCCAGACCTGATCTGTGCTGGTTTCCCTTCACACTGCCCAACAGAGTCACACAGCATCTCTTTGAGGGTGCAACCAGTAAGTCTGGGAATCATCAGCTGTGCAGAAGATATGCAGCATTCTTGAGCACGCAAAACGTGTCACATACAGGAGAATGTAACATATTCTGAAGATCACAGCTATTCATATGCGTTTTCAATTAAAAATATGCCAATGGAAAAAAATCAAGAGACATTTGATGTTGCTTCTGTTTTTTGATGTATCTTAAAACCAGGCTTGAAATAACATTTTATCTTGAAGTTACTCTTGCTTCACCCCTGGGGGTTTTTAAGGGCTGCTTTCTTGTTATGATCATTCAAAAAAAAAAAGGAAACAGTATCTTTCTCACACTGAATAAAAGTGAAAATTAAACTCTTAACACTTTCTCCTTAATTTCTGCATCCTAAATATTGACGAGCAGCAGTATTTCCACAACTCCAATTCTTCAACAGCTCTCCAAATATATGTATATATATATATAAATAAAATTTCAAATACTGTTAATTTTTCTCTTCTGCCCTGTGCTACCCAGTTTGGCTCATCCCAAGAACCTCTAGCTCAGACTCCAGCAAGCCCTCCGGCATATCACTGGATGAATTCTGAACTGCAAACAAGAACCCAAAAACACACTCATGGTGCAGCTGTGTTTGTGGCCAAACTTCAATGTGCTGTTACTTTAATTTGACTCTTATAAGCATGAACAGATTCCCATCTTCAGCCAGAAAAGCACCCCATCGGTGGTTTCTTTGCTGTTGATTTGTGTACATGCCTCTGACTCTTGCTGTGACTGCTGCAGCCAAAAGGAGAACCAGATCTCCATTTCATTCAGCTTTGCATAAATAAAAATATCATTAAGCACTATTTAAAATATGTTACATTTAACAAATTGACATGTAATCCCTTACAATTTATTGAACTTGGCAATATTAATAACTGTGGTCTATATTCTATAAATCAAGAACATGTTTGCAGGAGGTATGTGCACTTGAAATCACTTCTAGCCAGAATTCTTACTTCAATTAGGGAGTGTTTTCCTCTGTTTTACTGGATACATGTCTATGGGTGTGACTACAAGATATATTTTAGTCTAACAATGTATTTTTCTCCTCCCACCAGATGGGAAGTGTTTTTTCCTTGTTGAAAATGTCATCTTGTATTGATTATCAATCACAATAAATACATTTTAAGGGCTTGAATTAAAAAAAAAAATTCAGAAGACAGAACAATGGGTACAGTTAAATGCTGAGAAATGCTTTGCCCTTTTACTGTGAAAAGTCTTTGGGTTAAGTTAGTAATGTCATGCTCTTTAAAATTTACATATAATAAACTGTTACACTGTTTATATAATGTTCTACATTTTCTAATTTAAGATGTACATTTTAAAGAGCTGTCACAGAGCTTTATGCATTCCAGATGTGCTGGTAGGTCCAGAGAGGTGTGTTGGTCTATGACCCACTGGTGTTCCAGATGCACGTGTGATATGGATCCACTCTACAAAAGACCATGGAAGTCACTGTTTTCTATCAGTGACTATATCTATCAGTGCATAATGCTACAGCTCATACATGCAAATGGAGAAAAGGAGGGAGTGTGCAAGTTATGGATTTTTAACCAGGTCTCTGGAGTATGGCCTTTCCACACTTCCTCTGAACACCTCCTGAGCCAGTCAGACACAGGTAATGGTGAATCCTCCAGCCTCCAAGACTCTCAGATGGAGGCATTTGACCAAATCACCCTTTGTTACCTCTGAGCCACCAAAATCTCAAATCAGTCCTGGGGCAAAGTTTGCTCTTCAAGGAATAGATTAAAGCAGATGTGACTAGAAAGACAGCAAAATCTCCTGAGATACAGGAGCCTTTTTTTCAGACAGCGAAACTGAACCAGAGAAGAGTGGGTCTGCTGAAATATATCCATTGGTTTCAGCCATTATTGGAGAAGATATTAACCCTGAGGGGCTTCTGCAGAGTGTAGTGGTGGGCGTTCTGTGTTTTAAATGTACTGTAAAATGCAGGGACTGATTGTCAGTTTACCTTACTGCAATAACGTGCAGCTCACTGGGAAGTACATTTCTCTCCTGTAACCCTGGGGCTCTGCCTCTTGTTGCTCTCATTACTCTTGTGTCAGCCACTGACACTTCCTTCGTACATCCAGAGGCAAGCTTGAATCATATGGCCAAACTTACAAATCAAGATGACAGACTGTGTTACCACATGTAAGTGTTTTAAGTATTTTTTATGTTTTTTCTTACCATGAAAGGGCATCTTCCATTCATTGTTAAAACTGTCATGACTCACTTTTCTAAGTTTGTGGGTTTAAAACTAAAGCAGCTATTATGCTTGCTTCTGATGGGTACATTAAATACCTACCTTGGTCTTTCTGTTATGTATTAACATTCTTGCCTCCCCCTCTTCATTGATAACACTGCAAGTGTGGTATGATGAATCAGATGTCAGGAGGTTGTCATTTGTTTCAGCTTCATATTTCACAGATGAAAAGATGTAGGAGATGAGATTATATACTCACAAACACATGCCCCTCTCCCTCAGCGCTTCTTTATAGTAAAACTGATTTGGACTATCAGACCTCCAGACAACAGAAACCTCCCATGTGTTCATATTTAGATTTCTAAAGGACTTTTTTATTTTTCTGTCCTTGCATTCTCTTCTGTATCTTGCTCTCAAACAGTGAAATATACAAATAAAGAATTTCTAATTCACATGATTTACTTTAATAATCATAGCTACAGAGAATAATAAAGACCATTAATTACTCTAAAAATACACATATCTTTGTAACTCCTACTTTTCGTGGACTTGGAAAAGATGGTCCTATATCACTTTTGCCACTCTATTACATCCCATATTTGTAGCAAGCATGGCCTGTTTTCAAACAAGTCTTTTTATCAACATTCTTTAAGCTCAGATACACAGTCATCCTCTTGACTCATGTTTTGTTTTTGCAAAAGCATCATGAGCATCACCACTGAAGTGTGTTTACTGACCTCATTGGTTAACTTCCCCCTGCACTCTCACCACTTCGTTTTTGCAGTAATGGATGGGATTTGGACCATGACTTAATGTAAAAATATTGGAATAAATCATACTGTCAGAATGAAAAGCAAGGAAAAAATTAGCCATAGGAATTCACTTCCTTATGAAAAAGGATGGGGGAAAGGTGGACAGTTTTAATAGTTATTAACTTCTGAATTGAAGTTTGACGGAGGAAAATGTTGGGTCCAGGAAATACACTCCAGTGAAATATGTGGATGTATGGGAGGACTGAACATTCTTCCCAGATAAACTTTCCTGATATTCATGACCATGTTTTTAGCATTAAATAACAATTCCATGCAGATTTGGGACAAAAATCTAGGAATTTTGTTACACTGAGGTATGTATCCAAGAGGCCTCTTGACCTGAGGCCAGAATTAAGGGACTCCTTTGACGTGTCTCTGTGCAGTTGAGGGGAGAAAGAACGCCTTGGATGCTTGCCCTTGGAATCAGGCCATCACCCAGCCACAAACGCTCCCAGCCCCTCTTCCAGGAGCTCTTTCCTGAAATGTACTGTGTGCTCTACTAGATAAGGGCAAGAATTTCAGGATTTTTCAAGTGATTGAAGAAATTGCATCATTGCTAATATATCATCTCTAAACCAGTGCGCCCTGCCAAGGAAAAACCCACACAATCACATAAAGGCAACAAGCAAAGCAGCAGACATGAGCAAACCCAGAATTCCTGAATGCCTGCCTTAGACTGCTACTGTTGCCTGCAACACAGACTCTATGTGAAAGGCCTTGCACATTGATCCATACACCATTTAGACATCTAAGCTGCTTACCCACAAATCCTCAAGGCTGGGAAGTGCAGAGCTCAAACTGCCTAGGGAGAAGAGAGACCACAGGCACCAAGGCCAGACCCCTAACCGGCACCACCTCCACCACAGTGGGCTTGATTCATGGATAAAAAGGCAACCTGGGAGGTTTTGAAGGTTTGAAGGTTTATTTACATATAGCTGGGAAATGACATAGGTTTACTTATAGAAATGTATTCTAGGAGAATGAGGCATTTCCAGAGCTTGTATATGGTGCTGTATGTTTTATAACCATTGTCATGTGTCTGAATTCATCAAAGCCACTGAGAGTAAAAATGTCTGGTGACCTAGAACAGCATTTAGAGAGTTCACCCAACAAGGGGGAGCCCGAGGTTTACTTCCATCTGCATTTAATTCCATCTGGAGAACACCAAGGTTCAGACATCATCCTTCTTGCAGGGGAGGCTGGGTCATGGCATGGCAAGCCTGCACCATTTCCCATGCCCCAGCTGTGCTGCTGGTCAGGAAGGAACTTGTCCATCTGCTACAGACAGAGAGTGAAAGCAGCTCCTTGGCCTTATCTACTGGGCATTTGACCCTGGGACTCTCTGCTTCCAGTGGAAATGCCATACTAGATGTTTGACCAGAGCAACAGTGAGAAATGGGCTTGGGAGAAGATATAGAGGGGTCAAGGCCAGTCTGACCAGCACAAGTGCCCTCTGCAATGCCCAGTGAAGCACCCTCTGTCCAGTGTCACAGCTCCCACAGGAGCCAGTTGGAAAGCCCACAAAAACCTGTATGCACTCAGAGGTCTCTGCCCTCCTGCGTAGAGTCAGAAGGCTGGAAAGTTCTTCCAGATGGGATGCACTCCACTCCAAAGTTTCAATACAGGAAGAAGCCTCTACCTTTTCCATCCTAATGGATTTTGATTTGGCATATTCCTAAACATCCCCCCACAAAGGGACGTTCTGTGGCTGTCCCAGCTGATCTGTTACAAGCCTTCATTGCCTTGCTGACAGAAACATTTGTTTCTTTCTAACCAAAACTTTTCTTCTGCAATTTAAATTCATTACTTCTTGTTCTGATCACAACAGACAGAAAGAAGTTATTCCCTTGTGGTCAACAGGAGCCTTTTTTATCTTGGATACTTGCTGGCATATTTTTATTCCCAAGTTTTCCTCCTTCCAGTCCAGCACCTAGAACTTACTGAGTCTTCTTTCCCTGACCTGTTCTCCAGACCTCATCATTCTCTGTATAAAGGGTTTCTGGTTGATTCACACCTGCCTCAAAGCATGGCAACACAATGAAAATCAGCAGTCCAGCAGAGGTTTTGCTGACGCTGAGTCGAGCAGGAAGAAGGCTTAGTCTGGTACAAATTCTGGTAAGGGCAGTCCATGCATGGTGGTCACCACTCATGGCAAGAACTTGGTGCACACACTCAGCATGTGGTTGACCAGCAAGAAGCCTGCAACTTGGAAGTCACTACAACCAAAGGTCCATCACTGCAGTTGGACACAAGCCAGTAGATCCCCAAAAGCATTTCAGCAATAGGTTGTCTTATCTTATAAAAGCATCTGATAATGCTACCCTTTTTAAAGCATCTTACAATAGCACATGTTTAGTAGCATCCTGATTTTTTCAGACTAAAGCTCCAGTCATGGAATGCCTGAGTCCTGTCCTCCAGTGTACATGAATTCTCTACAAGTTATGACAGCTTATTTAAAAAGCATTTGAGCACAGCCTGATCTTCGTTGTGCATGTCAGCAGAGAGGAGACCACAGACCACATGCTGCAGTTCTGATCTGCTTACTTGGGTAAGAGATAGAGGCTGCCCTCCCTCCTGTAGCACCTTGTTGGAGCCATGGTGCTGGTATATCAGCCTCACCTCAGGAACTGCAAACAAAACCCCGAAGGTTAATTAATGCTAATTCACTCCTTGCTTAATGTAAAATCCTCTTTAATAAGAAGTGTCTGGTTTTGCCTTTTCATGTTTCCACTACAAACATTAGGTCGTGGGAATTCAATTTAGGAAAACAAGAATTAAAGATTTGCTCATTTTGGTCTCTGCAGTCAGAGAATTCAGTGTAACCAAAAACTATAGGGGAAAAAAATGGGTCTGAAGCACAGTAGGAACAGCTCTGCTTTGCATGATGTGTGTGAGGGAGAAAGAGCTTCTCAAGCTTCTCAAAAACCTTGAATACACATTATCTCTGAAGCTGACAGGCTCTAGGTTATGCAGTAACATAACATGTATTTAGTAATTTCATGACAAAAATATTTGCTAAAATATTTCTTTCATTTCTTTTTGCCTTTTGTTTTAGATTATTGGAAAGGAGTAGTGAAGCTTTTACCTAAGACTTTCACTATGATATTGCAATCAGTTAAGGTTCTTCGTCTAAGCTGTAGAGAATCTTTACACATTCAGCTCTTCAGAAATTTCAGAATTCCAGGCTTTCAAGCTAGACATGCCTCAAAGAAGGACTAGGAGGGATTGCTGAGGGTTCACCAGGAACACCCAGTCAACATTTTCTGTTACATGAATTATGCTCTTGGGCAAACAAAATATTCTGCATCTCATATTTGGATTTTTTCTCATAACACAAGACAGAAGCAGTCTTTTGCCTCTTGTCATGTCTATTTTGAAGACCAGAGCTAACATAAGTGAGGGACTTGGTAACTAGGTGCAGAATCTTTCTCAGATTGTCTCTGTTACAGAATCACAGAATACGCTCAGTCGGAAGGGTCCCAAAAGGATCACCAAGTCACTCCTGGCCCTGCACAGGACCATCCCCAAGAGTCACATCAAGTGCCCAAAAATATTGTGCAAACACTTATTTTGATTCATTGCCTAATAAAAACTTACCTAAATTCAAATTTTTATTTTGCTAATTTTGTATTTTGACTTTCAAAAAACTTCAACAGCAGAAGTTCTTGTCCTACTCCTTCCATTCTGCTCCTGTTAGTTACTGCCTATTATTCCAAAACTTAACATTAACCTTTCAGGAAGTTTCACTACTTCATTTCAGTACCTCATGATACCAAAATATTTTTAATTTCTGCTCTGCGATGTAATGACTTCAAATATTTCTTCAAGAAATCACTGAAATTATTTCATAATTTTATTAAGACAAGTATATAGGGAGAATGAGCAATGTCTAAGCATTACAGTTGGTTAGGATACAGATGAAAAGAATCCCTTTTATCCCTCTCAAAATAAAATAAAATACCTCATGGCCAAGAAATATATTTTTAGTATAACATTATAGTTTGCATTCGTAAAGAAATATGATAAATATACAGTTCTGATTCTAGCTCAATGCAGCATACACAGAGACTCAAATTTCCACATAGATAACGAAAATTAGAAAATATTAAAGATTTTTTTTCTTTTTTTTAACATTGCTGGTTGCATGAGCCTGTCAATCAGGTTTTGGCAGCAACCTCTTGGGCGGGGGTGCTTTTTGGTACTGTCTTTCTATTTAACTCACCAGAACTTGCAGGTGTATATGACATACTCTAGATCTTGCCCTAAACTGGTATGTTTCTGCCTTCCAGACAGTTGTATGATGTTTGTCTTTACTGTACATTGCCTTCCAAGGTGGATATTCTGGGATTACTGATGTTAGTCTGCTTCATAAAACCCTTCAGTCAGAAAAACTGTAGTGTACTTCAGTACTTTAAAGTGCATTAAGATTATTGAAAGGACAAAAGCCCTAAAAAACACTTGCCAGGCTGTTGCATTTTGCACTGAATCTGTGAAATTGCAGTTTTACAGCTAATGTAGCTGAGATCTGATTTAGGATTTGGGTCTGATTTTGGCCCTCCATGCTGCTGCAGTCCTGAGACGTGTGTGCAGTCATGTGCATCTCCTCTCGTATCTCCTACAGCAAATCCTGTAGCTGTATTATTATAACCATACATAGGTACATATAATATCTGGAATCCAACCAGCAGCCAGATTTGAAGGATCATCCATAAAAGTTTCACATAGCTAAAGAAAGCAGTCAACGCACTCTTAATAAATTTGACATTTTCACAGATTCTCTGGTGAGCTTCATGGTGTAAGGTACTCTTTAAAGAGACATATACATTTATATAGAAGTATGCAGGTCACCTGGAAAACATCCAAACTCTTCCTTAGAGCAGTCAGTCACAAATTTCTAGACACACGGAGCAAGATCTGTAGTAATGATATTACTCACAGCACTGAAGATTTATTTGGTGTAGCAGTGGGTTCAGCAGAATTTCAGACCTGCAATTATGTCATAAGATAAGCATGTCAGAGGCTATGGGTATGTCAGGTAATTTGACTTGTACACCTATCTTTGTTCTGGCATCTGCCCACTTGTGATATACACAAATGATACCGCCAAGGGAGTACTGGAGATCTGACTGTTACTGGTACTTGTTAAAGTGAGACATAAAATGGTAAATGTTAAGAATCCATCTGCTTGTTTTAGAGAAGCCAGGCAATGTATTTCTGGCAAGATGAAGCACCAGCCAATGTGGTACATGACATTTGTATCTGATACATGATTAAATACCAACACGTAAGATGAAGCACTACAGATCTGCTTTATGGCATTGATTCTAGCAAAAAGATGTTTAACAGTGGTAAGAGAAAACACTGATTAAGAATAATCTCCTTAGAAAGAACATTCCATGTTTTATGAGCAAGGTCTCATCTCAAAGAGCTGTCACAGGTAGCCTGCTGTGGGCTGCAGTGTGGAGGAGCAAAATAAGGAAACAGAAAACATTAAAAAATCTGAACTTAAGTGTGATGTTGAATGTTGTTACTCATCTGGACTGAACAATATGGCAAGAAGACTGGCAAAAGAAGGAAATTTGAGGTTGTATGGAATACAAACCTTTGTATGAGCCTAAATGTAAGAATAAACCGCATTACCTTTTTCCTTAACTGCAGTGCTAAACTCCCAGGCTCCAGAGGAGGTGAGAATTGGCCTGGCAGACTCCAAATATCAGAAGAATTGACAAAGTGAAGATTTTTTGTCAGCTCTTTTACTAGCCATCCATTTTTCTAAAGAATTTTGGTTCAGCTTCTCCCTATGTTTCCTTGAAATTATCAGGGCAAGACACGGTGCCCTAAGGGCACTATCAGGAGGGCATCAAAAATGTTATAACACTATTAAAGTTTAACAATAACTCATAGATGACAACTTCCTAATTGGAAAATTAGGTGCACATTGATTGATGATTTCAGTTTCTGATGCCTACTAGGTGGCCTAAGGATTAGACCAATCTCCATTGCATTTTTCTTCATCTAAGCTGGTTTTCTGGCTATTTCTCAAAACTATGAAGTTGCATTCTTTCTACCTTTTATTTAGTATTTGCCTTCTCTGAGCTACCAAGTTAAAAAAAATATTTAATCATAAGAGAGAGAAATATGAGACTTGGTTGAATACAGGACCAGCAGATGAAAACACCCTAATCAATTACATCCTTGCTGAAATCCTCTATGAGTAACTCTTTAGATGGGGAGAACAAGTAATGTATAAGTCAAGTTTAATCTATGAAATTCAATTCATACATTATTATAAAATCTTTTAGGATAGAGCTCCTACATAAATCTAATCTTTTGTTTTGTTGCTATTTTTAACTGTATAGAATATATCACAGCATCATCAAGGTTGGAAGATACCTTCAAGATCATCTAGTGCAACCATCATCCTAGCACCATCATAATAACCCCTAAAAAATATCCTCAAGTGCTATATTCAGATGCCATTGAACACTTCCAGAGATAGTGACTCCACCAGCTCCCTGGGCAGCACATTTTAATGCTTAATTACTCTTTCAGAGAAAAAGTTCTAATATCTGTTTCAGAGAAAATTCTAAGTTTTTAATATCTAATCTGAATCTCTCCTGACCATTTCCTTTTGTCCTTTTCACTTGTGACATGACATAAGAGTCCAACCCCCACCAGATTCCAGTCTCCTTTCAGGTAATTGTAGAGAGCCATATGGTCACTCCTGAGCCTCCTTTCCTCCCGCTAAATACCCCCAGCTCCCTCAGCCACTCCTCACAGGATTTGTTCTCCAGACCCTTCACCAGCTCTCTTGCCTTCTCTGGACACTCCAGCACCTCAATGTCCTTCTTGTGGTGAGAGGCCCAGAACCTGACACAGCCCTCAAGGTGTGGCCTCATCAGTGCCGAACACAGAGGGACAATCCCTGCCCTGCTCCTGCTGGCCACACCATTGCTGATGCAGGCCAGGATGCCACTGGCCTTCTTGGCCACCTGGACACATGCTGGCTCATGTCCTCCAGCACCCCCAGATGCTTTTCCTACTGACTGCTTTCAAGACACTCTTGCCCAAGCCCGGTTTTATTGTGACCCAAGTTCATGGCCAAGCACTCAGCCTTATTGAAATTCTTGCTCTTGTCCTCAGCCCATCAATCCAGTCTGTGAAGATGCCTCTGTAGAGCCTTCTTACCCTCTAGCTGATCAACATTTCCATCCAACATGGTGTTGGCTGCAAATTGACTAGAAGTCTCCTCGAGCAAGGAAAACAGCTTGAAAGAGTAAACACAGGTGGTAATTTAATTAGCACTTAGAAGATATGCCTTGTTCCTGCTGGAGGATAGTTTTCAAATGTATTAACTTAAAATAATTTTGACATTATTTGCACTGAAGTGTTGTTGAAGGATATTCAAAACATGTGTAGATGTATCTTGCCTGTTCCACTGAGCTACTCTGAAGTAAGTTTAAAGTGATATTTTTTCAGGTGAAGCGGGCAATCCAAGAGTTTCTGGGTAGGGTTTATGGAAGCAGGATCTCAAAAACTTAGGTAATTGCTGATTGTAGAGTGTTCACAAAGCTTATTTCAAACCTGCTCTCTGAAGCTGTGAGTGTGATTCATGGGATTGCTAGGGCTGCTCTGGACTAAGATCAGGACTGGGAATTAAAATAGGATTTTTGACACCAAGCACCAAAGAGACACTTATACTGCAAAAGCCCTCAGCCTCTGCAAAGTCTTTGCTGACAGAGGTCAATTTGGGATCATTAGCATGTAGTTTAGATGAGGGTGAGTAAAGGCATTTTTGGCTGTGGAAATATGGTCATTGCTGTAACTCTCCCCCTACGTGTAGGCTCTGGCACATAAAATAGGCCTGCATCTGTCAGTGACCCAAACAGTATCTTTAACCATAACCCACCAAAACTCTGTAAAAATACAGTTGTTCACTTCTGCAAACACAGAATCACAGAATTGTTGGTTTGGGTTGGAGGGAACCTTTAAAAGTCATCTAGTCCAACCCCCATGCAATGAGCAGAGACATCTTCAACTTGATCGAGTTTCGCAGTGCCCTATCCCACCTGACCTTGAATGTTTCTAGGGATAAGTCATCTACCATCTCTCTGGACAAACTTGTGGCAGTGTTTTAACACTTATCATAAAAAAATTTCTTCTGTTTATCTAGTCTGAATCTAACCTCTTTTAGTTTAAAATGTTACCCCTTATCCAATACAAGAGTCCCTGCTAAAAAAGTTTGCCCCCAGCTTTGTCCCCCATATAAAAGGTCACAATGAGGGCTTCCCAGAGCCTCCACTTCTCCAGGCTGAACAATCACAGTTCTTTCAGTGTTTCCTCACAGAAGAGATGTCCCATTCTTCTGATCATTTTTGTGACCCTCTTTTGGACCTGTTCCACCAGGGTCCTGTCCTTTCTGTGCTAGAGAATCCAGAGCTGGATGCAATACTCCAGGTGGGTCTCACCACAGTGGAGCAGAGGGGCAGAATCCCCTTCCTTGACCTGCAGGTCACACTTCTGATGGAGCCCAGAACTGTCTTTCTGGGCTATGAGTGCATATTACCAGTTGACATCCAACTTTTCATCCACAATACTCCCAAGTCCTTCTCTGCAGGTCTGTTCTCAATCCCTCCATCCCAAGTCTGTATTGGTGGTGGGGGTTGCCCCATCTTCATCCTAGCCCTGAGGTCTTTCTATGGTCCAGCAGCTAACTTGGTCTAGATTCAGATATTCAAATCCTAAATCACACCTTAACTGTAATTGCTGATCCAGTTTATGCTAGGAGCAAGCACCAACCTGCTCAGACTAAGTCTGGGTAGAAGGAAGAAAAAACTCTAATGACCTAGAAAACTTCAAGCCAAACAAGGATACTTGGAGTGAATCCATGTACTGTGCAGGACTTCAGCTCACTTTTCCTGGAGGAACTTTGGGTGTCCAGACCTCTTGCTGAGTATACAACCCAATTGTTTTGTGCCTAGATATACTGATCTTTTTTTCTTGATGTGATCTGTTGAATGATACTGCTCTATATTTGCAGTGGTTTCAGTGACTACAGCCATATTCACAAAAACATCTGAACCCAAATGTTCACAGGATTTTACCAGAAGTAGCGGTGCATTTTTATTTTCTATTCTATCAAATATTTTTAGCTGCTATTTGTATGTTTAAAGTCCTTTATTACTATTTACAGTGCTTCATAATATAGATAAACAATCTTGGATCAGGAAAAGCACATGCTAATTAAAAAACCAAGCAGTTCTGGAAATACCCAGAGACTGAAGTTCCTTTGCATAAACTATTCCTTCAGTATTTATGAATAACAAATTCATCCACTGAAATAAGGTTGTGAGTGACTCATATTCAAGAAAGGCCAAAATTCATTGGACAATCTGTTCATAACAAATAATTTAACCAGCTCTAAAAATATTTGTGGGGTTTTTTCTTACAGGGGGAAAAACGTGTCTCACCAAAATTAACTTTTTAAAAGGCAAAAAAAAAAAAAAAAAGTCCAAGGACTGGTTTGTAACCCTGCAATCCAGCCCAAATAAGGACAGTATGTGGTTGCACTATCCCAGGAGCAGAGTGCTGACTGGACTGTGCCTGACAATCCAATACTTCCCCTCTGAAGCGTGGGAGAGAGAAGCCACTTGGCTGGTGTATTGCAGCTCTCTGCCTGCTCCAGAGCAGCCCAGAGAAGCACAGGGGCAAAGCTAGCAGGGTCTGCCATGTCCCTGACACTGACACACTCCAGCAACACAAATCATTCAGCTGGAGCCAAGCAGCACCCAACACTTTTACTCAGCACAATGCAAATATACAAGAAAACATCACTTAGTCCAAGCTTTCAAAACTAGTTTTCAAAATCTTGGGCAATAGGTGGGTTTTGTACATTTACATAGTTTAAAAAAGAAAATAAATAAATACCTCATGCTTTTTCTTGTATTCTACAGGTTATGGGTGCCCCAAACTACTGCTAAACCATTTGTTTCAACAGTTCCTGCCTCATCATCCCTGTAACATTTTCTGACCCACTGAGACTGCACTGATACATGGTACAGCACCAAATACATTCCTGAAATCCAAAGAAATTATGTCTATCCAGCTAGGTTAATGTATCTTAAAAAATCCAAACACACTTCTCAGACATGGGATTTTTTTTTAATCATTTCATGCTGAATGACCCTCAATAAATCAGAGCTAAACAAAGTCCTTATAGGTCAACGCATATATTTCCTCCCTTTAGTGTGCCCCAGTTTATAGGTATGTAGAAAAATGCTGTAAGTTTCCAGCCTTCTGCAAACATCCTCTAAATGCAATGAGAATTGGTGCTGTTCTGGCTGGGATCCCGCATGCCCAAATCCTTTTGAGTAAGAGCTTTTCCTACAAAAGTATTGCTCCCTTGTATGACAATGGATACTAGCAGCCTTACTCTTCTAGGACTGCCTGTGGGATACCTCCCCCAGGCCAGAATCCCTGGGAATAAGATGCCACCATTCAGACAAAAGCTGAGCTGGATGTATGCAATGCCCATTGTCCAGGTCATCTGTAGGAATGAGATTGAGAACCAAGAACAGAACCAAAGAATGAGGAAGTCAGTGTCAACAAATGACTGATGAGGCTGAAGCCATTCATGGCAAGAGGTTTGATTTTACTGTGGAAATAGCTGAAGGAGGCAGAAAACTGCCTGGTTCAAAGGTGAAATTAACTCCAAAATCTAACTCCATAGACAGTTTAGGAGCAAGGAGGAAAATGAGGCAGGGAAATGCTCAGTGTGATTTAGTTGAGTTTTGCTTGTTTGTTGGGCTACTGAAAGACTGATGGGCCTGTGATTCTTCCAAAAATCTTTCCAAAGACTGTGCAGGTGTTTGCTGTACAGATGAGTATAGGTAGTTTCCACAAAAAAACCAAAAAACCAAAAAAACCACAAAACAAAACAAAACAAAAAAAAAAACCAAAACCCCCCCAAAAACCAAAACAAACAAAAAAAAACCACAAAAAAAACAAACACAACTTTGCTGTATGAAATGATAAAAATTAGGTTTATCAGCTTATTTAAGAAATCTCACTCAGCTGGGCATGAGATGGGCAGAGTGGCTGTATGTGTTGGCTGCAGTGTGCAGTCTCACAATGTGCCATGTGAAGTCAATCTTAATGTAAACGAAATCCAAAATACTGTTTACAACAGCGTCATGCAGAGTCTGGCTCTGTGAGAGTGTGAAAGAGAGCCTGAGTTTGCTGCACAGTTGACAGAAAGTCTCTTGAACACTTGCATACCAAGGATGCAGCTGCTCCACCAGCACACAAATTGTCTGTGCACAAATGGCAGCCTCTCAGAGCCTCCCACCTGGGATCAGGACCTAACCTGTACCCACCACTTACAATGCTGCTGGCACCCGGAGTGCTGCTAGTACTCATCTTCCAGGCAGAGCATAAAATGATTTGTTGCAAGTTTATATGACTGCAATGATTCCCTTGTCGTACCAGGATCAAGACATAAACAGCTGCAGGTTGGGGAGGATAAAAATGATTCAGGGTAGGGCACTGGAAGAAAGAAGCCAGGAGCTGACTGCTCATCCTGAGCCCTGCACTGAGCTCTGGGACTCCAATGTTGCACATTTATGTCTTAGAGCAAACAGAATGCAAATTCCCAGCATATTAGTTACAATGGAACTTGCACAGTTAAGTTAGATGGAAATGGAAAGCAACTCATCAGTGCTGAGAAGCAGCTGAATACTTTCAACTGTACCGTCCAAATACAGCTTCAATCCTTCAGTTAGTCCATGAGGAGGGACTTCTTGCCCATAAAGAGCATATTACAGGATTGGGGCCAAAACTAGCAAAATTCTTCTGAAGCACTGAAGACATGAGTGATTTTTGTAACATAATATTTATTCCAGAGCAAGCCACCATATATCTTGTTTCTACCACATTCTAGAAAAAGCACTTCTCAAGGTATTGGCTTTTTATACCAGAGCAATTGTACCTCCAACTGTAGGACCTCAAACAGCATTGGACATGGCTTTGGTTGATGAGCCAGACCCCCAACTATAATATCCTTGTAGCTGTCACAGGTCTCTCTTCTGAACTAGTGTAATTTGGAAGAGGAGGATAAAAAGGGAAACTCTGTTTACAAAGGGGAGAAAGAAACCATCTGTGACAGGGCTGTTTTTTGAGCATTGGCTGTTTGAGCACTGCTCAGAGGTTTGTGATGCCAGAAGTGGTCCCAGCAGAAATGGATTAGTGGGCAGAGAACAAGTGAGAAGGTCAAAAGGTGAAAAATAAATGCAACTTATCACATGCCTGTGCTGTTTGTCACCAGACAAGAGAAATTAAGGAAATCACATGGATATTACCACTTTGCCTTGGGATAGGATAACCCTATATACATACAATCTGAGCTACTGCGCTGTGTTAGCTTGTTAATTGTAAAGTGGTGGTGAGCAAGACCCAGCTAGTTTGTTTCATCTGGCACGCTCCTGTTTGGGGAGTAAATGCATGTCAATAGCTTTAGCATGACCAACCTTTACAGTAAAGGGCCAGAGAGGACATTTCATACCCAGACTGGGAATTTTCCATGCCAGTTATACAATTCAGAAAATATACATATCACACAGGCACATATGCAGTAAGCACAAAGGATTAACATTGGAAACGACAACTTGTAAGCCAAGTTTTAGCTTTAAGTGATTTGAAACAGCTGAGTGATAAATTAAAACAAAAACAAATGCCAGCAGCTCCTTCGCGCTAATGGGATTGGTGGGTGCTCCTGTCATGAGAGCCTGGTGGATACATATTGTTATAATTGTCTGGGTGGAGGTGATAGAACAAACGTGACTCTTCCAAGCCAGTGCTGGCACTGACAATAATTGTTAACAGATTTAGTGTCCTATTCACCTCTTTTTTCCCTATAGCTACTTCTTAACTTATCAGCAGATTTTATTTTTGAGTTATTAGAAATCACATCCTTCTCTTATCAATTCTTCTGAATTGCCAGCCAGCCACTAATTGTTTCCAGCTCTGATGGTTCAAAATTACTGATTTCCTTTTAGATATTTCAATCATTCATATATCTTCCCCTCCATCCCTCCACCCCCTTTTGACTTTCTTTGGCTTGAGGTTTTCTCAGAGGAGTTATCAGCTTAGTTAACCCTACTTGCTCTAGCCAAACTCTGCTCTCATTTCTTTGGCAAATGGGTAGTCAAGAAGAGTTGATAAACATAAATCCTCATCTAATTCAACCCCAGCATGGGAACTCTGAGTCCAAATACTCTGAATTTGAGCACCTAGTTGATGTGTTGTTCAGATAGCTATATAGCTATCTATATACACACGTACATACACATATATCCATATCCATATCTATATACATAGTGAGTGTGGGTGTTTATATGTAAATATACTACATTTATATGTAAATATAAATAAATGGTATAAATATTTCACATAAATAATATATATGTGAACCTGCATTTATAAATTAATGCATGTGCTTGTATTTAAGGTCTGGCTTGCTAGTCCCTTTTGCTTGCTGCTCCCACTGTGCCACATGGCTCCTTGAAGCAGAATGTCACAGCTCTGAGATTGTCAGGGTCACCCAGGAGTCACACATCAGCAAGTCATCACAGACCAGCTGAGTGGCAGGAGCTGCTGACAGGCTCATGGATAACTCAGTGCAAGGGGAAGGAGAGGTGATTTCTTGCAAGAGCTCTCCAACTGTTAGCAAAGATGACTTCAATCACATTGCATTAGCTGGGCACTGGGAACACACTGACAATCTGCTGCTGGGGCACTGCAGACTCAGATCACTTGTCAAGAAGCAGGAACTGGTGCATGAGCCTGTGCTCTGCCTGCTGACCAAAGCCCCTCTCCTGCTCCTCTGCACAGCAGTGTCAGTGCATCCCCCTGCCCTCTTCTGCCTTGGATGACCAGCTCAGCTGCCCATCATCCCCCTGCCATTGGGGGATGGACATTTGATGAGCTGCAGGAGGGGAAGTCCTTCCACAGTGCTGCCCTTGCACAGGCACTGCTTAGCTCCCTAGGATGGAAAGTCCCACCCACAGCACACACTAACACTGCTTTACTCCCTGAGCTTCCCACCCAGCCAGAGACATCCTGGCAGCATGGCCAGGCAGCTGCCAGAACTGCCTTGCCTCGCCTGCTGCAAACTGGAACTCTCCAGGACCCCATCTGTGTTCAAGAGCCCAGCATTACTGTCCCAAGTGCATGTCACTGAAAGGTCCAGGTTAATATATTCTTGAAGAACCTAATACAAATTTTCCTAGGCACGATTTTTTTTTTCTGTCAAAAATGCAATGCTCTGAGCTTTCAGCAGTGCAAGGCTCTTTTAAAAATGTGTAACTCATAAATGAATCAATATAGGACTAATGTGAATCAGTACAAGGGCACTTCAGGACACTCTTTCTTTCCTTGTTGCATAGTTGTTGCCTCTCCAGACCTTGCCAAAACTACCCCATTGTTACACTGAAAGCAACTAATGGCAGCTGTTAAACATGTGGTTCAACTTTAGGGATCAGTCCCAGGCATGAAAATTAGTTTTTGCTTGGGTTAAATGCAAGTAGCGATGAGGTGCCTCTGCATAGTGAGAACAGAAGTAGTTGGAAGCTGCTGCCCAGAGCAAGATCCTGCCTGAGAAGCACAATCACCCTCAAGGTTCATCCCTGACCACAGGCACGAAGGTGGAGAATGGGCTGGTTGCAGCTGTATGCATTAGTGAAGCCAAGGCTTGAAGATGGACATGATTTTGGGAGAAAGACTCATTTCAGCCATGATATTCATTGGAAAAGTAAACTTGTTGAGGATACAAAACAAAACCTGGTCTATCTTCATGTAAAATTGCTTTTTCCCACTTAGAGCAGTTCTCCAAAACCAGACAATATACGATTAAAAAAAAACTAAAACAACTGAGTCTAATTAAAAAGGAAGAAGAAATGAGCTTAAATATCCAGAAGGGCCATGTTGTTACTTTTTCCATAGGCTCCTTCCAGTCTTACACATTTTGGTTCATTTCTGATTTTACTGAAGGAGGCACGCTCAGGTTCCTCAGAGCAGCAGTCAGTATCCTGGAATGACATAGATGAGAAATATCAGTATGTATGAATGAGTCAGAAACCCACTCAGTGCATGCCATCAGGCTTTGAAAGTCACCCTTCTACTGCACATATGTAGCAATGATAGTGACTGTGGCAGTAAGTGAGAGCTAGTGGCCCTCTGTGTGTCTCCAATTTAAAATGAAAAACTTGTTCCCTCCAGGCAAACCAAATCCTCTAAGCAAGCCTGGATATGTTGTCCCTGTCCCAGCTGTTGAGTTAGTGTAGTTTTCCAGTTCAGCAAAATTTCAATCTCTTCAAAGCTCTGAAAGTCTACAGTGGAGTGTGTAGCCAAGGAAGTGCAATTCTATTTCCAAATCCACAGGCTTGCTCTCACAATTGCACCCAATCTTGAATTCTTGTTCTATTTCTGTGGGATAATCAGGATTCTTAAGTTTTGTCTCAGCCAAAAGAGAATTTTCTTTGCCTACAATTTTCTAGAAATGTCAACATATCACTGACACGTTGGCTCTTGACAGATAAAGTGGGATGTTACAACTGAAAAAACAAAAAGAAAAAAGTCTGACTCTTGCAGAAGATCCTTCTTCTCAAATTGAATGGAGGGAATGGTTGCCCTGTCAAATCACAGTGGGGCTGTGATTGGGTAATTGAAAAGATTTGTTGTCTGAGAAAGCACATTTAAAAATTCTTCTCCTTTCTTCAGCTATCAGGATACCACTGGGACTTCACCAGGTCCGTAGATCTGCTCCATAATGTGTGAACGGCCCTATCTCACCATGGAGTCAAGAGTTGAGCTGTTACAAGTACAACATTAATAAGATCAAAATCAGAGTTGACTTGTGAGGGGAGATATAGTGGCTGTGAGGAAGAGCAGGAAAGAGGGGCTGGAGAAATCAGATGGGTAAAATACAAAACAGCAAAATGTTTTGGGTAGGTAGATTTGAAACATTCAGCACCATCTCAACTGGTTTTGTCAAAACCTGCTTATCATTTTGAAAATGTCAGGTCGTTTAGGTCATCTCAAAATTACTGAAGGAAGAGGTGGCACAGTTTAATTAGACTTTCCCATGGTAAGTTTCTCTATAGACATCTCAGAGCATCTCAAGTATTACTGTATCACTCTGGAGTAAGAAAATCCACTGAAATAAAGGCATTTACTACATATTAACACTGGTATCACTTCATACAAGGTCTGTCAGAGAGATTTCGAACATGGTGTGCCACAAACAGTGCCATGAGCTGAACACTGTAACACAGATTAAGGTCAAATAAGTCTTCACACATCTGAAGACTTACGTCTTAGACCTTTTCATGTCCAAAGGATTTTACTACTGTGTCCTCTTTCCTGCTATTACAACAGCCCCACACAGGACTGAAAACATATTCTATTTCTCAAAAGCTTTTTCTCATCATATGTGCGACAGCCACCTCTGTTTACATGGCAAGTACAGGAAATTAGGGTAAAGCTACACAGATAAAAATTAAAGTATAGCAGTTTCAATGGAAGTAAGGAAGTAAATTGCTCTTAAGTTAGGCTTCAACAGGCAGGATCAGTGGGCATTAAAGGGAAACACAAAAGCAAAGACAAACAGAACCTGTATCACTTAAATGTCCTTGGCTTCTACTCTATTTCAAGGCATTATCAGCAAAGTGTCATGTGCCTATCCATACCACTTGATGCTTTTTCTGCAGTTCAGAGCTTGCAGGGATAAGTCCATGTGAGTTGGGTTTTTTTGTCCTAGTGTCTCATGTGATGGTGGGTTTTTTTGGGTTTGTTTGTTCATTTGTTTAGATTTTAGGATTTTTGTTGGAGGCAGGGGGAATTACTCCTCAGTTTTGTGTCATCTCTGAGTTGCCAGCCTTTGTGTTGCAACAGTCAGAGTCCAGTCCAGAAGCAACAAAGTATTTGCCCCAGGGATGAATTAGACTAGGTACTCTAGCAGCAGCTTTCCTTTGGCAATGTACTGTGTAATCTAAGTATTGTAAAATCTCAATTTTTTGGGACACATGATAGTATTTCAGCTAAGGGATATTTTTAAGTTTGAGGAAACAGTAACATGAGACTACTGGAGGCACTGAGCTGTTTTCACTCTTGGACCCTCCCATGAATGCAGCAACATCCACCTGAGCAGCACAGCAGCCACCCACAAAACAGTTGTGGAGGGGCTCTTCCAGAGCTTTCCCACCTTCATGGCTACAAACAGCCTGCCTTTATATGTTCACAAACTCCTTCTCTTTTCATTCAAAATCAATTTATAGGCAATCATTCTCAAATCAGTACAGACTATGACTCAAGTAAGCGTCTCTCCTTTATTCTTTATGCCTCTTTGTAAATAATTTTCCGTCTCTTTCAGGCCTTTTTTTTTTAACAAACTAAAAACATTCTCTAAGTCTTCTCTTGTATCTCTCCTACATATTTCCCCTACCCTTCTTTTGCTCTTAACTAA
Organism: Phylloscopus whistleri; assembly: GCA_017589585.1. NCBI lineage: Eukaryota > Metazoa > Chordata > Aves > Passeriformes > Phylloscopidae > Phylloscopus > Phylloscopus whistleri. Next base: position 50,687 of record JADMLD010001391.1, read on the forward strand.
CCATCCCTTATGAAAAATGACTTGGACAGTGTCTGTCCTCCCACTTGCCAGACACCTGTGCAGTATAGCAGCATTTCACACCTCTCCTGCAAATGCCTCACCTTTACATTTTTCATGCAGTTATAACTTCAGAGCATTGCAATTATTCTGAAACTAATACACTGTCTTTGTACAATGTTATATTCATATCATGAGCTCCCAGTTTTCACTTTACTTACCCAGGCTACTTATGCTGAGTAACTGACCGTTTTGTGCCACTGACCTTGGTCCTATTTGTCCCCATTCTACCTTCTCTATGTTGCAAGTGCTATTGGCAAAATATTCTGAACCTATGCTCTTAAATGGTGCCCTCTTCCATCCATCCAATAATCAGTGGTAAATCAAGTAATTTGTATGTCCTCGGAAGTCAAAGATAAAATTCCTGCTTCTTTTCAATTAAGTAGTCTCTTCTGCTCAAAAAGCTGCCTTGCCAGATGGTTTGTGCTTCCTCCTCCCATCTCAGACAGATCTGGCTCCCAGAGACTGTGTAAGAGCCCAGCACTGACAGCAGGGATATTCCCAGCCAGGGTTATCTTCCTGGAAGTGGTTCTTTAGATGAACTTCAGAGTCCATCCTGCCTATAAAAATATTGTTCATCATTTTGGTTCTCTGTCAGATCAGCACAATGGACTGGCAGAGCTTGTAAAATAAAATGGCAAGCAGAAAGCTAGCATCTAAATCCACCCTTCAATTTGAAATGCAAAGTGCAATACTTTTCAGGAACCTGGAGGGCTAATGTAACAAGGAATGTATCCTCCCCTGAAATGAAGGATTCATTTCAAAACACGCTGATACTTTGGCACAGAACAGTGACTTCATCAGCAAAGTCAAAAATAAGAAAAAATATTATTTAGAAGATATTACCTCTGGGCCAGATCATCATATGTCACAAATTTGGATTAATTTAAACAGAGCTACATTAGTTTTTATCAGTTCCAAATCTGCTTATTTCCCATGGTCTGGAGCATTACATTTCCAAATTTTTTATTTCCTAATATTTTCCAAATGTTGTTAGAATTTTAAGGAAACATTATTGTATTTTCAAATTTTTCTTTTTCCTGTGTTTTACAACTAAACAATCTTTCACAAGGATTTCTTTTTGATTTCACAGAGAAACTCTTTAACAAAAAACAAAAAAGCTGATCCACTAGTTCTTGCTTGCAGACATTGTAGGATGTCAGTTGGATGGGGAATCATTAAAGAAGAATTGCACATTAAAACCCTGTAGTTTTAGAATACCAGATTTTAAATTAAAGAAGGAAACTTACTGGCCAGTACTTCGGAAAGTGGCTACCATTCATGGCAAAGTTCAAAGTAAAAGCAAGGAAAAGTGACTTTTAACAAATTTCACAGCCTTGATTCATGTTTTCTTTCTCATAGTGACAAATGTCTTTAAATGTCTACTTAGCAGTAAGTTAATTTATCTACTTGAGATTGGGAAAAATAATATTTCATATGCTAAAATTTCATCCTATTTCTGCATTAGCTCTATGTTCTTTTAAATCAAATTTTCTCTGCAAAGAATGAAGCAGAGGTTTGTAATTCATATTTGTATCATTTCTCACAGCTGTGCCAAAGCCTGCACCACTGTCCAAAGCCAATCTCTCTTGGGCACTGCTGAACACAACTTCTTGCTTGGACCTCAGCTTCCTGCTAGGGGAATTATTTCATCACAGATAGAAGCCAATGACTAATTAGTGTTCACACATCACAGGCAAAGGGGGCACCAGGACATGTGAAATGTGTGGAGTTTCATTTCAGCACAGCAGTAAAAGCCAGAGTTGGGGTGTCTTCTGACTACCACACTCTGAAACACTCTTTTTCTGTTAGTGTTAGTTGCATAAATATTAATTTGTGTAATTATCAATTTGCAATCAAAAATGTACCCACATTATATTCAGAGAAAATATGAACAAGTTGAAAATGTGAAAAGAATTGTGTTTTTGAAATCTGAAAAATTGCAGACACTCAAAAATAGGAAGTAGATTTTTTTTTTTAAACTTACCCTTTTGATCCAGTTTTCTCTTGAACATTCTTCTGAGTGTTTTCAAAATATTCATTAATAATCTGAGGAATAAGTCTACTACTGAATGTTTTTGAAATTCAACTGTAAAACATCTCTGCCTTTCCATAGTTAATATGGTAACTATATTTTGACAAATAATCAGTCACTCAATTAAGTATAACCCATATCTCATAAAACCGTATTTGCCATCTTTAATAAAGTTGTACTTCTTATTTTGTTCCTTCACTGAATAATTTTATAGTGTTTACATGGTATCCTGACCACCCATGCAGAATACAAGGGCTTATTGCTGCCTTTTCCTAATCACACACCCTGTACCCACATTTCCTAGTTCCTTCAGATGTTACTGCCTACCCACATTTGTCAGGCATCATTCATTTTGATTCTTCCTTCCTTCAAAATTCAATAGTGAGAGCTAGCCAAAGCCCACTCCTTCAAACTCTGCCTAGCTTGAGGGCTTCTAATCTTTGACAAATCACTGTGAGGGGATTTGTTTGGGGTGGAATTCCTCTTCTGCTCCACTTGAGGACCTCTTGCTTGCAGTGTGAGGCTATGCTCAGCTTTGCACTGTAAAGTGTAGAGGGTAGAGAATAGTTTGCAGTGAGTGACTTCTTAGGTGAAGTATGCTTCTAATCTTTCTTTGCAGATTTTCTGTGCTTAGTAATCCCTATGTGCTATGCTACTATCAAAATTATTTGTTAATTAAGACCCATGTGCTCATGGCTCGTTTTACTGGGGCAGTAAATACAGAACTATAATGGGGTTAATGAGTGCAAAGATGACCTCATCTGGATGGAGGTAACTTTTGGAGTAAGGACCTCTGAAGCACCATTCTGTCACATATTAAGTATTGAGATAAGCTCCCAAAGTCAGAAACTCCAGTGGTACCTGATCTGTGGCCATGGGACACTCCCCAGTATGCAGAAAGGACACAAGTGTGTTCCAGCCAGTCCCTGGTCTGGGCTCCAGCAGGACCAGGCCCATCACGAGTCAGGAAACCTTTCTGCTGTGCAATTACTCAGAAACCTTCTGCATTCACACATGTGAGAAAGAACCAGGTGTTCAGAGCTATTCAGATTTAAGATAAACTGCTTTCTAGAATAAGCCTTTTATTCATTGGGAACTGATGTCAACTATTGAAACTGAACTCTTAACTGAGACACTTCAGGCTGGTTGCCTAAATTTTGGTGGAATGTATCCAGGCCCTAACACATACACTAATTCTTCTGGGTAGCTGTAGACACAGCAAAATTCATTATTTCCATGGAAGCACTTGCTAGTCAGTCTTTACCATACCATATCTCCTGGCAGCACAGACAGAAGTGTGTGTTTATAATAACAAGACAGCAGAAATTTCAGACAGTGCTTTGAATAATGCATTTTGCAGTACTTGCTCAGGCTTGTTAAACTCAAAGCAAAACATAAAAATGCAATGTTGCTCTTTTTATGAGGTTTATACCTCTGTTTTTAAATGGGAATTATCTTAAAGGATAAGTTAATTTCCTTTACATGCTACTGACCATGAATACATCTAAAAATCTCATTGCCACTTGCATTGTTCTGTTGGTATCAATTCTTCTAACCTTAACTTAGCCCCACAGCTCTGTGGCTGGACTTTATCCTGACTTGGCCCTCCAGCCATTTCTAGCCTCATCTCTCCAAAAAGATGACATTACTTGCATCCTGTGGTGGGACTTAAAGATTTTGCCTGTTCAGCTAGTGATCAGATACTCCAGTGATGCCAAGTGATTCATATGGACTTGAACATAGCTGGGACTGATAGCCTCAGGGTTGCTTACATTCAGTGGAGGTAACTTCATGGTAGCCACAGAGCTGTTCAAACCAGTGTCTTTGAGGTATTGTGAACAACCAAAATTTTTCCTACCAGCAAAAACCACAACTGACCACAACTGCACAAAAAATATGCAGCAGCTTCACTCTTGCACATGTACAGAAAACACTGTAATTGTATGAGTGTACATAACTCACTTCAGCATATCTTGCTAAGAGCTGACTTCAGGATTCTTTGTTTGAGCTTTGAAAACCTTTCACAGTGTTACTCCTACCTACTCATCCAAATGTTTAAGTCCCTGTACATTTAAATATCAAATCTTATTTCTTATTCTCAACTAATAAATCTTACTGCTTTCTAAAGCCCTCTTGAAATATTAATGTTATTGGGCATACAATAACTTCTGCCATAAGTATTACTTGGTGGATTACATTGCTAAAATACATTTGTGATCTGTCTGAGCTTAGTCATTTTAAATCCATTCATTAATACACATCTGCTCACAGCTGAGTAAAATTCTCCACTGTAAAAGATAAATTTCCTAACTAGTCATTTTGGTAGGTGTTTTCTGTGTGTGCTTTTTGTGTTATTTACTCCTAGACACTGGATCTTGTGACTCCTAGATCTTGGATCCCATCCCTAATTGGGATGAGACACTTCCTCTTGGCTCTTTAGAGCTCAGAAGAGTGGCTTTAGTGGGCCAGATTTTCACCTGTGGGGCCCAGGTGAAAGATTTGAAAAGCTATCTAGTATCTGAGGAGATCACATGGCCTAAACTGGTGCACCTGTCCTGGCACAAAGCTGCAGTCTGGGTCAAATCCACGCTTGGGTTTGCAGAGAGGAGGGGAAGACAACATCAGCAGTACCAGCAGAAGGTTTCTTCTGCCAGCCTCTTTGCTCTGTCAGCTCAGGCAGCTCAGCTGAACCCTTCCACGATGTCTGGGGAACACAACAAAGTCATTGCTGTTGAGGGCATAATGAACAAGAAATTATTTTGTACCGGTATTTGCTACTAGTTGTAACAGTCTGTACAGATATTTCTGCCTTGCTGCACCTCTTAGATAAGGTGACTGAGTTTATCCCTCACTAAAATACCTTCAATAAAAAAGGTACAAAGCTATTCCACATTTCTAGTGGAGAGACAATGTCAGATGAGACAACAATAGAATTTAGTTTGGTTTCTGTATACAACAAGCCTTTAAATTTTGCTATCATTCCTGTTCCTGCAACCTTTGGATGGTTAAAAACCATATTTCAGAACTACATCTGATTTCCTTGAAGGGCACCAGAAGAAGAAACTCCTGTTTGGCAGATCAACCAATCGTCCAAATTAGATATTTGGAAATTAACTGAGAGCATCACACAGTTGGATTTATTTATCTCTTATACTTTGACACTGCTTCTGGAGACTACTCCAAGAAAATGTGCTTGCAGCAAGTTACCACAAGGAGTCTGAGCAAGATGGAAACAGGTTCATCTTCCACCTCAGATGGGTTCTGATGGAAAGCCTGTACTATACCTCTTGGGGTGCCTGCCCCCAGTCCTTCTCTGCACACCTTTCTGAGTGAATTCAGCAGTCTACTTGTGGCTATCATGTTTTAGTTCAAAACCTGGGGCTCAGGGAGTAGCCACGGGCTTCTTGTTTATAGCAGTGGCCAGTGGTCCCAGGGTCCAGGAGGATCCTGTGCCCTTCTTTCTACATAGAAATAGTTCACGTGGGACACTGCTAATTTTCAAAAGGCCTTACATATTCAGTGACTGCTGCCCAGGTGACTGAGCTGTTGGAGAGGTAAAGTCCAACTCTGAATGAAGGCTGGCGTGTATGCAGACTTAGAAAATAAATCATCTCTTTATGAGTGGGGGAAGGCAAACTTCCCAGGAGATGAGGTGTTCTGGGGGCCCTTTGTGGGCAAGTCAGCAGGCTGACTGCCTGTGGGAAGTGCCATTTTTTGAGACATGGAGCACTGTTTGGTGACACTTCTCATGGACATGTCAGTAAGATGTCTGCCTCCAAGAGGTGCACATCAGTTCCACCTTGACAGGACCCAGGACCCTGGATTGTGCCTGTACCTGCTGAAGCACCCAACAGACCCTTCCTGGACCTTCCTGCTGATGCCAAATCTCCAGCACCAAGAGGAAACTAGGGCTTTACTCAGTATCATGGCACAGCCCCGGTGTGGCTGGGTCCCACCAAGACTTTCCCCCGCTGGATAAGAAGAATGATCATCCTGAGACGACTCACTCTCTAATTGTGTTTCATATTTTTTCAACAGAATTTGTGTCAGGCTGGGAAAGAGAATCAGTGGGACCCCAGCCCCCATGGACACCATTTCCACATGGTGTCTCCAGTATGTCTCCTCTGACCTAATCACCTTGGCTTTGTATCAGCTGTAGGGCACGGTGCCTATCTGCTTGTTTACAGGCAGCAATACTGAATCCTTTCTAAAAACTGCATGTAGCACTAACCTCCCCTTCACTGTACCTCTCCAAGCTGCTGGCCCACCTGGTGCCCTTAGTGGCTGAGACAGAAAACAGCTTGGTTTTGTCCCCTCTGTTTTGCAAGTAATATTATCCCCCAAGGCTCTATACATATAAGAGTTGCTGTGTGCATTTGGCTTGGGTCTGTGAGCTACTTCCCTGGTCACTAGTAAAGAGTAGTGTCTCTTGACCTTCATTCTTGAAGAAAAATTCCTCAACTGATCCTGCCCCTGAAGCAGGACGGTCTGTGCTACACTATGCTACAGCTGGCAGCTCTGAGCTCCAGATGCCAAGCCCCAGTGAGAGCTGCCACTCTTGCCTTTGCATCTTGAACAACACACACTGACCTGCTTGAAGAGAGAAAACTGTGCCTCCACCCTGGGATGGATGACACACTGCTATGGGGGCACTACTGAAAATGCTGCTGCAGCAGCTGCTACTGCTCCACCTTTCACCTGAACTGTGTGGGGACCTGTCTGATAAAAGTACATTTAGTTGAGGACCCATCAGCCTTGACTCACCCACCCCAGCCTCATCCTTGCCTGCAGGAGGTCACTATGTCATCTGTGGTGACAAGTGAAACTGGCCTCATCTTTTATGAAAACCTTCTTCTCCCTCCAAAAATGAAGTGGCACATAAACCTGCCTCTGGTGGGAGATGTCTGTCAGGGCATAAAGGCAAGAGGAACACATTCAGGCACAGATGTACACCAAAGCAGATACAACTGCAGAAAAAAAAAAAAAAGGGAAAAAGTTGGCTAGGGAACAAGTATTTTTAATAGTGTTCCCTTTAACAGAACCTAAAGAGAAGTAACACTTCATTTTACTTTTTCTATTAAAGCAAAAAGCTCACCAGTGTCGGTTGTGTGCAGGTGCTATGCACAGTGGGAAACAACTCAAACCAGCATGTGTTCTTTGAAATATTTCTTTTAAACAGACACTAAGTATTTTCAGCTTTTGGAGAATGTGACTCAAAATAACAAGAAGATAAAATATAACCATGCTGTGCAAGGGAGGATATGTGCAGTTATCTGCTGTGATTTCATACTAATATTTAGCTATCATATAACACTCTCTCTGCTGACCCCACTGTATAAACACTCAGTAATTAACCAGCCCACTCCCTGCTATGCAACAGGTAGGTAATACTGCTCTTACCATCCCCAAGCTACACAGAAGGAATTTAGACAGCGAGATGACAAACCTTATCCAGACCCACTTGGGAAGTCTATGGCAAAGCAGAGAGTAGGATCAGTTCCTGCAAAATGTGTTCGCTTTCCCCCACTCTGCCTTTTATGTTACAGTCCAGAGACACGTAAGACTTCAGTGCAGCCCTGGGCAGAGAGGAGTCCACCTGCAAAAACTCCTAAAGCTGTTTCACACCACTGACAGTTTCTGGAGCAGACACAGCTCAGAGGGGAGCCGCGGGAGTGCTGTAAATCAGGACTGAGGCATATTGGCAGAGCTTTGTGGGAAAGCTTGCCTGGGGTCTGCCTGTTACTTGCTGTTTTTCTCAGTGCTTTTGATGCTTCTTTTTCCTTACGGTGAAGCACTGCCCCCAGTCATCCTATGCTCATCATTTATTAATAGTCCAGTTTAATTATCACGTCTGGTTCAGCTGAGAAGGGGGTGTGGAAACAAACAGAACACGAGCAATGCACTGATTTACTGCGGAGGGCAGCTGCAGACTCCCCACTGCAGGAATGGCTTGTGAACCTCCTACAGCCTGTTGTCCCAGCAGGAACAGTGCTCATCACCTGCCCTTCAGGAAGAAGCTCTTGGTTCATCCCATTTACATTTACTGCCATTAGAAGCAACAACTGAAACCGTGCAAAATGGCTCTCAACAGAAAACAAAACAAAACAAAACAAAAAACCACAATGACAAACCAATAAACCAGACCCCATAATATTACACATGTAAGGATTAACTGCTTGCTTTTTGCACTTGATTTTACTGTAAGCTTTAACTGATGAGGAAGCAGAGTTCATGAACCACTGAGATTATTTTCACCACAGGAAATTATGTGAGGGAAAAGGCAACCTTCATAAGGAAATTGGTAAAATCTTGTTAAAACTTCAATTTACTTTAAGGATTGTGTTTTTTCCTATGAGGATGCTAGCAAACTTGGGAAGGTACTAAAAAGCACTGTCCATTTTTCCCATTTTCCCCCCAAAGGAATCAAAATATGCAATTTCAGAGACATTTAGACAAAAACAGCCTTAGAGAAAGCAACAGCATTTTGCTGTCACAATATTTATAAAGTTTTGGCTTCACTATTGAAAGAGACTGTTGAGTTCTTAACTTTGTTGCATGGAAACTGCTTATGACCCATGTTTTTCTTAGCCCAACACATTCTTATTCCCTAGTTTAAAAGACATCCACTGCAGCAACATTGCCACCACTTCTAAAACAAGCTGGTGCAGTGCAGTCTTGACCATCAGAGATCAAATCTCTCACGAAAATCAAACTGCATGTTTTTCCAGGTGCTGCCATCTTGGAAACAAGACACATGGGGACCAAAAAATGTGTTTCAGGACCTAACCTGAGGCCTACAATCAGAATTTTTTATTGAACCTAGTTATTGCAAACCTCTTTCAACTGAAGTGTACATTTGTTTAAACACCTTCAAGCTCATATTTGCTCTGACTGTTGAAGGAATTTATATTCTCAGAGTCAGTAGAAGAAAATAGTGCCATTTAAGTTGCAGTGTAATTTCTTGTAACTGAAATGCTTTATTTTAAGCAGTACGATTTTGCAGAGATTGCAAAGGGATGCTGCAAATGTTTTAAATGTTCAGGGTAAAGTTTCTCCATGGAAGCATGCTGTGCTATACACAAACAGCACAACAAACGCAACCCCAGTTCAAATTCTTATTGATACATAAGCATAGCATGATTCAGAGTTCCTTTATAACTCAGGTAGACTGCTACAGGCCTATTTTCAGCTGATTTTTTTTGCCTCTTCAGCTGCCTTCAGATGAAGTTAAACCTGAAATCTAAATCATCTCTTCAGCTGGAATTTTAAAGGAGTCTAAAGAAACTATGTAGACCATATGCAAGACTCCCTCATCTTCCTTGAAAATGAGAGTTTCGTTCCTAGTTTTCCCCTGAAAATGGGAATAGTGATAATTCTTTGTGCCTAACATTTGCCTGTCTGTTTTACATGTTTATATATCTCTTAATCCACCCTGACTGAACCCTCCAGGTGTTATCCTGGTTTGAGTAGCAAAATACATATCAATCCAGATAGCAAAGTGCCAAGCTCCCAACTGTTGTCTCATGGACCTCAGGGTTACAAGAGAACAGGCCCCGACTCTGCAGAGCAACTCCTGGAACATCTCTTCATGTCATATCAGAGCCTAAGTATGAGAGCTGGAAAAAGACTTCTGGCCTGTCCAAGAATGTTAGAGAGACTCAGTCCAGCCCAAATATCCACATGGGGACTCCTTTTCCGTTAGATCATGACAGTTAAAACATGAAGTGCAGAAAGAGAATTAGGTGTTAGGAAATGTTGAGTGCTGTCTAGCTCTGCATTTGACCAGAACATAAAACACATAGAGAAGTGGTCACAGCACCAAGCCCGAGAGAGTTCAGGACACATTTGGACAACGCTCTCAGGCACATGGTGTGGTTCTTGGGGATGGTGCTGCACAGGGCTTGGAGCTGGACTTGATTACCCTTGGGACTCCCTTCCAATTCAGCACATTCTCTGATTCTGTGATATATCATTATCAACTTTCTGTATTACAACCTTTCTCAGATTAGCATAATGAAAATTAATAAAATACCTGAAATTACAGCTCTTTCAAATGACAGTGTGTTGGGTCCTTTCTTGTATTTTTCTCTCAATCACCAGGATTTCTTGATAGACAGATCTTCACACATGAACTTCAATGTGGTTTTGACAGCATCTACTTTTCTTGTGGTCCTTGTCACTTCTAGTCTGTTTTGGAAATGCACAGTGATATTAATATCATTTCAGGTATCATTTCAGGAGACATCACTGCTAGGATATTTTTGCCAATGATTTTCGGAAGTGGCCCCAGCCACTGCTCATCCTGTGGTTTTATCTGATTCTAGACAGCACCTGAGTAACATTTGCTGCTATTTCCAACCCAGCTGCATGAGGTAGAGCATAAGCTTTGTAACAATTTTGGCAGGAACAATAAAAATACGGTGGGTATTTTCTGGGGTGGTGTTGGTACACCTGTACTTGTTACTTCACTGTCTCCTGGGACAGTGAAGAATTTCCTGCCCTTTATTCATAGCTCCTGGCCAACACTAGCCAGATTGATCAATGAGGAGAAATTTCATTCCAGTGTAAGTCAGGCATAAACTGGTGTAACAGCATAAGAAGTCTCCAGCTCTATCCCACTCCTTTACCCTGAATATTTCTGCAATCACTTTCTCCATGAGGAAACAAAGCACTGGAGATCAGGACAAGTATGAGAGGGAAGAGAACTGTCCCAAGACTAGCTGGCAAGTTGAAAAGTGACTGACTTTGTAGTAAGCCCTACAAGTGCTTAAAGTGTCTTCACATGTCCTTCCCTGACTCTGCCCTCCTCCATCATATGTAGTCTTTGCTTTGCTAAAACACATGAACTTACTTCTCTGAGCCTTTACAGTTTCTCTCTATATCCTCAACTATGTGGTGGCTTATAACTGAGATTGAGACTTTACTCACAAATCAAGGAACCCAGACCTGCACTGAGTATCTAAACCCATAGGAAAGCCTCTTGCAGCACCTTGAGAGGGAAAACTACCTCCCTGAGAACAGATAAAATACCTCTATCTACATGGTTTACAAACCCAACTGCACCTTTGCTATAACAAGATCTAAGTTACATCTGATTTTTTACCTATTATCTTCCCTAAATCTTTATAAATGCAAATGCTTCCAAGTATTTCCCTCCTGATGATTATACAGTTAGGATGTTTTTCTCCTGAGATATATGTTTGTGTTGTTTCCTAAGTTGAATCTAATTGTGCTATTTCCTGCACATATTTCTAACCCTGAAAGTCCCTTTGGAGAAGTGTATATGTGAAGAAGACTAAGCAGTCACTGGGGCCAGAAAAACAGGAACCAGAAAGGAAATAAAGTTTCACAGTTCCCAGGTCCCATTTATTTTATATACACGGCGCAGATTGTAGTTAGAAATCAGCACCATGCAGGCAGGCAAAACACAACTGAATCCTGAGGAAGAGGGACAGGAGAGCTGGTAATTACCATTACCAACCTCCTTTTACACATACACACACACACACACACACACACACACATATATATAAATTGTCTTATCATGAAAATAAAGTAATTAAATCAAGTCAGGATCAGTTATAATCCCTGCAGACTTTTTCCAGCTCAGTATATTGCTGTTTACCATTAACATTTGTTTCCAATCTTTTATTCAGTTTTCACTCTACATAGTAAAGGTCATGTCCAAGTGAACGTTCTGAAGTCTAATAAGTAAGAATTCATGGGGTGTTTTCATCAGTGAAATATTCCATTGAAACCATTCACATATTGCAGTGATCTGCTTTAGGATTTTGATAACACACACATACATTTCTCTTTTTTTGCACAATTCATAGGCCACTTAGATTGTATTACAAGAAAACTGGTGATTTGCTATTAATTTTTTTTTTAAAGATACTCTGATACTATACCCAATAGTAATGATTTAAAGAATATTTTTCTGGGTAGTCAGGATCATTGTGTCTTCTCATCTTCAAGATAAATCTTAATAATAACTACAGAAATCCTGTAATCTATCATTTTTTTAAAAACTTAATGGCATGTATCTGGGACAGTGAAAAAGAGTTACTCAACTGTTCCTCATCACACAGAAGATGTTTAGTGTAGGAGTTTTACTTAAGAAATCAATAATTATTCCATTCCTAGATTGCCAAAACAGTTAAGAAGACCATTCCTGAGAAACTCAGTTACTTTATGGAGTTAAAGAACTTGTTTCATGAAACCTTAACACTATTTTGTGTCCTTTAGACTACAACTTTAGTTAACACACATGAAAAGTTGGTCACAGTGACCAAAATGTTCTCCTAGACTCTGAAGGCTTTGAGAAGAACCTAGGTTATTTTCTATCTCTACACCGAAATCTTTATGGCATTTCCAACTTGGGTCAGTTTTGGAAAATAAATGGAGTTCAAGAGCTCTGAATAAGTTTCATTCTGTGATTTTTGCAGTACTCATAAGTTTACCAGGCTGAAACTCACACAGGTCAAAACCAAGGAAAATGTTCCCAGGATTTCTTGTGAAGACTGAATTTTTGGCAACTCTGTTGAAACCTAAAACAACCATGAGAGAGCTACAATTGTCAAAAATTATTCATCAACATTTTCACTGTATATGGGTCTGTTATATTTATATAAAATTTTCTATGTGTTAGGATGTATGAGCTCTTTGCCTGTAACTTATCATCAACAAATCTCTGGGCAAGCACCAGGATTTGAGTGTCTGTCTTCTTGTGGCCTTACTACAGAGGTGCTGAGTTCCTACTGATCTCACTAGGCTGAGAGCTGTAAGCACTCCCCACCACCAACTGTGAGACCACTGGTCAAGGAAAATGCAGACATACTGGCTGGTTTGTGTCAAAACTGCCAAATTTGCAGCTCCCTCAAAATTTGTTGAAAGGCTTTAGGCATATCTGCTGCTCTGTGTCATCTGAATTACAAAATCCTGAGATGATCCTAATGTTTCCATGCCAGCCCAAATCAAACTAAATCAAACTATACTAAGCCACCTGAATTTAATTCTATTATGAAACAGAGGGGAAATTCCCAACTATAATAACAATAGAAGATGCTTTTCTTTGGAAAAATGGTTACAGAGGACCTGTATTCATAAGAGGGGAGGGGGAAGGGAAGGGAACATTAAAGTAATATGGTAAAAATATTTATATTACACTAATATCCATTTCTACCATTTTGTCAAGGTGAAAAAGTCTCACAATAGGAGCAAACATATGCCAAGTTTACACAAAGGTGTTCAATCTTCAGGGTAGATCAGCCTTTTTTCATCTCAGTTCTCTTCACTGTCTCTGTCTCTGACCTTCTCTTCAGCTCCTCACATCTAATTTTCTTCACCCTCACCTAAACAAAGAAAAATGTACAGATGGGTATCATAACTGTGCAAATAGTTCCTTTGTGAATATTTGGATTTCAGGAGTAAGAAACCAAGTTGAACTTGTTCAGCTTCCAAGGTTCTCAAGAGGTACCTCTCTGACAGAGTTATAGTTGCCCCAAACAAACCTTCCATACATTGTATTAATCAAAAGGGAAAAATAAAGGAATGGCAAAATCTCTTCCGAGCCTTTTTCATGAGTGATGATCCTGTTAGTGAGCTGGAGAACCATTCCCCAAGTAACCCCCTAGAGCATTCCTGACCTGGAATGCAAACTGGGAAGATTATGTGCAATAATAGTCAGGAGGAAAAAAACAAGTCATTCCCGCAAAAGACCACTTATTACCATGTTATATATATATATATATATATATAACATTGTGAATAAATAACTAACTGGAGGGTGTTGACAGCTTTGCTGTGTCTAACAGGAATGAATGCACGCTTAGATTTAAATTGACAGCTGCTTTTGAAGTAGAAGGGCTTTCACTTACAGTGCTGGATCAGTATGCATGAAAATTGCAAATCCCTGTTTCCATGAACAAATAGCTGATTCTAGTTTATAAAAAATGTAAGAACAGAAGGAAAATTGTTGTCTTGTGGTCTGCTCTTCTGCAAATTTCATATGCAAGGAAATTCTTATAGTGTAGGTCATCTGGTTTATTGGTAAACTAATAAACCTGAAGAGAGAAAGGAGACTGATATCACATGAGGTGCAGAAAAGTCTCTTTAAGTGCAGAATCTCAAAGCAATATTATTCTGAGTGTTTCCCTCTCCGCTTCTCTGGTTATGTTTCTTGTTCAACCTACAGCCTGTTTGCCCAGTGCTGTTCCAGTGCAATGTATAATGCAGAAATATTTGAAATGGGAAGCAGTTAGGGCTAATGTAACAGTAAGACTCAAGTATTTAGAAAGCAGGACATTTTAAAGTCAGGGTAAGGAGAAACCAGGAGTTTCTATCACTCAGTTTCTGTGTTTTGGAGCTGGCTGACCACACTACAGGCATACGGCACAGTAATAACACCTTTGGGGAGCAGCACTGCCATCTGGCCAAATGGAGCTATTCTGATTTACCCCACCTGAGAATGCAATCTGTAATCTTTCACAGGTGGATTTGGCCAGAATGAGAAGAAGCAAGATGTGGAAAAATGAAAAGCAATGGTAACAAAGTTACCACAGCCTCTTTTCCTTGCAATGAAAAATCACTTTCAGACTTTTGCAGTCTCTTTTCATCTCCTTTTCTGTTTCCCCCTTTTCTTTTCCATTATCATTATCTTTTGCTCTGCTTGTCTTTCCTGATTGGGTACTTTGCTCATTTCCGCTTGTGTGGTATTGATGCAACATTTTTGTGGATGTTCAGCCTCCTGATGGACCTGGGTCAAGGCTGCAAAGCCTGTACCTCAGGCCACTCTGCCCTTTATTCTGCTGAAAGAGAGCCATTCGTTACAGCTCTCTTACTCACATATGACCACCAGACCTGTGGCACCAGCACCCTCAAACTATCAACATGTAGCAAGTTGAAAGTAGGGGAATTTTCCAGTGGTCCAGCCAAATAAATGCTTATGAGGACACAGAGCATACACAGTGCTTCTATGTATACACAGAGGAGATGATCTAAAAGTTTCCTGTTACTGTAGTAGAGCTACTTAATGGAAATTGACGGAATGTGAAGAACATTATCATGAAAACATCAGCAAGCAGACTAGCCTGTGGGAAAACATCACAAGAAAAGGAAAAAAGAGATCCCCTCCACATTTGAAAATTTGGATGAAGTGCTAAGCTGTAGGGGTTGGTTCTTGAAATAAATGTCAGTGCTTTGGGGTCAGTGACCTTACCTCTACAGTACTTTATTGGTAGTGTGATAGATAATTTATAGCTTTAAAAAAATGCTGGAAGAACATACTTTTTCATGGAACATATGGTTTGGATTTGTACTATGTCCATTATTCTTATTTCTGACAATCTATAACAAGTCTATATAAATTTGTTACCAAATTGCTATTTTCTAACAGATATACAAAGTTTCCATTATTTGATGATATTATTGTCACAGGGGTACATATGTCAAGCCCAAAAGCTCGCATGAAATGTATGAGTATGTGCCAGGATTTCATTTGACACACAGACTTTAATTTTAAATGCAATCATATAAGCAATAAAGTTTCACTGTTTCAGCTTGAATTCCTTGTAATAATAGCCTTTTGTTTTTTTCCTTCTTTTAAATAAAATTGACACTGACAGCATATTGGCAAGGTTAAAACAATACTATTATTACAAGCATTTAATCCCAATAAAAAGGAAATAATGTCTTTTTTTTTTTAGTATTCCTTTGAAGCATTACTGCCTGATTACTTCATAATATCTTTATCTCTTAGTTATTCCTTGCCAAGACTGTGCTTCACTCCTCTGTCTGTGAAGAATGTCATTTTCTCCCCAGATAGAAACAGAATTTCTTTCAGTGGCTGTGAAATTCTTTCCTATTTTTGATACTCTTACAAAGATCTCCAACAGCGATTTATCATGGGAAATGGGTTTTAATTACTACCATAATTTCCATTGACATTGCAACAATCTGTAAGCTTGTTTCCGCTGTTTGGCCAAATGTGACTGTTTGCATAAGCAATAACTTGCCATTTCCTTCATGCTAGTGACACTGAGTTCCTGTGACCTGGAGAAATTAGTGCATCATCTGTTCCCTCATAAGTCAGTGGCATTTTGCCTTCAACTTGCCTGGGAAAAAAATAAGGTTCCAGGTACGAAATTGCTGAATGAGCTGCTTTTTACACCTTTTTCTTTACAGAAAGCTAATCCTTTCATGAGATTCAAGAAAAATCATACAAAACCTTTTGTTTCTTTCATTATACTATCCTAGCAGCCAAGGGTCACTGCTGAAATGTTATGTCTGCTAGAGACTGCCAAGGTTTGTCATTAAGCACGATCACTTGGGAATGTTCCAAACATTAATACTTTTATATTTGAGATAATGATATTTTCAGTCAAGAAATATGCAATTTTTGCCAAACCCAAGCAATGCAAATGCAACTTTTCTTTGGTCGTATTGGCAGGACCTGTATCACGTGGCAGGTGTCCTCCACAGCTTTGGTCCCCTGAGAGGTTGCTCTGGGGCCCTCCTGGAACATTTTGAGGTTCCCTCTTGACTTTGAGCCTGGGTTTCCTCCGCAGAACTAGCCAGGATTGTCTGGAAATGATGCACATCTGAGTCTTGTCCTAGCAGGAGAAACACTCCTGGATCCCACACTGTGGAGGAAGAATTTATCATTGCCTATTCTCATTATTCTGCCTCTCTGTTCTTTTTGTGACAAACCATAACAGAATAACTAGCAAATGTTCAGTCTTGCCATTGTTTGTAGTATCTTTTTCAAACATAATTTGTTATTTTCATTTTTCAAAAATCAAGGTCTGTGACATGGCAATTCTCCTATTTTCACACAACACATTAACTCTAACTTCACCTGTGCAACAAACACATTGAAAACATAATCACTCATCCTACTGCCACTGGAGACCAGCAATTCCCCATCAACACAGAAGGAAAACAAGAATGGTCTGTGTCCTGGTTTAAAGGACAGGTGCCTGCCAAGGAAGCTGGGAACCAAATATTATCCCCTTCCCTCCTAATTATTATATCTTTGAAATTACTGGGCTTTCAGGCAAAGACATGGGAAATGGAATAACGGTTCTTTACTAGAATAGGTAGATATAGATATAGGTATAGATATAGATATAGATATAGATATAGATATAGATATAGATAGATATAGATATAGATGATATAGAGATAGAGAGATAGATGATATAGATAGAGATAGAGATAGAGATAGAGATAGAGATAGAGATATAGTAGATATAGTAGATACAGTAGATATAGTAGATATAGTAGATATAGTAGATATAGATGATGTAGATATAAAACAAGGCAAACAAACGACAACAGCAGCAGCAACAACAAAATAACCAGAAACCCAACCACAGCCTTCTCCCGGCAGCAGGCACTTTCCCCTCGGGTGCAGTTCTGGTCACAGCCAGCAGGGGCACTGCTGGCTCCTGGCCAGGCAGGGCGGGTGCAATGATTCCCCCGCGGCTGCAGGGGGCGCTGTGGCACGAGTTCAGCCACCTCAGTCACATGGACAATGGCGGGAGTGATGGAAAAGGGGCTTCCTTTACAAACTCCTGGGGAGCAGCCCATCCCAGTGCCTCCCTGAATAACAAAATAGGCTGTAGCAGGAACCTTGGAAGCAGCAAGCTGGAACAGCACACCCAGGGTGGCAAAGTGTAGCAAAAACTCTGAAGCCCACTGGATGTCAGGTTAAAATGTAGTAAATCCAGAGCAGAGCCAGGATAATTCCAAGGGTGAGTGAGGTGTCCTTATTGCCTCCCCAGACCTTCAGAAAGTGGCAGATGCTGGCTCAGCTTCCTTGTAGTCCACAGGGAACACCTGCAAGTGGAGCCGCTTCTCCATGATGATGAGGACAGCCCATCCTTGTGTAACTCTCTGCTATACACACTCAATAGCAATATAATTTGAAATACATTTTTTTCAGGGACTCTAACTTTACACAGGAATTTAACAGAAACCCCTGAAATAGATCTGACTGGAATGTTGATCCAAAAGGATTTGTTAGATCAACAAGTCTAACTTCTGCTAGTTCATAAGCTAGAGGATGTCACAAAGATGTTTCTATTCTTTAGGGTCAAAGACTGATTAAACTAGGAAATTTTAGTCTTCAGGTAGCTTAACAGTCAAAGCTACAAGCAAAGAATAGGGTAGGCAGAGATTCCCAGTACCTATAAACCCAAGAGATACGGCAAAAGAGATCCAGCATGAGAAATTTGAGGCAGTCCCTCACCCCCCACAGAACCTCTCTCAAAATGAGAAGTGGGTATTCCTTCCTAACCCAAATTTGTGGATCGGTATTAATCAGATGAGCAAGAAGTGAAGGTTCAGGCTGAGAAACCTCAATGCCGTCTTAAAGCATGTGTGCCCTTTCTGCATTCCCATTGCTGGCTATAGTTGGTCTCTCATGCTTCAGGGGAAGGCAAAACATCTCCATGAGCTCTGAAAAGTGTATAATTGCCTTTTGGACTCTGAGAGGAAAAATCCTTTCCCCATATATTTTCAGAGATTGTGGACTATCTTACACCGAGCTGGAAAAGGCTTGAATGAAGTACAAGCAAGACTGAGAAGTCTCAGAGCCAATGCAAAAAGAGGGTGAGTATGGTTTCACACACTCACTAGCCTGTCACAGGCTAGCTAGTCTTCAAAAAGCTGCAACAAAACATGTATTTTTTAACGTCTGTAGTCCTGTGCTGATGGTGCAGAATTAACTTTGTCTGTACTACTTGTCAGCAATGATGATGTCATTTTAATGTTACAGGGACAATCATGGCAAAAGATAATGGAGGAGGGTTGCCAATAATAAAAACCATTCTCTACAGGCCTCCTTGTCTCTTCAGCAAAAACTTGGCAGTGCTAGTATCAGCTTTACCAGAGCACAGCAGAGCCATGTGGATGTTTATGGCAATATCAGTGATAATAAGTACAAGAGAAAGTTACAGAAAACACAGATTTTTTTTCTTCTGGACCTTGTTCAGGTCCCCTGCCAATACCCGCAATTGGGCAAGTTGTCATTTGCACTTGCTGAGCTACTCCTTGGCAGTGGTTATATATAGCTTTTAACTTTTCCTAATGATTCTACAAGCTTGTGAACAGATGTATTTTAAGCATTAACCAGTTTTTCCAGTTCACTTGGAATATAGCAGTAACCTCATCAAAAGTGAGTGCACTCTTGCAGTACTGATAGAGACATATTTCCCATCTTTCTGCCTTCAGATCCATAGGCATTTTTTCATATGCACTTCAATTATAACAATAAAAATATCTGTTGGATATTCATACATTTCACCAGCATGCATGGTGGATGCCTCCTGTCTGGGTCAGTGCATATAACAGTTTGTCTCCCATGGAAATCGTTCAATTCAGCTTAGTCTGAGAAATCAAACGTGAATTCTAATAGAAATGTGTTCCTAAAAACAGTATATGTTCCTAAAATATCCATCTCAAGAGGAGTAACCAATAAGTAAACACTGGGAATAATAGAAAAAAATCCTATATTTGTAGATTCAGCAGGATAAGAAGTATGAAATACATGCGTGAAAGTTGTTGCCTTTGTAAAAAATACATTGTGCTGCCTTGTGTGTGATGACAATTTCAGGCTACATGGCTGTTAGTTAATCTACTTTTCCACGGCTGTGTGAAACTGCCTAGTAAGATGCTTATCCCCTTATAAACCCAGACTTCAGTAATTTAAAATCCTAACACTTTTTTATTGCAGCTCAACCTAGGAGTTCACTATTTTAGCCTCAGAGGAGTCAGAGAAAAGCTCTCAAGGATAGAGAAGGATAGAAAAGGATAGAAGAAGGATACAAAACCCCAAACTAAATTCCTGCATTTGTATCCAGCTCATGGAGTTTTAGTGACCTGTCTTTGCATGGGTAGCCACCATCTTTCTGTGGGCAGCGCAGCACAGAGCCCTGCTGCAGGGACACCACGCTGTCTGTGCCATTGTCCTCAGAAGGTGCTGTAAGCCATACCCAGCAGCTGGGAAGCAGAGTCTCTGTGGATGAATGAAGTAAATGCTGTGAGGTGACCAGAGAAACTATTTCCTTAAAATTACACAGCGAGCAGCTGTTTGAGTAGGGAGCAGAGGTAGGTCTTCTCTTAATTTGCCTCCCAACAAGCATCTCCCACAAGTGTGTGTGCCTTTCCTCTATGTGGAACTCACTCTTTCTTCTCAACTTTGTTAAAGCTTTTCAGCCTATTTTTACTCTGAATTCACCTAGCATCTACTTCCAGCATTTCTACTCTGCTATGCCTTCATCTTCAAGGCATTCTGAATGCCAGTTTTACTGGCATTCTTCTGAGTATTCTGTATTTTCACCTCCTTTGGGTCCCCAGCAGCTGTTGGACTAGTGAAAAAGAGAAGTGAAATATTGGCCAACAATGTAAGTAGGGAAAAGGATGACTGAAATACCTTGGAAATCTGGGTAGAATTATTTCATGCACACAAAGGATCTTATTTTGATTTTTCTGTTTTAAACACATCTGGACTTTAGAAGGATGAGAGGTCTGAGTCCTTCTCTGCAAAATCAAGTGAAGTTGCAAAACAGATCCAGATACCAGTGGCTGTGTGGCTCAAGGACTGATAGCTAGAAGCATTGAATTTACATTGAAGTCCTTCCTTGAAGCTTGTTTCTGCCTAGAAATGATCTAATGCCATTGTTGTCTGTTGGCTCACAGGCATACTGTCTCTGGAGTGCAGGAAATAAAACCTGGTGATGTTTGTTCAAGTTTTGGAGAATTGCTCACAGTCACTATTTCATGCCTTTTCAATAACTTCATTGGAGCGAACAAGCATGGAATGAAAATGCTCTCATTCCTCCAGACCAGAGCTGATTACAGCACTAAGTCAGCACTAGGATAACTACTCAGTGTTGCTTGGGGAAAAAAAAAAAGGCATAAAATAAAAAAAAATAAAAATAAAGGAGCATATAATGTTTATTTTCTGTTCAGAGAAGAGTTTGCTTAGTTACTGGCTACAGTGGGACATGTGGCCTAGCCATGTTCAGACCAATAGACTATGGCAAAGACAGTAAGTTGCCTGATTTATCTGCTACCTGGAATCAAATAAGAAAATAATAATATGCTTCCCTCTGTGGATCCTTGTGCAGGTTAGGGCTTTTAAGGAAAAATGAGCAGACACAGCTGCCATGGGAAAAACTGAAGGTCTGTCAAAACTAGAAGATTTCATGAAACTATTTGGGCTTTCTTAAAACTTTTGTTAGGAATTAAAAGAGAAAATTTTGCTAAGAATGATAAAAATGACCCATTTGGTTTTTTCTGATTCAATCTTTTCTGACTTTTTCTATTTTTTTTAATTAAAAATAGCCCAAAACTTTTAATGTTATGAAACCCAAAATATTTTAATTACCCAGAACTTTCCTCATAGATTTTTTCATTTCAAAATGAAACCATAATCCAGTATCCTAAGAGGCTCATGAGAATGAGTTTATACTCTTTTCATATTTCTATCACGTTTAAATTGTCTTATTTTGATGCATTCGCTTCTGTCTGTGTTTTGCCAACAGTGTAGTACTCAAGTGTTAATAGAAAAATACCTTAGGAAACAAAAGTTGAAAGTCACATTACAAGTGTTTCTGGATGAGACAACCTTGATGTGATGAATGACAAACCTCAAACGAGGAATCCTATTTAACACTTGAATTAATATTAAATTTAGAGTGTAAAACAAAGTATTTAAAGAAATTAATAGGAAAAGATGAATTCATAAGAAGTCTTAGTAATGGAATTTCCCTTTCTGTGCTCTTTCAGTATGTTTCACTTTGTGTCTTATTTGCTTGGATCCATTTATGACATAATATTCCATTCAAGTAACTTATCCTATCTTTTTCTTAGTATTTATAAGTCACCAGTACATCTAACATTGCTTCGTTGCAAAGATGCCAAGAGTTTACAGGATTAAAAGATTCAATCAGGTAATTACACAGATATTAAGGATCTTTACAGTTGTGTTACATATATTTTTCTTAATCCTACCAGGTGTAGAAATCCTCACATTTCAAACCAGAAAATTACTCAAAGGGACAAATACCTATTTCACTGGATACTTAATACTTCAGCTAGTGACTTCTCAGTTGTCTGAAACATTTATGGTGGTTGACTCGTCTTTGCAAAAACTTAAAAGAGGAACAGAACGAAATGAGATCCCATATTTATTCACCAGTTTCCTTCACTTACTTAACATATTAAGCATCATGTAACAGAGAAGCAAAGCATCACATTATTTTCCCCAAAACCAAGATGCTTTGAATTCAATTAACTTCTCACAGAAAGAGACAGTCTGCTATAGACATTTATGTAGTCAACGCAACCTCTAAAAGCTGAGCACCTTTCCTGCCTTGATATCCCAGCCCTTCCCCAGGCCAGCCTAGGTGGCAGATCACCCACATGGTTTGCAGAGGAAACAGAAAGCTCTTCAAGAATGCTAAGAGCCCCAAAAATCATGGGGATGAGTCCAAATTTCAGGGTCCTAAGAAATGTCTCCATCTCTGAGAAAAGTCAGGTATAGGGTACTGAACCTGGGGAATAAAAACCCCAAGTACCAGTACGGGCTGGGAGCTGACCCAACAAAGAGCACCTCTGCAGAGAAGGATCTGGAAGTCTTGGTGGAAGACAAGTTGATCATGAATTGGCAGTAGCCAGGAGTGCCAATGGTATCCTGGGTGCATCAGGAAAAGTGTGGCCAGCAGGTCAAGGAAGGTGATCCTGCCCCTCTGCTCAGCCCTAGTGAGGCCACATTTGGAGTGCTGTGTCTAGTTCTGGGCTCCTTGGTGCAAGAAAGACAAGGAGCTACTGGAGAGAGTCAGTAGAGGGGCACAAAGATGATGAGGGGTCTGGAGCATCTTTTATGAGACTGGGGGAGCTGAGCCTGAGAAGGGATCTCATCAACACCTATGAATACCTCAAAGGCAGGTGCCCAGAGGATGGTGCCAGACTCTTTTCAGTGGTGCCCAGTGACAGGACAAGGGCAATGGCCATAAACTAAAATACAAGAAGTTTCATCTCAACATGAGGAAGAACTTCTTTACACTGAGGGTAGCAGAGCACTGAAATAGGCTGCCCAGGGACATTGTGGAGTCTTCATCTCTGGAACCATTCAAAACCCACATGGACACATTCCAGTGTAAACTAATCTATTAATTAATAATTAATCTAAACTAAATCTAATCTAAACTAATTCTGTGATTTTGTGATGACAAAGATGATATTTGGATAAATAAGCACAGTCAGTCCCACCCTCATGCCTCTGCATATCATTGTTAGTACATTTTACTTTGTTATATCTCAGTGCTATCCCTTCACCCCACATACACCAATACTCTGGCCTCCACAGCTTACTCTTCTACTAGTGCATTTTGCCAAAATTCTCCCCCTTTTATAAGATCTGGAGTAACAGCAGACAACTTGGCAGTATCAGATAACCCGAAGACAGGAGTCACTTGGTGTTCTGAAGTTGTGTCACGTGTATACAACTTAGCTTGAGGCTGTTTTGTTGTTTCTACCAAAGCTGGTCCGCGTGCCAGATCACCATTTCAGGTGAAGCTGATAAATGCACATCTAGAGCACTCTTCCAAATGTTTTCAGGAGATCCTAGTTAGACAGTACCCAGGCAATGGAGAGAAAGTGCTCCTATGCAACTCCACCTGGCTGAGCTTCCTATGCAGTCCTCCAACCCATCTTTTTCTACTTGAGATGTTCCTTGTCTTAGGTTATCCAAAAATGTGTATTCTATTTCATCTGTTGAAAGCAGTTGGGGAGATGTTTTTCTTTATCTCTTGTAACTCTGGGGGGAGGGGTTGGTTGCCTTCTGATAATGGGCCAACTGTTAAAACCAGGTATGGCAGTGTTTCTTATCTCTTTTCACCACCTGTCCTCCCTCCAGGGGGATATCTTCTGCTAATGGGCCATTAAGGCTCACCAATGACATGACACATTCCATCATCCCATTGTGAGATGCTCCACCCAGTGGGGGGGGAGCCAACCATTCCTACCTGGATAAAAACTGAGATGTAGGAGCACAGGTATCTGGCTTCACCTGATTCCCAGAGAAAGACTGGACCCCTCTCACCATCACTGGACCCTTTTCTCTCAGGATCATCTCTCCTCCAACAGAACCACATCTGCCACTCCAGT
Organism: Phylloscopus whistleri; assembly: GCA_017589585.1. Classification (NCBI taxonomy): domain Eukaryota; kingdom Metazoa; phylum Chordata; class Aves; order Passeriformes; family Phylloscopidae; genus Phylloscopus; species Phylloscopus whistleri. Next base: position 74,955 of record JADMLD010001391.1, read on the forward strand.
AGGACTTACTTGGACTGTTTCCAACACCCTCACCAACAGGGTGTCAGGCTGTAGCTCTGACTCTGTCAGAGTTTCTAGAATTTTGTTTGTTTGCTTGCTCAATTTTTGTACTACTACATTTGTATTTTTTTAATATTCCTAGTAAAGAACTGTTATTCCTATTCCCAAATCTTTGCCTGAAAGCCCTTAATTGCAAAATTATAATAATTTGGAGGGGATGAGGGGTTTACATTCTCCATTTCAAGGGAAACTCCAGCTTTCCCTGGTGGACACCTGTCTTTCCAAACCAAGACATTCCTGTATCTGCCTCTAAGGGAATATTTACCCAGGGGATTGCAGAACAGTGAGAACCATTCCTAAGTATATATCTTTTGCATGACATACCTTGTGCTTTGAAAAATTGCCACTGATCCTGCTTAGCTTGCTGTATAGGTGGCCACATTTCAGGTACCAAAGGTTCTGTTTGCAGCAAAATGGTTTCATATATGTTTCCACAGAAAGCATCCCGAATTGGAGAAGGATGATACAATTGATGCTGAGACCAAAGATGTCCTGACTGGCCTGTCAACCTACCCAGGCCCAGTTTCCCCAGTAAGACTGAGCCCTACTATGTGGTCTCTTCCCACAAAAGTGTGTTTCCACTAAATTGTGTGCTTTGATCAGAAATTCTTTACCCTGAGGATGGTGAGGCACTGGCACAAATTTCTCAGAAAAGCTGTGGATGCCCTTCCCTGGCAGTGTTCAAGGCTTTGTTGGACAGAGTTCTGAACAGCCTGATGTACTGGAAGGTGTTCCTGCCTATGGCAGGGAGTTTGAAACTAAATGATCTTTAAAGTCCCTTACAACCCAAACCATTCTATGATTCTGTTCTGTGGAGAAAAAAAGCAGCCCCAGTTGGGCCACAAGACACATGCCATCCTGAAATAACCCAGGGCCTGGCTCACAAACTCTGAAAGACAGAGGAAAAATCCCAGCAGGGTTTCTCATTAAGTGGATGCAGTTGCAGAGGTGTTCTGAAAATATCCAAGTAAGTATGCAGCACCTTCTTCTGCTTCTTTTCAGACTTTAAACAGGTATAACAGCTTTTGCACTTTCACATTTTTTGTACTTTTTCTTCCTTTCATATGAAATCTCAGTCAATACAGGAGAGGGAAAAGATGGCACTCAAGTTCATTCCTGTTTTTAGATAAACCAGACTGGTGAGGTTTCTGTGGCACTTGTGTGATCTTAGAATTGCCAATGTTGGAAGAGACTTTTAAGATCATCAAGCCCAACCATCAACCCAGAAATCTTTACTCACATCCACACATCTGGTACATCCCACAACCCCAAGCAGCACCATCCTGCCCACAGCACTTCTCAGCAGTGGTCACTGATGCCTTGAACCATGCCCCAGTAATGTCCAGGACAGAAATGGACAGAACAGGTCCAAAGTAACTCAAGGGTGAATGTAAACAATTAAATGATTCGTGTTATTGTGAGCCTGTATCCTGGTCCGTCTTTATTTATCACAATAGAGACACTTGCTGCTCTGTTGTGCTTAATCTGCACTCACACATTGAAGTGGGCTATTTAAACCTATGGGGTTATCTCCACTGGTGCGGTGGCTCTGATGCAGGCTTCAAGGGGGAACCTAGAGACCCCTCGTTCCACCCCCAGCCATCTCCATACCCCCCACAGCACACAATACAATCCAGCCCTCGCTGGGTGCCTCGCCACTGCATCCCATGCCTGTCCAGGCTGTTGCCCTTCCTAGATCACAAGTGGCATTATTTTACTTCTCTTAGACTTTGTGAGCCTGTTGTGAAAAAGCAGAGTCAAGCCGAGACACCACCTGAAGGAATTTGGACTATTTGTGCTGTGTATTTGGGCATAGAGATTTTATTTGCCTGTAATAAGAAACATTACCTTCTCCTCCCCCCAATAAAATGATTCCTCTAATATTTAAGTTTCAAGACCATACACTGTGTTTATAACCCTCAGGCCCTGAAGTAAAATAAGATTGAGTTTCCCTCAGGTAAGTACTTCCAGACACTTTATCTGCTATATCATTACAACTATACCCTATTTGTTACTGTACTGTGTAACACAATACTTGCATTATATTCCACATAAAAAGCTGTTTCTGCAGCATCTTGTCATCATTTCACGAACGCAGCTTTGAAGCCGTTTTGAATTCTGAATTCAGTGCATAACAGCGAAGGCTCAAGTGCACAACACCGTATTATTTACTCAGATGGGGTTAATTGCTGAATAAAAGAATGGTTCCTTTCAGTTTACCTTTTTACAATCTCACTCACACTGGATATGGAAGACAGGTAAGTCTGTGATAAATATCAAACTTTCTAATCAGAAACGAGCCCAGTCGTATTTGAAATCTTGAACTTAATCCAGAATCAGGAAATGCAGCCACTTGTGTTACTGTTGCTGAAAGAAGAAAATGACCTTTTTATTGTAGCTTACATTCACTATTGTAATTGTGAACCATGGGGAATGAAGCAGAAGAAATGCAAGGGCTTAAGGAGACCTTCTTTTAACAAGAAAAATGAAATTGGATGTAATAAAAATATATAGCCAATATAAAGGCAGTGATTCTCCAGGGAAAATCTATGACTTTGACATGGATTCACTGCTAACAAATTGTTCTTGCTTTCTAGCTACCATTAATATTTGCTTTCAGGCACCCATTGCCTTAAATTTTACTTTAGCCTCAGCGTGGGTTCATTCGAATGTAGAAAAATTAATAACCTACACCCATAACAGGAATATAAAATGTGAAATGATACTATAAATTATTAAGTGGAGATTAACTTTCAGCAAAGTTTTTATTTCTCAGCAATGTTCCAAGGCAAATGCCTGCTGGATTATTTCATAATGACTCTCAGCTGATGACTAATTTACAGCTGAATGGGAATCCTGGACCAACATCAGTAACAGAGTGCCATAACTTAGTGGTGTGCCCTTGGACAGCAGACAGTGATACCAGAAGTGACCGAACGTTGGACCAGAAGAGATGAGAATCATAAAATTATACACAATTTTTTTGTGACTTGGAACTCAGATGGAATTTATACTTTACATAAACTAAGTCTTTTAGATGATCAGTTTATTGTGATGCCCTTCTGTGTCAATATTGCAGCAGGGGCTAGATTTACCAAGCAGTCATAATAATGTGTAGGCATTTAAATTAAATGGATGGATTTTTAAGCAGTTTTAAACTTTTTCAAATGTTTTAGAAATACTGAGAGCCTTACACATTCCCTCAGGGCTGTCTGATCCTTTTTTTTTTTTTTTTTTTTTTTAAATCAGTTAACTTAATTATCTAGAGAAATCAGAGCCTAGCTGTGAGTGAAAGTTTAAGTTGATGGGTCAGGCAGTGGAAAGATGTGAGAGCTTTCTGTGCATTTTTTACAAAGTCTCAGTATCTTGTAAAAGAGACTCAGCCTTGTCTTCTGATCCCTAGATCTCATTTTTCACTCTCTCTGATTTTGAGGATAAGATTATTTTTTTCTTTTTCACTGTTTCTACTATAAAATTATCCAGAAGGTACTTAAAATCAGATCAAAATAAGAAAAAAAAAATCATAAAAAGTTCCTTAAGACGGCAGGCATATTATCGAATGAGGTACTGACTTTGACTGAAAGTCTAACTCATACTCATACTTACTCAAAGTTAAACTCATACTTTTCTGGAATAAGGTCTTGTGGATTTTTTCTCATCAGCTCGCCGACTCTTATAGGTCACTGTGAAAATTTTACCACAAAGCTTCAGCTGTAACGAATGCTAGCCTTACCTAGGTGTATTCTTGGCTGTGATAGGCAAGGATCATCCAAGGCCAGCACTAGCAGTGCTAGTACCAGAAGATGGGAGAGTTGCTAAATAAATCCCACCAGAAACTTCTGCCAGCAGCACTGTGTGTGATTCCCTGGTGTCCCACCTCAGCAATGGTGGTTATGATGTGCCCCCTGAGTAATACTGTGTTCCCATATCCCATTAACATGTGGAGTTGAAGCTCTCTGAGAAGAGTAGTCATTCTCAGGAAGCAATTCTGTAGTCTCACCTTGCTGCAGTGGAGTTTTTAATATTTTTTCTCTCTTTCTTTTTATTTTAATTACTTTTTTTTTATTCAAGAAGGGGAAAAATAAGATATTCTGAACTGAAAAAGAAGAGCTGTGAAAAGCAAGAAAATACCTGAAACTGCAGCAGTCTGTCCTGTAGTGAGGTTGAACTTGAGATCTGGGAGAATAACCTCCATGTCACTACTTTAAATCATTTAGACTGATAGAGGACAGAAGGGGACATAACAGGCCAGAAAAGCTGTTATGAAAAGCATCCATCACTCATGATTAGCTCTGTAAATCTAGTAATCTGTGTATGTCTCTAACCTGAGTGCATAGCACTGACTGAAAAGCACACTTACTGAAATATAAAACTAGACCAGCAGTCTGCCTCTCTTCTTCTATGAGAATGTCTGTTCAAAAATACCCACTACAGAGAAATTTCCACTCACTTCCACCCAATATTTATATGCATAGAGTGTAGTCCTACTTGCTATTGCATGAACAGTGTCCTGCAACACAAAGTCTTTCCCTAATGTTCCTAAGATGTATTTTTATTGATTAGTTATGTCCTTTCTCATTCTTAGTTCTGCTGAGCTAAGCAGGCTAAACTGCCTTAATGTCTCCTCACAAAAGAAACACTCTCCCTTCCAGCCATCCCATCCCTTCTGGATGAAGAGGACTCACACACACTTTTCCGGAAGCTTTGTCAGTAGCGCTGACCTTTCCCTCCCTCTACTGGCACCTCCTAAGATCAAATAAACCTCTTTCACATGTATCATGCTGAGGAATCACAGACACCCTGCAGCAGACCAGTACCCCCTGATTTTCCTTCTCTTCTGTTGTTTCATAGTAATGAAATAACATAACAGAAAAACCTTGCATTTTTTACATAAAATTATGTCGTTACCACAAGAACTGCATTATTTTAGCCTCATGCTACTATTGCAGATCTCCTTTGAGCTGATGATGCTTCCCAGTTTGATATCATCAGCAAGTTCCACTAATATACTTACTTCTCTGTGTGTTAAAGGAATTCATGAGAACTTTTTGTGAGATCTGTTCAAAAATATCTTCCATGTACTCTGTCAATAACCTCTTCCCAGTCAATTTTAATACCTCTGCCAATTGCCATCTCTGTTTAATGATTTTTGCAGTTTCAGCACAAAAACTCTGCACAACGTATTTGTACCAAAAAAAATCTCCCTACTACTGGTTTTGTAGCAGATAACAAGCATTTTGTAAGGTTTTTGCTTGTTCCAAATATGCATTATGTCACAGAAGAAGGTATCACCTTCAATCTGGTTTGATCCACTTTGTTATATCCATTTTGTACTCTATTTTATTTTATGTTCCCCCCTATCTTTTTTGAATCTTCCTTTCAAGATTTTCCCTAAAGCCTTGCACACTGCTTAAACACACCTAAGAAACGTGGCTTTTCCAGAATCTCCATTCCTTCCTTTTCAAACTTCTTCATCTCCACCTTGGAGGCGGACCCTTGCTGCTGGATACCAGAAAGTTATCCCCTAAAACTGCGTGATGGGGTTGTTGCACAACTCAATTTAAATCAGGAAACTCCTAACCTGAGCTTCCATCTAAGCTCAGAACTCAGGGAGCATTTGTCCCTCCTTCCCCAGCTGTGCTGGTTTCACGGTCAATGTAACTCTTCAGCCAACAAACAGGGAAGAATGGCTGTTAACTTGCTGGTGTGGCATTTGGAAACATAGCATGCTGAATTTCTTCAGTCTAGCTCCAGTTGTGATTCAACAATGACTTTGTGATGACACAAGAAAGAGTTAACAGAACAAAAAACCAAGTTCTGCTTCAAGTATTTTTACAGCTTTCTTTACACCACAGAACTGTGGAGAAAAACATCTCATGGGTTGCTCTTTTTTTCCATTAGGTTGTCTGCTTTTACAGGTGTAGAGTTGATGTAAGATCTGAAAATCTCCATACATGAAAATGTGATGGTGAGATGGTCTGGAACGGAAACACTCAACCTGCCTGACCCAATGCTTGCAGGTTTGTAACACAGTCACTTGCTAAACTGACAGTAACAGTCTGCAGTATGAACGCCTAATACTATGAAAACCAGAGATACAGTTTTCTCCCTGGTATCTAGTTCACCTTCTCCTGGAGCAGTGTACATGAACTCTCTTCCTCAGCCCTTAAGAGAAGAGTCAAGTGTTAAATTTTGCTTGTAATCTCCATAATAGAAGACAGATCTAGCCGATTCTTTCTATAATTTTTTTTTCCTGTAAGTATTTGCAAGATATCTTTAAAATTGAATTACTTACGTACCATTATTCTGCCAGAAAGCTGAATCGAGATGAATATTTGGAGTCAGAGTGAACAGAGCTGACATTTTTGGTGTCAAATCTTCTTATGGCCATCTGATTCTACCAGACTGCTGTCATGTTCATGGTATTACTGGACAATTCACTTATGAAGGGACCTCACAGGGCTTTTAAATGAGCCTGTTGCTCCAAGAATGGTCAGCTGTTGGGTAAGCTCAGAGAGCTCAGGAATTTATTCAGTCAGCTCTTGAAAACCTCTGAGGATGGAGATTGTAGAATCTCTTTGGGTAAATTGCTCCTCTGCTTGATTGGCCACATGGGAAAAAGTTTCTCCTTTTACTCCATTGAAAACCTACTTTATTGAATTTCATTGTTATCTTGTCCCTTGAAGGTTTTCTGAACTCTTTACCTTCAGAGTTCTTTTCATGGGATCCCATCTACCCATTTCCTGGATGAACCAAAGCCTGGTTTCCTACAGCCCGGGATCTGTACCCAGCTATTCCCCCTCCTCACTCCCCCCAGGATCTTCAAATCCATGGCTCATGGGCACTTAAATAGCAGTAGATGATACTGCTTTTCACATTGCCAACCGTTTCTTCCTTAAAAATAGCAGATTTAGCTTCTCATCATTCCTGATAGGTCCATTGAGTACCTCTGCCGAGAGGTGATCCCTGATTCTGTCCAGAAACCTCTCTGACTGTAGCATCCCATATTGTTGCTTTTCCAGAAAACGTCAGATTGAAATACCCCATCAAATCCAGAGTCTCTGATCCATGAACTTTCTTGCATTATTTAAAGAAGGTTTTGGCCACTTTCTTACCCTGTCCAGGTGGTCTGTAACACAATCCTACCAAATGGCATCCTTACTCAGCTCTTTGACCCTGGCACACAAGCTCTCACTCAGCCCATCGTCTATCCCATACAAAAGCCCCATCACATTAAGACTGTTCCTTAACACGGAGAACAAAGTACACCTCTCTTCTGCGTCTCTCCTGAAGAGCATGTTGTCTTGAGAGCCTACCCCATCACATCTGAGTTATTCCAGTGATGCTGTAGCTTTGTGAGTACATACAGAGCTCTACTTCTTCTTGCTTCTTTCTCAGGCTCTGTGCTTTGGTGTACCTATATGCCCAAACCAGCTTTAGCCAGTACTGATGACGAAATGACAGTTTACAATTCTCAGAGAAGTAAGGAGAGACGTCAGCAGAACTGCCACCTGAGACTTTCAGAGGGCAGACTCTGGCCTCTTTAGGAGACAGATTGAGACAGCGTATATTTTTTTTCCTTATGCAAAGACACCTCTTTCTCTGGAGTTCACAGAACTCATTGCATTACTGTCCTAAAGTGCCAGCCATGCAGAGTAAGGTCATGTACCAGCACAAAGAAAGCACAAGGGAAAGGAAGGTGGACAAAAGTAAATAAGATCCATACACATGATTATACAAAATATTAATCCATTTCATTTTTTCTGATCTCAAAGAAGATGTTAATCTATGAGTATGAACCTGAATGAACTAAAAAGAAGACAATATATGCCGCAAACTAATAAAACTATTGTGAGTCTGTTGTCTATTTTGCACCTCCCAACATATTATTTCTGTTATTGGAATGGATAACCTGTGCATATTTCTAACATCTCTGAAGCTAACCACAACATGAAGCAGATATTGGAGGATGTCCACAGATGATCAAGGGGATTTTAGTAACATGACTGATTTATACTGCCAGACAACACAACGTGGTCAGGCTAATGGATCAAAACTTTCATCATTGTAGAAATGCTTGAGGCATTTAGAATAGGCAAGTAGAATTATTCCCAATTGCAAATTAGAAATTTTGGGCCAATTGAACCTGATTTGTTCCAATGTGGGAGTTGTTCAGTGTGACTTGTTTCTGTATCATCCTGCCCTATACATTAGAAAAAAATATTACCTGTTAACTCCTTTTTATATTTTTCCTTATTGATGCTGAATCTTTCTGACCAAGAGACACCAAGAAGTCAAAGGTCATTCAAGACTTTCTCAATTCTTTTGAGACAGAGTCCTCAGACAGACAGAACTGCTTTTCATGCAATTTATTGTCCGTGAAAAGGAATGGAAGAGAGGTAAAGAGATGGCCCATAAAAAAGGTTGTTCTAGATTGTATCTGATCTGGAATTTCACATCTGGAAAGGTGGAAAGTCAAAAGGCTCAGTTTTGCCCTTTAGGTGTGGAAAAATGAGTATGTTTTATAAATAACATGCTCTTTCACTTGAGCAAAAAATAATAGCATGCTGTACATGACATTCCTTCTCTGAATAGGTGAGAGCGACATGGGGGCAGCAACATCTGAACTGAAGAAGAAGGTGAATCAAATTCAAACTCTTCTTACCTATGACAAAAACTGCAACTAGAGAGGTACAAATCAATCTGGACAGAATAACAGCCCAGAAAATTCTGTGGTTTATTAAATATGGCTACAAAATGCATTTTGTTTTCCATTTTCTCAAAGATACAGATATCAGACAGATACCCTTAGCAGATACAGATTCCTGACCTGCCCATTCTATGCTTTTTGAAGGTGGTTTGGTTTTATGTAAATTTCTTTTCTTTATCATTCCATGAAGTTCTATAGCATTCTGCTCTTTGAGGATTCCTGGTCCTACTAGCTACGCCAGAAATGTCCTGTTGGTGGCCCATCAGACAGTCTGGCAATACCAGGCAGCTCTGCTCAGCCCACTGTCTTTTTTTCTGGCCCTGGCTGGAGCTGAGAGTAGTACAGATCAAAATCAGTCCAACATACAGATCCAAGAGCCAACAGGTCCAGATCCAACAGCTTCTCCCCTGCTCTCTTCCACCTGGTATTTAAAGCATGGACTGCCATGAGTGAAACCTGGCACCTAATCTCCCAGCCTCTGAAAAGCTGGATGAGCTTGTGATAAACCCATTAGATTCTGAAGGTTTCCCCTAGGGGTGTATTTAGCACACAAGGGATCTTTAATGACATAATTCAATGAACCAAAATCTCACATTTTCTTGAGCCTTTGGCATTATTCTATCCTTCTTCCAAGTTTTAAGAGGACAACAGATGCAGATTTCCCAATGGTGTTATTCATGAGAGAATATGAGTAGAGTCAACTGATTGAATATGGGCTGACAACAATTAACTATATTAATTACAGGTTATTTTTAGCTGTGCATATTGTGTAGACAGATGAAGTTCCCAATAAAAGGAGACTGCATCTTCTATAGCTCATGTGGGAGAAAGGAAAGCTAATCTCCAGTCTGGTTCTGTAACACGGACTGAGCTCTGAGCTTGTGAATGATCATGACTGGGAGAAAATAAGTCAATTTCTCATCACACATGACAGTTTGGCTACCCACGTGGATGTTTCAGCATCCATGATGGTGCAGAACTAGAAAAATTACTCACCTGTGATTTCTGTGGCCTTCTTCCAGAAGAGATTTACAGCATCTGATGGTGAGGCATATTTTAGCTATTCCTAATGGATATAAACAGCCCAAGCCTGAGTCATTATATATTCTTTTGGATGCATCAGCCTCATATACATCTTAGCTGTCTTGAAAATTTGAAGTTTCACTGCTTTTTAAAGTCTACAATGTAAAAAACCAATTTTACAGTGATTTAGCTAAGGCTCTTGCCTGGATTCACATGGATGAGTCTCTGCATATTGTTGATCAGAGTGTCTGTTCAATAGGGCAAAAAGACATATGTGCATCTCAGAAGTGAGGAAAAATGGAGAAATTTCCTTATAGTTAGGGGTTCAAAATTACATTCTTTTAGGAACATGTGAAGAAGTTTTCCAAAAATCCTGCAACCAGTGTATTTTCTGCCTTTTTATTTCTTACATGCAAAACATGATGTAGGTGAGAAGAGAAATACTCCTGTTTTCTTCTTGATTCTCTTTGGTCTCCTTTCTCCCTTTCCAGGAGGGCAGAAGAGATTGCTAAGGAGATCAGGACATCTTCTGGCAGCCTACACAGCAAGGACACAAAGATGCTTCAGATGCTATGTTGCAGAGAAGGTCTTGCTGTCCATATGACAGGCAGATTGCAGCTCAGAAAGGCCCAAGCTGGGTTAGTTTGGTCTCCAAATTCCACTCCTTGGAAAACTCCAGTTTGATAGAGAGGTTTGACACAAAGCTGGACTTTCCTTTCCTGTACTTAATGCCATGAGGGTGTGGGGCAGACAGGGCACAAGGTGAGAAGGGATGATGGTGCAGAGCTGCCCAGGGGGATGCTGCCAAGCAGGGGTCCTTAGAACGTGGAGCTCTTCCTCAGCTGCATGCTGTGGCAGCTGTTACCATGCAGGACACACAGCAACTCAGGCACACCAGTGCATGTCATGGAGCTGGAGGGAGCCAAGTACTGTGTTGCAAATGGGTCAGGCATGTGCTGACCACCAGGGAAAGAAGTGAGAGACAGAGGGATGAGTATGCTCCAAAATCTGCTTCAAGATGTGCCTGTCAGCAGAGAAAGCATGCTCAGCAGACCAAGTGTGGCAGATCACAGGCTTCATCCACCATGCAACTCTTGCACCTTGAAATTGAGTTTAGGGCTCAAGGAAAGGGTAAGCAAATGCTGAAGGAGCTCACTGTGAACTTCTGACCAGGGACCAGATTAACTTTCCTGCTACTTTATAATCACAGCTCTACACTGCACAAGTAACAGAACCTGGAGAGGTCATGGTTTCCACATGTAGACAGTTTTGGTGGCACTGTATTCTTCCACAGAAAGTCCTCTGCCTGGTGCCTCAGTCAACTGCTGGCACCATATGAAAACTGGAGCCAGTTTGATATGTCTTCTAAGCAACTCATTGCAGGAATCTGACTTCTGGTGTCCTCCCAGGAATCCAGTTGGCCCTGGGGTCATTATCACCCCCCTGTGAGGGGGAAGGAGCAGGCTCCACAGCCAAGCCTTGCAGCCTGCACACAGCACAGCATGGGCTCACATTCCTCCTGCACAGCTGTATCGTGTTGCTTGTGTGGTGCTTTGCATGGTGTGAGGACAGTGCCACTGGCAGGCCTGAGAGCTCCTGTCTGCTTCGTCACAAAACAGCATTTAGGGCCGGCTTCAGCTCCAAACTCACAGTTCCTCCATCTGCACTAAGTTGCAAGAGGGAGGAAGGAGGTGTATTGGGGCGGGAACCCAGTCCTTGCAGGCAGCTCTGCAGCTGAAAGAGCACTATGAAGTACAACATGGCCTGGTCTGCAGGGGCACAAACCTGGAATCTCTGAATGAGCTTTAAATGGATTAGTTACACCCCATCAAACTCTTGTGGGCATTTTATTTTTCAGTATTAAAGCGACCTGATTTCAGCATAGCTTAATTCCACTTGTAATGCAGTTGAGCTAAATCTGAAAATGAAGGCTTTATTACAGCTGGTAAATCCTCTCTGCATCTCCAGTTAATTTGGATTAACTTTCTGAAGAGACCTTCCATGCCTGAACCCTGCAGGTGGTCGACTCAGTTATAGCATCTGTCACTCCTCTCTGCTAAGAGTGCCAGGAGAAAAACATGTGCCGAGACAGAGTGCTCCTCACCGCAGGCTGAAGGAGCAGGAGAGGGTCAGCCACCAGAGACTACTCCCCGTGCAAGTCAACACTTAAAACACTTCTTTCCAGAGCTTTATGGCCAGCTGCCTCCTTAGGCAGGCAGGTACCACATGGTCTCAATGACGGGCAGCACCACAGGAGGGGAGACTGCCTCCCTGGAACAGGAGATCCTGTCACTGCCACTGCTGTGAGAAACAAGGGGATGGCCTGGCAGCATCTGGTTTTCTCAGCTGAAAGAGGAAGGGAAGGAGGTGTACCTGTGTGTCCTCCTCTTTAACCTTTTCAAGGTGACTGGTTCTGAGATGCTCTCTTGGCTAGGCTTCCCCACTGGCAGGGATCCTTCTACAGACTGCTACTTGCCACGTCCTTGCACACAGGAGTTGATATTTCCTAAAGATGGTGAGTCTAATGGTCAAGGTCACACCTTGTGTATCCAAGTGTATCCAGGGCTCAGCAGCTGAGTGGTCATTCCTAGTTTAGGAATAACATGTTAGACTTCAGTCTCACAGATCTGACACAGCCACTGGGCTTTTCTGCCTCTCTGGTGTGCATGCATTTCTGTGCTTTCCAAAGTGACCAGAAAGGCTCTGGTTCTGCCTGAGCCCGAACATTATTCATTTCATGAATATTTGTCTAAGATGTCTGGTTATTAAGGCCAAATGAAGCCTTCACTTCCTCTACAAATATTTGTGCAATGACCTATAACGACTGGCCAACATGCCTGCCAGCAGTCCATTACATGACATCCCATTTTACAATTAACTATTATCATTTGATAACCTCTTGAGGTTAAGAATACAGATGTAAGATCCCCAAAATTCCTAATGGGGATACTTCATATCAGAAGTATGTTTCCCTTGAGGATGACATCACCACAGGGACACATATTTGAAATATTTTGGCCACCATATTTTGAAAGCTTCTTTGGAAATACAGAAGTGCTTTTTGAGCCCTGAAAGAGCTATTCTATTAGTCTCAAGTAAATATACTACCATTTAACTCTTTGGAAAGCCTTGAACAATAACAACACAATGTGTCACGGGAAACAAAGAATTGTAGTGTAGCTAAAAAAGAATATGTTTGGTATATAATTTTGATATTACCTGAAAGGAGTTCTTTGCTGGATACTACATCAGGTTGAGGCAGTTCAAATGGAGCCACAATGACCTGAGCAAGATCCTGACTACTTGGGGAGTTGAATGCTAGTTTCAAATCTAACAAATGCTCAGTGTGCACAGTATGCCATTAGCTAAACTGAAAATATTAGCCTGAACCACTCCCACCTGCTGAGCTCTGGAGAAAGTTGTAAGCAGCTGTAGCCTTACCTTTAGTTACAGACAGGAATTTCACTAGTGTCTAGGTACCCAAGCTAAATTACTTGGCTATTAAATTCAGTAGAAAAAGGTTATGCACATATGTGTAGGCATATACATATATACAAAAATACATATGTTTATGTTTTTGTGCATATATATGTATATAAATTGGATATACAGTTATATGAATCATTTATTAGTCATTTTGCTTTGTTTTTTTTTAATTTCTTCTTTTTTTTTCTTTTAATGTCCTCACTTCTATTTATTACATGCTTTATGTTTGTCAGATTATGCAACTTAGGAAAGCAGACTATGAAATGAGCAGCCATATTTTCAACTACTGAAGGCTCATTTCACTTATAAATATAACTGAAGTTCAGTGTATTTAAGGATGTTATCCTACTGAGGAAAAGTACAGTTCTCGGAGACAATGCAGATTAAAGAGTCACCTTTCTTATCTGAGGGTGTGAAATTGATTTAAGTAGTGTACTTGGGGACAGGGAAGCAAAAATTCAGATTCCTGCCCCTCTTTTTTGGCAGAAGCAGGACCCAATTCTGTTTGGGCCCTCTTACTGTGACTGTTGCAAGGGCCAACTATGTTCCACCCTCGAGGCCATTATCTATGAGGTATGACACTTATTAAATGTGGGATGGCACTTATTAAATGCACTTTAATTACCTGGAGTTTTTCTTGTTTATTGACCTGATGAACAGGTCAATAACTGCTCTGTTTTCTTACTTTCCATATTGATACTAGATTAGTTACAAATAGGAGTTCATGAAGCATTAGACCATCATTCAAAAGGTAGAATGAATTAGTATTATCTTTATAAACTGTCTTGGTTTGACAAGACAGGTGTCTGCCAGGGAAACTGGGGTTTCCCTTAGAATAGAGAATGCAAACCCCCCACCCCTGCCAAATTATAAATTTTCAATTAAGGGCTCTCAGGCAAAGATTTGGGAATAGGAATAACAGTTCTTTACTAGGAATATCAATAATACAAATGTGGTAGGAAACAAAACTACCCCACCAAACCAGCAAACAAACAACAACAATTTGGGAAAGCCCTGACAGAATCAGAGCTGCCACCTGGCACCCTGTTAGTCAGGGTGTTGGAAGCAGTCCAGAAGTGAGTCCTCCTGGGGTGACAGACGTGGCTCTGTTGGAGCAGGGACGATCCTGTAGCCAAAAAAGGGTCTAGGAGTGATGAGGAAGGGTCTAGGAGTGATGAGGAGGAGTCTAGGGGTGATGAGGAGGGGTCCAGGGGTGAGGTGATGATGAGATGGGGTCTGGCGAAGATGAGATGGGGTGCCGTCTTCCTCCCAGGAATCGGGGTGAAGCAAGTGAAGTCTGTCCCCGGCCGGCTCAGTTTTCCCGGCAGCAATTGTAGACTCCCCCCACTGGGTGGGGCATCCCACAATAGGACCATGCATGCAGATGGGGCTTCTGGGGCTCTGGGGGGAGCGGGTATAGTCCGGGGGTATAGTCTGTTGATGGCCCATTACCCAAAAGGCACCCGCCCCTCCCCCCCGTCCCCCTCCTTCCAAAGTTACAAGAAATAAAGAACAATTCCCCAACTGCTTTCAGCAGATGAAAATAGAATACACATTTTTGATTCCATAACCCAGGACATAAACCTTCACTTACTTATTAATTCGACAATATGGTATGCAAAATCTTCCACATGACATTCCAGTGACAATAAATTAAAAATGAACATTCAAGTCTTCATTTAATAAAATAAGTCTGGTTTAGGTGTCGAACCTCATAAATGTTTTTTGAAGGCAGCACCCTAGAATTGTTTCCATTCTCCAAGACTTCAGAGTACTAATAATTTGATAGACAATCCCTAAAGATTTGTTAAATAGGGATGATAATAGGAAGTGATAATTTAAAAAAATTATTAATAACTGAAATCTTAGTGTAGAATTAACACTAATTAGTGTTAATTCTACAGTGCTATAGTTTGAAAGCCAGTGGTGTATTTGAAAACATGGATAATTTATCTGAAGCTTAAAGAAGGAAAACACAGTCAGTTCTGCTTTTAACAAACTGTATTAATACCTCTGTATATAGACATGTCTATTTATACTGTGAGAAATATTAATTACATTAATTTTTAATGGAGATGTTAAGGTAGACTGTAGCTCACTTCCAACAGTTCAGACAACCAACATTTTGGACACTTTGATAATTCACCTGGGGGACCTGCTCCTTCTTCCACGTGTATCCAGAATCAGACTTAGCACAACTGGAAGGCAGACTTTGAAAAAGCAAATTGCATCATGTTCACGTGAAAACAAAATACCTGTTCTTTTGAAAAATAACAGTCAAAAAGCTGCCAGCTAAACTTCCACTGAAAAGTGATCCACTCATTTTCCAGCTTATTGGGAAATCTGGACATAGGCTTTGCCTTAGTCTTTCTAGAATGGTTACAGAAAAACAGATGTGCTTTCTGGACTGAAAAGCTGAGACAGAGAAAAATACACGTCTATCATATGGGATTTACATTTTGTGTTGCTGTAGAACTGTCCCCTTGGCTGTTTTTCTTGTCCTGCAAGATAACTATCTTTTCTGTAGGGGTGGTGGCCTGCAATTCTGATTTCAGTGAAGCACCTCCCAAAATAAAACATATAGAGAATGGGACAAACACTCCCTATGGTTGTTGGGTTTTTTCCTCACGCTTCAGTCTCATTCTATTTAGGCTTTTATATCACACTTACCAATTGAGTTTTTCAGTGCATCAGCCTGATTGCAGACTGGGACAAAGGGAAGTAGAAGACAATCTGATCCTATTAGGCAGCATGGCTCCTGCCTACACCTTTTTACCATGTTAAATATGGTCATGACAGCACTGCTAAGATTGCATTGGACCCGTTACTCGGAAAAATACCATCACTACCCCGAATTAATAAACAAGTAATTTGATGCAGAAATATTGAATTATAAAATTTGCCTAAGATACAGAGACTGGGTTAGCATGGCTACAGCAAATCAATCTTTTTATTATGACCACCAATGTAAGAAAAGAAAAGAGAAAAAGAGATTGGCAGGAACTGAGCTTTCAGTTGATAGACACATGAAAGTGCATGAAATACGCATTTGCTGGCCTAACAGCCCATGAGAGAACGTTACCCCAAGAAAAAATGAAGAAATATTTGAAAAACACAGTCAAGTTCACAGTGATACCAAATTAAATAGATTTCATTTTTAATTTTTGACATTAGTAGACAATGGACTTCACAAATCACTAACACACACTGATTGTAACGTGACCTAAAAATTATAGAAACTTAGGAGAAGGAATAAAATCCCCTCAAATTCAGTTTAAAAGTACAGATGTCTTTGTTTTTTCACTGGCAACTTCAACACTATTGCCTTTGGACATTTTATTTTTAAGAAACATCTGTCCAATTTGGATCTGTCATCCTGCAACTGTGATTAGTTAGAGATGTTACAAAAAGTGAAATTACTTATGCAACTCAAGTCTACAGAGTTAGTATATCATGAACACAAAGTGATGAACTTCCTGAAAACAAAAATCTGAATTTCTCTGTTGTCTTTTACCCATGGACCCCAAACCACCTGAAAATCATTATTTAATTACATATTGCTCAACTGAGAGACAGGATGTATACCAAAAATTCAGTAAGTCTCCTCTGAGATGAAAAACAACACATATTCAGAAGAAACAAAATGCCATAACTTAGGAGGATGTGAAAAGTCAGTGAAAATTCAAGAACACATAAGTAGGGAGCCTTAAATTATTTAGTTATATGACTGAGGTATCTTTTACAACAAAGTTTTTGGAGTTGTAATCCATGATGCTTAGAAACAATGCTGGATAATAGGGCAGTTTTTCCCCTAAAATATGGCAGTGGTAACTGTTCTGTTTTGAATCTCATTTATGAGAATTTTGAGATAAATTTTAGATCTGGACAAAAATTTTTAGACAAATAGTATACTCACCAAAAATGAAGGACAACTGAAGCTGTTTGAAAGTTTGGATTGAATTCAGCAAATTGTTTCAGCTAAACAATGTGGGGGAGGAAAGTGGAATTCTGAAAATGTGAAACATTCTGTTCTAACATTATCAAAATTACAAAATTCCTCCTTTGTTTTCTTCTTTTTAGTTAAAGCATTAGAAAAAGTGGGCAATACAACCAAAAAAGAAGAAAAGAGAGTGACACACCACAAGAAAAACCTGGAGTGTGTCACACTTGGAGGCTTTTCAGTCTGACTATTCCCAGTTTGTGCATGAAAGCCTCCAAACTAGAATGAGCTTTACCACAGAGAATAAGGATACGTGCACATTCCACATATTTCTCCTGTGAGTTAGAGCAAAGATGCACCAATTGAAAGCTGTAAAATGCTATTAGTAAAGCCTACCAATTTGATCTTTTTGCTCATCTTACATAACCTGCTTGATGAAAAGCAAATTAGATGGCTTTTCATGAACTCTTTTTGACAGAACTACTTTTACACAGGTTATCTTCTGCCTTTTAGTGGTTTAAAATATTGATCAGATAAAACTATCTGTATTCCTGAATTTACCACTCATTTTAGACAAATGCTTCTCTTCAACAGACTACTGTTGCCTGGAGCTGAAAAGTACAGGACAAAATTGAATTTGCCTTACCTGCTCATAGGAGAACTATGTCACAGCAGAAGAGACACTATGTAGTGACAGAGACATACTTTAAGCAATGAACTTCCCACTTGGCAAAGGATTGAGATGTAACTTCCTTGAAACACCCCTTGAATATAGTACACATTACTTAAAATGAGGGCACTATGCCACATATTGGACCAGTACTCACTTGAATTTATACAAAGAGCCACCAGAAAACAGCTTGCTTGATAATAGGCAGGGGCAGAGCCTTTACTCAAAAGTTTGAGTGATGCTCAAATGTCTCATGCATCATTCCTTCTACTGTAGGAAGCTGGCAGTGATGCAAAAGATTAGAAGACCAACAAAGATGCACATTTCAGGGATCTGCCAGAGGCTCTGACCCATTTCTTGATGGATATTTAAGCCTGTGCTCAGGGGCATGTTGAACAATCATCCACAACACAAACCACCAGGACACAGCAGTTCACCTCAGGTTTCAAAATCTCTGGAGTCTCACCCCAACCTGTTGTTGTCATGAAGTCTGGACAGACTGGGCAGCCTTCAACTAACTACTGGCAGAAATCCCAGGCTCAGCTGTGCTGGGGCTCTTTGGCTTCTCTCACCCACTAATAGCTCATTAAGCTCTCTTGCAAGGGAAGAACCTGGCATCCAGAGCTGCAGCTACTAAACTCCATCCGCTGTCATCTG
This sequence comes from Phylloscopus whistleri, assembly GCA_017589585.1. Taxonomy (NCBI): domain Eukaryota; kingdom Metazoa; phylum Chordata; class Aves; order Passeriformes; family Phylloscopidae; genus Phylloscopus; species Phylloscopus whistleri. The sequence goes on from JADMLD010001391.1 coordinate 93,501, forward strand.
CATACAATTTGCTGTGTGGAGCTGAGGCACCACACTGTTGTGAAGGGAAAAAGTGATGTGGAGGAAACACTCACTTGTACCCCATCCAAACCTTGTTTTTATATTCTCATAGGTTTGTTCACTTTTGCAGTGAGCAGAAAATGGGAGGGGAGAAACCTTTGAATATGCACATGGCAAAATCACCTGTGATGCACCTGGCCACTGATGTGAATTTGGCTTAGGTTAGCAGTGACTATATGTAGACTCATGTCAGTGAGCAACTTTTCTCAGCTGTGCTTGTTTTGCTGTTGATTTTTGGTTTGAGGGTCTTCTCAGGGCACCAAAGTTGTTTTCCAATATTAGTGTGGGGGGAAATACAGTCTACTTACATAGTGAAGGCCTTTAGCTACCAAGATAACAGAGAAAAGGGTTTGAAATTACTAAGAATGCTACACTGCTAACCAGATAGAATCAGAACACATTAAATAGCTTAACTTGCTCAGGTCTTGCCTTTGGCAGTTTTGTGTGTAAATGATCTCTTGCCTATATAGTACAAACTGTCCATTTTCCTTCCTGCTTCTACAGAAGGCACCCAGCCACCACTTCTTTCAGTGTTCTTTTCTTTACCTAGTTCCCACTTGTAAAAAAAAAAACAAAAACAAAAAAAAACCCCAAAAAACACCAAACAACCAAAACCCCTATCATGGAATCTGTTATGGAGTGTAAAATGTTTTCCATCTACTCTCCCTTGCCCCTCTGAAGTCTGCCAAATGATCTATTCACAAGAATGCTCATCTGATTCATCCAGATTAGCAAACATTATTACTTAAGTATTTTGGGTTGTCTGGATGATTTGGACAGGCACAGGTTAGAAAACTCAGAGAAGCAGCTCCACCAGCAAATCCAATGGAGGAGTGGTATCCGTCGGAAGAAGGTGATGAGCAGACAGAGTTGGAAGGAAAGTGAGCAAGAGGTGACAGTCCCTTCTGCCCAGCAGACTGAGTTTCATTTGTGAGATCCATCCTCAGGAGTGGCATCCTCAGGAGTGGTGAAACTTCTTAGACCAGGAAAAGTTTGGGGCTGTGAGCCAGAAGAAAAACTCCAAGTTTAAGAAACCTACTTTGGATAAATGCCACTAGGCAGCATCTCTTACATGAACACAATATGAACAGTTCAATCCCTACATATAAAAGGGATAAAGTATGGGGGAAATGAATAAAAGAATCTGAAGTTAAAAAGGAACACCTGAATTATGAATTTCACGAATATTTTTTATTCAAGTCAGAAAAACAGGCCTGCTTTTTACGAAGAGAAAGTATTTTTCCTTGGTCTTTGTGGGAGACAGTTAGTACAGCAAGGAAAAAAGAGAATTCATAGTCTTTGCCATTTCCAGAGCCCTGTTCTAACTCAATCATTAAGCCAAAGCAGTAGTGTAATCACACCTAAACATGATCAGTTGTCTTTACTCCTTCCCTCTTAACATATGTTCGATTTTATAAAGTGCTGAGGAAGAGGAAATTGAGATTACACTATTTACAGATGTCCTGAGTGTGCTGGAAATGGTTGATGGAATAAACTACAATGAGAGATCACCTTTCCTTCATTTCAAAGCATGTGATCCCTAATTTGGCTGATGCTGAGAGATGTTTTCTTCATGGGGCCTTCTGTCTCTTTCACTTTGGCGAGCAATGGAAGAAGATAAAAAAGAAACTGATCCAAATTCAAACACATACAATCTGGACTTTAATTCCTGTTTGGAAGGAGAAGTTTTTCAATTATATAAATAAATCAAAATCTTTACAAAATCTATCCTGTGGCTCCCTGACTGTATTGGTCAATAAAAAAATAGTATTTCTATCATGCATAACCTGTGAAAACTGTCCCTTTATCATGAAAAAGGATTACAGAAATGCTGTTTTCATTCTTGGCCCATTTCCTAAGCTAAAATATAATACCTGAATTTCCTTTTCTTTTCAATATGAAATTAGTGCTGATGAAAAGTATCAGTTTAGCAGCTTAGGAAACTGAACACGTTACTCACCCAGAGAGTGGGAAAACCACAAGTAAGCATAGTGTAGGGTACCACTCAAATCAATCAAACCTGGTGTAGATGGGAAAGCTATTTCAAGAAATAACTTGTTCCCCCCACAAGATATGTACAATTCTTAGTCTCCCTGAGTACTTTGTCAATGGCAAAGACAAAGAAAATATGACTCAGAGTATATGAGCATAGTCATTAGGTGATTTAAATTAAAATATAGAAGGTACCTCAAAGCTTGGTCACTGTTCAATATGAACAGAGATATATATTTTTATGAGATATGCTAAGGTTTTAGCTGTATGTGTGCTTTTCTATAGACCTCCCTTTTCTTCTGAAGTGGTAAATGGCTGTCTTCAGGATATCAAAGCATATATGTTGATAATTAAATTTATGATAAATTTATCAATACCATCAGTAATGAGAAAAGTGTCATTAATTACATTGTTGATAATGAGATACATGTCAACATACATACATTAGTATGACACATGTAAATGCTTAGTCTTTGATTAAGTTGTGGTCTCATCTGTAACCCATGCCCATCTTGGCTCCAGTGGTGGAAGGAAATCACACTCTGAGCTGTTCACATCAGGATCACCTGGGGTCAGAACAGGACCATGGTCCAAAAAATACATCAGAAAGGTCAGTTAATAATTAGTTATCACTTACCAATGGTCAGGAGCAAATGAGTACAGAGGCAAAAAAAAATAAAATAAAAAAAAGAGAAACCTAATTTGAATTTGTGCTCTTATGTTAGCTGCTCTTCTTTCACCACTCATCTCTCTCTCAACCCTTTGGTGGTGGGTTATTAACTAACTTAGGACTTCCTTAAATTCCTTAAATACAACCTTGGATGGCTAGGTTCAGGATTCATGCAAAAAGCTGGGGGATTTAAACTGTGGCTGGTGGATGTGAGCCTGAGTGCATCTCAATGAACATAAATGAAAACTAAATCTGAGGAAAGCTAGGCCAGCATAATGCACTCCTGGGATGAGGGGAGGCGGAAGAAGGTGTAAAATACACCAGCTCAGACTCCCTCCAGAGCTGGAGAACTCAGATTCACATCTGAATTTGGCTCCCATTGTCTGACTCAGAAAGGCAAACTCTTTCCAAGTCTGGAGACACCGGTACATTCTGTGCAAAATTCTTACAGAGATACTGTTCAGCTCGTCTAGCCCACAAATTAACTTAGCCTGACATATCTTCTGTTTTCCTCTGGAGGCACAGGCAGTGTTCAAAGAACCAGTGTTCAGCAGAAATGAGAACAACGCCGTGTGCTGCTCTGTGACCTGCTGCTGCCTGCATGGGCAGGGCCCCTGCCTGATGCCATGGGCTTTACTGCCAGGGCTGCTTTCTTAGATGAAAGAAAATGAGAGTGAAGTAGTCTACTACAGGGCAAACACATTGCAGAGAGGCCTTCAGGATCCTTAAAGCAAGATATACTGTGAAAAGTACACAACAAAGTAGGGACTGCTTGGCTTTTAGATGCATTGTAGTCATGTGAGCTGCAAGGAGGGAACGTCTATGGGTAAGGACCTGCCTAGCAAAAAGACAAAGAGAGTACCAATGCTGGCAGCCAATGTGGAATTTTAAACCTAGACTCAGATCTAGGAGAAGATGCTTTGTAGTAAAACCTACCTACCCCACAGAAATTTTAGGAAGTTATGTGGTCTCTATGAAGGCCACCACTGCTCAGCCTTAGACTGGGGATAGACACCATAACACTCAAGGCTTGGCTGAAGGAAACCTCCTATCTTTCTCTAGAGCTGCACTCCAGAAAGGAGCAGAGACCTTCAGGGACTGCCACCTCCTTATCTTCTATGATCTCTGCAAAAAGCAATAGAGTAAATTATGTTTTCTTAATTCACATGAGATACAGAGAGATGACTAGAACCTACTGCTCAGTTTGGATCACAAGCCACAGTTCAGTCAAAATGGTGTCATGGCAGCTCAGAACTAAATTCCAGGAATTACACATGTGAGAAAATCTGGGGAAAATACTTTAATCTCTCTTCTACCATGAAAAATGTGGCTTAATTATGGAAAAGTTACAAAAGCAAAAGAAGATAAAATCTGGGACTTGCAAAATTTTTAAAAATCTGGCTTATTTCTAGTCACAGCCTTAAAACTTTCTTTTTTCTGGATCACCACATGAAAAATAACTATATTAGAGAAGGAGTGCCTCTAAAACTGGTCACAGGAAACTAGAATGCTGTTCCCCCTCATACATTAGCTCTGTTAATGAATGACCTGAGATGCTAGAAGTGTTAAGCAGGCACTCAGAGCTACTTTGACCTCCATTCTCTCCTTTATAAGGAGCAACCTCAGTATCTCCCCAAGTCCAAGTTGCACACTGACACAACAGGATGCATGACCTCCAGGAGCCACCTGCACATGGGGCACAGGGGTGGCCAGGCACAGGAGCCCAACATGGGCTGATGCCAAGGAAGGACAGGGGGGAAAGCAGAGCAGTAACTGTGGTGGTTTGGCCCAATGAGGGAAAGCAAGGTGGAAAAACTACAAGGAGGTGAGCAGTGTCAGCAGCCTGAGGCTCCATGAAGTGTCTGTGAGAGAGAGCAGCAGCCCCAGCACAGCTGTGTCCCAGAGACCAAATTTGTAATGACTCGGCAAAGCACATGCCAGAAAGCCTGCCTACCCCTGCAACCATAGAAGTTGTGAGTGGATGCTTTGGGCCAAATTAATCCCTGTTGGAAGCTCAGGAAAATCTGGGGAGGTAGACACACAAAGAAATGTGGCCCTTTATTAGCATCATAGCTTGAAAGCCAATTTTTGTACATCAAGAAGTGATAAGCAACCAAAACAATGTCAAAGCAAAAGAGGAGTTTTCTTTCTAAGAACTTCTGATTCCAGTGTCTCTCATTGTTGTTTCCTGCAGTCCAACCCATTCCCTCAAATTGCTAGTGGGAAATCTATTAATTATCACTCACTAGCAAAACAGAATAAATACCTCTTTTAAAAAGGGCTCGGTGATTTGGTCAGCTTCATGGAAATGGGCCAGGAGATTAGCACTAGATTCTGTGAGCAGGATCAGCCTGCTGCAAGCCCACACTGTGTGCAGGGAAAAATTTTCCAGACATAGGAATTACACCTGAAAACTCTGCACTGTAACATGATAGAGCAGGTAACATCTGCCAGGTTATGAGAAATGTTAAATACACAAACATATGTTTGGGCAACCTCATGCAGACTTTTGTAGCTCATAAAGAAGACACCTAAGGGGGTATGCTTTCAAGAGCTGAGGTTGATATTTTTCATTGGGGTGATTAATATTGGCTGGAAAGTGAGCAGTAATAGTGGTGAAAACTGGGAAAAATAAACTTCAATAAAAGTCTCTGCGAAAAGGAGACATTTCCAGAAGATGTTTAGACCAAAGCCAATTTTCCTTCAAGAAAAAGCACTAGAAGAAAGCCACCAGCCCAAAAACTGAGTAACTCAGTGTTTTGATTGCTGCCAGCCACTTTGAGGTACAAATACACAGGTTTCCAGCTAGAACCAGGCTGCAGGTGCAGGTCTGACGGCAATTCAGCAAGAGCAATAAGCAAAGCAAGTATCAGCGTGCAAACTGCACCAAATAAAGAACTATTCATGTGCTTTTCAGATGTTATACACAGTTCAGTTTAATCTATGTCATGAGTGACCACATAGAGTTAAATCAAAACAGGCTGTTAGAGGAAACAAAGAGGAAATGAAACAATGGCAAAGATATGTTCAAGCTGAAAATACCAAGTGGTCTTTGAGGAAACAATAGGGATGCTATTAATTGTAAAATAGCCTGTAGGCTCCAAGCAGGTTGGCAGCATTCACTTTTCCAAGCCTGAGGCTAGAATCAAAGAGGACGCTAAGTCCTGAAAGCCTAAGAAAGCAGAAAAGCTGAGTGAGCTGTGGAGGGTTATGGAGAGGGTGTCAGTGAATGCTGCTGGCTACACAAGGCACCCAGATGAAGATGTGAAGATGATGCTGCAGCTTAGCAGTCTGTTGCCAACCCAGAGAAGAAGTTAACGGGACTGAAGAGGAACTCATACTTGCAGGGGAAGATTAAATTCCTGCCTTACATTACCCTAAGTGAGGGAGAGCTCACAGAACCAAGATAGTTGCTCAGTATTAAACCTATTATTTGTGATTTACTAGGTAAAACCTAATATGAATTTCAATGCAAAATCTTTAAGTGTGCTCGGGAAACAGAAGCGTGGCATAAGGAAAGGAGCAAGGAACGTGACATGTCATTGTCCTGTGCTGGAGTGCAGCTCAGGTGTGGAAGTGCTGGCAATGACACACAAGGAAATGCATCCTAGCCCTGTTATCATCAGGCTGCTCAAAGGTGCTGCTCCCAGTCCCAGGGCTGGCACAGCTTATGCCACCTTAAACACCGCTGTGGTGAGAGGTCTGTCCTGGGGAACCGTGTGTCATCCCACAGAAACCTGCTCCTGGGACACGACTCAGCTTCTGCAAAGCACTTGGGCAGCCTTGAGTGGGGCCACGGTCCAGGGATACTCCTGTGTTTGGCACAAGGCAGTTCCTACCCCCAGTCTGGGACTGGTACTCTTAGGAAGACCCTCCTGCTCCTCACCACTCAGAGAATGCTGACATCTGACACCACAAGATTCTCAGACTTCAGCAAACCTAAGCTGGGCAGCAACAGGGACTTCAAGGTCTTTTTCTTAAGTAAGGATTCACGTGCCTTGGATACCACAGGCTTGTTGCATGCTCCCTCATGAACTAAAGCTCTTTCAGCCACCTGGATTTAAGTGCAGGTTATCCTATTTGGGACTATATCAAATAATTACATAGCTAGATACAAGAACTGCTATTGACTCTTAAATTATTACTGCTGAAAACAGCTGGTTTAAAATAACAACTATAACTTGGTCATGTGTGGTTCTATACTATTTGGTGACTGCCAACAATACATACAAATATCTGTATAGAGGTATTTAGACAAGAAGAGGTACATAAGAGAAACAAAAGGAAAAAAGCTAATGTTTAAATCAATTCATGTTCTAGTCAGTCTTGCATAAAGTATTCAAGGTTACTTAAAAAAAAACCTGTAAAAATTGTTTTGGATTAAACTTGCTTGAAAACAAGTGTAGTTTTGACATGAATTGTCTTGATTGCACTTCCGTTTTGAATACATTTTGAAATAAAATAAACCAAAACAAAACAGCAAAATGTTGCACTCAGAGTGATTAACGGAAACCTTGACTTTTTCAACTAAAACAATTTATCAAATCTAAATGCAATCTGTTATGTTTTGCTAAAATTTTCATTGGCATAAAAATATGCCAAATTCTTAGTGTCACTAGGAAAACAGGTGACAAAATACTTAGGAAATCAAGGAAAACACCTAGGACATAATGTCATAAAATAAGGATTAAAAAGCATCATAAGACATACCCTGAGAAAGTTCCCACAGCTATAAATAAAGGACAAACGTGAAGCTGGATAGGCTTGTTTCCCAGATTGTTCATATCCTATGTTGTCCCTGTGTGGTCACTCTGCAGACCTGATGGTACCTTCTGCCCAACTCTTTGATGGCACCCTGGGTTTCACCAGGGAAGCCCCCCAGGAGCAGCAGGCCGAGCCAGGAGCACCCACCACTCTCTGAGGTCACCACACACCACAAAGTCCCAGGCAGTGCTGTGGTCAGTGGTGGTCACCCCATGTGGCATCCCTGTGTGTCACACAAGGCACTGCCATGGCAGGCCACAGAAACACACAGAAACACACCCCTGACCTTCACCCTGCACTTTCTGCAATCCCACACACGTAACTAAACTCTGCTCAGCATCCATCCACTTGGGGATGAGTCTGGGTGACAGCAGATGCTCTGCAAATGCTGCCTCTTTCGTCAGCTAATGTGCAAGGTCCTTGCAAGAGCTGTTGGGTTGTATTTCCTTCCTCCTCCTCCCCAAAACTGTGAGGACCCAGAGCAGCCTGTGCCGTGTTATTAAACAGGCAATGGTGCAGACCCAGCCACATGGCACAGGCAAGAATGGACAGATGTGACCCTTTTCTTGCATGGAGAACATTTTCTCTGTGACACCAGCTTCTGCTTCAGGATGCCTATTGCCTCCACAGGTCTCTGTACTCTGCTCTGGGGAGCTGCAGGCCAACATGGTGAAGAGCAGAGATGAGTGTTCACCCAGTAGAGCTGGCTAGCCTTCCATGACCATGCAGCAGAAGCATGCCCAGGGCGAGGTGGGTTGCCCTAGACTTCTTCTACCCACAAGCAGGAGAGGATGACACTGACCTGAACATATTTCAGATTCTTCTCCCTCTCTTCCTGCCATCACCTACCCACTTCTTGCTCCTACAACCTCCCTCTTGCTGTAAGGCAGATAGACAGTCCACAATCTGACTTCTAATTTAATCCTTTCAAGTTATGTTTTGATAAATAGATTAAATATTCTCAAGGCTCACCCCTACTAACGTGTCACTATTTTGAGGGACAGCAAATTTACCAGGATAGACTAGTTGGCCTCAGTACTTGAGAATATGCCATGCCATGTTTACTTTTCCATACAGATGTGACCATGGGGACCAGGAAATATCATGCAGAATTAAATAAATACATAAAAGAGAATATTTTCCAATATCTACAAGGAAATTTTGGAGGAGATGACTGATGCCAAATATTTTTTTACACTTGATGTGTCAGCAGGGTTTTGGCAGGTGCCCCTAGTAAAAAACAAGAACATATTTGTGCACATTCAACACCCTCTTTGGGAGATTCTGTTTCCTTAAACTGCCATATGGGTTGTATTCCGTATCCAAGGTGTTTTACAGGAAAATAAAACAATTTTTTATCATATACAGAGTGCTTAAGCCCAAACAGATGAGGGGAAAAAAGTAAAATATCATGATAAAAGGCTCCAAGCAGCTTTGGAAATAACTAGATCTGCTACAAAGAAGTTAAACAAACAGTAAGTGTAATCTAAATGCTACATAATGAAAGTAACACACTTGGAAGAGAAGTTTCAACAGCCCAACCCAACATACACACAGTTTTCAGTATATGCAGACTGTCACTAACATGCTTGCCCCGACTAGGAGAAGACAGACAGGTTTCTCATGACAGTGAATTCTGGGAAGAAATGTATGACTGAAAAACTTTGTCAAGCAGCCAGAAAAACAGATACTTTTAAAGGGGTGCAGTTCTGAGTCAGCCCCACACCAAACACTCAGCATACTAGTGCCTCTACACATACTACCAGCATAATGCCCTCCCAACAGGTGTGTCTGTACTTGGTGAGTGACCAGTGATCCGCCCTGTGCAGTGACTGACACTGAAAACTGCAACCATCCTTCCTCCCAAGCTTCAGGGTGTCAGATAGTTGCTTGAGGAAGTGCAGCACTAAGATTTAGAGTCAAGCAATAACAGTGTATTGCTGTTACAAACCATACCCTGCCAAGTCCTTCCCAATCCCAAAGATTGGGATCCTTCAGCTTTCAAGCACTATTTTGCAGTTTAACACAAAAATATTCTGGAGTATGTCACAAAACTATGCAGGTCTTCAACCTAAAACAACTTTTGTATAATCCAGCTGGTTGAGTCCGTGCCTTGTCTGGTTTCAGAGAGACCATGATGGTCAGAACTGCTGCAGAGGGCAGCTCTGGTACAAAGGGCTGGAAGGGCATGTCTGAGCCCTGCTGAAGGGATCAACATGACCTTCCTCCCCTGGCAGATAGCACTGACCACAGGCAGCAATCACACCCTTGGATACTGCTATTCAGGAGCAGGTAAGCTATTCTGAGAAAGAAGAACTGCAATTGAGGTACAGGGGAGGGTGGGCAGTGTCATCTGAGGAAGTCTTGCGTGTGTAACAGTAAAACTGAATTCAGACAGCCATGCCCTGTGACACAGCACTGTGCTCTCCACCCAACAGCACAGTCACCAAGGATTAGCTACACCATGCCACTTGGTAGGCTGCCTGATAGTTTGCATTATCTACATTTTGCTCATTGTTGTCTGTCTACCTTTACTGAACTCTTGCAGAAGTCAGCTGGAACTAATTTTCATCTTGGGCAGGACCTTATTTCACACAGCACTATCAGTGAGCACCAAGACTCTTCATGAGCAGAGTGAACCACTGGACTCCCAGCCAAGACACTCTGTCTGGCCATGGACATCTGCACACAGACATGCCTCAGGCACCAACAAGCCCATGGCTCCTCTCAGCATGCCAAAAGACACAAGGGTCCACTTTAGAGCACAGTGGCATAACATATAGAGAGATTCTTATAGAGGAAAAAAAAAAAAAAAGAGGTTCATCTTGGTAAAGAAAAGGCAAAAGCAAAAGGAGCTGACTGGTTAAAACATGAGATAATCAGAACACAATGACCTGTTATTTAAATCAAGACTGATAATGCAGAGGGAGAAGAAGTTAATCAAATACTGACACAACCATTCCATTTTAAAAAGTCAGACATTTCCTTTTATAAATAACCAGTATAAAACAATAGATAGTGGAGTGAAGGGACTGAAGAATATATTGTTTTCACCAAACAATGTTGTATTTGGGAGTAGAGGAACAAGTAATTATGATATTTTAGCAAAGCCTGGTTTTGGCAACTTTTTCAGCATTCACATGCAGAATGAAATGTCAATTCCAAATATCAAATTAACAGTAAATCTAGTTCTCCCATTTCTTCTGAGCTTCATTCCATTGACTTTCAAATCAATGAGTGATTTAGAAAATCAGGGTGTTTCAGAAACAAAATATACTTGGTGGCATTTCAAGTCTAACATTATGCTCAGATGAGTATTGTACAGTTCAGCAGATTTTTTAAGAGAAAGCAGCTACAAGGGTCAACAGACCTGACTCAGCGATGAAATTACTGGAAAAATCCAAGTTGGTAGATTTTAAAAAATCTAAAATAAACCACATGATTTGGTTTCAATGTTTAAATTAATTTAACAAAATTATCTGGTTATAATAAATAAATAAAAAAAGGCAAAACACCAACACCAGTATCAAAAGGAAAAGAAGCAGAGAAATCAAAATCCCTTTCTAGTAACTTCAGTGCTTGCTTGATTGTGGGGATAAATCAGCATGTCAATAATGCTGGTGAAATTCCTCAAATTTTATGTGGAAAGCATATTGCATTAAATAGACTTTAATCTACAGATCCCTTGATTATTAAAACTCTTCACAATCAAAACAGGGTCAAAAGGCAAACAAACGAAATGAAATCCAGTGATTACAAAAATAAACAACTGAGCAGTAGATGGTAATTTTATGAAGTATACGCAGTAGTTCATATCACAAGGGTGGAAGGACTGGGAAAAAAATACTGTATTCGGGAAAATAATATATTTGTCTGAAAATGATCTCTTAATTTTTTGGCTACTCTTTCATCCAGCACAATTGTGTGGTCTGTTTTTCAGAGAAAGAAGAAGCCAACTGAACTTCCTTTGGCCAGAGTTTTTTGTCTCAGGAGTGGAGTCAGGTTTCTCTTAAATAACCAAAGGCAAGATGGTTGTCTTATATTATATGTGTTGTTACCAAAGCTATTGTGGATGAAGACCATACCCAAACCATTGCAGACTGTACCAAGTTTAGAGAAATATGTTTCTTCCTTCGCAAGAAGAAAAAAGTGTTTTCCATTGTATGACTGAGAAAACATCTGTTGCTAATCCACGCAGTTTTAAAAGACTGACTGGTAGCTGTGTTCCTCTGGAGATGGATTGGCTTAGCAAGCAATAGATCAGTTCTAAGAAAAAGATCTCGTTGGTACCTCAGTGCCCTCCCTGCACTATGAACATGCCAGCCTCAGGGAAGAGGGTGTACCAGACTCCAGAAAAAGATGACAAAAATTTGAGCTGGAGGCATCCCTAATTATCCAAGAACACAACCTTGAGTTAAGATGAAAGACTCTGGGTTGTTTGGTATTTTTCTTATCTTCTCATGCTATTTTTAAACATTTCACATGCAGAACACACATACAAAGTGGTGATAAGAAAAGGAAATTAAAAGATGTCTGAGGAGTATCCATGGACCATGAGCACAGGGAAACACACTAAGCACATAACCTCAAGATCTCAAGCCTATGATAACTGTCAGCTCTCCTGACATTATCTAAAAGCTGATACCTGTGGTATTTGAGTATGGCTTCAGAGATCCTGTTTTAATCTCTGTGACTACTCAAGGAGAGCATGGGATGAATTCTACAAGGCCAAGCAGGGTGAGAAGCAGTGAGCATCAAGGCAGACAGACCTCTGCACTTCTGAACCAGAGCCGATCCACACAATATTTTGTAAAGAATGTCAGGTGACGCTTTTTTGATTTTAACTAATGAGTAGCAGGAAATATCTCTATATATAATTTGACTTGAATCTTAGACCAATATCAGAATACTTTAGTTCCTGGAATTGTACTGCTTTTCAAACTTCTCCCCTTTCTGTTTTTTTCCCCTTTTCTCTCCCAGCACTTTACTCCAGCAGTCCCGTAGTGCAGCATGAGATGAGGCATCTCCTGCTCACATTACATCACAGCATCCATACCCCATTTGATGTATACTCTCAGATTTCTGCTCTGTATGAAACACAGCAATGATCTTTGCTTCAGATTTTCAAGAAGATATATCAATAAGCTCTGTTGGTCCTTACACAGATCCTAAACTGTCTTTCCTTCCCCCTCCCATAACAGAGTCACTCCCATACTAACTTTCACAAGAAACTGTCTTGTTAGGAAGAAAACACGATGGTGTCTTAGCATTTTATTGCCCTCCAGTACAGTATTTCATAGCCAGGTATCTGTAAGGGATGTGTCAGATTAAGTAAAGGTCTATATGTTGGGACCTCAGGAACTGTGGTAGATAAACTGAAGGCAAGTCTGTTACTCCTGGATGTTTACTCTCATTCGGGAGCTTAAATGAAATAAAGTATCCTATAGGCCTTTGAACGTAGCAGCTCAGAAACTATAACCAACTCAACGAAATATCGCAAGTGCAATTTTAAGTTGTGCCCTATGAAGTTCAGTGCTCAAATCAAAATATCCTGGACACGAAAGGAGGTCACCCTTTGTCTAAAGAGGTTTTGTGACTTTTTTTTAGCCTGCAGAAAGCTGGTACTCAAGGCAAGTGAATGCCAGCCTTGAAAATGGGGAAGCTTGATTTTTTCCACTTGTGTAATTTTTATATCTATGAAAAATAACATCTATGATGACGGTTCTACATCTTGTAGAGATTACTTCTGATGGAGGGATGTTCATTAAAGATCTTGAAAAATCAGTATAAGTTGTAAAATGTTTGTTTCAGGCTCAGGTTTGCCCTATCTCAACATGTATGTTATAGGGCTGTTTGAAACTGGTGAGTGTTTCTGAGCAGAGGCAGATTTGGGATGGAAGTTGCTGACAAGAGTGTGACAGTGCAATAAATGTGAGGTTTAAGAGAAAGGTTAAGAGAGAATTTAATTAATGGCTCCTGCAACCTCAAGAGCAGTGGGAGGGCAGAAGCTAGGAGGATAGAAAGGGAACCTTGCTTCACTGTTGACTCTGAAGTCTCACAAGTTCTCTCATCATTCAGACAGGAAAGTGTAAGACCTTACCCCTTTACATGCTAATTTGCACTTAGACCTTTATCACCCTTTCTTTAATAATTTTCTGAAGTACTGCAAACCACAACAAACCACTCTTTAACCACGTACATGCAGAAGAAAGGAAGGGCAGTTCTTTTCCAGGGCATTATGTGTACAACCTCTGAGTCTGTTGGTACTGTCTACTCCTCTAGCAATTTTAGAAGTGTTGGCAAATGCTACCTAAGTCCCTCGTCACTGTATTTTTCAGAGATTTTTCTGTACTGTTGTCCACAAAAAGAAAAAGTCTTGACATTGTTGAGGGGACAACTGTATTGGCAATATCACTACAGAAAGCTATTCCTGTTTTATACACCCAGCTAAGGAAGGCAATTTCAGCACATGCTTCCTCAAGTGGTTGCACTGCATGGTGAAGATGGTAAGCTGAAAAATGTGCATCACAATATATCACTTTTTTCGTAAGTTTTAATTTGAAAAGGGGTGGGGGTTTTTTGTGAAAGATATGACTTAAGAGTTAGATTCAATGATCCTGGTAGATCCCTTCCAACTCAGAATATTTTGTGATTCTGTGATATTTTAAAATCAAAGTGTCTGATTTCAATTCAAATACCTATGGGTTAAGGAAATTAATTTTGGATAGAATTCACTGTGTGGTTTCTGCAAGAACCAGAAAGAGGTTTGTACACCATTTCAATTTCAATAGGCTCTAGTCACCTTCACACCTCCGGAGGACTTGTAAATGGGGCTGGAAAAACCTTTGTATGAAATTTGAATTATCCCAACTTCTCATGCCAAGGCAGGGGATTAATGCTTACACTTTCCTCAGAAAAAAAAAAAACCGGTATCATGTAGAAAGCTTAGTGTACTCTGTGAACACAATAAAAATAAGAAAATTCAGTGAGACAGAAGTGTGCTGCAATTCAGTTAAAACGCCAAGAGGTAGGCTTATTATAGCTCCAAAATAGAGTTAAAATGTTACTTGAAATTTCTTTCAGATTACATGACTAGAAAATAAAAATCTGGTTTTCAGTAAAAATTCATGGTTTCTATTGTTTTTTATTTGGTAATTTTATTTATGTTTGTTTATTTATTATTGCTTTTTAATTACTTATAGAATAATTGATAAATATTATTAATAATGTCATTATTATTCCCATTATTATTTCAAAAGGCTTAAGTAGTATCAGTACTTTCAATGTAATTTTGTTGTCTGGGAAGGGAAACTCAGATAAGTGCATGCATTTATGTATGATGTCATTTAAGCATGCAGACAGTTTCAGAGAAGTTTATTATTTAGGATATCACTTAAGTCCTACCTTTTCCATCAAGTTGCTTAATGGTACGTTTACTCAGAAAAAGGAAAATATTATTCCACTATCTTCTGCAGAACACCATCCTCTGTTTAGGCTTCACAGGAGTCTGAGAAAATAAATATAGAAGAATATTAAAAGTTATTTTGCCTGGAATATTGTAAAAAATCACCAAACTATAACTAATACTTCAGAGAAGACAAACCTATTCCTTTCATTTGCTTTTGCACACTAACCAGGGAATGTACTTTGAGGAAAAGTCATCAGCATGCTAAATTACATGACTATTTTTTCATTTAGCAATGGATGTTTCGCAGAAAATCTTTGCTTGTGCTGGTGTGGTCCTGGTTTTTCATGGTTAGAACAGAGGTGTTTGCTGACTCTTACAGGAGTAAATTACACTGCATCCAAGAGGTGAACTTCTGCTAGCAAAATCAGGGGGGGATTTGCTATCAGCCTCCATGGAAACAGTATTCAGATGTAATAACTTTCGTGGGATGTGCTGTGGTCTGGTTGATTACATATGAGCCTACTATATTTTCTGCTCTGTAATCTAAAGCAACTTGTTTTTAAGGAGGTCTGGTTATTTTGATTCTGTCTAAATGAGCTTTTAAAGGATTTTTATATTGTGAAACACTTCAGGGCTCAATCTCTGAGTTTAAATAAAAGTAGTCATTTTATACTGCTTCAGCATTTTCAATGCATTCTGATCTATTGAAGCTACAAAATGGACTTTTTTCCAAGTCACCTCAGATTTATTCTGGTTTCCCAGCAGCAACATTATGAAAGTTTTTAACTTAGATGGCCCATGCTCTCTCCCCTCTGCATTACAGGTCTACCTTGGCCAGCCTGCATTCCCTGCAATGGGAAAGCTCCCCCTCCATCCAGGTCCCGTGGTGACCCATGAGAGCCAATAAACCTCAGAGGGATTATTGTTCCCAAGCACAAGGGACCACAAAGAAACTTGGTCAGGCACCTCTAGACACAGTGGTGAGCACTGGCCTGCAACACCCAAGCTACAGCGCTCTCTTAATCACCTGGAGATGTACATGGATGTTAGCTGGGATGGCCTGGGCAGTTAAACAGAGCAGGATGTTTTCACTTGGGAACATGAAAAGTGAAACACGGTAACTGAAAACATCAAAACGAAGCATTTTCTTGTCTCAAACCATACATCTGTATGTGCCATGAACTTCCAGTTTCATGAAAGTCTCTTCACACAAATGAAAGATGCAGTTTTCAGCCCCTGACCCTTGTCTCAATCTGGGATGGTATTTATAGGATGAATTGCCCTTCTGTCCGATGTTATGGTCCCTCAGAAGGCACCTCATTCATCCTTGAGACCAAGGTTCCAATTTTCCTGGCCTTAGTTCCTGGATTGCCTAAATTGCCAACATCATTTCACAAGCTCCTTGTAGACTGAACAGTCACTTCCCTGGAAGATTTTATGGGCAGCCCTCTTAACAGCATTGCACAGATTAGTACTTTAGAACAAAAGATTCAAAATTTTGAAAGTGTTTGGGTTAATACTCTTACGTTACCTAGGAGTTTGCCACCTTTTAACAGAGAACTTCAACATTTATTTATTAGTTCTCCCTGAAAGTCCATTTCTTTAAAACCCATTCCTTACTCCTTCAGAAGTTGTTTAATTCAGTATCCTGGAGTTTTGGTTCTCCTCTACATCCTGCTTGGGACACGTTGTTCCCAGGTGGGCAGAGTTTGCTAAACCCCACAGCTGCACAGATGTAGGACATCAAAGCAAGTGGCATTTGCAGCATATCCTAAATGCAATTATATTCTTCCTTGCCCATGGACAGTCAACACCTCCTAGGAGCAAACATATTTCCATACTGTAAATCCCTCATGGCATTTAAAGACACTTATAAACATATGGAATTCATAAATTATTCGAGAGCAGTCCAACATCCTTCAATTTTTTTTCCTGAAGCAAAATATTCTACAGAAATGCAAGTTATTATTATTATCATGTCATGCAGCCAATAACAGCTGGGAGTAGTGAAGAGATTACTGCCGCTTTCTCTTTGCACTGCACTGGCCTAATATGTGTTTAAAGTTTGCTGGACAATTACAGTTTAAAATAACCCATTGTGTAACAACATTTTCTATGAGCAAAGAGATGGAATTCAGAACATATTGAGCAGAAGTAAAAAACCCCAGTGCTAATAATCTTAAAATTACTGAGCTAATTAAGTTAGGGCAAGCAAATCACATTCTCTAGATTTCCATTAGATTTAAAATAAGGGAGTTTGAAGAAAATGGATTCAGCTGTTACTAACTTATATATGTACACAATTTTCCATTGGAATGTCTGGGGCAAATTGTACTGCTACAAGCAGAGGAACAGCTGGATGTATTTTGATGAAGCAATAAAAAAGGTGGGGGGAAAGGTAGTTTCAGAGGGTAGTTTGATATAAAAAGGATTTTGTCTGAGATAGTTTTGGTACATTAGATTAATGCCTGACTGAAAGACAGTTGAAGCCAAAGGCTCCCTCCCAGCTTTGATGGGCTTCAGATGAAACCATGCAGGAGGTCATAATACAAGTTTTGCTCCATTCTTAGCTGTTGCAGGTGTTACTGTTCCAGCTACAAATCGCTATCAAATAACAAATATTGAGGCACCTCAAGTATTTCTACCAGATGATGCTCATCTGGTCTTCAAACAAAGGCTCCATGCTTCTGATTGATGACTATTTGGCGAGTTTTCAATACATTGCGATTACCCTGACCTGCAGCTTTCTGCAACCACTGAATGTTTGTTCTACTGCTGTACTTGGACCATAGGGCCAAAGGTCTCTTTCGTGGTGAAAACTGTTATGTTAGAGAGTGTTTCTGTCTGGACTTCATGCATAAGCCTGTAAACCAAACAGCTCTTTGTTTCATAGGCTTCAGGCTGTAAGAACAGTATGCTGAAAACATCTTAGGGGAGAGGTGAGACAGGGCCAGAGGACACCAGTGGAGCAGAGTTCACATTTCTGCAAGATACAGAGCTCTTCCAGTTCTCTGTGTTCCAGAAGGTGAAGTAGTCCCAAGATAGCCTAACACTGGCTTTTCTTCTCTCCCTGTCTCAGCAGCCACTTCCTCCACAGAATTTCTCCAGCCAGAGTAGAGAATAAGAACATTGTTTTGATCAAGGATAATCTTATCTTCTTTCTGGAATGCTGTTTCAGCTAGAAACTGACTCAGAAATAAGAGTAGTTGAGGGAGTTCAGGGATTCCTATTTAGGTGAAAGATGAGATGTTGATCTATTCCAGCCAACTAGAAACACTGTGGAACAGAAGCTTTTTTTTCTTTTTTTTCCAATTTCCTATAAACTATCTGCTTTGAATAACAATTAAAATAACTCACCCTGTTATAACACAGTAATAACACTGTCTGGCAGACCTACCTTTGCTTTGCAAGGCATTGATTAAATGCAATTAGACACAGACAATTGGACAACAACCTTGGATTTTCCTCATTGGCATTATTAACAGTACTGGCCACTCCTAAGTGGGCAAGAGGATCATGGCCCCTGTCCCAGAGAAGGCAGCAGAGTTGTTTTACTTCATGTGACACTACAGAGGGTATTACTCAGTTTCTGTCCAGGTGCCATGCTTCCAGCAGCTCTCTCATTCTGCAAAAAGCTGATGCATATCCCAGATGACAGTATGTAAGCTGTATGGATGAAGAACTTATTTGAACTACGTGTGGTTCTGAACACACTATCAAGACCAATTATTATTAATACCATAATCCAACCGCTATTGTAACATTGCGGCCCTTCCCTCTTTCCTTTGTGGGATTGCTGCCAAAATGCACTAGCATAAGACAGATCATACAGTTTGCAGACACCATAACCTCCTGGGCCACCCCCAAAGTGTTCCAGTAACATCTAGACCCAAAGTGAATTGTCTTCTGTGGACTCAGCATTACTCCTGTGTGATTGTTTAACCCCCAAAAGGTCCCTTTGTACATTCAGCCTGCCCCACTCATGTGCATCATGCAGAGCACCATCCCAGTGTCTGCTACGAGGAACTTGACTTGAGTCATGCCATCAGCACCTCTCAGAATAAGACAGGTAGAGATTAGAGATGCTGATGCAGTCTGAGCAGGGATTTCTGGCTTTTCACCTTTCCTATTGGTCCAAGTCTAGCCCCCAAATTCACCAAGCCTCTGGAGTCCTTGCAAAGTTCAATGCAGAGGGAAGAGGAAGTCCCTTTCTTGCCTTGTGTGTCTACTTGGAGTGAGTTTGGGAGGAAAAAGTATTCCCTGGGGCAGCAAGGTCACAGTGCTTTCCATAAGATACCACATGCTTCATCCTTGACTGTTGTCCAATACAAAAGTCCTTACGTCTCTGAGAGAGCACAGATCTTGTGAGTCAACAACTGGTTGCACAGCAGGTGTTGACAGTAGGGATTTGCTTTTTGCAACCATGTGACAGTCAAGGAACGCTACAATCACACATGGGATCCACCTGACAAAGCTTAATCAACAAAACAGGGCTGAAGGGAGGCCATCTCAAACAAATGCTCATAAATAAGGAAGTGTCTTCTGGACAGCATTATTGGGAAAGCTCTCATGTCTCTTTTGGGGAATCAGCCTGATTGGGTGCCTCTCTGGAGGGCCCTAATTCATTGCACGAATGCAAGCAGCGTGGGGAACAAACAGGAGGAATGAGAGATCTGTGTGCAGTTGCAGGGCTGTAATATCACTGGGATCACAGGTCTGGGTGGAACAGCTCCCACCACAGCTGCACTGCTGTGGATGGTTGCTGGCTCTCTAGGAATGACAGGCCTGCCCAGGGAGGGTAAGGAGGGGGAGTTGCCCTTGGTGTGAGAGCAGTAGGATCATGTGGACCTTGGCCTGGGGCTGGACATTGAGATAGCTGGGAAAGTTGTGGGTTAGGATTACAAGGCAGACCAACACTGGCTGCATTGCAATGGGTGCCTGCTACCAATGTCCTGATCAGGAAGAAATAAATACTGCCTTTTTAAACCACCCCAATAATTTCTTCAGGGACAATACAAGGCACAAGAAATCCAGGCTTCTGGAGCACACAGGTGACAACTTTTTGAGACATTTGATCAGGATGGTCACACATGAGAGACATGTTCTGGACGTCGTATTTACAAGCAAGGCAGAACTGATCAGGGATGTGAAAGTACAGCAGGGCCTTTGAGCTCCATGGAATGATGGAGTTCAGCATCCCAAGAGGAGAGCAAACAAAGACTCAAAGCCCTGCACTTAGGGAGAGCCAACTTAGACTTTTCATGTATCTGCCTGTAAGGATTTCCATGAAGACAAGCTGGGATAAAGGAGGAGACCAGGAGAACTGGTCCTCTAAGCTCCTCTAAACTCCAGAATGGTCATCCTGAGGCTCAGGAAATTAAGCAAAGGCAGCAGGAGATCTTCATGGATGAGCAAGATGCTCCTGACAAAACAGAAATAGAACAGGAAGTAAAGACAGGTTATTACCCAAGGAGAAGATAGGCACAGTGTTCATGTGTGCAGAGAAGGAGTCAGAAAGCTCATCTAGTCCTTTGGGCCTCTACAGGATGTAAAATAAAACAAGAAGGGTTTCTACAGGTACATCAGCAACAAAAGGAAAACTAGGGAAAATGTGGCCCCACTCCCGAACAGGACAGGGAACCCAGTGACAGGTCACTAGGACCTGGAAGGACACAGAAAAGACTGAGGTATTTAATGTCTTTTCTGCCTCAGTCTTTACTGATAAGACCAGCTTTTAGGAATCCAAGGCCCCTGAGACCCATGGTAAATCCTGGAGTAGAGAAGACTTACCCTTTGTAAAGAAGGATCATGTTAAGGTCAGGGAACATTTAAACAGTTTGGACATACAGATGTTCATGGGACTAGTGGTGGTTCACCCATGGATACTGAGGGCATTGGCCTAACAAGGCCACTCTCAATTACCTCTGAAAGATCATGGGGATCAGGGTACTTTCCTGAGGGCTACAACAGAACAAATGTCACCCCTTTCTTCAGGAGGGCGTGGTTTTCAGTGTTGGCTTAGAACTACAAGCCGGTAAATCTCATGTACCTTGGCACATGGTAGAGCAAATAGTACTAGAAACCATTTCTATACACAAAAGACAATAAATTGATTGTGAACAATCAGCATGGATTTAAAAAGAAAAAATCATACCTGGCCAACCTGACAGCCTCTTGTGATGACTTGATTGGTCTGGTGGATGAGAGGAGAGCAATGGTTGCTAGTCTTGATTTCAGGAAGGCTTTCACTGTCTCCCATAACATCCTCATAGATAAACTGCTGAAGCAGAGGCCAGATAAATGGCCAGTGAGGTGACTGGAAACTGGCTGAACTGCCACCCCAAAGGGCTATTATCTGTGACATGAAAACTAGATGGAGGCAAGTCACTAGAGGTGCACCCCAGGAGATGATACTGGACCCAGGCCCACCTAGCATCTTCATTAATGGCCTAGCTGGTGGGGCAGAGTGAACTCTGAGCAAACTTGCAGAATATACAAAACTGTGGGTAATGGTTGCTACATCAGCTGGTTGTGTTGCTGTTCAAGGGGTCCTTGAAAGGCAGAAGAAATGGGGCAACAAGTTCAAGAAAGGGAAATGCAAAGTCCTGCACCTGGGGAAGAAGAAACCACATGCACCAGGACTTGCTAGAGGCTAATCCTCTGAAAGTAGCTTTGCAGGAAGGGCTTTTGTGGCTGTTGGTGGACAAGCTGAAGTGGGCCAGCAATGTGCCCTTGTGACAAAGAAGACCAACAACCTGGTGGGCTGCATTAGGAAGCACGTTGCCCACAGGTCAAAAGGGATGATCCTTCCCCTCTCAGCACTCATGAGACATGTCTGGGTGTTGTGCCCCAGTCTGGGCTCCCCAACAGAAGAGAGACACAAACATATGGGAGAAATTCAGCAAAGGGACACAAAGATGATTGAGGGACTGGAGAATTTAACAGACAAGAAGAAGGTAAGAGAGTTGGGACTGCTGAGACTGCAGAAGGAAAGACTACGTGGGATCTTTACCTTGCATAAAAACGCCCAATGGATCATGTAAACAAGGTGGCATCTGACTTCACTCAGTAGTTCCCAGTGATAGACAAAAGACAAGAGACACAAAATGAGATACAGAAACATCTGCTTAAACTTAAGAAACCTGCTTTACCATGAACTTAGCTGAACACTGGCTCAGGTTTCCCAGAGAGGTCATGGAGTCTCCAGTCTTGAAGATATTATACCTGACTGGACATTACCTTGAGCCACTTGCTGCAGCTGATTCTGCTTGAAGCACAGGGTTGGTGCCTTCCAGCCACAGCTCTTTCATCATACTGTGATTCATCATACAGCTGAACCAAAAGGTATCAGGAAAGCTTTGGCTTCCTACACAGAGGACCGCAGTCCTGGCTACAGCCTCATCTTTCAGGATCTTGCCCCTCATGGCTGAGACACTGGCAGGAAAGGGATTCAAATGCAGAGGAATTTTTCTGCTCTCTTCAAAGCTCATGGCTTCATGTCAACACCACTGAGGGCTATGATCTGCTTTCACATTAAAGCCCACAGTTTGATTTGTAATGGAGAAATGGCAGGCAGCAGGAAGGGGAGGCACTGTTCGAGGTTCAATTTTTCTATGAAATTTACCTACAAACCAGATCTGAAAATCTGGGTAAGTTGGACGCAGGATAAATCCACAGCTGGAAGGAGGAAGGGAGAAGGAGATGATGAGTTTTATTTTAAACATATGTACTAATCATGGCACATAAGAGAAATAAGGGTGGGAAAATGCAGCTGGGAGGGGGAGGGCAGGCAGAGGCACTGATGATTATTGTAGATATATTTATTAAATCATTGCTCCAAGCAGGGAACCAGGGTGGGAATATGCAGCTGGAAGGTGGAGGGCAAGGGGAAAACAGCAATTTTATATTCAGTGTTTGCAACGAGCATGGCTCAGAATGGGGACTAGGGGCACAGCCTTGCAGCTGGAGGTGGGAGTGCCACAGGAGAACACTGGTTCTTAAACCTGTCACATTAAAATATGCACATCTTGCCTCCAAGAAACCCTGGTGCAAAGGCTTTGCAAAGCTTGTGGAACGAGAGAACTTTTATTTTTAAAGAGTGAGGGGGAAAGCTTGTTCACCTGCTGGGTTTTTGCTAAGCTCTTGCAGCTCTATTACAAAATTACTCCATAAACTTTTACAGCTGGCCCCATGCCAGCAAAATGTCATTATTAATACTGCTATGGAAAGTGCCAACAGAAGTGAAATACTCATGGGGAGACACTGCAAAAGACATGCAAAACTGCAGACTTTCAGAGAATCAGAAGAAGGGAAGGGGGAAGGGGGAGAGAAAACTGCCATATGGACTCTGTATGAACTAATACCAGAACAGAGGTCAGTCATCAAGACTGGTCAGTGCCAGCAGGTTTCCAGCTTGTAAATGTATCAACTCTGGTCAACAGAAGTAGTATGGGGATGTGATTAAGGTGGGGAAAGGAACTATTGTGTGGTTTAGATGGTTCGCAGTGATAAGAATGAAAATGCAAAAATCAAGTTGTGGAGAGGATGTGGTCCTGTCTAGAGCTGAATGTTCTCCTCTTTCAAAACACTTGTGGTAGCAGCAGCTACTCAGAAATCCATGGGGTCTGAATTTCAGCTGTGTCATCTCCTCCTCTCATGGCCTTGCTATAGACTGTGTCACAGTCTTTCATCCTGTGGCCAATCTGCTGAAGAACTACTCTGACCTGGTTAGAATCATAGACCATAGAATGGATTGGGTTGGAAGGGTTCTGAAAGACCATCTCGTTCCAAACCTCCTGTCATGCTCATGGACCCCTTCCACTAAACCAAGTTGCTCAAAGCTTCATACAACCTGGCCTTAAACACTTTCATGGATGGGGTATCCACAGCTTTTCTGAGCAATCTGTGTTGAGCAGTGTCTTATCACCTTCACAGTAAAGAATTTCTGTGAAATTTTTAAAGAATTTTAAATTAGAATATCTAATTTAAACCAACTCTCTTTCAGTGTAAAGCCATTCCCCCTTGCCCTGTCACCACATGCTCTTGTAAATAGCCTCTCTCCATCTTTCTTGTAGGCCCTCTTCAGGTGCTGGAAGGCTGCAGTTAGGTTACACTGAAATCTTCTCTTCTCTAGGCTGAACAATCCCAATTCTTCTAGTTTTTCCTCATAGGTGAGGTTCTGCATCCTTTGTGGCTCCCAGTCTTGGCCCCATCTTGGTGGCCCTCATCTCCAACAGGTCAGTGTTCTTCCTATGCTGGGGATACGGTCAATGCAGTACTCAAGGTGGGGTTTCAACACAGTGTTGCAGAAGGGCAGAATCCCCTCCCCAACTGCCCATTCTGCTTTGGATGCAACCCAGGACACAACTGCCTTTCTGAGGTGCAAGTTCACATTGCTGGGCCGTGTTCATCCTCTCACCCACCAGCACCCCCAGTCCTTCTAAACAGGACTGCTCTGGATCTGTTCGTCTCCAGCCTGTGTTGATACATGACCCCAACCCAGGTGCAGCACTTTGCACTTGGTCTTGTAAAACCTCATGAGATTCCTATGGACCCACTTCTTGAGCTTGTCCAGGTCCCTCTGTAAGGCATCCCCCCTTGAGATGTGTGAACCACATCACTCAGCTTGGTGTCATCTGCAAATTTACTGAGGCTGCACTCAATCCCTTCATCTACATCATTAATGAAGATATTGAATAACACTGGCACCAGTACGGACTCCTGAGGGTCACCACTTGTCACTGATATCCATTGGGACTGGGAGCCATAGATCACTACCCTCTGGATGCAACCATCTAACCATTTCCTCATCCACCTAACAGTCCACCCATCAAATCCATCTCTCTCCAGTTCAGAGAGAAGGACATTGTGGGGGACCATGTCAAAGACCTTACACAAGTCCAGACAGATGACATCCACAGCCATTCCCTGTCCACTGATCCTGTCACCCCATCATAGAAGGCCACTGGGTTGGTCAGGCAGGACTTGCCCTTGGTGCAGCCATGCTGGGTGTCCCGAATCACCTTCCTGTTCTTTGTGTGCCTTAGCACAGCTTCTAGGAGGATCTGTCCCATTACCTTCCGAGGCACAGAGGTGAGGCAGACAGGTGGGTAGTTCCCAGGATCCTCTTATTTACTCTTTTTAAATGTGTCACTTTTTCCAGTAACCTGGGACTTCACTTGACTGGAATGGGAAGGGGAAATTGTCCCATTCCTGTGGCAACTCTGCCAAAAGTTTCAGAGCCACAAAGAAAAAATTGATAAGCCTTTCTGTAGAAGTTATATAGACTTAAATATAGATTCATATGCAGGTTCTGGAGTCAAAATCATGATGTTCAGAAGTGTGTGTTGTCATCCAGTTCTTGAGTTTGGACACATAGGGACAATACAAAATAAGAAACTGGCATCATGTGGCGCTTGGACATTGATCTACTGTCGCAGGAAAGGACACAAGCTGGAGATTTAGAAATGGATGAGGAAAAATAATTGCCAAACTTTGAATAATCTGACCTGAGGTTAGTCTGATACTCAGAACAGTTTATAAGTAATGGAAAAATCAGATCTATAAGAGCTCATACACTCACTCAGGCCCCCAGTTAACCTGGTTTCAATTCCTCCCTTGATAATCTGAGAGAAGCTGACTGTCAGTCAAAGATGTCACATTAAAGCATATGTTTTTAGTTCTTTTCAATACTGAAAAATTATCATGTTCTCATCCTCAGGTTGTTGGAATATTCTCTGGTTTAACTGCTTTCCTGAACAGGATTGCTTTATTGAATCAGGGCCACAGAAAACATCTGTCTCTATAGTACAGGGGATGATCTTCACAAAGATCATCATCAGGAAGTCCTTCATGAATAAAGCACAAAACCAACATGTTTTAATATTTTTTGCTATCAATTAGAAAATAAAATTAAATAAATAAAACAATGAAATAAAACAAGACCTGTATCATTATCTTGTAGCTATTCATGATTGCTGTCTTTTGTGCTCTTTGGGTAGCAAAAATGCTTAAAATAATAGAATTAGTCATTAGAAAATAAAAAGTTAACTTGTCCTTTACTTGCCAGTATTGTAGTTTCTAATGTCTCACCTAGATTAATTTTAAAAGACTAAAGGATTTATCACTTCTCTTCTTTTCCTGGGCAAAAAACTCCAAAGAGCTCAATACTTCTAAAGTTTAGTTTAAATCTCCTCCTTCCTAGCTCTATTTACATATAGACTCCTTCCTAGAGAGTGGCTTGAAATTATGCTCTTATGACTGATAATATATCAGTTTACCCTTTTAATATCAGAAACTAAGACATCTAAATAAAAAAAATATATTATAGGACTTTATGAAGGAATATGAACTGCTGCCATTGATGGTCTATGAAAGTTGACATCAAGAACATCACAGTATTGGGTTGATTATAGTTTACTCTTGCCTTTATAGCAAACATAACATTGAAATTAGTGCATTTATATGAAAAGAAATCTGAATTTAGAAGGTAACAGATTAATAGACAAAATTTTTGTAGAAAAACAGTCCATTATGCTTGATTTTAATAAATTTTCTTCATACAATCAGCAATTGCTTATGCTGTGTTGCGTTATAAGCATTTACTGGAAGTTTATATCCCTTGTGGTTTGATATCAAAATAACAAATAATTCCAAAAATGTGTAAAGAACGTTTAATCTATGATTCCAGCCATGAAACCATCCTATAGATAGGGAAACTGAAGAAAGCCTCAACCACTTTCCTCAGACCAGGTAGCCATGGCTGTGTCGTGTGCTCTCGTGCTGGTTTCCTGTGTGAAGACAGCCTTCAGACACAGGGCTGGATGTGGCCATGGTGTTGATGCACGGAGCCCTCCCACATGTTTGGCAAATCCATGCCCAGAGGAGAGTGAACCATGCAGCCTGTGCAGTGACATGACCCTCAACCAGCCAAAAATGATGAATAAGCCTCCACAGACCTCAGGTCTCAAATTTTACATTTTCATTGTACACCCAGTGTCAGCTCCATTACAACTTGTTTGCCTGCATATTGAGATGAAGATAGACCTGAAGACTGAATACGACTGAGAAAAAGGACTGATTCAGATGTCCTACATAAAGTCCAAACAAAAACGCTAATTCTGACTTATCTGATGCTTACCACGGTGTTGTGATCAGAATTTAAACTCCCAGTGAGTTCATCAGTGGGTCTAACCTAATGCACGTGGTACCAACCTGTTATTTCAAAGCTCTAGTGTGAAGATTTTGTTCAGGCTGTAGCTATACTAAAATTCAAAGTCTCATTTTTCAGTGATACAACAATACAGTGACACAACAATATAGGTAGCAATTCTTAATCCTATAGCCTTTCTAAAATGATATTTAAAAAAATGTGACCTACTACATTAAATGTTTTACATGTAGGGTTTTGGAGTGTTTTGAGTTTTGGAGTGTATATTTTTCTTTTGGTGGGGGGAAGTGGAGGTTAGGTGCACCAGAAAAAGACTACTCTTACCTTGACAAGACAATACAGTAGACAGGATATTTCTCCAATTTACATTAAACATAAAATAATCTAAGAATTACAACATCAGTGAAATCTCCATTGATTTGTCAAGTGGACCAAAAGGAGTCAGATAATTTTTTATTTCTTTTTTGCAGTTTTTCTATCCAGCCAGACAGGTGTGCTGGCCACATTATGTTACCATATGTCTGGAGAAATTGTTTTTAGAATAGCTAATACTATATTGGAGAAAATTTCATGTAGCATATGCCATATAGTATATACAAATTTTGTCCCTACAATTATACAATTGGGTAAAATATACAAAATCTAGTTGTATTTAAGAGGATTTTTGGTTATAAGCCAATGCAAATATTATTCTCCCATTATTCCAGGAAGAGATTAAGTGTAGAGTGGTGACTTGTGCAGCGTCTGCCAATTGCTGACTAATTCCATGCCCATCATTATTGCATCCACATATACAATGTGAGTGAAAATTCAGAGCAGAACCATGCTGCACAGCATATTTCAAATAGCAGGGTCATTTTGAGGCAAATTATTATATATATATATTAGTGTTAATTTCACTCAGTTATTTTAGTGTCCTCAGGGACTTAGAGCATCACAGCACTGGAAATAAAGTACTGGATATGTGTCTAATATAAATAAAAAGGCAGAGACTAATACATGTGCACAGACTGCAAGACTTTTTCAAATTTATTTCTCAACAAAGTATAAAATGAATAGAGAGCTACACTACTCTCTGTGTATCCTGTCTATCAGTGAATGGTTTACAAGACACAATCCTGGAAATGTTGTACATTATAAAGGGGGAAAATAATTAGAGCAACCACAATGTATATACAGCCAGAGACACATCTTGGAAAAACATTTCCTATAATTGCACTGTGACAAAATGTGCAGTTAAATATTCTACACATGGTGAAAATTACACCACAATTAATGCCATGCCTCTAACATAATTAATTCTTAATGTTTTTTAGTATGTTAGAAAAAAAACCCTATCACTGTGTGCTGCTTCACATGATAATATTGTTAGACAACAACTCTCAACATTTATCATAAGCCAGGCAGTGCTGGTGCTGGCAAAAAATTTCCGCCTACATCCAAAATACCTCTCCCTGATCTCATTTTAAGTTGCATGTTAAAACTCGAGATGTTAGGACAATAGATTAAGAACACTCTCCAGTTTAATTGATTCATTTTGCTGAAAAATGTGTCTGTATTTAGAGAAATGGAGGTTGATTTCTCCTCTTTGCTATATTTGGTATCCTATTGCATGAAAACTGTGGTGTTGCGTGTCCCTTTAATCATTACAAGTGGATTCTTTCTGTAGTAGTGCACGTTCAAAGCTATCCCCCAAAAACAGGACATTTGCAATTGCTAATTGAAAAACAAGCTGCCTTATTTTGTTTCGTCCACATCTGGGATGGCCAGGGACAGTCAGACATAGCAGTTGACACCTTAGTGAAAGTTAAACCAGTATCCCAACACTGTGTTAATAGTTGCTGCTCAAAAGGACATGTCCCCTGAACTTAAGTGAGTACTACTATATGAATATCCCAGTAACTTATAATCTCCTCCACCACTTGAAGACCTACTGATATTCACAGCCATTAAATGCCTCTTCCATGTCCTGACCACACACAGCAAGGCTAATTACTCTTGGGGAACTTAAATTCCCACTTCAATTTCAACAGGACTGCTCTTTATTTCTGCTCAAATCTCTTATACAGCACCAGTGTTTGCTGCAGAGGATATCAGAACACAGGGCTCCAAGGAACTTTCTGAGCCATTAAGTCAATTCCCCTGTTACTGTAAGCAAACACATTGTATAATTTCTTTCATACACTCCAACATAAAAGTTGTTGGGTTTTGGCCTCTGTTACTCAACTGGAGAATATTCCAAAATGCACTTGCTCTAAGAATAAGAAGTTGCCTTCTAGTTTCAAACTTAAACTTGTTTTCTCTCAGCTGACACTCACCATACATGTGAAAATATTTTAATTTAGTTTAAATTACTTTTCTCCCTGTTGCTTTCCCTTGTGCCCTCCCCCTTACCTTCATTTCACCAGTCTGACCAAGACCATCTCTTCCATCCTCTCGCAGGGACAGACACTTCTTTCGAACCTGTGTGCATCCTTGTCTGCATCTGCTAGGCTTTCAAATGGCTTTTCTAAAGACAGAAGTTGAGAAGACATCTATCCAAAGCCCTGTAGGGTGATGCCAGTATTTTTTTGCCCACACTGGCAGTAATTTGACAGACAAATTCTGGAACTGCATTTGTCCTTTCATGGTTGCATCACATTGATGGCTCTTAGTCAAACCTTGATCAACAAGTAAAATTCTTGTATGAACAGATTAGCCCTGAGCTCCTAGCAGATTTTTTTTTACGTTATTTTTATTATTATATGTTATCCTATTGCAATTTGGGGTCTTAGACTTCGCTCTCCTCAAAAGACATGTATTGGCAATGCCTCTAAACCCTGCATTATCAGTACATTTTGTCATGGCCCTATTCATATTTGCATCAAGTCACTGAGAAAGTATTAAACAAAATCAGTATTGGTTACCAGTCTGGTTTCATCCTTTTCCACAGACCACTGCTGTCTGCATTCATGACTCCTGTTACCTGCTTTACAATGCCACCCCTAATTCCTCTCACTAAGACAAGTGGAAGTTGCTCATTTGTTTCCAAAGCATGTTCTCCTAAAATCTTGATAGACAATATTTTACACATTATTTTTGTGGAAAATGTAACAGTTCAGTGTCATCTACCTCTGTTAAATTATTATTTGTCATTTTCTATGTTTAATTTATCTCCTAGTGCTCCTGCAGGATCTCTTCCAAAGCCTGATGTGGAGCCTTACACACAGTTTAAATCAGATTTTTATGTCTATGACTGTCTACATACCTTTTCCTGTACTTAAGTGCAGCTGTTTCCCTTGCCACTCTCCTGTCTGTAGTGACAGCGCTCACTCCACCCTAAGGTGTTATGAAGCTTGCAGTTCTCAACAGCACAACTTCCAGCCTCTTGGGATGGAGACAGGTGATACATCCCACTCAAGATGAACTTTCAAGCTGAAATTTGCACTTAGATGCCACATTCCCAACGATCCCTTCCCATTTGTCCTCATGGCCAATATTGTCATCCCTCCTGAACACTGGGGCAAAAGATTTATGACACAGTAGAGAGTTCTCACACAATTCTCACTGGTTTTGACTTTTGCAACAAGGATTTCCTCTAGAGCAGTCCCTTTTTCAGCTCCTGTAGGTTCCCTGCTTATTCCCAATATTCTTTGTGAGGCAGTAGTTCCCTCTGCCAGGTCTGAAAGACATCCCTATGTAATTTTCCCCACAGCGCTCTTATGTATTCCTCGGCATCTTTGACCTGATGCATTTCCAACCTTTTCCACTTTGAAGAGCCTGAGAAACCCAGCCCCAGCTGTCTCTCCTAACCAGTTCTTTCAATTTTTCAAAGTTTGTCCAGTTAAGTATGAAATCTTAATTAGAGAACAATTTTTTGTTTATCCTTCCATTTAAACTGAGTCAGCCCAAGACCACTCTTGTTAAACAACTGCCAAGTCCCATCCAAAAAGTGACAGAACTTTATTAGTGAATGAAGTGATTGCTGCCTGCAGTACATAGAGCCAAATCCTGACACCTTTCCTCTGCCCTCTTTACTCTGGCATAAATTTGCTGAAATCAATGGGAGTTTTGTTTACATTACTAAAGGATTGGGCCTACAGTTCATAGTTTTCTTTGAAATCCCTTAATATGAAAGGTGCTACACAAATACATTTTACTTTCTTTTTATAAAGCACAAAATATTATTGGCCATTGAAAGTTTATGGAAATGAAGCAATGGCAGTTGGCATTGACCTTTTCTCCAGCATAGGAGTCCCTAGGATAACACAGATGTCATGTGCAATGAAATTAATGTTGTGAGCGCAGCTGTTTAGTAAAATAAAGTAAGATAAAAAGAAACAATTACCTAATTTGATATGTGATCTTTTCAAAATTCTTCTTTATCTTATGCTACAGTGTGCAACTTATCGACTCATCCAGTGCCAGATAGGCTTTTTACCTTCTGTAAAACCAGTTTTCACTTACATTTACTGCTGGGAAGCATTATTTGAAATGATGAAGTGTAGGAAGTAGAGCCAAAAAGAACATTTTACACAGTTAGCAAGTACACCCGGACTTCTCTACTGCAATTTACTTATAGACTTAACTTGATTGTTCTCAGGCTAATATGCACAATTTGGAAAATTGAAATAGCCTTCTATAATGCTCAAACACAATCCCATAAACTGAATCAATTGTGAAAGTAAGTTTTACCTCAAGACCCCACAATGAGGTATCTATTACCAGGAGCTCTAAGCAAATGTTCTTTTAATTAGCTACATTTATCTTTAATGCCTGTTTTGACAGAAACTCTAACATAAACATACATTACAAATACAGAAAATCCAGCTCAAAGTATGGTTAATTTTTATGCTTGACAGAGCCATTTGGAAAAAATAACTGTGACCTTTTTGGAGCCTGGAAAAAAAAAATCTTAATGTGATGTCATTATAACACAGTTTCAGAAACCAAGAAGAAACAGTGGCATCTGTAGCTAAAGTACAATAACAATTCTTAAACTATTCCTTAAATGTGGCAATAAAACTCTAAAAAGACCTTTGGGCCTTATGCTGAGGCAGCTGAAAAATCATGTTAAATAATTTCTGTAAGGACAACAGTAATTATAAACCTGATTAAAGTTTACCTACATTTTATTCCTAGAGTGTCTTAAACGAGGACTGTGAAACCAGATGGTTACAGAGCACACATGATGGATATAGTCCATCAAGCATGTCCATTGCCATGGAAACAACAGGAATAACATTATCTTTAGTGTCTATTTCTTCACAAAACTTTTCATTTAAGTGTTGCTGCCAATCTAAGCAAAGTCCATATGAATACCTAAGTACCAGCTCAAAAAAACAGGTTTGCCTCCCTCACCCCTCAGTAAGTGACAGACTTTGTTGAGTGTTGCAGGAATGATAGTAGCCTGTGTCTTCTCCTTGGCCCAAGCTATACTCAGCTGCTTCCCAACAGACTTTCTTTGGGTTTGTTGGGGGGTTTTCTGTTTGCCTTTTTTTTTTTTTTTTAGGTCATTTGATTAGGATTACAATTTTGAGCTGTCCTATTCAAACAATTCAATTGTTATTTGAATGAATAAACAAACCAGGTGATAAAAATGTCTTTTTTTCTCATTTTCTGCATCAATGAAAGGAACCAGAGACAGAGCAGAAGACAGAGAGTTTGACAAAGACATGAGACAATACAGATGTGTTTTATGGGTCATCATAACCTTGCAAGTGAGCATGTGGATTACAAAACCATAAATCTGAAGTGGAATGAGGGAATGTATGCACATAGAGACAGCAGACAGCATTGACACCATACTAACCTGAAATGGTCTATCTTCATCCTCTCTGTTATGGATGTTTCATTTTCAAGAAAATAGATATTCTGCCCTGTCCTTAGCTTTTCCCTCTCATCCTATTTCATAAAAATAGACAGGACACGATGCTGTATGTAAAAATCTATACCCAGCCCTCCAAAACCCACAAAATTGCATATTTTCTGGTTTATGTTCAACTCAGAAATGTATGGCACACATCAATGGTCTGAAATGCATTTATGAATCCAGTTATTGTAGAAGATAGTGGCCACTCAAAAGAATCTCCAGTATTTGATCTGCTTGTTCAAGTCTATCCAAAAAAGGATTCATGGGGTAAAGGCTCTGCTTACCCTTAGGAAAGCACACAGCAAAAATCCTATTGGTACCACTGGGGAGTGGTTAATCTAACTCCCTCTCACAAAGTACACCTAGCAGGTCCATCCCATGGCACATATATGCAGGTTAAAGCATTTTAGCCACAAAATTGTCTCACCATGTGTTCCCACAGCCAACAAACTCAATGAAGTGTTATGCCACACAGTCACTAGATCAAGAGTTGTTGCCAAAACTTGTGAAAACATTCCTGGAACCATGTGAATATGATCTGTGCCTTTGTTCTGTGCAATATACACACCTATGAAAAAATTGAGGATTTGAGGATGTCATGCTGAGTAAGACCATCTGCTTAAGAATTTCACACATTGGGAAGCCAGTGTGGAATATGCATCATGGTCCCTGTGGCTTGCAGAGGGAGGGCTGCGAGGCAAAGACCCATACCAACATGAGCTGGAAGCAAAACAGCCACAGCTGTGTGCATTACAGCTTGGACTGCTGTAAGAACATGCCCAAAACACTTGTGCCTTGCTGCCATCATCAGAAACACAGCTTTATGCAGGCAGTAGCTGGAACTGCTCCCTCAAGTTCATTGGTGCACTCAGGGGCTCTGAGTCTGTGACAGGGGCACAATGGCCACAGACAGCTGAAATTTCTCTTGAGCTGCAGATATTCTCACCTGAGGGATATCACATTACTTCAGCGTTTTCCATTTTCACTTTCAAAGCTCTGCATACCTGTGCCCTGACCCCTACTTAAGTCCAGTGTCTTATCATATTCCCTCTCCATCCTCCACTGAGCTAGTGTTTTTAGACTAATTCCCTTACACTCTGCACTTCGCGGAGAGCATTTTATTTTTACTGGTCAATATTTGGGTCCCCTGGTTTTACAAAGAGGACGTTTTTCCTGGTATGAGATTTGCCTAGTGTTATTAAAGCAAAGCACAGCATACCATGCAAAATGCAGTGTGGCAGTGTTGCCCTTACTCCACAAATTGACATATAGTGCATTTTCCCAGGCATGGTATGGTGAGTAACCATCTTAGAGCTGGCCAGAGGCTCCCACAACACACCTCTTTGTTTGCTGCTACAAAAGAAGTTGTCATAGTGCCCATTTGTCTCAGGTTTTGCAACTGGCATGGAGCATAACCAAAAAACCTATACCTTTTTTCCAGGACAGAACCTTATTTTACTTAGAAAAAATATCTATGAAGGTCTCACTACTTCTGTCACATTACTCTTATTTCTGTATTGCTGAATAAGCAGGGTTGTTCACCTGCTGCCTCAAACACAAAAATTGTCTTCATATGCCTGGGTGAGAGAGACTCCAGAATTACTTTAATACAGAACATACACTCCCTCAATGACTGGCTTTGTTTTCTGAAACATCTGTAACCTGGGGCCCAATCACCCTGTACAGGAGAGGAACGATCACTGCCGAAGCCAAACCCAGTCCAGCCACCACCTGACTTTACCTTCCACGTTCTTTCATTGCCCTGTATTGTTTTGTTTTCCCTCTGACACAAATTTGTCTGTCAGTTGGGGTTCTCACTCCTCAGCTTCCCGAGGGGTCACCACAAGCCTTGTGGAGATGCACAACCATTTCAGGCAAGCAATGTGCACACATGAGACACAGTTCTTTACCTTGTCCCCTCCTCGGCTCCCCAGAAAGCAGAAACCCAGAGAAATTGCTTTGCAATGTGCTTATAAAGCTTTTAATTCAGTATTTGCTGTTGTCAGCTCTTATTGGAAAAACAGCTCAAAGAAATGAGCCTCTCCTTGGACCAGAAAGTTGTGCTGCAAACAACCAGGGAAAATTTAGGTCCCAATAAATATGTCCTGCAGCTATTAAGGGGAGGTAAATAGACCAGACAGAAAAGGACTGGAAACAACAGAGTGGAGCAGCTGCATGCATTGCATTAAAACATTTATCATCTGGCCTAGTTGGAGTTGTATTTTACATTGTGAATTTATTATATTTTGGCTTAATAAATGTGAATTCTCACATTCTTCCAAAGTTTTAAGTAAGTCCAGATACACTTCCCACACATTTCTTCATGATCGCAAGTTGTGTTTTTTAACTACTACATCAATGATAAATTTCAAGAAATGTATGAATAAATAAGGCCTTGTCAGGTGCATTTATCATATCAAAGTCTCTTTCCTCAGACAAGATGTACAGACAGGCCTTTAAGTTTGAAAATAATCTTCATTCTCACTGGTAAATATTGAATGCCACAAAAAAGAACCACAAATGAAATGGACAGAAGAGAGACATTGAAAACCATACTCTTAAAGATTTTGAGAACAAATACACCTAAAACTAGCTTAAAATATACCCAGTGAACAGAAAAATGCTGTTTCCCACTGCCTTTGGGAAG
Organism: Phylloscopus whistleri; assembly: GCA_017589585.1. NCBI lineage: Eukaryota > Metazoa > Chordata > Aves > Passeriformes > Phylloscopidae > Phylloscopus > Phylloscopus whistleri. Next base: position 129,062 of record JADMLD010001391.1, read on the forward strand.
TGCCCTGTACTACTGCAGGTGAGACTTCTCTTTCTTCTCCCAGGCAGTGAAATAGCGTGGCCAGCGGGAGCAGGGCAGGGATTGTCCCTCTGCACTGGGCACTGGTGAGGCTGCACCTCGAGGGCTGTGTCCAGTTCTGGGTCACTCACCACAAGGACATTGAGGTGCTGGAGTGTGTCCAGAGAAGGGCAGCAGAGCTGGTGAAGGGTCTGGGGCACAAATCCTGTGAGGAGCAGCTGAAGGAGCCAGAGGTGTTTAGCTGGAGAGAAGGAGGTTCAGGGGGGACCTTATAATTCTCTACCACTGCCTGAGAGCAGCATGTGGCCTGGTGGGGTCAGGCAACCAGAGACAGGACAAATGGAAATGGCCTCAAGCTGCACCAAAGGAGGAAGAGGAGGGAGGGAGGAAGGCAGGGAGGAAGAGAGGGCAAGAAGGCAGGAAAGAAGGCAGGCAGGAAGGAAGGCAGGCAGGCAGGCAGGCAGGCAGGAAGGAAGGCAGGAAGGCAGGAAGGAAGGAAGGAAGGAAGAAAGGAAGGAAGCCAGTTGGATTATAAATATTTAGAGAAGAAGGTCAGACTAATGTGTGACTGTGAGTAGGGAGACTGGGCACACCAGGACTCAACCTCATCTGATTCTTTTTTTCCTGCTATGATAAAAACAAATAATGGTAACATTATTTTTCTAAAGGCAAAATCCTGCTCAGAAGAGCAGAAGAGTTTATTATAGTCTTTCTATAATTGTTAACAAAAATTATTTTTAAAGCTAGACATAAATTTTTCTACAAGCCTTACTAAGTTTGAAATTACCTTGAAGTTGTTTAATGTAATTAGCTTTCAGGCATTATTTCTGTGTGTTAAAAATGTACTATGAAGAGCTAGAAACTTGAGAACACACTGAAGTGCAGAGTGGGCTTGAAGAATTAAATGAATGTAGTCAGAGAGGATTATGTATTACCAAAAGGAAAGGTCCCCAGATCTGGGAACCAGTTTACTGATTCTTGTCAACTGAAATGAGTGAAATGAGATCTATTTTCCTTTTTTGTCCCCTTCTTTCTTTTTTTTTTTTCTTTTTTTTTAACTCCCCAAGAAAGGAATTGTGAACCTGAACTATTTGTAGGAGAAGGTGATTCAGTGAAAGGAGATGAAGTAGGTGTCTCAAATTCTGTGCTATTTTATAAATAAACCCATTAGAATTCTCCAAAGAGAAAAAAAAAAAAAAATAACGTCTTAGAATTACTGAAATGCGGAATCACCCATGTTTGGAAATGATGACTCTTTCCACAACCTGATCTGACCAGGTTGTTTGCCAAGGGTCAATTTACAACTGCCACACAAGGATCATTTTAATTACACTGTCCAGACAAGCCTCAAAAGTCCCATTTTCCCATTTGTTTATCTGAGAGAGTGTCACATAAATTGTCTGATCACTGTTTTCCTCAGCCATTTCCAAAAAACCCATGGGGAAGAAGGGGAGAAGGGAAAAGGGAAAGCTGTCAATGCCTCACTCCTGAAAAGAAAAAAAGACAGATGTGGAGGCATGAAGGCAGCTGGATGTTCCTTGAAGGGATGAAGAAAGAGGGGTGCAGTGCAGCTGGAACTGATGTGTTGCTCCGGGATGGCAGAAGCGGGTCAGGACGAGCGGTGGGATGGCCAGCTCTGGCAGCAGTGCACAGGGTGGGCAGGAGAGGGCTGGGGGCACAGTGGGACCATGCCTTGGCACAGCAGCACAGCCCTGCCATGACCCTGATCCTTCCACCTGCCCACGGGCTGGGCTGAGCCTTCTGTGCAGTGCCACCCAGCTCTGCTCAGGCAAATGAGAGGAAGCAGGTTTTCCAGGGGGGTGATCCTATCTACATGCATCTTATGATGCATTATACAGGAGTAAATCTTTGATTTCCTGATTGTAAATTTTCCTCCTGCTGACAGAAAGAATAATTGCTGCGACCAGAATCAAACTGATGGCTTAAAATGTTGAAGCTGACTTTTGTTCCACTTCTACAATGTATACATTTCTGAAAAATGAGGTTTAGAGGGATAGGCATGGTATTGGTGTTTACCAGAAGTATCTTTGAAATGCTTTGTAGTGCCAAAGTATATAGAGGGCTCATTTACTGTGTTGGAAGACTAAATGCAATGGGGCTGTTTCTGCAGAAATAAAATATATGTATGTTTTTATTTCCTGTTCTCTTACATAATCTTGTTATTAGTTTGAAACTCTCCAGGCATTCTGTAGGTGATAAAAAGAGGAGAAAAGTTATTTCTAGAAAGCTGAGAAGTTCTTATTTCTTCTGGTTTTAAACTAAACATGCCAGCTTAAGCAGAAAGGTGTAACCACACTCCGCTTCAGGGACAGGATAGCAGTCAGGCCAACAAATGAAAATAAAGGTCAAAGCAATTTCCATAAGGAGATGCAGCTGAAGGCCACTGATCCATCCCAGAGACACCCACTGTGCTGTATCAGAGGGGAGGGCAAGGAGGGCTGATGTGAAGGGAAAAGCAGTCCCCAGAAGAAATCAGATGAGGGGCTGTTCTCCAGTTTGCCTTGCATGCCTCTCCTGTGGATTTAATCACACCCTTCCAGATCTTCACCCACACAAAGTCATTGGGGAGCAGGGAGGCAGCCCCAAGCTCTCAGCTTTGCAGCTGTTCCTTGTCCATGCAGGGCAGACACCCACATGGTTTGCTCCAGCCCTTCCCTGTTCCTCCATCCACTGCCACTGTTATTAATATATACTCTGGGACAAATCAGCACTGCATACTCCACACATGCTATCTGAATTTGAGTAAACTCACTGAAAGATGGAGCCTTTGGGGGTTAATCAGCTGCTCAAGTGAAAAGGGTCATTTTGATTAGGGTTTGGTAGGCTGAGTTCACATGAATATTGTTGTAGATGCAGAGAAATGGAGTAATAATCCCCTGCACATTCAAATGCTTCCTTTTCCTAGCTCTGTCCCTTGTCTAGCTGGCCATCCTTCCCACACTGCACATGTTGCACAGATACATCACCACTTTAGGTGATAAGGAGGAAGACTGTCATTCAGCAGTGTCTTCTTCCAGCATCTTTCCCAGAAACTGTGTCAGCTGAATAAACATTCCTCTCTATTCAAGAAATGAGGAATGAGCTCACAACAGGGTTGATAAGGGTGGAATCCTCCTCCCCAACCCAACCAGAGGTGGGGGCAGACCCGTGCCCCTGAAGCCCTTCAGCCTTCTTCTTCCATCCCTCCCCATGCTCGTATCCAGTCATACAGCAGGAAGGGCCATCAGCAAGCTAATTCCATGTACTCAGCCCTGTACCACCTGGCCCTGGCATTATTTAAAGTGCCTGAAGGGCAGTTCTGATGTATAATAACCTTATTCAACCACTTATTCAGCTCATCTTACTCAAGCACTGTTATCTCAAAGTTATCCTATACAATATTTATTATAATTACTATTAAATCACTGCAAATTTTACAGTGTGTTGGATTTGCATCCTGAAGAACATTGGGAAGGAGTAGGAAGAAATTTAGACCTGTACTAAGGATTCCTGAAAATCTTCCTAGTCCATTTTTCAAAGCACCCCAAAAGAAAGCTAAGTCTAATAATATTTGGGGAGTTTCTTATGAAAAAAATTGAAAGTATCTGAATAATTTAATATTTACAATGACCTTCTGAAAACCTTTAAAAATAGCTCACTCTGAGGACTAAATCTAAATGGCATTACACAGCCTTGTAAAAACAGATAGAGCATCACTTCATGGGAATGTATAAACAGAAAACTAATTTCTCCCTTTCTGTAGGGAACACTGGCAAAAGGGAAAGCTATTGCAAAATATCAGCGTGGCTAAGGAAACTGTGGTTTTACCACAAGGACTGAGATTAATGGACACAAGCAAGGGGACAACATGGATAAGCAGTGAGCTGCAGAGATAAGAGAACTCTCCACAGCCACAGCTACTCCAGGGGAGACAGAGGATGCAAAAAAAAAAAAAGAGTCTTGCTTAGAAAATATCCTTTGCAGCATCCCTCGATGAGAATAAGCACCAGCCTGTATGAATGTATTGCAGACATACAATGCCATTACCTCCTCCTGTTTACCAGCCCCTGGGAGCAATCATCTGTGGTGGCTACTTTTTGAGTCCCAAACATTACTTCCACAAATGCCATACCCTTCTACAATCTTCTCATAATTGATGTCCTGCTGTGCTACTCTGTATTGCTGATGTTGTGAAAGCCTGCTTGCAGAGCTGCTCCACCTGCACAGGTTGGAAATGCAGGGCAAAAGCAGCTACCTTTATTCTGAAATGGACATCTATAGTGTTTCAGCCACCTCTATACCACTCTCCATTTGGTTTCACAAGTACACCACTAAAGTCTAGTTCAAATGAAGTACTATGCAGAACTGTTTTAACAGGCTTAAACTCTGAATCCCCAAGCCTATTTTATTAATTCTCCAGAGGCTTATAATGATGCCACTCAAGGGAACATAGCCTATAAGAGAAAGGTATGTTAATTTTTTTATTGTTATACAGAGAAATTAAAATACATGGATTATTACATTTGCCTCATAACTGTGCATGCTACATGCAAAAAATGGCAATAAAAATGAAGTCATGCTTTTTATAATGTGACTACTAGAATAATTTTATGTGAGTAACTACTATTTGGGATACATTTAAAATACTACAAAATTCTTAGATGGCTGTTTCAGCATACTGTATTAATCAACTCGGGTGTAATTGTATGATGGCCCAAAAGTCAAACTTTTCCTTAAGTTTCCTGACCTTGACCTGAAAAAAATGTTATAACAAAATTTCAGATTGGGTTTCTTTAAGGCAACAGTTCCTCTTACCTAAACATACCTTTGAAATGGAGAGAAAGAGCTTGCTGATAAATGTTTCAACACCATACTTTATTAAAACAAGTTATTTCTGTTGTTTACTATGTGGTTAGGCCATGATGAAAAGCAGATCTTCACCAATACATTTTTGTGCAAATTCCTTACCTTTCTGTTTACAAAAGAAAGTGAAGTACCTTTCAGTGGTATTTGTCACAGAGCACTAGCAGCCAACAATGCACACTGTCAACTGCTTAAGGTTTCACTTCCTAATTAACTTTCCTAGAAGCAAAAGAACTGTCTGAAAACACAAAGCTCTCACATTTACCCTCCTGCCACTCCATCCTATTCATCCCTGGCCTCACGGCTGCGGCCACCAAGAGCAACAAAGTCCGAAGGAGGGTCCCCACAGCCCAAAACATCAAGGGGGTAACCTGAGCAGCCTGACTACAGAGCAAATTAGTTATCTGCCTTAGTGGGGGTTTTTTAAGAGATTATGACTCAATTGCGATTCCACCACAGACTCCTTGATGTTAATACTTTTTTTAAAACAACCCAGTCCTCTTTTTCTTTTTCTTTATATGAAATCCCATTCAAATTCTGTGGTTTCTTTCTAAGCTTGTTGAGTGAATGTACTCTCCTCCAGGTACAAATCACCTTTTGTTCAACCAGACAGCAAAAATACTGAACATAGCTGAAATTGCTATGGAGGGTGTTAATATCTACTTGCATGTGATCAAACAATAAATCAGAACAAACAATATTCCACAGACCAGCTCACAAGCATTGTCACGCTCTCCACTTATAAAATTGATTTAAGTTGAACAGTGCAAAATGCAGTCCAATACAAAGGTAGACACGAATCCTGTCTGTTTCAAACACAGTCCCCTCTTTCTTCCCATGGTTACTTATGGATCAGCTTCTGACTATCATGTAGGTCTTTTAGAGCATGATTGGTTTACCTGCAGCAAAGTTCTGCAATAATTATCAAGGCACAAACCAGCTGAAAAATGCTGAACGCAGATGTTGAACACAAATATTATTTCACCAAGTTTCTACAAATAAGCTTTGTCTAAATGTCCTCCTAACAATGTGCCCCATCTTGTGCTGTTCTTTGACCCTTAGGTTGGACCAGACTTTTACTACTCTTACCATTGTTTAAAAGAAACATTCACGTGAGTCTCAAAGGCACAGAAAATGGACATGTTTTGACTTTTCTACTGTAAGTTACTTTCATGTCAGGATGACGGTAAATTATTAATTGCATTGTACCTTGAATGTCTCCAGATGACTGCAGATTGTGAAGCTCTTCTAAACACAGCTTTGCTGGCTGATCGACCCAGCACACATTCTGGTAGCTAAATTGCAAAATGACAGATTCATCAACTGAATGAGCTGCTATCAGATAATATTAGCTGGCAGATGTCTCAAAAGAAATAGTCTCGTCTGCAGAGCTCTGGCAATTAACTGTTTACGGGTCCAACACCTGCCTCAGTGATAGTATTTATTTCACAAATCATTTTAATGGCCATTTTCTCCAGCACACGAAATACTTAGCCTTGAAGGTAAAAAGTTCAGCGCCAGCCACCTCTCCACTGCAGCACACAAAGCATCAAGAGAAGAAAGGGAGACAAAGCGCTACAGAGCCGGGTGTTGAGTGATTTCCCTGCCTCGGCCGCCACCCAGGTGAGCCGGGGCAGCGGGAGGGGTGGCAGCCCCAGCACCAGGGGCTCCGCGGTGCTCCCTGGCATCGGACGGGGATGGTTCCTGCACACAGCGGGAGCAGGGGCCAGCGCTGGGACACGGCCTGAGCTGTGCCCGGGCGGTGCTGCTCAGCCGCTCATAGCAGAGCCACTTGTACAGTAGAGGAGGCAATGACACTAATAACCACTAATCCTCCCAAAGGCTTTTTGGTCTCTTGCCAGGTCAGCTTTAATCAACTGTAACTGTAAAAAAAAAAAAAAAAAAAAAAGTAAAAATCTTTGGAGGACTGGGTTTCATAACACAGCAAACCTTACAAATGCATCGAATCCAGTCCCCTAAAACCAGGCAGGATGGCTCTTTAAAGGCTGCTTGCTCACGGATAGCATGGACCATGTGCTTAGGAAAACATGACTGGCAAGTAACCACACAAGTAACAACCTGACTTCTGGTGTATTTGTCTCACTAAGTGGCCATGTTTCAAGTCATCAAATCCACAAGCACCGTATTGCAATGGTAAGCCAGGAGCATTGAGATTCCCAGTGATGTCAGATACAAGGTGGATAGATGGACTGTGCTCTAAGCTCCATTTCTCCTGCAGACTCATGAGCATATTAATGGCCATAAGCCACTCAAATGCAATGCTTTCATGCCACTTAATAGCAAGCTCTGGGCTTAGGTTCCTCAAATAATCAACAGTCTAGACACATAGTGAACATTAAGAAATTATTCCTTTCTATAATTAAACAATATTTATATAAGAAAATACAATAAATGTATTAAGTGCAGGAAATTACATTTTTACTGGGGTAAGTCCAGATGTTGCTTCCTAACTGCAAAATGTAAAATGTGAAGTGCAGTGGGTACCACTGAAATCAAGCTATCTGAATTAAATTAATGAAGGTATTTCCTATTCTGAGAGTTTGAAAAAAATTGAAGACAGCTATTAGGGTAAGCAAAAAAAAAAAAAAAAAAAAAAAAAAAAAAAAAAAAAAAAAAATTACAGAAGTGAAAACCTTACCAGGTAGCCCACTAAACAAACATTTTACACTTTCCAATGAGGAACTTCCAATACATTTTTAAACAATGAACTTAAATTTTTCCATACCTGCAGGATAGTATGTTTGAGAGCACATGAGTTATCTGAGAGCACATGAAGTAAGATGTGCCTCTGGTCATGGTAAATAGCCTGATAAATACCCACAGGCCCCTCAAAACTTCACTGCTGTGCTTAATCCTCTCGGCAAATTTGTGAGGCTTCTTTCTCTCCCTACCAGACAAATTCTCACAGATGTTCACATTTGCTCACACAGCAGTTGCATGCAGACAAATGTCCCCACCCTGTAACCCTTCTCCCTCACAGGCAGCAAGTGACACTGCTGCCGTGCCAGGATACAGACAGGGAACAACACCATGCTGTGGTTTCACAAGGAAAAATTTAGTGTAAAGAAGCAGTGCCTGGAAAGGCAGCATACACAGATTATTATAGATTTGTAGCAGGTCTCTGGACACCACACTCCACATGGAAGAAGATTACCCTTGCTCTTATGAGCTTGTACTTTAAACAGGCAGCCTGGCAGAGGAGGACTGCTTTGTGTCCTGAAACACCTTGCTTTCCCTCCCTCACTGCAGTCTGCCACTGGTGTTTTGCAAACCTCTAACTAAACCTGGCAGCTATAGATATCTCTTGGAAAAATTCCAGGTGTTCAGCAAAAGGATGCAAAGAGCTTAGTTTCATTGGCTAAATCAAAAAATGTTTGAATTAGGGAATACACCTCTATTTCTGTGGAAGAGCTGCAGCACCAGAGTCTGACACTCATTTTCTAAACTGAGGATCAGGCTTGATAACACCTCTCTCACCTCATAGGACTCTTCTTCCAGGCTGCAGCTAGACAAGGAGAGGGAATTTCCATTTTGTAGGATGTTGAGTTGCAGCTGAAATATAAAATGCATATTTAGAATTTTTGATGTTTTTTTTCCATCTGTAATGAAACAGAGCAGCTGAGTGCATCAGTCCTGGACCATCTGAGCCTTGGCATGGCTCAGGATCAGGGTCAAAGCAGGGGCTCGTGTAGGTCCCATTGGCAGGTGCCTCCATAGTCCCTGGCACTGCTACCCCATCCCACCAAAGGCAGACAGGCAGGGGCATCACAGTTTTCCCACCAGCTGCATCCAGCTGCTGCTGGGCATTCAGTGCCCTCTTGCTTTTTTCCCATTACTAATTGTGGCTTTTGAGTTATCTTAGGTTTTTACATTAATGTTTTCGTATTTCCTAGAAGCTGCAAGGGAGGCCGAGGGAGGGTGAGAATATCCAGATGATTGCACGGACTTTTCAAGGCACAGGCTTTGGTGCTTGGGTTTTGCACTGGTGGGAGGAAGAGAAACCAAACCCCAATATTCTGTTACTGTCATAAACTCCTCGAATTCTCCCACTTTCAATACTTCTAAAATTAGGGTCATGCACCATTGCCTCACTATATCCTTTTCACTCTGCTCTTTATAGATATTCTATATGAGGCAAGTCTACAGTTTCTGTCATCATTAGAGGATTTCATGACAAATGGGCTATAAGCCTGAACCTTTAATCCTTCCTATTCATGCAAGCGTAGAGACCCCAGGGAGCGCTCGCATCGTATTCTCACGGATGAGATTCTCTCAGTGTGAATCTCTTTCCTCTGAGGATATTCAACATCCACCTCATCAATGGTAGCTTTCTGAAGGGAGGTTTCTAAAGGACCTCCATGTGAATCTTCACGCTAACAAAGCAGTTATGGATAAAAAAATGCATCCAGGCAAAATCCCTGGACACAAGGAAGACAAATAGCAAAACTCCCGTTGCCATTAGGCCGTGCTGAGCAGATCACATTGTACAAATGCTACACATGGAAATGCTGTCAGTGCATCCCTGTTTAAAAATATAATACCCATCTTGCTATTATTCCTATTATTTCCTGATCCATAACATCCTGATCCAAGAAATCCTGAATTTCAGCTTTCCTGGAAAGCATTTTAATAAGCCTAATGCTCCTCCCATCATATCCCTTGAGAACAGAGACACTAGACTGGATTCTCAGATAAAACAGTCATTATCTGGAGAAAAAGCTAAAATATCAACAATGAATTTCATAGGTAGAAAACTAAAAAAGAAAACCTGGTTGAGATTATATTTAGGAAAAAAAAGTCAAATTCATTCAGTAAGAAATGTGTGGACCAGACTCTTAAGGACTTTACATAATAAGGTGTAATAATGTGACAAAATATTTATGCAGTTATGGTGGAATGATTTTATTGGACTGGTTCCAGATAAAAGTTGTTTTTAAAGAGACTTTATACATTTTTTACTTGCTGATGCTCCTAAAGATAATGTTCTGCTTAACTGCAAAAGTTCTCATTTAAAACCTTTTTTTGCTTAATTTTTCTCTTACAAACAGGTTTACTACTGCATTAAAGGCACACAAAACTGCCAGACCTGGCCAAGTCATTGGTGTACCTTTGATTCAGATTGGTCATGCTTGAAGAGCCCAAAGTGTCTGGAACTTGCTGCTATTTCTGACCTTTATAGTTGTCTATGGAGAGTGTGATTGGATGGAGAGCCCTGAATCAGTGTCTGAACTTCTGACTGTGCTCTTGCACCACTTCTCAGAACACAGTGGGATCATTTGGGCCAAGCAAGGGAACCATCAGGCTCTGTCCCTCTTATCTGTAGGTGAAAGGCTGTCAGTGGCAGAGTTACCTGTAAGACCATAAGGACTTTGTAGCTTAACTTATCCTTACGTGCACACTGCTCCAGTGGCAACAGAATCAATGAGTCTGGTTTTCTACAGCCTCCTGTCCTTTGTGCCTTTTTACTGTTCCTCCTCACTACAATAATCACAGTCTGCCTCTGAGGGACAGCCCAGAGAGCAAGAAATAGCAGGGGCTGGTGATCTGGGCAGGTTGCACCTGCTGTTTGGGCAGCCCAGGTCTTCTAGACTTTCCTACAACAGCTGTATTGATCCAAGCCATCCATCTCAATTAAATGCTTTCAGGTAACTTCTAGGAAGCTGCTATTTCTCCTAAATCTGGCTAATTTTGCTAAAAAAAACCAAAGTGGTGAAGTATTCAACAGCTGGGAAACATTGACATTTGTTTTGCCTGCATAACTAACATTTAATTAGCATTTTAATGGGTTTGTTAGATATGGGTATTTTACTGCAGGTTCCCCATCCCTTTCAATTCACAGGGCAAACATTTTAGAAATTGATATAAATTATGAAAGGAAGACTCTTCCCTTCTTCAAAGGACTCTTCCCTTCCTTGAAGACATTAAATTTTATGTCATGAAGATAACAAAGAGTACAGTCTTGAAATAAAGGCAGTATTTACAGTCCTGATACCAAAGCCTGAATGAAGGCTGGGGGTTTTTGTTTGTTTGTTTGTTTGTTTGTTGGGTTTGTTGTTGTTGTTGTTGTTTTAAAAAAGTAAATAAGTTTTTTCAAAAATATGAAGAAGTAAATATTTAATAAACTGATTTCTTAAAGCTGAAAAAGTTGGATAAGAACTTTCCCAAAACAGTATTTCCCCTGCAGGATGCAAGTAATCTTCACTTGGGTGAAAATAAAAAAAAAAAACAAACCAACAAAAAACCATGAAAAAGTAGCCAAAGTTTAGCAAAATTTTCTGAGAAGGAGATTGAAAATATGTAGCATCAGCAAAAGTGCTTGTAATAGGAGTTTAAAACAACACTGCATAAAAATTTAATCATAAATTATTTCTTCAAATGTACCCTGTGCAAAATAACATTTTGCACAATGCATTGCAGCTGAACTTTTTTAAGCTAGAGTGTAAAACAGACATAAACGTTAAACTTGTCCAAGGATCACATCTTTAACTGCAGATCCAATTTACATCTAATTTAGGCTAGAAACTGGTTGGAAGATTTACTTGTGAAATGCCAGAAAACTTATCCAATGTGAAGTATGGTAAATTGCTAAGGACAGGGTGCACTTTTCATAAAAACCTAGAGATTTAATCCCTTCAGAACAAATCTTAGTCTTAAAAACGTCATCACACTTGGGTCTTCCAGCATGCTTTATAATTTACTATTATTTATTGATTCTTACATATGCAAACTCTGCTAGCAGAAGAGAATCTCAGTACCATAAGCTACATGAGTATAGAAAGAGGTAGAATGACTAATTCCCAATGTTCCCAATGTATTGTTAATTAGCTGATCAAATTCACTTGCTTTAAAGCTTCTTAATTATTAAATGGTGCTTGCTAGTTCAAACTAATCCCAAATAAGAAAAAAAATGTTTAGTTGTGCAGCAGAGATTAAAGGGCTTCAACATGCTCACTGTTAACAGGAAGTAAAGAAAATACATTTCTTCATCAAATCATTTTCACAAAGCCTCATATATTTCATCAAAAATGGCCATTAGTGTTATTTCAAAGACGTGCCTGTGGTTTCTGCTAACTACTTATTACACAGCCATCATTTTGTAATATAAACCAATGACTTGGTGATAAAGTGTACCAGTTGGAAACATAAACAGATGCATTATGGATAACTGAAGTGCTGCTTTCTCTTCTACAGATTCATTCTATGTCACTTAAAAGGAAAAATCAAAGGAACCTTGTGTTTAATAATATTTAGATATTCAGGATATGCCTAAACTTAGCAAATTAAAGCAGTTCCAATATTCTATGTTGCAGAATACTGAATTCCTCGTTCAAAAATCAAATGAGATGGAAAATGCTTATGATCCCTTGATAAGCATAGCTAGGAATGAATTGGCATATGGAGGAAATAGAAAAGCCAAAAACAGCAAGAGTTGTGCTGTGCAGGGCTTTTGTAATGACTTTGCAGCCCTATTTCCCAGATTATGTTTCCAGTTTTTGAAAATCAGACAGGCAAGGAAGAACATTTTGAAAAATCAAATTCTTCTGCAGAACTATCAGCATGTTTTTATAACTATCCCATGGCAATGCAGACCCAATCCTAAAACACATACAAAGCATGTAACCTCACTGGCGAGATAATGTCCTTGCCCCTTGCAGTGCCTTCAAGGAAAATAATGCTCCAGCTGTGCAGCAGAGTTTGCCTGTTTGATGGTATGGATAATCTCCTATTCAGTTTACTTTTAAAAGTTTAGCCCTTTACTCCTGAATGCTTTAAAAGTAACCTGGAAAAATTTATCATCCTTGGCTTTGTAGCAAGGGATGATTTGATTGAACTACTCTCAGAAGGGAAGTTCTATGTATTATCTCATATTTTAAAAGAAAAATAACTAGAAACCAGCAGAGAAAATTCAATTTCTCTGGACAATCTCCATTAGCTCTCTTACAAATTGTCTCTTTAAATGTAGCCCCAAGAACTGCACCCTTCTCATGAGTCATTTCCCAATGGAAGAAAGGCTTCCTTTAGCAACGTTTTCAACGTGGCTTCCTGCAGCATCCTTATATCCAAAGTAAGTCTTCACAATCCTGATGGCTGGACTACAAGATGGAGAAAAAACTGCTTGAATTGTCCATTTCAAAGGGGCGTTGTTACTGAGTTGTACCCTATATAGAGCTTGGTGAGGAGCTCCTCAAGGGTCTGTCTTGGGACATGCCAGGAAGATTAGAGAGGCCAGATGTAAATTGGAACGAGAGGGATTCAACCTGAATATATATTAAAAAAATGCACCATCAGATAATTTAGCACTGTAATAGGCTGCCCAGTGATAACTTGATTTAACAAGTTGCCTAAAGCCCATCAGGGGATCCTGGGCAACCCCATTTTCCAGAGGCATCCATAATTTTGGCAGTCCTTTTCAAGTGCTTGCAAAATGAACAGCCATTTGTGTCCTAACTGTGTCTTTGGCCAGGCACAAAGGAAAAGACAAAGCAAAACCTGTTGTGTCTGGTTAAGACCAGTGCAGTGTGTCATCAAGAGCTGCAAAGCACTCAGAGATATCAGCACCAGCTTTATACACTGGTTGGGGAAGTGAAGTGTAAAAAAATTATCCCAGGAGTTATGCAGGCCTCAAACAAACAAGAAATTAAGTTAACCAGCAAAATTGATAAGGGTCACTGTTGGAGAGAGAAATTGCTAAAACACACCTTTTATTGAATCAATTGCAACTGAAGTAATACTTTATAGCTTCTGAGATGTCCCAAACTTGCACAATAGTTAACAGGGCCACAAACGAACAAGAACTTTTCCACTAATCTGATGTTGACAGTTTTTGCAATCTCTGCTTTTTATTTATTTCCTTTAATCTATGAGGATTTTCATATTATAAACATTTTATCTTGTCTGTGTGTGATGTTCTGTACAATAAGGCCACTTTGTATCAACAAAACTCCAAGACAAAACAAGTCCCAAATTTGTTCCACAGGAAATTCTGATTTTTTTCCCAGCATGTTTTACTGAAACAAACAAACAATTACATAGAATGAAAAAAAAAAACACAACCCACCAAAAACAAACCCAAACCAAAACAAAAAACCCAACACTTTATTTTTAGCAAAACATGTAAATTTCGCTATTGCTTTTCCTGTGTCAGGTATTTTGGAAGATTTTTTTCTTTTGAGAAAACTGAAAATGTTTTGTTCAGAATATTTAAAGTAATGGATAAACAATAATTGCAAAACTGGCATGGCCAATTGATTTTCAACCTCATTGTTGCTCTGTTTCCTTTACTCCATCCTGATTGGAAGCACCAGAGGAGAAATATTAGGAGTTAACACTTCAATTGTTGCCAGTGCTGCCTTGCCTCCCTTTCTCCAATACTTTAAAGTAAAGGTTAAGAGCAAGTAAAAATGCAGAGTGCTAATTAACCATTAAACAATCACGAGGCATTTTCCTGCACTGCATCTCCAGACCCATTGCTGGAAAGGAAGATCTCTATTCCAGTGATGTGATGAAGCAGAAAGGAGAGGAGGGATGGACCAGGGCAGTATCTGGTACCAAACACTGGAAGAACATGACAGTGTGCATAAGTGTAATACACCTGATTAACTTTTAAATTGAAGAAAGAAAAAAAAGAAGGAAAAAGGTTAAATTAAAGCTCTTAACATTAATTGCTTAATGAAGACTGACAAGAGTCTGTGTAGCAGGGTCATTTTATATTAAGAACAAACAGTGCCCTCTGTGGTTTAACAGAAAATGTGGTGTTGGTTTCTTCTGTATTGTATTTTTAAACACAGAAGCTAAGAGCACCCAAAATTGCCCTATTTAGTATAATCACTTAGCTCGATGAAAATCCTCAGTCATTTTAACATGCTTGCCTCAGGAATGCAGATTACAAGTAGCAAACAGAAAGTAATCCACAAATAGCTTTAGAATCCTGTTTGAAAAATTGGTCTGTGAGCTATGTAGGTCTAAAAGCCAAGTGAGTACATTATGATCCAAAAAAGTGAACGATTTTTTTAAATGATTTATGTAAACTAGGAAAGAAAAACTCACTTTAAAACAAACTTGAGTGTGTATTGTTGATACGATCACATTTTAGAATACACTAAGTGTTCCAAATGGCCCTCAGATCAATTTTGGGAAGTAAACAAAGCTCAGCTTTCAATGAGATTTAGGTTTTAAAACACAAGAAATTAGGTATAGGTTAATTCAAACATTCATTAAATCCAGACTGCCATGAGTTATATTCCATGGTCTAAAGTGATGACTAACGCAGATAAGAGTCATGCTTATGCAATCTGTTACAGATAATATGTTAAGTAAAATAGTTTGCACAAACTCTAAAATAAAGGATCTTTCCAGTTAACAGAAAAGCCAAAATTAAAACATAATTTGAAACATGCATTTTGTTCTATATATGAAATCAGAGACTGTGCCCATATTTTATACACACAAATACACACGTGCAAACACACATAACACACACACACGCTCACACACATTATTTTAATAGATGCCAGATGGGAAAAGTGCTTGACATCCAGTTTACTTTCAGCAGCAAATGCAGCAGCCATTGTGCTCACAAGGGAGCACAGCCCCCACGGGGCCAGTGGCACGGTGGCCCCAGGACCCAGTGTGACAAACTTGGTCATGGAGGAGCAGTGCTGCCTGGGACACACCCTCGGAGCACCCACTGACCTGGGGAGGAGGAAGCAGCCAAAATCAGTTCCCATCCCTGGCAAGCAGACAAGTCTGCAGATGGAAGGGCACAGCCCAGGGACCTCAGCAATCTCAGCCTTTCCTTTCACAAGGGAGCTTTTGGAGGACTGAAGGGCTGCTGGGCATTTCCAGCAGGGTTTGCTTCCCCCCTCCTCCAGCTGACCTTTGACTCCTCCTCCATGGTTTGGATGATAACAACAGTGCACACCTCTGTAGACTGAGGGCAGAGATGATGGTGAACAGCTGAGCCCCAAAGTGGGATCCAAACCCCTCTGTGTAAGGCACTACAATTTTTCCCACTATTAGCATCTGGAAAAGTCATCCTTGCTGACAATTTATAGTAACTTGTGTTTACACTCCTACAGGCTCCAAACTGTGCACCAAGACCACTATGGACACTCTGCCAAGCTGAAAGATGCTGTCTGGCACCCAAAGAACTTGCAGTCTGAGCACAGGTGACAGCAGAGGGAAGTGGACTGCCTTCGGTATGTGGCACCTGACTATACTGAGTGCACATCTGCTTTCCAAAATTTTGATATGTAGTGTCTAATCTGCCTTTGGAGCAGATACAGGGAAAACCATAACTTTCCACAGCCCAGTTTCAGTGGTCAGTCATCTGAAGCACCAATGTGTTGCTCTCACAGGCACCAGGATGATATCTGCTGAAGCAGATGGAGGAATGGCAAAGCATGTTTGCAAAGCTATTACCATACTTCATTCATGGCTGTTCATAAAAGACTCTGAAGATGTAAAGGGTAATATAAGCATTGAGTGATATTGTTAGTGTTTCAAAAGTTACTTTGGCTTTTAGGTTTGATACATTTACAGCATGCAAAAAAGGCCTAATACTGTCCCATAGCTGGAAAGACATCAGTGGGCAAAGAGTGCAAAACGATCTCACAAGTATCTATCAAAACAATTACATTAATTTAGAATAGTTGTGTTTGTAAAGTATTATTGCATAAAGTATTATTAGAGTTAGCTAGATGTCTGAGATGGATATGGGAACATGAAGAAATTAAATATTTATTTTACTACCCTGGATGTCACCTTTGTTATGATATCTGGGTGTAGAGTGCTTTTCTGGCTGGACCTTTCTATAAACTCAGCACTGCAGGGCACAGCACAGACCTGTCTAAATAATCTCCAAAGGCAGTTTCACTTTGCTGATTGATGTTGGTATAGGTGCATGTATACAGAACCTCCTGCTGTATTGTCCCAGCACCTCTTTATCCTCTGGCATGAAACTTCAGCACCTCAGTCTTGTGGCACCTGCGAGCACCTCCCAGTTCCAAAGTGGTTGGTTTGCCTGAAAATTCCAGGGAAATACTTTGAAGTTATTATTCTGGACTTTTGTAACACAGAGCAGGTTCTACAGTCCAGTGCTTTCAGTGTTACCTTCTCTTTCACAAAATAGGAAACTAATTTCTGTTGAACATCCCAGAGTTGTGACTCAACATTTGCAGAAAAGAGGTACTTTAAACATAAAAGAAAGAATTAGAAAAAGAGGCCGGGCAAGCGGACACTCCATCAAAACAAAAAAATTCATAAGCATAAAAATTATATATATATATATATATATATATATATATATATATAACCACTTTGAGCTGCTGTAACAGAGTCTTATGGGAGCTGTAGGCAAATAATTTCCTGTCTCCACTTTCATCCATAACTGCATTTCTTGGCAAGACCTCATCTTCTGGGGTTCCAGAAAGACTCCTAGGATACACCATCATATCCTCACTGGGAATAGGATCCACTGATAATATCTATGGGAGATATAGAGAAGGAAAAAACAACTCTTAGTCAGAAAAACCAAAATATTCTAAAATTATTGTTCACAAAACAGCTAAGAGATAGAAATACTTAAACAATGTATTTAGAATTCTTTGGTTAGTAATTTAGATACTATATCACAGAAGAAGAAGAGAGACATAATAAATCTTCTCTTTATGGGATTAGATTATCATTTTGTTGAAACCTCAGGCATCTCAGTGAAAAGCCATCCTGTAGGCCAGCGGGGAATATAAAGGCACCTTGACTCTTACAGAGAGCCTGAGGCTTGTCTTTTTCTCATTAATAAATACCTAAACATATGTCCCTATCAGTTTATTTCAAATTTTCTCATGAGCTGTTGTCATGGTTTAATCCCAGCCAGCAGCTCAACCCCACACAGCTGCTCTCTCAGCTCCCCACAGTGGGATAGAGAAGAGAATCAGAAGAGTAAAAGTGAGAAAACTCATGGGCAGGGATAAAGACAGTTTAATGGGTAAAGCAAAAGCTGTGCACATAAGCAAAGCAAAACATGGAATTATTTCAGTGCTTCCCATGGGCAGGCAGGTGTTCAGACATCCTCAGGACAGCAGGGCTCCAACATGTGTAACAGTGACTTGGGACACAAACACCATCATTCCAAACATCCTCCCTTTCCTTCTTCTCCCATCTTCATATACTGAGCATGACACCACAGGATCTGGAAAATCCCTTAGGCCAGCTGGGGTTAGTTGTTCTGACTGTGCCCCCTTCCCCCTGTAAGCTCCTTGTGTACCCCTGTAAGCTCCTTGTGTACCCCCATCCTACTCATTTGAGGAGTAGGATGAGAAGCAGAAAAGACCTTGGACCTGTGTAAGAACTGGTCAGTAATAACGAAAACATCCCAGAATGATCAATGCTGTTTTCAGCACAGATGCAAAACACAGCCCCATACTAGCTACTGTGAAGAAAATTAACTCTATCCCAGCTGAAACCACCACAACTGCATGTTCATAGTATTGCAGGTAGCACAGATGATTTCCAAGAGATCCATCAGGGTAAATTGAAAGTGGTCCTTGAAATGTGTTTAAAGAATAACTCAACATCACCAGGCGCAGTCTACATGGGCTCACAGAGGGAAAGACCTGTTTAACTAACTTGATTATCCTCCTATAATATGGTCACTCACCCAATGGATGAAGGGAAGACTGTGGAAACAGTTTTTTCTGAATTTTAGCAAGGCTTTTGATACTCTCTCTCAGTATCCTTCAGGACAAATTGTCCACCTTTGGAAGAGCTGGGCAATGAACTATCTGAAAGGCAGAGCTCAAAGGGTTGTAGTGAATGGAGCTACATCTGCCTGGAAACCTGTCCCAGCAGTGTTCCTCAGGGCTCAATTCCAGGAGACTTTAAGGATGAGACGTCTTGCTGAGAGGTCTAGATAGCTTACAGTATTGGGTGGTGATTAATGGGGTGAAATTCAGCAAGTTTCAATGCTAGATTCTGGACCTGGGATGGAGTGGCTGGAGATCAGCCCTGCTGGAAGGGATCTGTGTGTGCTGGTCAGCAGCAGGCTCAGGAGGAGTCAGCAGTGCACCCTGGCAGCCCTGAGGACAAACCCCTTCCTGGGGTGCACCAAACTCAGCATCACCAGCCAGTCAGAGGTGACTGTCCCACTGACAGACTTGGTGTGGCCTCACCTTGAGCTCTGTGTGCTGCTCTGGGGCCCACAGCTGAAGAATGAGGGTAAAGGATGAGAATGTGTCCAGAGGAGGGCAACAAAGGTGGTGAAAGGGCTGGAGGCAGTGTCCTGTTTGAAGGGACTGAGAACTTTGGATTTGTTTCATTTGGAGAAAAGAAGGCTGAAGGGTGACCTCACAGCTCTCTACAGCTTTCTGAGGAGGGAACATGGAGAGGGAAATGCTGAGCTCTTCCCCTGGTATTCAGGGCAGGACATGTGGGAATGGTTCAAAGCTGTACCACAGGGGGCTTAGACAGGACATTAGGAAGCATTTCTTTACTGAGGGTGGTCAAACACTGGAACAGGTTTCCTACAGGAGATGGATGTCCCAAGTCTGTCAGTGCACAAAAGGCATTTGAAAAAGTCCATAATATGGTTTAACTTTTGTTCAGCCCTGAACAGTTGGCAGTTGGACTAGATGATCATTGTAGGTCCCTTCCAACTGGAATTATTCTATTCTATTAAACCAATCCGCTTCACATATGAGCATACACTCATCTGCACTTAAGGAGAGCCCCTTCATGTCACTGAGAAGAAAACAAAGTTAAAAAATCAACATAGCACAGAGAAGGACCTAGAATTCAACTGCTCTGTCTTAGTGACACACAGGATGCTCCCACAGCAAAGCTTTTTCAGCACTAGCCATTCGGCTGCCACAGCAGTCTACAGTGACACTCTTCAACCAAATGACAATCTTCAATTGTGTCCTACAGATGCAACCCTGTAGCTTCACTTATTTCATAGGCATTTGCCTGATTCTTAGCTGAAAATCACAATTTCTTTGTGCAGTATGCCAACATAGATTACAAACCAGACCAGTGGGTCTGCTGAAGTCTGCTGAAGTGAGGATTGAAAAAGTTAAGTTGTCACCTGCTGCAAAGGCAAAGGTAGAAAGCAACTCTTCAGAGCAGCTGCCCTAATCAAGGACTGTTCTTTCTCCTCCTACAGTCTCTTATAGCATTTATCCCAATTTAGTAATTTCTGCAGCCAGAGAAGCAAGTGCCCTACAGGCAGGAGCCTCCTTCTCTGAAAAAAACCCAATCCACTTCTTGGACGTGACTATACTGTACCCTGAATGCTCCATGGGAAAGGATGACTACAGATGCCTTATCTCACACAAATTCAAGGGAGACAAGTTATTCACAGTACTTCCAAGTTCTCAAGCAATTGCTTTTTCAGCTTTAGATTCACTTCTTTCAAATTCTAAATTTATGTGAGTGTTGGGGTTGGGGAAAGGCTGTTTGACCCCTTGCTAACTTGGATTTTTAAGAGAGAAAAAGATAAGTAACATGCTATTAGTAGTCCCATTGTCTAGGGTTTGTGGAAATGAAGGCTTTGAAGTCAGTGCTCTGCTTTTTGATATTAGGGAAGAGGGCCCCAGAGCAAGAATGAGACATACCTGTTCCACCAGGACTGAACCACGGCAGGATCAGACATCCAAAGCACTAGAACACTTTGCAGATTTTCTCTCGACAAGGAAAACTAGAAATATGTGAGAAGCACGTGTCCATTCAAAGATTCACAGCATACTCTGATGGTCACTGACACACAGCATAACCTCAGTTGACCCACAAATTTACATTTTGTCTCCAGCTCAGAACAGATACATTCTCTTGAAAATGTATCTGTTCTGAGCTGGAGACAAGATGAAATATCAATATATCAAGTTGATATCAAAATATCAACTACATGATTCCTTAGCGTGTCATTCCTTCCTCCACATTCTCTCCTACTAGTTCCAACCTTCCAGACAACATTACAAACTCAGCTATTCATCCAGTAGATTAATGTATTTATTACATTAGTGTGGCTTAGTATGTTCTTCTGCTTTGATCTTTTCTATAAAGATAATACATAAGATTTCTGTATAATTGTTTGAATGAGACCATATCCTCTTTTAGAAATTCTGATTTTAGTGTATCCACTGAAGAAAAAGGGGCACACTCATGTAGTATAGCTCAAAAGGTTAAAACCACTTCTAAAAATATTTGAATCTTATTACTACTCCAAAACTGTCAGCCTAAAGCTTAGGTTGTTTTGTCTCATACTGTACCAAAGCTCTAATTCATAGCAGTGTTTACCTGGAACCTTCAGGCAACATAACCAATAATTCTATGTAGTGAGAGTACCTCAAATCTTAACTTTCCTTTTTATTTAAATAATCAGACTGAACCCCATAAGTCTTTCACCAGAAGATCTAACCTTTTACCACTTCAGATCTCCCTGTACCTATCAGTGATTTCCTCTTTGTACAATGAAGGATCTGATCAGCTTATTTAATAAATTACCTTGCCTGACAGAATTCTTTGGAGAGTTACTTCTGACAAGTTGGAGCTGCTGTCTCACAAGAAAGGCTCATTTTCTCTTTTTCCAGAGGTGTGACTTTACCTTTATGGTGTTCTCAATTCAGGAGATGCACCTCTTGGTTTTATTAGGTGTCTGTCTCTCTTACTTATCCCCACATTGGTTGGAAACCTCCTCTGCAATGATTTCCTGTCAGATCTTCAGTTCAAAAAATTGAAGAAGACGGGACCTAGAAGGCCATGGTGCAACTAAAAATAGGCATATTCAGCAGTGGTTATCCATTTACTATAATATTATAGCATCTAATCCATTTAGTGCACTGCAGGGAGTAAATTACATTGGTTTTGATTAAAATGCTTCACAGTATATTATCAAGCATTTTACATTACTTGCTTTTCAACCAAATTTTATGTATATGAAAAAAAGAACCCCACCAAATGACAAGTTAGTTTCAGAGATTTTCCCTGAAAACTATGGGTTTGAAGTTAATTGTTTTGACTTTCTCCATTCTTTATTTATTGAGAATTTCATCAACAATTCTGTGATTTTTACATGATCAGTATAAAGGTAAAAGACTTTAAATTACCTAGGCTCCAATTTTACCTCTTTGATATGGCATATCTTCAGGTTTTGCTGTGTCCTCTAAAACTTTACACTGGTCCAAGATTCACTGAAAAGTACCATTAATCATTCAAAGAGTTCTTCGGCAAGCTCTTATAAAACTCTCAGATGCAAATTATCTAGACAACCTGATATTAAAATGTCTAGCTTTAGCAGCTGCTGTTTAACATCCTTTGAGAGATGTTGGACTGGAAAGTGTTTCAGTTTCAGGATCAGCATGTAATATGACTAATTCACATGGCTTTTCTCCAAAAACATAACTGCACTATTTCACAGAATTACAGAATGGACAAGGCTGGAAGGGAGCACAGTGGGTCATCTGGTCCAACCTCCCTGCTCAACCAGGGCCATCCCAGAGCACATGGCACAGGATTGTGTCCAGATGGTTCTTGAGTATTTCCAGTGACAGAGACTTCACCACCTCTCTGGGCAGCCTGTTCCAGTGAACCTGCACAGTAAAGAAGTTTTTCCTTATGTTCAGGTGGAACCTCTGTGGATCAGTTTCTGCCCACTGTCTCTTGTTCTATTTCTTGGCACCACAGACAAGAGCCTGGCTCCATCCTCTTGACACCCTCCCTTCAGAAGCTGAGAGATGTTGATGAGTTCCCCTCTCAGGTGCCTCTCCTGGACGCTGAACAGGCCCAACTCTCTCAGCCTTTCCCCATAAGAGAGATGCTCCAGGCCCCTCATCATCTTTGTAGTCCTCCTCTGGACCCACTCCAGCAGCTCCATGTCCCTCTTGTACTGTGGAGCCCAGAACTGGACAGAGCACTCCAGATGTGGCCTCACTAGGGCTGAGCAGAGGGGCAGGACAAGTCACCTCCCTGGACCTGCTGGAAATGCTCTTCCTGATGCACCCCAGAATACCTTTGGCATTCTTGACCATACGGACACGGTGCTGGCTCATGGGCAGTTTGCTGTCCTCCAAGACCCCCAGGTCCTTCTCTGCAGAGCTGCTTCCAGCAGGTCAGCCCCATCCTGTACTGGTGCCTGGGGTTGTTCCTCCCCAGGTGCAGGACCCTGCATTCACCTTTGTTATATTTCAGGTGGTTCTTCTCTGCCCATCTCTCCAGCCTGTCAGGGTCCCTCTGAAGGGCTGCACAGCACTCTGAGGTATTGGCCACTCCTCCAAGCTTTGTGTTGTCAGGGAACTTGCTGGGGAGGCCTCTGCCCCTTCACCCAAGTTACTGAGGAAAAGTTAAACAATGCTGGGCCCAGTATTGAACCTTGGGGGACACCACCAGTGACAGGCCTCTAACTGCACCCTGTGCCACTGATTACAACCCTCTGGGATCTGCTGTTCAGCCAGTTCTCAAACCACCTCTCTGTCCACTCACCCACTCCACACTTCCTGAGTTTGCCTGTGAGGATGTTGGGAGAGACAGCTTTGAAAGCCTTGCCAAAGTCAAGGTAAAACAATATCCCCTGCTGTCCCCCCATCCATCCAGGCAGTTGTTTCATCATAGAAGGCAACCAGGCTGGTCAAGCATGATTTCCCTTTAGTGAATCCATACTGATATCACCTTCTTGCCATCCATGTGGAGAGTGATGGCCTGCGGACTGAGGTGCTCCATCACCTTTCCAGGATTGAGGTGAGGCTGACTGACTGCTAGTTCCCTGTGTCATCTTCCTTGCCCTTTTGGAAGACTTGGGCAACATTTACTTCCTTCCAGTCCTCAGGCACCTCTCCTGATGTCCATGACCTTTCAAAGATGACCATGAGTGGCCTGGCTGTGGTGTCCACCAGCTCTCTCACCATTTGTGGATGCATCCCTTCAGGGCCCATGGACTTGTGGATGTCAGTTTGGCCTAGATGTTCTCTAACCCAATCCTCCATGACCAAGGGAAGGTCTTCCTTCCAATATCCCTTTACCCTGTGTCTCCTGGGTCAGAGATCCCTGAGCGCTGCTCTTGTCAGTGAAGATGCAAAGAAGGTGTTTGCCAACTCTGCCTTTTCTGCCTCTTCTGTTACCAGGGTACCTTCTGCATTTAATAATGGTCCCACATTGTCCTTTGTTTTTCTTTTGTTATTGATGTATTTGAAGAAGCCCTTCTTGGTGTCCTTGATATCCTTGACCAGATTTAATTCCAGATAGGCCTTGGCCTTCCTTGTCTCATTTCTATTAACTGACCACCTCTATATCCATTCTAATTGGCCTGCCCCTTCATTCATCTCTTGTGTATTTCCTGCTCATGCTTGAGTAATGACAGTTCTTTATTCATCCACACAGGTCTCTTGCCACCTTTAACCAATTTCTTGCTCATCAGGGTACATAATTTTTGATCCTGGAGGAACTGATACTTAAATATCAACCAACTCTCTTGTACCAGTCTTTCCTGCAGGGCCTGTAGCCATGGGATTCTTCCAAGAACATCTGTAAAGATGCTAAAGCTAGCTCTCCTGAGGTCCATGGTTGTAAGCTTACTTTCTGTCCTACTTCCTCCTCACCCGACACTGAACTCCACAATATCATGGTCACTACAGCCAAGGCTGTCCCCAACCTTCACATCTCCAACAAGGCCTTCCCTGTTTGTTAGTATGAGGTCAAGCACACTATTCCTTGAGGAAACCTCCACTGCCTGAGACAGGAAGTTGTGATCAAGGCTTTCCAGGAACCTCCTGGACTGTTTGTACTTGGCTGTATGGCTTTTCCAGCACATGTCAGGGTAGTTAAAGTCCCCCACAAAAACTACTTCTTCTGACTTTGAGGCTGCTTGAGGCTGCCTCCAGAGGACCTCATCCATTTCCTCCTCCTGATCAGGTGACCTGTAGAAAACAGCTACGGTGTCACCCTGACTACTCTGCCCTTTAATCCTAACCCATAAGCTCTCTACTTATTTGTCATCCACCCCAAGACAGAACTCAATACATTCCAAGTGTTGTCTCACATAGAGGGCAACTCCACCACCACACCTTCCTGGTCTGTTCCTCCTAAGGAGTGCGTAGCATGTAGCATGACATACAGCTCTGTGATTATTTCTTTTCTGTCCACTAAGGTTAAATCTATTGTACTATAAATAGGTGATCAGTTCCGCTAAATTGTTTAAAAATCAGTATGTCTTGAAAAATCTGCAATATTAGTGTTGACAGAATGGAAGATCTAGCATGTAATTCAAATTGAAACTTCTAGCACATTACAGGTGTGCTACAGGGTTTTTCATTCCAGCACATAGTGTAGGGATGCACTAAAAAACCCTATTACAGTGTTTTTGTGAATTCTGTTGAATCCTAATTAAAAGCATCTCCTGTTTTTTCCACAGAAAAGCATTCGGGGTAATTTTCATGACCTCATGTGAACCATGCCAGAAACAAAGAACTGCAAGAGATGTAACCAGACCCTTTCCTATGCACAGCCACTTCACATAATACCTTGCATAGCCAAATTTTAACTTTTGTTGCTAACTGACATTTCCTTATGACATTTTAATGATTTGAGTGGATTTTTTTCTGTGTCATCTCTAGGCTTTAGCAGTTCCTTCAAAGAGATGAGCATCCATGCTGGATGCTGCATCCCCATCTTCTGCACTCTTCTACACAGGAATTTACAGTAACAAGAAACACATACAAACACATACATTTTTTTTTTTTCTCAAGGTTAGAGAGACACTAAGAATAAAGCCACTGCCCATCCATCTCTTCTCCACTGTGCAGAAACACTGAGCCCAGCCACAAACAGCTGTACCAGCCAGGACCTCCTGTCTGCTGGGACAACTTTCTCTCTGGTGCTAGTACCTGAGTGAAGGTCATTTGATGCTGTGCTGCCACAGGAATGCACTCTCCAGGGAAACCTGTCAGTTGCTGGGAAAAAAGCAGATGTTTTCTCCCTGCACCACTTTTCAAGTCCCTTGAAACCAGAGTGCAAACTATGGGGGTGTGGAGTAGGAGAGGAAAAGAGGGAAAGGGAGAGGATGCCCAGTGACTCAGAAGGAGATAACAGATCATTTTATGTGGCTTGCCATTCCCCTTCCCCTCTTGACTCTTCCTAAATAGGTTATGTTCACAGGCTTTTGCATTCCAGGCTTGTGCATTCTACGGGCAGCACCCAGTGACAGAAACACAGACAAACTTATTACCAGATTAGGGGCACTGATGTATAGACAATTAAATACTTTTTTCCTCAAACCCTTTGCACCTCACTTAAGCTTGTCAATATTTTGATTGGATGGAAAATCAGTGCTTATTTGTTCCCACTTCAACATTGGCTATCAGGTGAGTCCAGCTTTCCTTTCAAGGAATTGTAAGGAAAGCTGGACTCACCTGATGATTGTGTACAAGGCTCCCTCCTCTCAGGGCTGAAGGCACCATCCACTCCTGCTGCCAGCCCCATCTCTGTTCTGCATCCCTCCTCACCCCCAGCTCCCCAGCTATGCCCAGTTCTCTGCCTGTGCTCAACTCTGCCATGTAGTCTGTTCATGTGCTGGCTGAGGACAGGAAAAAAGTTAATTAAAATCACCCTATAATCACACATAGAAAATAAGTGCTGTTTGGACCTTATGCAAAGAAGTCTACTTTATTTCTAACCTATCTGTTCCCACATCTCACACAGAAGGGCCTGAGAGATGTTTGATTTGGCACCAAAGCCAAAAGCTGGTAAGGCTCACAAATCATCATGTGAATGACTTGTAGGTTTTTTAATACATGGGGAAAAAAAGGGAAAACAGGTATTTTCAGCTCGTCATGGGCAATTTAAGGGGACAAATGAGAGGCTATGTTCTATCCAGGTGACTCCCCATTGAATTTCAAAGGCCTGCAAAACTCTGCTGAGAGAAGGATTTTTAATAACCAAGAGTGCCAGAAAACGTTAATAGTCAGGGGCCTGTCCAACTCTCAGCGTTGCATATTCATACTGTCATACAGCAAACTCAGTCATTCTTCATCTGTGCTTCTAGGCACAAGAAAGAAGGGTTAATAAAAAATGCTCCTTCACTTAATCACAGTGCCTTAAGGTTTCCTGTCAGGAAACACAGCTACCAATACCATGAAGTCATTTTAAAGGGATAAATAAATAAATAAATAAATAAATGCATTGCCCAGGGATGATTTTCACTTTGGCTCCAATTTTTAATCAGAATAATAACACCCAAGAGCAGCATGGCAGTGCCTTTCTTTCATTTTGTGCCACATTCAAGTGATGTTGTTTCACAGCTTTAATAGTCCTGTCAGCATTCATCAGCAAATCAAGACACCCTCCAGAATACCACCATAAAAACACAGTGGATTTTTAATTGGAGCAGGGCAGCCCTTAGCACACCAACTACATGTTAAATTGATATTTCTCACTACAAGCTCAAGATTACCCAGTTTCAGCTGTTTCTAAATGAAGCAAATCAAGCTTAATGTGGGCTCAGCTGAACAAATGTATTTTCTTAGGTTTACAGAACTTCTAATGCCGTGGGGGTTTTTTTGCCCTCTTTTAAAGATGATGTTATGGTAGGAAAATGTTACACTTGCCTATGTGAAATTTACAGATGACCTTTTTTACTGGACAAAAGTTCTGTGGGACATTGGACAGAATATAAATCCCAGACTCTGCTCCATCAAAAGCTGATAAATAAGTAAGGAAGATTAGGAGTGTAGTTTAATGAGACAATATGTTTTCCATTACAGATGTAATTTTTTGCCAAAAACTGTCCTTTCCACATTCATTTTGTTTTGAAAAACAATGACTCCTTCATAAAACCATCTAGTAGGTTTTCTGGATGCACCATTTCTTTGGAGATCAGTGGTTTGTGGTCTTGTTGATGTGGATCAGAAGTCACAGTCATTTGTTGCTCTTCCTGAAATCTTATGTGCCACAAGCTGCTGGGTCATTTCTTATTAGTATCTGAGAATTATTAAAGTGTACCCAGGATTCCCATCTAGTCCCATTTTACAGTAACAAAATCCACAGGGAAAAAGTGGCTTTTGTTACTTCTGTGTTACTTTCCCATAAATTACGTGGAGCATATTCCCCTGCCATTTTTCTGTTTAGCCTGTCAGTACTCAAAAGGTGTCACATCAGGAAAATGAAACACTTCCAAAGATTAGCTCCAATAGGTGGAAGATGGGAGGTGAAATCAGACAACACAAACTTTGCTTGTTCCTTGCCCTAAGGAGTGGGAGGGTGGACTGTTAGGGACAGCAGGCCATCCCCAGGGCAAGGTGAATTCAAGCACACCTAGCACAGCATTCTTCCACATACAGGGGCTCATCAGAAGAAGCATAAGGAAGTCAAGAGTCAGGCACACAGCTCATCTCTCCATCTTAACAGACACTCACTAGAGAAGTTTTTCTAGTGGACACTGACATGTTTTCCATAATAATTCAGGACACAGTGTGGAGCCATCCATCAGGAGTGTTATGAGTCAACCCACCTACAGAGACGTTTATTGTTGGAATATATGTTTTAGTCTAGAAAGAGGTGAAAGCACAACAGCAGAAAGGAAAAGGCATAGGTAGACACCTAAATTGGATGAGGACTGTATCCTTCTAGGTGCTGCAACTCTTCCACCCCTTTTGAGTTTAACCTGTCTACAGATATCAAGAATAGTATGAGAGAGTTGAGTCCCTTGGAAAGGGGTTGGCAGTAGCCAATGTGCTGAACAGGGAACTGTGGAGAAGTGGTGGTAATGCAGAGGCAACACTGCTCTTGATGCCTTGCTTCTGAGGTGAGCTGGTAGTGTGAGAGCTGGACATCATGAGTTACACCATCACCTGGCTTCCAGTGACCTCCTTGCGTCTCTGCCTTGTTAAAGGGGTCTGGAGGAGAGCAGGGAGCTGTACCAAGGGCATCCAAGCAAACCCCACATGCTGCTGCACCAGAACTTCATCCCCCTCTCTGTGGAGCTTCTCTCACAAGAAAAGACCTGATACCAAGGGATCTCTAATGCTAACCCTCCTAGCAGCAAACTGCTCTCTATATAATCTCTTTCCTTGATTTCTCAGGAAACCTACGGGACTTGCAGTCTGTTCAACCAGTTTATCCCATACATGAAATGATGCACTCCAACAGGATGATGGGACAAAATTCTTCTTCCAGACTTCTCTGATGTGTTTTGTTGTTGGGTTTGAGTTTAGCCCTAAATTTTGTGTGTGTGTGTGTTTTGTTTGGGGTTTTTAAAGTAAACGTTTACATCACAGTAAGACACTCTCTCTTTTTTTTTCTCAGTGTTCAACCTGAAAGTCGATCATCAAAGCTGAATTAAACAACCACAAACCTTCACTTGACTTTTGAGCAGCAAAGAATCTTGAAAAAAAGATCCTGTACCTGAAATATCATGTGTAAATTAAGACTTCACTTTCAAAATTTATCTTGGTGAAATTTCTGGAGTAAATCTATCAAATGCAATCTTCCACGGGAAGCTTAGCTCTGAGGAATGATTTCCTACATTGAGAAGCAGAGGATAAATACAACAACAATTTCATCCCTTTGCATATGGCTGTTTCAGAGGTATACACCAAGATAATACCTTTAGAGACACACCATGATAATGCAAAACTCAGAATGACTGAGGCAAAGTCTGTATTTTGCCATTCAGCATCTGTTTCAGCTCCATGCTAAGGCTCAGACCTGAAAGGTGCTGAGTAAACCCAATCCAGCAGACACTAAAGGACACAATTTACTTCAAGCTTACAAAGGGGACTTCAAAATCAGTGGGAAATCAAACAGACCAAAAGAAGTGGAGTAAAGAAAGCATACTTCATTATAATAAAAGGGAATAAAATTAATCACACATGAAGTGACCTCCACTGTGCTGGACTCCCTGTTCAAGAAGATGAAAGTCCATTTCCTTCCACGTGAGTTTCCCCATCCCATTTAGAAAGCTGTTTCTTCACAAGTCCTTACTTCTGTCTGTGCATGACCTGGCTTGGGGTGAGACATCAGCCTTCAGGGATGGTCATGGCATTGAGCTGGGGTTTGATAGGGAACATGGCAGTACACAACAGTGGAGTCATTCTCTTCTAAAGAGCAGGTAACTTCATCACTTTCCAGAGAGTACTTGAGACATTGGCTTTAACCCTTGGAACCTGTCTGACTTCATGCTCACAGATGTGGAAATACACAAACTAAAGCTAAGAGAAACACCTTGGACTAATATTCTGCTCAGGACATTTACATATATTATGTACTGGGAAAGGGTATTTCAGCTGTAAAAAGGCCCGTAGTGAAATGAAGGAGCTTAGTTCTGCTTGTGCTGATGACCCTACTAATATGTGACATCAGTAGGTACGTGTTTACGTTCTGTACATACGGGAAAGACAGAAACACTCAGCAGCTCCAGATAATTTCCATAAATAAGGGTATAGGCAACCCATGGTGAATCTCTCACAAAAGGCTAGTAGAAAGGTAGGAGAAGCAGCCTCCTCTCTTCTATTTGGCACTTGGCAGACTGAGTCCCACCAAGTATGTGGCAATTACCATGCTTCAATTACCTCAGCTAGCTGAGAGGAACTTATGCCCCAACTTTCTTCCCCTGGAAAACTCTCAGACTGGGTTGCTGCTGGGAGGATCAGCTGAGAAATGACTACTGTGGCTTAAAACTTCCAGGCCCCCAAGCTCCCCATACTCAAATCTTGGTGATTTTAGGTGAAAATTGGCCAGAACCTTGTCTTCCAATGAACTCATAAAGATTTCCCAGTGGGAATGGCTTAGACCCTTTTACAGAGAGAAATAACTAAAGAAACATGTGAGAAACACTACTGGAAATCCATTAATGAAAGAAAGAATTTGTTTTCTAGTTTCAAATAATTCAACTAAAGTACTACTAGCCATCAGAGAGGAGCCACATAAACACTTTACAAGTGGGTAGCAAAGAACCAGAAAGGAATAAATAAATTATTTCTCTGTCAAATAAATCATGCAGATTGCAAGTCTTCTGGGGCAGATACTTTAGATATTGTATTTTCTCTTCAAGCTGGTACTGCATGAAACACAACCCCCCCAATTCTTTAATGGGGTCTGTATACACTGGTCTAATACAAACAGAAAATTGCATGTAAGTGATAATAATGTAGACACAGTCCTTAAAAAGGGGCTGTGCAGTTGTGACCACACCACTTGACACTGTGCATCGTTGAGCTCTTGTGTCTTCCTGCACTGAGAATGCTGTAGAGCCAAAGCTGCAGAGAACTGAAGGCTGCCCAAAGCCCCAGCTGCCCCCACACCTTATCGGTGTGCAAGCTCATGCTGCACTGTCTTCCCACACGCCTCCACTCAGGGAACAGGTCAGGAAACTGTCCCAAATAAAAAAGTCCAAGCAAAAAAACAGCGTGGCAATTTCTAAACAGGATTTTACAGAGCATTGTTGTTACATTTGTAATCGGAGAGACATATCTTAATGCAGCTTCAAAGAAGTGGCCAAGAGCAGCTTGAAGCAGGGAGGAAGAAATGTTCCCATTGGGAACACTAGAGAGAATATTTTGTATGTGTGCTCCCTCTCCCCCCCGCCAAGTTACAACGGGTAATCCATGTGTGCCTAACCTTTGGGCTCTCAAATAACTAATTAGTGTACTTTAATTAGTACACGCAGTGTTAGTGAGGTAATATTTAATCATGTTTCAAGTAGGAAAGGTTTTGGCAGGGTGTAATCTTTTCTTAGTCCAGATTGGAATAACAGGGGTTATATAAATGTAAATTACACAATTTGACAGCTGCGCTACATCAGCATATTATGACTTAAAGAGCTAAATGCCAAGACCCGTCACTGACCAGGGAAATTAGGCTCCCATTGAAAGTTGCCAGTGGAAGTGGCCTGCAGAAGACAACTCTGGTGCAGAGCCCCCCTCAACTTCCCCATCAGCAGCCCTGCCCTGGTCACTCGTGGGCTTTCTGTGTGTGCTCCTACTTCTTGACCCACTGCCAGCCTTCCTTCTCACAGCCACCATGCCTGCTTTCCTCACTGTCTCTCTCTTTAATCTAACTGGCCTTTCTTCTGCTTTCTTCTATCTTGTGATCTTTCTTTCTAACCTTCTTTAATTTACTTCTTCTAAATTCTTCTTCCCATTTTTGTCAGAATAGCTTCATGCTATTTAAACGATTTATTATAACTCTGCACCTTTCTGAGCACTGACAGTCTCTTCTCCCATTCCCATCATCGTTGTCCTTCCAGCCATTGCACTTCACTGTCAGTGGCTCTCCTTGCCCTCTTGCCTGCCCTCCCTCTCACTCTGCTATTCCTTTACTGCCTGAGCAGTGCCTTGGGTGCCAGTGCTGCCCATCAGGCCCTGCACATGGAGGGCTCTATGGAACAGGAGGGACTCCTTGGACACAGAGGTCCAAAACATTCCCATGGCCAGGTGGCCTTGGAAAGGTCGAGGTCCCCCAGAGCAACAGTGACAACATGACTTAGTAATACTTTTGCTCCAGGGAGCAAAACAAAACCAACTGGTTCCTGGTTACCTCATGCACTTCCCAAACATTCCTCATTAGACTGGAAACATTACTGATGGTAAAAGGACAAATCAAGATGACCCCCATCTCAATAAAGGTTCCTCCATCAATTCACCTCCACTTTATTTCAAATACCTTATTCAAAATTCAGAGTAGGAATCAGCTTACTTTGGCCTGGATCATACAAAAAATGGTCCTTAGCAGATGGCTCATCACCAGCATCTTTTTCTTCCCACCACAGATTTTCCCGCTTTTCCCTGGGCCCCTTGCCCATATTGGCTGATATACTCTGAAAGCACTGCAGCAAACACCTAGCCTGGTTTCTCTGCAACTCCTACAGGCCTTCAGATTGTTTCTGTTGGTTTTGGCTCCTACCACACCTTAGAAGAATCTGCTTCTTAGGTTCTTCTGGAAGAAACAAGGACTCCCAAAATTTATTTTGGCCTATCATCTACAGCGTTAACTTTATTATCAGACTTGTTTGCTGTCCTCTCTCTGCTGCATCCAGAGCCTGACCTGAACACACAAGACTAAAATTTGCCTTTCACCCAGGACATATCCAACATAACCGTTTTGTTGCTAACACTCACAAATTCATTTTTTTTTATTCATGAGCCTAAAAAAATGTTAATCAAAATTATGGAAACATTTATACTTGGTAACAATACACAAATGAAGTATGATCTAGCTGGTCTTTTCCATCAGGCATAAACAGATTGTCTCTAAACCTGTATCATTCAGAGCCTCCTGCTCTAGGAATTACACGTGCATAAAACCTCTGGGAGTAATCTGAGGGCTCAACAGCTTTGATGGAAACAAGCATGAAGTGACAAATATAATTTTTACCCACATTAAAATAATGATCTAAAAACCAGCAAGGGTCAGAACTTCAATGCAGTAGGCCTTGCACAGACACAGAATTAAACCACAGAAGCATTCCTTCCTCCAAGGAGCTCACAGGTAATTCACCAAGTAAGAGACAGAGTATAGAACAGGAAAAGCCCAGGGAAGCAGAGATGCCCAGCCTTGCAGGCAATGGCTGCAACAACAGAGTAACCTGGTTGTAGTAGAGTGTGGTTGTGTTTCACAGAAAGAAAAGGTCCAGAGACAGTGGGGACCTGTGTATATGGATATCTGATATCCATATTTTAGATCTCCTGGGGCTCCTCTGAAGACCAGACCAGAGAGGACTCCTGACTGTAGTCAGAGTTCTGGCCCTGAGCACGTGCCTGCAGTGGATGCACACCCTCATGCCCACTGAACACAGTTTTGACACAAAACAGTTTCAATCCCTTTTCTCTGTTGCACCCCTGCAAGGAGCTCTCCCAACCCCATCCACTTCACTGAGGCTTGTTCCAGGCTGGTGCTGTAGAGAGGGAGCAGGCAGGTTGTGGGACACATGCAAAAGGATAATTCAGAGGATATTGTCTCACAAGTCCTGCTCCATCTTCAGCCAAGGCTGTGCCTTATGCCCTGGTTCACAGCAAAAGCTTTTGTCCCCCATCCTGCTCAGCATTACACCCTGAGCACAGGAAGGGATATGGAGAGGAGGAAGGAGCAACAGTTCTTCGAATGAAATACAGAATAAACAGAATTGCTCAGGATGTGGGCAGAGTCAAGGATGATGAAGTTCTGCCAAAAGTTAAGGAGCATCTGACTTTACCACTGAAAACATCTCTGAAAATGCTTTCCAAAGTAAATAAGCTACATAGTTTCTTTTTTCCTAAAGATTTCTAGGAAGGAAAATCCTGCTGACCCTGGTGTCAGTGCATTTTACATCATAGCATCTATAGAAGTACTTTTTAAAAGCTAGTAAATTTCCCTCTTTGTAGCAGAGAGGGATTATCCCTCTTTGCAAGATGAGGAACAGAAGTTAGGTGGGTTGCTCAAGGTCACACTAGGAGGGAACATTGGTCTTTTGACTTCCAGGACCGTGACTTAAACCATAATTCTTCCCCTTTTTCCTACCATTGCAGCTTCCACTGCACTCAATACTCAGCATGGTGGTTATCATAATTTTACACTAATTTTGACTAATTTTCTGCATCACTGCTCTGCATTTAATTACTTCAAAATGTATCTCTGAATCATTTATATACTGTAACTGCTTTTGTGTGTTAGAATAGAAGTATCAAGTGGTCTGGCAAAGCTCAGCACTAAATAAATAGGCCCTCAGGGAAAAATCTGAGAGAGCCAGGGAGATATTTCTTCTTTCCAAAAAAGCTGTGGCTAGCCTTATCCATATTTCCCAAGTCTGTTAGAAAGTTTCACAGAGTAGAACTGAGGAAACAATTGCAGAAACCAATTTGATTGATGCAGCCTTCTTTTCAGTCTCAATAATTTTCCATAGGAGAGATCTGATTTTTTTATCTGCTAATTATTTATACATATTCAACCATAAAAACAACAGGCTGGTTAGGAAGGGTGGGGAAAGCAACAAATAGAAAATAAATAAGTTGCTTGCAATGATAATTTAATTTGCTTAAATGCTTGTTACAAAGCAAAGAAAATTGACAGGGCAATTTCAGAGTGTCAACAGAAAATCAGCAAGCAGCATTTCTGGTAATAGAAAAGTGCAGAATAAAGCTGCCAAGACACAGTCTGACCTCTGTGCTCTACAGAAGATACAGTGGGTTAGAGAGTGTGGACTGCTGGGGAGGATGAAACCACAGATCCCCAGATGCACTGAAACTGTAGTGATTAATGGGGCCTGAAAACAAATACTTTATTCCAATTTTCTTAACAGGAAATTCTACATCTTGTCCTGTGGATTCTTTTTTTTTTTAATTAAAGAAAGTGGAAAAGAGACACAGAAAATGCTGAAATGTTTGATAAACATTTTCAAATTAGAGAAAAACACTTTCCAATTTCTTCCAAAAAAATATTTTTCATCTCATTTTGTTACCAGGTACACAGAAAAGAAAGAAGACCTGGTAGAAGAGTTTGGAAACTGACACATTCGGGAGCTAGAGGACAAAGATTTGGAATACGACTCCAAATTCACAATGATTCCAAATCAGGGATTCCCTTCAAGGATTATCTTGCTTAAACCCATTTTTTAAAAACCAAGTTGGTATGGTTGGTGACCTGCACAGCCATGTGCTTCTGGCAGGGACATCCCAATCTGTCAGTGGGATGAAGCTGGGTGGGTGGTGAGCAGAGGAGGAGGTGATGGAGCTGCACGTCAGGATGAAATGGTAGGTGGAATATGGCCAGAGCACCTCTACACTCAGGCATGAATCCATGCAGAAACCCTTTGTGGATGGGCAATAAATTCCAGGACCCTGTCATAATAACTTCTCCTGGGACCTCCTCACATGTTCCTTGCCCCAATGCCTGAGGCTGTCCCCAGCTGCCCTGCTCCTGGCTGGGGTGGCAGGATGGGCCCTGGCTGTGACACTCTGCCTTTCCATACCTGTGCACTGACAGTAACTACTTGTACCCTGGAAAGTTAATTGAATTTAAAATTGTGCCTTCCCATTACCTGAATGGTGAAAATTAAAACCGTATTAATTTAAAGGGGAAATTAGTTTCACAGAGAAAACTATTAGCAATAACCATATTTTTCCTGCATGTTCTGCTTTGCATCCAGATATCTCATCAGCAGGAGCACATGTCACTGCAAAAAGCAATGAGGATGTGTGTAATACAGCTCAGCAAATACATATTTGTCTGTAATTTCCCTAGGAGTTTAGAATTTGGCATTTTGGGTGCATTTAA
Organism: Phylloscopus whistleri; assembly: GCA_017589585.1. Classification (NCBI taxonomy): domain Eukaryota; kingdom Metazoa; phylum Chordata; class Aves; order Passeriformes; family Phylloscopidae; genus Phylloscopus; species Phylloscopus whistleri. The sequence continues at coordinate 165,188 of JADMLD010001391.1, forward strand.
AACTGTTAGAGGTATTGTGGAAGCCTCTTTGGCTAGAGATGAAGAATGCATCTCCTGAGACAGGAGGTGAGAGGTCCTACTTTAGAAGGAAGGAGAGGGAAAGATACTTTTTCAAAGGTGGTCACCTACAATCATAGACTTACTGCAGGTCCAAACCTTGCAAAAAGAGCATGAAGCACCTGATTTTCAGCTAGTTATGGACTGAATTAGCTCTGTCCCACTGCTTTCCTCCTTCCAACTGCTTTCCATGATGTTATGTTGAGAAAGCTTTGGTGAAGTTCATTTCCTAGTCTGGCTTTGTGGGCCAATGCAACCACAGTTTCTGCTGACTCCCATGGAAAACACAACAGCAAAGTAAGAGTTTGCAATTCATCTGATCTCACATAGCTACAAACTACAGCATTTCTGTGTCAGTATCAGTTCAATTAATATGAACTATGATAACAAAATATTAAGGAAAATTTTATAGGTAATTTAAAAAACAACAAAAGCCTCAATTTTTTCAATAATATCAATTTAAGAAAACAAAAGACAACTGATTGTGCTGATGTAATAAAAATACATGTACATGGCAGTTTCAGTAATGTTTTATTTTCTTTTTCCATTAGATCTGAGAGAATCACAGTTTCCCCAGTGAATGCAACTGAGTGATTTCACTTATTCCTTCTTTGGACTGGATTAAGTTGCTGCCATCTGCTTAGTGTCCCAAGTACTTTTGAGGAAAATTCTTTTCACTCAAATGGTTACGTAATGGTACGTGGTCTCTTGCCATCCTCAAATGCAGTCACTGAAAAGACAGAGCTAAAAATAGAAAAAAAAAATTATGATCACCATCAATTGCTGTCTGTGCTCTGTCTTCTTTTAAGCCTGCCCTGCAGCAGGCTGTTAGCTCCCTTTAAACTCACCTTCCTTTCTAATTCTACTCCTAAAGACCAAAAGTACAACACTGACCATATAATTCCATTCACCTGCTTTTTTACTGAGCCACAGATTTTTTTTGGCTTATATGTATTCTCCAACAAGTCTTGGTATGAAGTTTTCAGGAGATGTAAAACTCAGTTTTTCCCTTGATAGCTCAGTCATTTTTCTAGCATCACTTAAATATTTGTCTGATTTCTCAGACAAATGTATCTGAGAAATCTGTTTGGTGCTAAATTGTGTCCAGGGGTTTGTTCTGCCTTTGTTATTGAGGTTAGAATCCTTAACTGCTATGCATTTCCAGCGAGTGAAAGATCTTAGTAAATAGTCAGAGAAGCATTTAGGTCATGCTTTTTACATCTTCAGGTGTTACTGGCCCATCTTTCCACTCTTGTATTCCAGTCCAAGAGTGCAGGTTTTTAGCCCTATAAATAATAAGTAGAGAGGAGAGATCATCTCCCTATACTGACTCGATATGCACCACTTTCGTTTTTCATAGCGTTGCACTGAAAGCTAATCCTCAGCTATGGGCCCACTATGACTCCCAAATCCTCACATATTTCCAAGCAGCAGACAAATTAAAGCTTCAAGTACCTTGATATAGCGTCTAGAGTTCTTAAAGATACATAAAACCCCAAAAATTAAAATAAAGAGAAGGCACCAGGGAATATGAGCCCGTGCCAATATATGTATAATGTCATTGCACCCCATCACCATAATTCTTGAGAAGTTGCCAGTAGCACATTAAGCAATAGGATTGCTATCTGCTTTGGATGTCTCAGTCAGTTCTTCACCTGCTTCCTGAGGGTGGAGAACTGCCTTTGGACTACATGGTTTTCCTTTTGCTGGAATTCTCATTCAGATTTATTCTTCATAAATGTTTCATCTGCCCTACGTGTATTCAGGGAGGACAGAGCTGGGCGACATGCCTCTTACATATGGTGTGGAAAGCACTGAGGCTTGGGATGTTCATTATTCCCATAGGAGTCGGCTCCACAGTCTCCAGCAGGCTGCCCAGAAACATCTGGCTTTCCTACAAGGCCAGAGTTTGTCTGTCAGGCTGTCTGAAGACTACTGCTAGCTGGACGTTCACTGGACATTAGCATCTGTTGAAGAGTATTGAGCAACACCTTGCAACAGCTGGGGTGAAAATGCCAAGTTACATTCATAGACACTTCAACAGGAGTGCAAAATGTTAAGTACTACAATTGCAGTGTGGGGGAAAGGCTAATATTGCTCTAATTCCCATGCAAAATGTCTGTAATGATCACCTGAAGTTCAGTGCTTTAGCTTCACCACATCATCTGCAAAAATGGATGTTTCTTTTAACAAAGTAACAGCAATTCTCCGTGAGAAATTACATGAAGAATCCCAAGTGCTGTGTTGAAAATCCTGCTGACAAACACCTTTTACTCAGAGTACTGTGCAACTGAATAAACATATTAAAATTATTATAAATAAGAAAAAAACAGAGGAAAAAAAACAATGACAAAATAAAGTTGCTTCTCATTGATCACTGACTTCCAAGGAAAATTTAAGTGTTTACTACTGCAAGAGACATTGCTCTTCCCATAAACTTGCAGATAGGGCTTTTCTTGCTGATGCCTAATAATGATCCCCTGTTAATGATCCCCCATCATTCATCATCTTTCTTTCTCCATTAACTTCTCTTTCTGTTCACTCCTCCAGTCTGGGAAAGGCCCAATGGACTAATATAATCTAGCCAATTTTTAAAAGCCCCAAGTCCCTTTTAAAAAACCCCAACACTTTCCCTATCTGAGAAGCAACAACAGAAACTTTTATTTCACCCCAGGACTCACTCCATATGACACCTATAAACAATAAATCAAAGCACCAGCATCACCCATCTAACCTCCACTACTACTCATACTGGGGCAATTAAAAAAACTTCTTTTATTTTTTTGGGGTTAATATGAAATGACAACCCAAGATGGGCTAGCATAGATATCATTTGGTATCATTGTAAAATGATATGACATTATATGACTAATCCAGTTACCAACACTTCAGAAGTTGGGAAACTTTCTGTCCCAGATGGCTTAGCAGGTGACTCCTATAAATTACACAGTACATTACAGCAGCATCCACCAGTCTTGTTAGAATAAGAAGTCAGTCAGCATTTCCATTATAAACCTGTATTTTCAAAGTTTATTAGATAGCCATAAAAACATTCTCTAAGCTGAGTCTTGGCACACAGAGGATTTTCACCTTATGAACAAACTTTCTGTGTTACAGAAAGTAGATAATCATCTGAAACTCATGTTTCAAATTAGATCAAAATTTTCAAAGCTGATTATAACCAAAACCTCTGAATTTTTTAGACCTCCTCTTGCCCTTCATGCTTTGTTACTGAGGATATTAAGTTGAACAAGGATTTGTTCCTTTATGACCAATGATTTCTTGCTAACTGATCCTGAAGGGAGGTGATTGAATTTGCAAGATGGTAATTCCTTTCACAACAGTGCACCAGAATGTCATAAAGGGAATACTACACCACATTCTAACAGAAGGATGTCTCAAGCTATGGTGAAAGGAAAAAAAAGGCAAATACAGTTTTTGAAAAAAATCTTTTAAGTTTGTCTGCAGTCTGATTCTCTGTCATTAGGTGCAATAATTGAGGTGAAACCATTATAATTTAACAATAGCTGAACTTTAAGGTAGAAATGAAATGGAAATTCTAAACACCTCCACATCTCATGTATTTCTCACTGTAATCTGCACATACTGACTTCTAAACATGCACACAACAGACTTAATCCCAAATAGCCCAGAAATAGTAGCTCAGGCACAGAATCAGGACTTCGAAGGACACGTGGTGATTGTTCAGTATGTAAAGTATTAAAACCACTTCTATAGGTATGTCTGAAAATTGAAGCAGACAACAATGTGAATTCTGTGCCACTTAAAGCTTCTTTGCTTAATGCAAGGAGCTCAATTTGTACAGGTTGTTAGCTCAGACATTTGTGTCCCTACACTTCAGTTCTGTCTGCCTGTGTTACAGAAGTATCATCACACCAGAGGTAAGTGGGGCACCTCAGGGACCATGGCCCCTACAGACCTTGGCTCTCACAGACTCACATCAGCCACGTGGTGCATGTTGAGCACAGTGCAGTTAACAGTCCCATGGAGAACAGTCAGCCTCAGATAGCTTTCAGAGGATCTTCTGGATCAGCTACTGCCTGTTCACGTCTGCCCCACTCTTACAGATGAAGCAACAAGGCAGAACCACAGCTTTGTCTCCTAAATTTTTGAGAGGAGTTGACTGACTGCATGACTAACACCTGAAGTTGCCATTTTGGTTCAGTCCTTCAAACACATATTTTCTCTGAACAAATAAAAGATTTCAGCAATTTCTAAAGGACAGTTGACATGCAGACAGGCTGGCTCAGGTACAGGTGTCAGCAAAGTCAGGGTTATTTCCATGCTGTCAGTCAGGATATGCACATATCCTATTTCTTCTCCAGCCTAACTGCAAAGTCAGCTGAAGTCTATGGAGGGCATCTTTTTCACACCTTGACTTCACCTCACTGTCATGCAGGAAAGTGTGGAGATTCAGAGCTTTGCACCTGCTTTGTACTGATAATAATTTCTTACAGGGGTCCAAGGCAGGTCAGTGGCAACTTGAGCAGGTCAGGCAGTAACAGGCAAGAATCCAGAATGTCCCACTGAACAGAATGCATTAATTTGTTGTAGCAACAAACGAAATAGAGTAACAAATTAACAAGCCTGAAGTACAGATGAGAAATGTAACATTGATAACCTCACTCCCCAGGCTGACAGCAACAAAATAAGAGAAAGTCCTTTAACTTCCTCAGTGCTTCATCAGCTCCCACATCACCTGTGCTCAGCTACTCTTCTTCCTGTGGTTTTGCTCCTTCAAATCACAACATTACTAATTTACATTACACACAATTTACTGTATTTAAGTGCTTTTGGAAGAATGTAAGTGAAACTGATTTCTGTTTACATTTTGGCTTCATACCTGAGAAATCCAACATCAGTGGTGCCTGCTGTTCTTTGCTGCAGACTTCATCGAGCTTTTGCTTTGCTTGCCTCCCACCCAACTTGTGTGAAGTACCCTCCCTCACAGACTGAACTGCTCTCCATAGCAATATAGGAAAGACAAGAAAGAAAACGATAGGATGACTATTGACAGAGCACAGACACTTCATCCTCACAGTGTTTTTATTTTGGTTACATTCTGGTAAAATCACTGTATTCCAGCCGTGTTCTGATATGACAAAATTGCTGTCAACAAGTGGTCTGGGAAAGGCATAATGAAGGTCAAGACCAACCAAAGGAACATTTCACATTCTTCCTGGCCAAGAAGGCTTCCCATGGTCTGAAAGATCCACAGACAAAAGAAGCTCTTTCCCATGTGATTCCTAAACTTCTGTCAGCCTTTGCTTTCTTCATGTAAGTACAGAAACAGGAGATGGCACACAAACTTTGCAGTGAGAGGAGCTTTTCCAGTCTCTATGGGCAGAAGAATGTTTGCTTAATATCTTTCGCATTAAGAGAGAACTATATTCCTCTTGAGATTACTCCTCTGCCTTGTTTTTATCTAAGGGATGTGAGAAGGGCAATTAAAAGGATGTACTTGGCTGCAGCAACTCCCCAAACCCTGCAGCTACAAGATCTATATGTGTCACCCCTTGATCCACACTATTTTTCATTGCTACTTTTGTTGACACTATCTAGGTAGTTCTAACTCCTCCAGATCTACTGATTTCCTGTGGAAGACAAGACATTGATTACAACAGGCTAAATGACTGATGGAGTTTGGATTTCATGCTCTGCAGCGTTTTTATGCATGTTTTTCTCTTTCAGCCTTGTACTGTTGTCTCATTAATGGCATCCCCATTCTTTCCAGCTACCAAATACTCCTGACTACTGAGAGTTCTCCCCTCCCTGTTTCCAGAGAGGGTGGAACACCCTTTTTAACTGGCTTTTTATATTTTTTTTTTATTTTATTATTTTATTATATTATTATATTATTATTATTATTATTTTATTTTCTATCTTTTTATTACAGATGGAAAATGTAATATTCCTATTACAATAATTCACCTATGACACAGTATATATGGAAAAGTCCATCTAGCAGCCAGCTCATAGTCCCTGTACCAAGTCTGGGACTCAAGGCCCACCATAATGGGGTTTACAAAGGCATCATGAAGGTTATTTTTTGCACTTTTATTGTCTTTGGGTTAGTTCACTGTAGCCCAAAGGTCTTGGACACGAAATCAAGAATTTATTAAAGACATAATGTGGTTTTGCGTCCTAAAATATGTGGGTTAGCTTTAAAGGAAAATTTTACCTCTGGTGATTTTGAATTAGCAAGTGATTCACCCACAGACCATGTCAGCAGGAGGTGAGTAGCCATGAAGACTTCTGAACTTCATTGGGCTCCCTTGTTTTGCAAAATTTAAACAGTGCTGTGTTTCCTGGTTAAAAGGACTGCCAGCTTTTGTCTTAAAACCTTCATAACCTAATAAAACAACAGCAAAAGGAAGTATCTGTGAAGAACTGTAACCACGGCTCAATTAGAATAACATCTAAGACAAAAAAATCCCACTTGTTTCTGAAATGCTTTCCACACAAATAACACCTTGCTTATCAACAAAGTTCAAAAAAGATTCATTAAAGGTCAGATTGTGGCCATCAGACTGCAATGTGATGCATAAGACAGTAATAAAACTCTCATGCCAAAAAAAAAAAAAAAAAATCTTGGCACATCTTAAGAAGTCTTAACTCCATAGTTTCTCTATAGTTTCTATTTGGTGGCAGTGCCTTATTGCACTTATTTGCAGTTTCTACCTGGAAATGAACAAACTTCTGTTTAGCAACCAGAAGTCCCATTTTTGACAAGGAGAGGGACCAAACAGACATTGAATTTTTCTGAGTAAAATTGGTAATTTCTGTGGTTTCTTTAAATGTATGGGCTAATTTAAACAACTGGAGCCACTGGAAAATAACAAGAATCATTTTATGATGGAGGCCTTGAATACATACAGAGGTCTTTGGTCCTTTATGCAGGGACAATGACTGTGCAGCAAACTTCAGTATTACTGAGAAACAGGGAAAGAGTAGTTGCTTGGATTTCTATTTTTACACAAGTGAGCAATGCAGAACATAAAGCTCCTCCAAGCTTTGGCAAGAGCTCACAGGTAGAGCACAAGGCAGGACACCCAGAGCCTCTAACCTACAAGTCATCTCTATTAGCAGGCTCAGTTCCTGGCAAACACAAGTGCCTTAGTTTCATTCCACAAAAGAAACCACCAGTACTCCACTCTTCTGTTGTCCCGTGGTGCATGAGCAGACTGGGGCACTCGTCAGGCCTCCCCTGAGGCTCAACAACTTGTCATGCCCTTGTCACATACAGTCTGTCACATGCCAGGCATCCAGACCGGTACCCATAGACAGGCACTTGGTGTATTGGTGCATTTCCTTGCTTAAATCCATCACTTACGCCTGTGTTTTCCACTTTATCTACTTGTACACTCTACTTTTATCCAGTTTGACAGAACAATCTTGTTTAGAAATTTTAAATGTTTTTAAAACTTCAAGTTTTCAATAACTAAGAGCAGTGATCACCCTTGGGTTTGGATACCTTTGCACACATGTGTATAAATACACACACAGATGCATATGGTTGAGTGGATGTAGCTGGTCTGATTTCATGTGTATGCTGTGAGCAAATTACATTAAGTACCAAATAAACAGAGAAGAACATCTAATGCCTATCCCAAAGAGGAAGTTGAATAAAGTAATTTAAAAGATAGCACAGAACCCAAGGAATTAAATGAATGTTTTGCAAATATTTCCCTCATTAGTCACTTGTTTACTGTGATTCTTAATCTAGTTTTCCACAACTGTGCTTACCCTGTCTGTCCTATCTGTCCATCAGTTTACCCTAATTGTATCTGGCAGACAGTAGACATCTGAGAGGACACTCACACATATTTGCTGAAAATCTGAAATGTCTGGTGGAAACGGGAGAACTCAGCTGTTGTTCAATCTGTTTGGCAGCAGCTGACCAGTCCACAGCCATATGTTCTCTAGAAAATTAATATGGATGTCTCTCTGGTCATCACACACAGTGTCTTGCTCAACAGCAGAAAAAGCATTAGAGAGCTTAGAGTACTGTGGAGGAGGAATAGACCAGAGGCAGAATTGGCTGTGCAGTTGCAGAGGTAGACTGGCAGTATGGATAGTGCTCAAGAGGGCAGGAATAAAGTTTACTGCATTGAGATAAGGCATACAAGACACAGGACAACAAGCCTGAAATTGCTAATTCTGCTGCTCAGGGAGTTTTGATCTTTGTACAAAAACACCAAATCCCTTCCCTCAGATCAGGCTTCCTCCAGTGTTCAGGCTCCTCATCCTCTCACCATGGAAGGCCTCAACTTCCACACCTGCTTCCCCAGGAAAAATTTTGTTTGGGAACAGCCAGAAGTCTAGTATGCTGCTTGCACCAGGAGAGAGAGCACTTGGCAGCCTTTGCTCAGCTCAGATATCTCAGACTGTGATATGTCTGGATCACACCAGCTCCTGGGACTAAATCTTCCAAGTCACTCCCACACTTGAGCTCCTTCCACGGCAGTGAAGTGCATCTCCTCCAAGCCCCTGGCCTGTTCCCTCCAAAATATCTCTTCCTTTAATTGGTCTTGGCTAAGGAATGAGTACAAACAAATCCATTGATATCACAACTTAATGCTCAGCATCTTAATGCATCAAATTTTTATATGACTAAACTTAAACTCTTGGAGATACAATGCAAAGCTAGTCAACATCCATAAATCCAGCAGTTATAATGAAAATAATGTAGTAGAGAAAGAGATTTAACCACATACAGAATAGCTGAAAGTAATTCATGCTGTCTACCCAACTACCTGCCAGCGAGGTTGTAATTCAGCTGACAGTGTTCTCAACAGATGTTGTCTGACTGTCAAAAAAAATAAAATGTCTGGGTTCACTTCCAATATAGAAATGGAATGGAAATAAATATGAAATATTTTGCCATCTGTTACATTGCTGAGTCACTAGAGAATATTATCCCCAAATGTGCATACTTCTAGATTAATTGGTCTATAGCTGTCTGGCAACTAGAATTCAAAAAAATTCTCCAAGGCACTGATTCCACCACATTACAGAAGATATATGGAGATGACTGCTGCAGAGAGAAATATTAACCCAAGCACTAGGACAACGCTACAAGAAATCCTTGAAGATACTATGCTGTCTTATTATATATTAATTAAGTTGCAGATTTTTACAATGAGCCTCCTGAGAGCCTGTAAATATTGTGTCTTCAAGCAAATCACTTATTGCCTGGACTTGGTGCACAGCCTGTGCTTACAGGGATCTCTGTGTGCTGCACAGCAGGGTGGGATTGGGGGTGGAGAAAGGAGAAAGAGGGATTTCCCCCCAAGGAGAAAGAGGGATTTCTTGGGGTGAGATTTTGTGTTTATGTGCTGTTTGAATGCAAGCCCCTAGTGGGAGCAGCATAAGGCTCCAGGCAAGATGAAGCCACCAGGAGCTGCAGATTATGCCAAGATAATTCATCCACTTCAAGTGGCTGTGAAGGCACCCAGAGGAGCACTAAGCCTCCTCACCTTTGTGTCGTTTTTTTCCAGGGTGTTAATCATCACACCTTGTCTCACCAGGACGTACGTGCCTGGCACTCTTGGAGGTGCCTTCCAGTGCACAATATTTCAAATGACACTTGCAGAGGAAAGTCGTGGCAGCCTAGGAGGGCTGGGATGGCCAGGCAGGCTCCATTGTGTGTCCTGGCTGTAGGAGGCTGGAGGCACCTCCATGATTTCTCTGCTAGTTGATAATTCCCCCTCAGCAGGGAAGTCTTTACCTGATGGACATCTGCAGACAAAGCACCTCGTTTATGAACCAGTCAGGTGGCATGAAAGGATCAGGATTACCTGCTCAAGGGTTTGCATCACCTTCTCAGAGCACAGCAAAACTCCCCAGTCTTTTTCAGGAGATAATGGATACTTTTCAACACCAGCTTAGCATAAAAGAAACTGTAACCTCTCAGCCAGATCTCCTCTAGACAGGAGATCAATCCTCTTGTAACTCACTCCAGACCAATCATGAGGTACTTGGCCATGTTCTGCTAGAGCACCAGGCAGGACATCCTGCTTACATGGGGCACTTTCTCACGTCAAGCATTGGGCCAAGGTTACCATGGTGATACTGCAATGGAGATCAATGGCCTGCCCCAAATCTGTCTGAAACCATGGCCACAATTTACCTATCTGTGCTTTACCCCATTCAAATGAAGACGTGTTTGGCAGAAAAAAAGCACAGTAGAACTGACTCTTTAGAAATCCTCTTTTCTATTTTATAATATTATTTCTATATGATCACCTTTTTATTGCTAATTGCTAAATGACACCCATCATCCACTGCAGGAAAAGTCAGAGAGAGCAAGTGACCTGGGGCTTTGTCTCACACCCAGACAGCCTCTGGGGTGAGGACAGTTACAGCCCAGCTTATCCCTGTGACAGCAACCAGCCCCTTGTACCAGAAATACAGCACAAGAACACACTCCTCTAAGGCCCTGGGCAGCTTCAAATTACTCTGAAATCAAAGGGAAATGTGAATGCTAAGATCTCTCATCTGAGCTCATACCTGTAGTTTAGATAATCTCTGTAAAGACTCTACACTTATGTAGTCAAAAAGCTAAAAACCCACCACTCTTCTCAAATCCAGCAATGTGAAGGGTAGCTGAGAATTGAAAACCATCTAGACATTTTTGAAAGTAATGTGACATTTAATACTGTAAAATCAAAGCTTGAGAACCAGCCTTTTTGCAATGACATTTTATGAGTTGTATTTCAATGAACTCATTAAAAGAAAATGGATTTGCTGACTGAGGTTTTTCTGCTCTAATATTGGTTAATACTGGTTAATACTGGTGAATAATTTAAAAGATCCCAACCATTCAGTTTAAAAATGAGGCAGATAAAGGCATCTGTTCAGATACCAGTAACCTAAAGTATTCAAAGTGATGAGAGAGTCTTGAGACCAGGCACTAGAAGCAGATAATACAGGCAAGAACTTGACCTGTTCTGTTTACTTGAGGCATATGGTCTCACTGAATTCAACAGAAAGAACAGACAAAAGCCAGAAGACAGAAAAGAAGATGTGGTCAAAAACAATCCACATAGGTTACACCAGGAATCAATAACCTTAAACAGCAGAAAAAGGCAGTATTACACCAAGGGAGAGGGGTAAGATGGGGGAGAAGAGCAAGTCTTCATGAATAAACTCAGTAAATCAGGCAAACTCCCCAGAACATAAAGATAGCTCAGACAAAATTTCCAAGGTGGTTGTAGAAAAATGCAAAAACAAAGAGAAATAATTTAAAGGAAGTAGAGACAGCAGCATGGGGAGACTAAGAGAAAAAGAAGCAAAAGGCCCATCAGAAAAGCAAAGGTCTGTAAAGATTCAACAGGAATGATAGTGTAGAGAACAGCCCATATGTACTGAGCTTTTGGAAGAGAAGGCTCAGTTGAGTTTAAGAGAATTACTCCACGTAAGCATCATCATCCCAAAATTTATCATTTCCATGTTTGGTATGTCTTGGAATTGAAGCAAACCTTTCCTTGCCCTGGTCATAAGCATGTTGTTTAACAAAAAGAACTCAATTCATCATACCTATCAGACCAGGTTCACCTTTTGTCACACGACCAATGTTGCAGCTCTCATGCCCACCTTTCCCTGCATTCTGAAGCAAAAATAGACCAAGATTCTTAGTTTCCCTAAGGTGCTCATGATGGCTGTTCTGCATGATGTCTTCTCACAGAAGGTTTGTTCAATATTACCTCATCCTACTGCAAAGAGAGCTTCTTCAAGGATCTGGTTCCTCCCTCTCCACCAAAGTTCCTAACCTCTTCTCCATCTTTGAGTTCCATATGGTCATCCCCTCTCACAGGATGTCCAAGCAGTTTCGGGCTGTCATGGCTGACCCCTCTTCCAGCACTTTCTGTCAAGACAACACTGCTCTGTCCCACTCCCCCTGCCTGGCATCAAGTCTTAACCACTTTGCTATCAGGGAAGTATTGATGCCTGGGCAACAAGATAATGCTTGAGCTATGCAAAAAGCTGTAGCTGTGCAGAAGGAGGTAGTTACTTTGTAAGGGGATATGTGAATGAAGCACTTTTCAGAAATCAGCAAATTTAGCAAAACAAGCTAACTGCAAAAACTAACCACTGGCTATTTGAACACACAATTTTGTAAGTGTATGTTCAGAAAACAGAGGTGAAAAGTCAAGCCCGAGGAAGACTTCTGAGCCTTCATCAAAAATGACCACCAGGAGGCTGACGACCACCTTGTGCAGAAGCTGTGCATGTGCTGCAAGGGCTTACATAATCATGTAATTAGAAACTATGTTGCAATATGGAGGCTAGGAAAGTACAATGTGCACATTAAGTAAAAAACATAAGAGCTAGTACTGTGCAAAGAATGGGTGAGTGAGTTTGTGGTGGAGCTGTCCCCCTCACTCCCAGCATCGAATAAACAAACACCCGTTCCATAGGCCTTATACTATGGAGTACTGTCTTCTTGCCTAGTTTTTGGGCATCAGTATCTGAAATAGAGCTTTAAGGGTTTTTTTCCCTTAAATTGCAGATGTCCAGGGCAGGGTGTCTGTTCCTGGGTAGCAAACATTTTCTTTTCCTACAAATTGACTTTCAGAATACACCAGGTAAGTAAGGCACCCTGTGGGTAGCTACTCACCTGTGTGTGCACTGCTGAAAAATCCAGGATGAGTCACTTGAGTCAGAGGATATCTCTTAGAGCTGAATAACTCATTGTATAGGCTTTGCAAAGATAAGTGAGTGCTCTGGAGGGTTGGATTGTGGGATTTTTTTCTCTGATAATAATATTGGTAGCTATGATACTTTTCCTCTCCTTGCCTTTTTTATTTTCTGAAACTTTTCTCCATGGGATTTCATTTGCCACATGCACACGTGCATACAGTGCACAGGACAGTCTTAAGTGTTCTGTTTGTGATACTGGTGATGATTTTCTTCCTGTCTTGTAGGAAACATCTGAACTCCTTTTCTAACCCCAGTCACGATACTCTCCCCAAGGCATTCACTGCAGTCATTGCTGGGTATTCACCCTGTGGCCCAGTCCAGCATAACTGCTCTTATATTCCTGCCTCCTCATACCAAATATTCCTGGAGTGGACAGGGCAGCTTTCCATTGTTTACAGCCTGTGCCTGTGTGCTGTTTCTGCCTGCTAGAAAGTGGCAGCTTCACTCTCACCAGCCTGGATGTGTACAAGCCAACAGAATTCACTAGAACAAGAACTTTAAAAAATGCAGTGACATTTTATTCACTGCAAGAGAGAGATGTGGCATAATAACAGGTATCCAGCAATGTGCTGGAATTGAAGGTTTTTTAAATTAATCTAGACAGTGATTAGTCTGACCTGATCTAGCAGTGGCAACAGTCCTGTTTTCACCAGGCAGTTGCCACCAACATCACTTTCAGTGGTGTTCTCATAATTTGAAACTGACACTTGAAGAAAAAGGACAGCCCTGAGGTGGCTTTCAGTTGCTGATAGGGAATCCATCTTTCCAGTTGTGTTTATCTCCTTTATTAATTCCTGTATCTTGCATCAAAGACACAGTCTGTCTGGCTCTTTGATACTGGACTTGTTGGGGGGAAGTTCTTGGCAGACCCCTAAATGTCAGTGCTTGTGTCTTCCCAGTTTGGGCAAGATCAAGTTCATGGTGTTCTGAGTTGTTTTTATTTTGTTTTGTTTTGTTTTTAAATAAAGAATAGAATAGAATAAAACAGAACCTGGATGTTCACTTGGCAAATACAGATCAATGAACCAACTTATAGATCATTACACAATACACAAGATGGTTAAAATAAACATGTACTAAACAGGTAAAATGCTTAAAAACAAAATAAGAGTGGAAGTTACACTTCCTTTTTAAATATATTCCCCTAGGAAAGACAGTACTCATGCTAATTTAGAATGCTTACTTAATACTGGATACTTTTTCTCCAAGAATAGTGAATGTTTCTATAAATTTAACAAGCAAAGGTGCACTTGAAAATGGGATAAGAGAGAAGGCTTGGCTACTAATGCCACAATGAAAGTCTCCCACTCTGACATGTGTGAATGAAATCTCCACATACTTGATTTCTAGACTTTTTTTGGCAAATATGGTCAGCATGAAAGAGGAAGAGAAAAAAGAGGAGAAAGACTTTAAGGGGAAAAAATAGAGTAAATCTGTGCAGCTTTTTACTCTGCTGTTCATGAAATAAAAATTCGTTTCCCAATAGCCCCACAGCTCCCAATAGCCCCTACTGACTATTACTCCACTGTTCTGGCAAGTTGCTAATGGCCTTGCATTTTCTTTTATTGTCATCAAGAGTGTCTGGAGTTCATTAAGAATTACGGGAATAGCCTCCATGCTTTTCAAACTAGATTTGGGAATATATGCAAAAGGGATCAGTGATTATAGGCTTTGCTAATTCTATGGTAGCCCATGACAATCACTGGAAGAGTGAATAAGAAAGAACAGCCACTTGGGAAGCTGTGAAAAGTTGTTAAGTGTGTCTAATAAAGCGTTGTGAAAATGGAACATAATATCACTTATTTGGTAACTGTTGTATTTAAAAGTCCTATCAGGACCAAAAATAAACTAAAAAGATAGTATTTTTGATAGCTATAAACTAGAAGAAAACCTCCTATTCTATGAAATTAAAATCAAATACTTGCACCCATTCACACGCTTTTAGACCATAAAGATCTAACAGTGGCAACGTTTACTTATAAGATCTTATAAGACACAATCCTTTTCCTAAAGGGGAAAGAATGCATGCTGAAAACCCAGAGGACAGCTCAGGGAGCTGCTCACAGAGAGATTAGCTACCACATAAAAATATTACATTGACTCAAACATGGGACAGAAGTAGAAAATATGGCCATTGAGGTTTTATTTTTTCTTCTATTACTTCTCAGCATGTAATATGTTTTAAAAGAGTCAGGAATGTACTAAAACTTTTAATTCAGATTCTCAGAATTTAAAGCCTTTCGTGCAGCAGTCTTGATACCTTCCATACATTTTTTCTTATCTGTGAGTATTACTTATAACCAGATGTTGAGCTAGATGCTCCTACTCCAAAAGCAAGAAATGCTAACTGAAATGAGGCTGGATCCCAGTGAAGACTACTGCTTCAAAAATGGAAAAGTAGACCAGTCAAGGTACTAAGAAACATAACCAAGAAAACAATCCCCTAATGTTTTGGGCCAGACACAGCATCTGGCCTATCTTTAAGAGCTGACGTGGATTTCTGCAACTTGTAATCCATTGCTACCCCTGGGAAAGCATCTGAAAAATATTAGACCTTCTCACCCGGTCAGTATGGGCTGACTTATTGACAGGCATTGGTCATCTACAGATAGTGCAATTCACTTAACTGGCCATTTTACTTTCACCTGAACCCGCAGAGAAGAGAGTACAGCTTAGTAACAAATGAAGAGTTGGCTGGGGACAGAAAAAGGAAACGGGCGCAAGAGCACATGGCTGTGCAATGCTTCTCCTGCCATCAATCTATCTACCACTCAACACCTACCACTGCCCCCTCACCCCAAAAGCCAGTTTCCACTGCTTGCCTTTGCATTTTTCAGTGGTCCCACACCCTCCAGTGCTATTGCACAGAAGAGGAAAAGGGAATGGAGTGCCCCAACTTTCTGAGGGAAAATTTCCCTAGAGTTCCTAGAGGAGAAGACAGTATTTGCAAACGCTGGTGAGCAACACCGGACACATTGCAGGATTGGACCAAAGGGACAAAATGCCTGTTGAACTGAATGTGACCAGATACCAGGGGCTTAAGCTGTGTCTGACTGAATTGAACAAAGCCTGGGAGGTGAGAACATGGCCATTACTACAATAAGTCTACGTTTTGATCTATACTATAAGGATGAGCATTATCAGGAGTAGCGATCAGGGCACACACATTCCCCTGGAGATTAATCACTGTTTGGAAAGAGCTGAGGGACAGACAGCCTTAGGGCATTAACCCCAAATGGCCAATAATCCCCCAAAATGCCATCTACCCATGCCTTTGTCACTCTTAAAAGGTAAATAAAAAACCTTTGAAAGGGAAAGGGACAGACTGAAAACCAGTATTTTCTTCTTCCTTCCTGTGGGGCAGTTCAGATGTGTGCAACAAGTTAAATCAATCACATTTTCAAGTATTGAAATATCAAACTTTACTGGGACAGAAACAGTTCTCCCTTTTCCTCCTCTCTCACTTAAGAATAAAAGTAAATACAGTGCCTATAAGAAACTGAGGGGGAGAGATGGACTGAGATACAATGCTGGGCTTTTATCCATTAAAAGGCCACGTCGATCTGACCACTGTGATCAGTTTTTGAGATTCAAAATAGAAAAAATGATCTTCGTACTAGGTGCAACTAACTCCCAAGATATCTGTATACACATAAAGTGAAATAATTAGACCTTGAATGAAAAATCTTGACAGTACAAAGAAAGACCATGATCTAATATCAGAACAAAGTTAACAGATGTCATTAAGTGAGACGATTAGCTGATGACGGAAGGTCGCACCCAGTTTACTTTTCACAGTTGACAGATCAAAGTTATTCGTTCAGTTTGAGCAAAGACTGAATACAGTTACCCTAGGAAAATCCTTTCACATAACATTAAGTCTCTCTCTGTCTTGTGTTTCTTAGACATGGATTGTCAGGAAAAATACTAGTGAAATAGTACAGAGCAAGGGCAACTAGCTCAAGTCATAGTGAATGGAAATTCCCTTAGTAGTAGGTAAAAATAAATGTGTAATTGTATCCAGTGGCCTTCACACTTGTGAATCACGTGCCTGAGATACTATAAACCTGACTCTAGCATGAGTTATGCAGCTGTGAATTGGGAGAAGCCATTAAGCCACATCCCGACACAGATCCAGCCCCCAGGTCCCCTCTGATGCCAGTTCTCATTGTCCACCCTCACCCACATTCCCCTTTCTGCCCCAGCCCCTGCCTCACTATCACTCTAACCCAATTATCCAGTGCTTGGGCACAAGGCCAGGAAGGACCATCCCCATTGCAAGTGACTGTGGGCTGGGTGCCACTGCAGGTCTTAAGTGGTAGGGAAACAAGGTGACAGGTGGCACAGGAAGAAGCATAGCTGCCTTTCCTCTTGTCAAGCCCCAGCCTGGTGCCCAGAGACCACCCTGTGCTCTGGTGGTCTCAACAGGTCCCCTCAAGTCAGTCTCCATCAGTGTCAGCAGAGCAGTGCAGCATCACCACCAGTGCTGGGGACACACCAGTGCTCAGCAAGGCACCACACCCCTCATGCCCAGTGGGCATCCAGCATGGCTAGTGCACGCTGCAAATAGCGAGTTGGGTTGCCATAATTCCTATTTTTGCATTAGATTTTTACATAGTATCTGTCCAAGTTTTGGATAGTTGTTGGGGTTTGCTCCCGGTCTTTCTTGCTTGTTTTCCAGAACTGGCAGAAAAGGGAATATTTAAAACTCAGATTTTAAACTTGACCTACATCATACCTTTTTTGTTACAAAGTGTGATTAATTTTACATTGGTTTTCACTTAGAGAGATACTGAATTTTTTCACATGCAGTCTTGAAATCTAGAGTGAAAAAACACACAGAAAATATCCTCACCTTCAGTAAATTCACTTTAGTCCAGTTGTGCATCCAATACTTGTCCATTTACTTAATTACAACATCATATAATATGCAATCTGGTACTATGTTCATTTTCTTTTGTCTTTTCAGTCTACAAGCTTGATTGGGTTGGTTTAAAAACTATGAGCTTTTATCTCAACACTACCCACTTTGTATTCAATCTTTCAATAATGCACGTGCCCCCATCTAAAGAAAAATGAAACAATAGCTTCCAAATAAGTCACAGAACAGGTATTAAAAGCATGCTCATACAATAATAAATAAAGGGAAAAATAACACATTTATACTGCAATACATATATTCATAAACTCGGTGTGGTAGAGTTTCAATAGGCTGCAATTCAAATATTCAACAAAACCCTATGTCAGCTAAAGTTACCATTTGAATGCAGAGAGGCTAGCATTAAAGAATGTTTTAAAATGCAGAAAGATTATGCTGGCCACTGCCCTGTGCAAATTGAGGGATTTGTTGCCTGCCAAACCTGCTGCAGGATGAGAATCAAGACATTCAGACCCTGACAGGGAAGAATGATTGCTTCATTGTGTGAAGGTATTTCTGTTACATGAAGCACACCAGCAGGGTTCTTCATCAGAGAAGTGCACAGTGGATTATAAAATCTCTTAACTCTGTGGTCCTCAGGAATTTCAGCAGTTATCAAAGTAAGAAGACTAAAGAAAGTGGTGCCTAACAGAGAAAAGAAAGGAAGGATTTAACCTTTGTCCTGAGGGTGATAAAATAGCATCACATGGCTGAAAATCAGTCTAGCTTCAGCCATGTGATGCAGTTGACACAGTCACTTTTGTGAAAGTTACAGGATGGCATCAGTAGTTGAAAGGTCATATTTGAAAGACTTTCTAAACACACCATCAAAATACTGGCTGGAAGACTCTGTGAGGCCTTATTATGCAGTTACAAGTCAGGACATATTTGTTCCTTTTTGCACTGAAAGCCCTTGTAACATTCCCAAGAGCAGCAGGCAGACCATAGGAACCATAGCACACAGTTGAGACATTTGCTTGTGGTACAGGTAACATACCAAATCTTACTCTCACTGCACAGAGGCCATCTCCACCTGTCTCAGCACTTCTACCATGCCAGTTACAGCAGCATTTAGGTGGAATTATGTATGGACTTAACTGCAGACAATTTCTAGAGGCATCACTGAAGATCTGGACCAAATTCTCTGCACTATGTTGGTGTTGGTGTTGTTGGGAGAGCATAAAAATGTGTTTGTGTGCTTCAATCTTCTTTTGAGGGAACACATGTTCCTCAAAGCAGCAGAAGCTCTGTCACTACTGTGGGTTCAAACCAGACTGACTTTACCTGTGGAATTGGTAATTGTTCTTTATTTCCTCTTCTCAAGACTGTTCTGCTCTTGTCTTCCATGACCCAGTCCACGATGTCCTGTTCTTCTCCCACTGGTTTAATGACTAAGCCTTCTTCTAGTTCTTCCCCTACCCAACTAGCCAATCCATCCATGTCTGTCATGGCAAACCCAGCTCCTCACCACTCAGTCATGAGTGCTAACAAAGGTAATCTCCTACTAATTCTCTTGTAGCATCCTCATCTACTTGTAAACATGTGCTTCTCTCCTGATAATTCTGTCTCTTCTGAATTTTTATCTTCCCCTGTATAAGTCTGTAAATTACTCTGGCTCAGACAATTAGCGTGCTTAGCTTTCTGCTGAGATCCGTGTGATCAGAACTCATTTCCTAAACTTTCCTTCTGAAGTTTTCCTGGTCTCCCATCATCACTGGTAACACCAAGGGGTTTTTCACAATCTACCCCACACCTATAAAAGACACCAACTCTTAAGAAATAGATGATACAGCTGTCTTTCACCTCTTGCAGATAAATAGTGAGCTTCTTTTTAAATTGACCTCTCACATTACAGAAACTTGGACGGATCCAAAAATTTTCTCTATAGTTTTGTGATCCTATTCCTGCATGCTGACTCATATAGCATCAGATGAGAGTTCAAGATCCAACAGCAAAAACTGCTATAAGTATCTTTAAAGGGGCACAGCATAAATTTCTCACACACTTTTTAGAATATTTATGCAAGTCTCTCTAAAGGGGAACAGGCAGACATCCTAAGCTGAACAGCCTTAAGCAAAATTTTTTCAAAAGAGTAGGCTGCCAGCTTGGGAGCAGCACTGAACTTCTTCTCAGTCCAGAGTAACCTTCTTAAAAGCAGATGAGTGATTCCAGTAAAACTTTTCCCCACTTGCCCATACAAGTAAGAAGACTGCAAGATAGCCCCAGATGAATTTATTCTGCAAAACACCTTGAAAAAGCCCAGAAGCAAACAGAGGCCAGGAACTCCCCCACTGTGCTTTGAAATGATCCTTTTGTTCCCCAGAAATCTCAGATCTAATCAGTCAGCTCATGAAGAATGAAAGAAGCCAAGTTTACAGTCAGCCTTCTTCTGTCTATTTAAAGAAGAGGTACAAAGTTGTGGGAGCAGTGCAACCTTTCCATGCCTGTGACCAGACCTAGGAAAGGATCCTGTGTGCAGCTATGAGTACAGTTCATTGCCTTGCCCCAAGGCAGCTCCAGGGTGGCTATTAAGTAATTCCAGCAATGACAACCAGCCCCTGATTGCTTTTCAGATGATTTTACAGACACACTGCTGGCTAGGGAGCTATTAAACCACAGGCCACGCAGGACTTGCTGGGTAGTAACAATTTTTCATAATTGTCTGTCACTCTGGCTCATCTCTTCATCCTGAATGATTTAGATTTTAGCTGTGCATCTGGCCCCACGCCCCTGCTCTGGGCATGGCACTCAGTGCCTGCTTCCCAGCTGGCTGCAGCTCTCACCATCACAGCACACACTGTCAGGCTTTCCCTACCTTGGCCATCCTGTTCATCTCTGAGGCATGAAAATATCCCTTCAGTCTATTTATGAAGGGCATACTTCACAAAAGGCTCAACATTCTTCCCATCACAAGCTTTTAGAACAGGAGGCTAACCCCAAATCATTTCCAAACAAACATCCTCTTTCCCCTATTTTAAAGCCAAGTCTGTTGTTTTCTGATGAAATTTTGAAGAGAAGGAATGTGGAACACATCCCAGAACACATCTCTGCATTCAAAGGAAAGAGAGGAAGCTATTAACCAGAGTCGTGAATTAAAATTAGTAAACACATCGTTGTACCCAACAGTTATGGAAAGGCTTCCTGTTGGAGGGAAAATCAGTGGCCAGTTCAAAACATAGTCTTCTTTTTTTTACAGAAAAATTATACTCTCAGGGGTATCAAAAGTAACTTTTTATAGCCAGGTTCTAAATTTCTGAAACTTAAGATGTATTACGGGAACTTATAATATTAACTATATTTAGTGGGCATTTTATTGTCCAGAGAAGCCATGCTATTAAAGAAAATATTTCTTTCCTAAGCTATATATATGTGTGTGTGTGAGTGTGCCTGTATGCATGTGTCTGCTCTTGAAGAATTTCACATGGTCAGCAAAAGAACTTTGTGTTTTATTTTTAAATTAATATAAATGCTCAAAAGATCTTACACTAGATGCAAAAGAAAGAAGAAATGCATTTGTGACTGCAAGCATTTGTGACTGCAAGCAGCCAAAACAGTTTGCAATCTGTGTACCAGCAAGAATTGGTTGAATACCTTATAATAAAGTTACTGCTGGTTTTTGCCCACACACCAAGAAAATGTTTCAAGGGTCTGTGTCTCTTCAGACTTCTAATTCAGGAAATAGTTAGGAGTGGTTTCCATACAAAAAAGCAAGCAGATATGTTCACATTTTAAATGAGAGGGACAAAAGCACAAGAATAAAAATAATGCTTTTGCTTGAGCACATTTCCCTCTGTGACAGTCTGCACTGAACAAAACACCCTTGGTCTGCAGGCACTAGAGGACTGGGAAATGCTAAAAGTGCAGTCAGCAGAAAGTAGAGATGACATCTGTCCAGCAATATCACATATGAGGTGGTGAAAGGGGTATGTCCAGCCACATCCTCCAACACAGACACTGAAATGTTTACTCAAAATTCTTAGTCAAAAACTGGGAAGTGAACTCTGCTTTCCTTTTTTTCCTCTTTTACCAGTAACCTGGGAGGTTAGCTATGCAAGGGTAGCTCTCACAGCCATCTCAGACTTGTTCAACAGCAGCATGAAGGGAACATGGAAGGAAGCTGTTGCCATAGAAGTGGTCACCATGTATATATCCATTTCCCATGCACCCAGACCCAGCTGCTGGGGAGCAAAGAAATGTTTGCCAATAATTGCTGCTTTCAACCAGTCATCTTCATAGCACAGAGAGAAGCCTTCAAAGTTGAAAACTGTAGATCTTGCATCACACTCAATCTCAAAAGAAAATAAAAATCTTGATGGTTCTTTGCTTTATTTTTTTTTTCTGACCCCAAAATGTAGTTGTTATCTCTTTAAAGGAGGGTGGCAAGCCATATCTCTTGTATACTTTCCTACTTTGTGTAAACCCTCATGTTGTCTTATCTTACCAGGGGATCTGTTGCACAACCATCACTCACAAAAGAAATCACAAGGTCATGAAAGTCTTATGATCTGTCTGTGGTGCAATTTCAACCAGCAACAATGAAAGTCTCTTCAGTGCGATCACATTGACCTGATTTCTTACAGAGGTTTCTATTCTGAAAGGACAGAAACATGTACCTGATAGTGCCACCACCATATAGACTGACCTAAGTTGGTCTGGTGAGCCCTCCTCATATGCTCAGCCAGCCACAAAACCCAGTGTCTTACAGGTTGAGCCATGTAAGAAGAGAAGCTGGTGCTGGGCTTAGTGAGCTCTGCACACCAAGGAAGATGGTCAGGGTGCACCACAGAGACAGCTTTTCTTACAGGTCTTCTTTTACTCATCAGCTCCTCCTGGAAGTCTTCTCTCTTCTGCCACTGCCAGTTCAGGTGGAGGTCAGGCTGTGTGCACTTCTTTCTTCTCCCTCTTATGACACTGTTTCTTACCTGTCCACACACAGATGTGCACTCAAATTGCTGGTTGCATCTTTTCTGCCATGGGCATTCAAACTGCTCAGCTTTGTGGTTGTCCTTGTCCTGGAAAACAAACAAACAAACAAGCAAAAAACAACTGTCCTGCAGCTAACATAAACGGAAGGCCAAAGTTAAATCTGTCTTTCATAACAAGACTTAATCCAATTTATTGCTGAATTTAATGTGAGACTGAACATATATTATGGCTTAGAAGGAACATCAGCCTTATCTCAGACAGAGTAGTCCTTAGATATAAAGGTAAATCTCCTGAGGGCAAGGTAGGCAAGCAGAGCTGGATTTATTATTCAAACTTTTTGAGCTTACAATGACGGGTTAGAAATCTCATGAAAACATGATTTATTGGAAGATTTCTAATATTTCCTGCTTCTGCTGGGGCTGGAAGTACCACAAGAACTACATTTCTGTGGTATTTTGGTATTTCCACTTGTGGCCTCATCTGGAACTAAAAAGGGAAGAGGCATACACACTTTGAAATGGTGGGGGTTTGGTCATCTGCCTTTTTTTAGAATCACAGGAAAGATTTTTTCTAAGTCCACTTTGAGGCAACGTATTTGGGGAGGTATTCTCATTCTAGCAGATGCTACATAAGATTATGACTTTTCAGTTACATAAAATTTTCACTTTAGGTTGGAATTTTATGCAAAATGCTCTCTGGCTTACTGGTTTATATGAACTCTACATAGCTCTGCAACATAAGAATTTCACGATGTCAGTCATGCATAATAATAATATAACAATCTAAAATAATAATGTAATAAATCCACTCACTAGTCATCCTGGGCCAAACTCTGACAACCCTTTGTGAAAATGTGCTGCAAACACATGTACAAAAAGTCTCTTAGCTCAGTCCCACTGGCCTCAAGCCAAGAAGTTATCTAACGGCAAATCAACAGACAAGTGTCACCAGAAATGTCTCATAGCTAAACAGCTCTGCTGTGAGCATAAGTTATTCCATTTCAGATGTGGAAAGATTTAATTGGGTTCTATGCAATTAACAAACCTCAATTATGAGTAATTTGTTAGTCATGCTTACTTTTGGCTAAGCCTTGTTTTCCTTTTCTCAGCTCTCCCTCTTGAAACACCTGCAAGTAAACCCACGGGGGAGTGGGGGGCAGGGGGCAGTGGTTCTGGCCAGAACTCTGATAAAATGGTACAGGTTTTAATTGTTTCTATGAAAACAGCTGCTCTCCTTAGAGAATGTGCCCATGGGCAAAACTGTTTTCACTTCAAACAAAGGCCTGAGGAGCTGCACTGACAAAAATTACCTGCTGGAAACAGTGAATCCGTGTGTGTGTCTCCAACCCAGCCTGGTGCTGCTCCCCATCTTGCTAACCTGGTCAACCCTGCATCTGTGCTGGGCAGGTCTCAGGTCACCTCTGGAAAAGAAATGGTCTGGTCTGCCTCTCATTTGGACATAATAAGAGCTGGGGCAGCAGTCCAAGGCAGGGTAGATGCTTTTGAATCACCTGGTGGAATACACCTCCATGCTGTGCTAAATACCCTGCTTCCACTGGGAGTGTAACTTGTGCTGTCCCTCCAGCTCTCTTATTACACAGTGCATATCTTAAACCATCATTTACCTCCTGAAATTTTAACCATACCAGCTTTCTAAATACAGGCCTGTCTCATATTACTGCTCAACAAAAGTCTTTGGAATCAACAGAGGATGAATTTTATTCATGGGCTTCAATCTATATATGAAGATAATTGCAAAAAAACCAGAAACAAAGCAATTTTGACTATGAAAAAAGAATTCTGAAACTGAAAGCCAGGGTTTACTGGAGAAAAGATCTTACAGATGCTGATTGTTCTCATGATGGGACAAAGAACAGCAGTTCCTCCCAACTTAAACCCAGACTATTAATTCTCCACAGTCAGCTGTCCTGGAGTCTATGTAGACTTGTGATCCTCTGCACTGCTGTTTCTGAAAAGTGGTGTTCTTTCAATGGAAGGGAATGTTACTCCAGCTTCAGTATATCAGGGCTTAGAGAGCTCAATCAAATGGGAAAAATGTTAGTCCAGAGATGGAAGCAATATATCATGACCAGAAATCCTCTTTAGCAAAGACTTAGAGGCAGCCTAACACAGCAATATTATTTTCAGGCCCACACTTAAGATGACTGCAAGTATTTGTGTTGATGAGCAATAATTTGGGTGTCTTTGCTCAACTCTCCTCTGCTCAGCATGACTGGACAGCCAGCATGCCATTACAGTCTGCAGCCCCTCACCCTGGCTGAGGGCACTTGTTGGAAGGAAGCAGTACCAGGTCTGATGGTGTAAAATGCAACCAAGGGAATGCCATACTGACATCTAAAACATAGGAGAGAAAAGAGAAATCCATGGCTGGGCTTCTCTGAGCTTGTCTGCAAGGCTCTGCTCTATTCTGCTGACCTATCTCTTGAGACATCTTTGATGAGGCTGCCCACAGATTTGTACATCTGCTCCAGCTGCTTTTATTCTCTCTGATCTCCTCCGTCACTCTTCACTACATGTTCCTTATGGCAGTTAACATCTCCCACTTTATGTCCAGTAGGTACACAGGACACTGTATCTTCACAACTGAAGGCAACAGGGTCTGTCATAAATCAAAATTTTATTTATTTCAAACTCTCCAGTCTGAGGCAAACACCATGGAAGCCTGAAGTTCTTTTTCCTTAAAGACGTAACAGAGAGGGGCAGGTTACCTGGACCTTAAAAGCCAAAATCTTACTAGGTTTTACACAAAAAATGGATTTAACCTTTAATGGAAAAATATCTTCTGATAGAGAAGTTGATTCCAATCAAAAAAGAAGTCTGTCACAAAAATTCAGCTACCAAAAAGCATCAGAAATATTTAATACTCTTATGAACATAACCAGAGAGTAATTAAGCTTTGGAAAAGAAATCTCTGCAGCAACAGTGGTTATGTACTATGTCCTCATTTGCAGGGGTGAAAACCAAAATCTAACAAGAGAACTCGCAGATTTAACATAAAATAACAGCCTGGGAATATAAATAAAATGTAATATAGCAAATGGGGAATAATTATTTTGTGGATTTATGACACCTGTTTCCCTGTTCCATATTCAGGACTGCTAAGGGAAAAGAAAAAGGTACTCACAGAGGTGAAAAGTTCTCATAATTCTTTGTTATTATTATTTTTCAATTAATTTCTAAATATATGCTTACCACACAGTTCTTTATGAAGAAAAAAAAGGCTGAGCTATAAATAATATTTCCTCTTCTGGGAGTTATTTTAACCTGTAAATTTTTTGCTGTTGTCAGAAATGGGAAAACACAGAAAATATGCAGGTTTGGATTAGTTTTAGTCTAGGATCTTGCTTTTAATTAGATTCTTTTAAAATACTGATAGTGGTCTTGTAAAAAAATGGCACCAGAAGGCCAAGACTGATGTGGAATTAAATCTGGTCAAGGATATCAAGGACACCACAAAGGGCTTCTTCAAATACATCAATAACAAAAGAAAAACAAAGGACAATGTGGGACCATTATTAAATGCAGGAGGTACCCTGGTAACAGAAGAGGCAGAAAAGGCAGAGTTGGCAAACACCTTCTTTGCATCTTCACTGACAAGAGCAGCCCTCAGGGATCTCTGACCCAGGAGACACAGGGTAAAGGGATATTGGAAGGAAGACCTTCCCTTGGTCATGGAGGATTGGGTTAGAGAACATCTAGGCAAACCTGACATCCACAAGTCCATGGGCCCTGAAGGGATGCATCCACAAATACTGAAGGAGCTGGTGGACACCACAGCCAGGCCACTCATGGTCATCTTTGAAAGGTCATGGACGTCAGGAGAGGTGCCTGAGGAGTGGAAGGAAGTAAATGTTGCCCAAGTCTTCCAAAAGGGCAAGGAGGAAGACACAGGGAACCAGCAGTCAGTCAGCCTCACCTCAATCCTGGAAAGGTGATGGAGCACCTCAGTCTGCAGGCCATCACTCTCCACATGGATGGCAAGAAGGTGATAGTCAGTATGGATTCACTAAAGGGAAATCATGCTTGACCAGCCTGATTGCCTTCTATGATGAAACGACTGCCTGGATGGATGGGGGGACAGCAGGGGATATTGTTTTACCTTGACTTTGGCAAGGCTTTCAAAGCTGTCTCTCCCAACATCCTCATAACTCAGGAAGTGTGGAGTGGGTGAGTGGACAGAGAGGTGGTTTGAGAACTGGCTGAACAGCAGATCCCAGAGGGTTGTAATCAGTGGCACAGGGTGCAGTTAGAGGCCTGTCACTGGTGGTGTCCCCCAAGGATCAGTACTGGGCCCAGCACTGTTTAACTTTTCCTCAATAACTTGGGTGAAGGGGCAGAGGCCTCCCCAGCAAGTTCCCTGACAACACAAAGCTGGGAGGAGTGGCCAATACCTCAGAGTGCTGTGCAGCCCTTCAGAGGGACCCTGACAGGCTGGAGAGATGGGCAGAGAAGAACCATCTGAAATACAACAAAGGTGAATGCAGGGTCCTGCACCCGGGGAGGAACAACCCCAGGCACCAGAACAGGATGGGGCTGACCTGGAGGAAGCAGCTCTGCAGAGAGGGACCTGGGCGTCCTGGAGATCAACAAAGAATGCCAAAGGTATCCCATAGTACATTTGGAATACCATTGGCAGCAGGTCAAGGGAGGTAATCCTGCCCCTCTACTCAGCCCTAGTGAGGCCACATCTGGAGTGCTCTGTCCAGTTCTGGGCTTCACAGTACAAGAGAGACATGGAGCTGCTGGAGTGGGTCCAGAGGAGGACTTCAAAGATGATGAGGAGACTGCAGCATCTCTCATGTGAGGAAAGGCTGAGGGAGCTGGGCCTGTTCAGAGATGACTGAGAGGGGACCTCAATTATGTCTCTCAGTCTCTAAGGGACGATGTCAAGAGGATGGAGCCAGGCTCTTCCCAGTGGTGCCAAGCAATAGGACAAGAGGCAACAGGCAGAAACAGATGCACAGGAAGTTCCACCTGAATGTGAGGAAGAACTTATTTACTGTGCAAGTGATCAAGCACTGGAACAGATTGCCCAGAGAGTCTGTGAAATCTCTCTCAGTGGAAATATTCAAGAACAGTCTGGACACAATCTTGTGCCACGTGCCCTCGGATGACCCTGAATGAACAGGGAGGTTGGATCAGATGACCCACTGTGGTCTGTTCCAACCTGACCCATTCTGTGAGTCTGTGAATTTGTGATTATGTGACTCTCTCCCTCAAGTACATTCAGGTAGATACACAGGCTTCTATACCAATTACCATAAACACACTAAAGGGATTAACAGCTTCTGCCTAATTATCTCTTCCATCCAATTTCCCTCTGACTGGTTTCTAAGTACAGTGTCTCATATCACAGCAAGTCAAATACTGTTATAATCATTCCAACCTCCACTGCCAGTGGTGACTCTGGTACCAGCAGGTTGCACACTTAGCAGTATTACAGTTAGTGATGGGTGAGCTCCCAGGCAGCAGTGATAACCCCCTGAGACCTTTCCCTGCCCCCTAAGGAATGCAGCAGGGTCATGGCTTTAGTGGCCTCAGATATTACAGAGATGGGCACCCTGGAAAGGCTTATCAATTAATAAAGTCATGACTTTAAGTGCTTAATTAAACTCAAGGGACAAAATCCTCCTTCTACTAACAAGCAGGGAAGAAGGATAACTGTTGTATTTGTGAATGCAGGAAAAATGCCATACTTATAAAGAAGTCTGTGGAATTCACACTAGACCAGTAATTTTTTCAATGTTTTTGAGCACCAGTGCTGGTTCTTTAAGGCATAATGCAGTTCCTGCAAAAGCAAACACGTTTTCAGAACAGATGCCAGGGGATGGGTAGACAGTAGGACACAAGGGCTCTAGACTCTATTTGCTGCCCAAATGCTTGCCCCTGAACTCCCAGTAGTCAAGTAACTTTGTGAATTACTTTAACCTTTGCTTCTCAGAAAATGCACTTTACTTTGATCTTTGAACCATGATCAATAGAAGGTGCAGAATAGCAGGGAAGAATTTTTTGGCTCAGGGGGAAACAATGTTGTTCAAAATGCTCAAATAGCCTTTAAAAAGCTCCCAGTAGCATGTGTCCGGAAATTGCAGACCAGTTTTTGGCTTTTTCCTGATAGTTTAAAATAGTATCACAAATGCAGTTCCCCATCTTCATTCTGTGGGATAAGAGCAAGACCTGTATATGACAAGGATATTTCCTTGTAGCAGCAGAATTTGAATTTGAACCCAGACTGAACTTGATCCCCTGTCCTACAGCTACAATAAAGTAGATGCAGGTGCCATATGACTACACTGTCTACCACATTATTCAAGAAGTTCCTACACATAAATAATGAACATTTAACAAACAGCTACATCAGCTGAGCAGCTTCCAAGACGCATTGGTCTACCACAGGAAAAAATGTACTTTTTGCAGCAGAAATAGCAGCATTTCACAGTCACTCAGGGAGGTTGTTTCCAAGGATAAGAGCCACAGGCATGTGTACAAATTAACTGGTAATAAACATTCTGACTTTGGTTACAGTCACCAGGCCAAATTCTGTTTGACGCTATATCTGAACCATCTTCAGAGTGGTTTGCTGCAATCCTGAAAATTACTGCCTAGATCCACAGGTGCATTAAACTGATGCTCTTTGTTCTATTCTAATGTCAAACCTATACTGCAGTAGTGGGTTACATAACTTATTTTTCTCCATTGAAACACCAGTTTGGCCATATTCCTTGCTTAACCATGTTGAACAGCTCTCAGGTTTGCATCGAGTGAAGTCACTCCAAGATGCTACAGCTCCTTATCTGTTTGTCACTCTGAGGATGAGTCCAGTGCTCATCATCTCACCCCTGCCCAGCATCAAAGATGCTTTTACAGCCCAGGAAGAGAAGACAGCACTGGGTGGTGTCCTCTGAGTACGCATTCAAAAACATCATCGCATTTACAAACAATTAGTTCTTGTAGAGCCACACTGAGAGTCAAGACCTCGCTGCAGGTGCTTGGACATCTGCTGCCTGCATCAATGCTCCCTGTCTAATCCTCCAGGCAGGTATGGAGGAAACAGAGGAGTCCAGTATTTACTGTAAATCAAGCAACAGAGAGGTGAAAGGAAATATTTTGGCTCCAAATGGATCCTTGTGATGGACAGCAGAATATACTGAAGGATTGAGACTGTAAATTGCATCCATGACCCAAATGAATACACTTGCTCTCTTTTTCTGTAATCCAGTGGTGAGCACTTCTCTCAAACATCTTGCTAGTAAATACAAACTCAAACACTTCTGCAGCATTTGTATGTGTACAGCCAGACCCATCAGTGAGGCTCATGCCATGCCAGTTCTCAAAGTGTTGACATGGTGTGAGAAGGACCCAGCAGCAAAGGGGAGGAGGAGAGCAGCAAAACCAAGAGTTTAATACATCAGTGCTGTCTAGGGGGTGGGATGGATGGCACAAAACCATGTTTTGCTCTGCTTCTCTCCTCTCTAAAATACTGGTATCAGGACAGATGTTGCAGCTATGGCCAGTATTAAAGCAGTTGAGAAACTGTCTTCACAGCCTGCAATTCACTTTCCAGCTTCTACACAATAAACACAATTGCCAGGGTTTACTAGATGAGTATCTCATAGCAATTTATCAGCTTTATCAGCCCATGTCTTTCAAGGGATAAGAAGTTTTAGCATCTGCTGACCTAAAATTCCTGCTGAAGTTTAAGCTGACATTTTTCCCTTCTGTTTGCCCAGACTGTAAGCATGCACAGCACAGCTGTACCAAGCACAGCTCAGCCAAGTGGCATTATCTCTGCTCCTTACCAGGGTGGTGTCCACAATTTATGCCACACTAAACCATAACAGGGTTCATTTTGGGTTCGTAAAGCAGCTATTTGAGAAATTTTATATCAATGTATTCTATTTCTATACTTTTAGGTACAATTAGGGAATGATGGTAAAAAATTATTAGCAATATTTTTGTGGAAAGCCAAACAATTCATGACAGCTGAAAAGTGGTTAGAATATGGGATTTTCTAGTCCAGAGGATTTTCATAGTCCAGAGGGGGAGCAAAGCAATTATCTTTCCTGTACTGCAATCAGACTTACATTTAATTTAGATCATATGCAATAACTACATACCTTCATCTCACAAAATTAGTGTGAAACTAGTAATCTGCCTTTGTATAACTGGATTCCATCAGAATACCCTATCAGTATTTGGTTATTTCAGGGCACAGTGAAAGGCAGCTTTCTTCATTCTGACCTGATGTAAACAATAGTTCAGCTCCACAGCAAAGTCGACCCAGATGACTGCCAGCAGTCTCTTCCAGAAAACAGTTCTGTGATTCAGAAATGAACAACAGATAACCCTTCTTTGGCTTTAGGTTGTGTGTCCTCTGATGAATTCCTTTATGTTTTATTGTTCAATTGCTTATAGTTGCTTATAAATCAACAAAATATTTTCTTAACGTCAGTGCAAACACATGGCCATTTCTGGCAATGTATTACAACAATTTTTCAGAGCTAGATGAATGCTGTCTTTGATATTGTCTTGGTTTGGAAAGACAGGTATCTGCCAGGGAAACTGGGGTTTCCCTTAGAATAGAGAATGCAAACCCCCCACTCCTGCCAAATTATAATTTTGCAATTAAGGGCTCTCAGGCAAAGATTTGGGAATAGGAATAACAGTTCTTTACTAGTAATATCAATAATACAAATGTGGTAGAAACACAAAACCACCCCACCAAACCAGCAAACAAACAAACAACAATTTTGGAAAGCCCTGACAGAGTCAGCTACAACCTGATGCCCTGTTGGTCAGGACGTTGGTAGCAGTCCAAAAGTCCTCCTGGGGTGGCAGATGTGGTTCTGTTGGAGTGGAGATGATCCTGAAGCCAAAAGGGTCCAGAGGTGGTGAGAGGGAGTCCGGTGATGGTGAGAAGGGTTCTGTCTTCCTCCAGTAATCGGGGGAAGCAAGAGAAATATCTTGTTCCATAGTCCCAGTTTTATCCAGGTAGGAATGGTTGGCTCCCCCCACTGGGTGGAGCATCTCACAATAGAATGATGGAATGTGAATGTACTATCTTGGAGAGGGTAAGTTTTTTTGGGGATGTGTGCTTTTAGGGGTGCAATAGGATGATGGAATGTGAATGTACTATCTTGGGGAGGGTAAGTTTTGGGATGTGTGCTTTTAGGGGTGTTTAAATGGTCCATTAGCAGAAAAAAGATAAGAAACAATGCCCTACCTGGTTTTAACAGTTGGGCCATTATCAAAAGGCACCCGCCCCACTCCTTCCAGAGTAAACAAGAGATAAAACAAAACAGCTCCCCAGCTGCTTTCAGCAGATGAAAATAGAATACACATCCTAGGTTCCACAACCCAAGACAGATATCAAAAATATTAAATGAATCATATAAAAGATGTCAGTACAGATATTAAAAATCATTGATTCACAAGAATATTCAGTGGCGTAGTAGAGAACATGCTGTTCTTCCCTAATCAAATGTTTTGAGCTTCAATAACAGATGCCCCTACTTCTATTTGCCTTAATTTTAAAATGCCTTACACCTGTGAATTTCTAGTACTGTAGCTCTTATTGCCTCTTGTTGTTGTTGTTGTTATATACTCTATGTGAAACATGGTTTTAAAGTGTTGGTTATTTTCAGATTGTGAAGTATGTGAGAACAGCCCTCCACCACGGGACAGTCCTTGCTGGGTTCAGTTCATTTTAGTGTGCTAACAGTTTATACCAATGGGAATAATGGGCAGCTCACTCAAAGCATTATTCCTATAAGAATTGTGCGTGGGAGCTTGTCTGCAAGCAGCAGATTCAGAAAGATACTGCATGGATCTGTAAGTAACATCTTCAGTATCTCAGCCTGCTGCTGAGGAGATGCATGTTGCTGCTTTTTTTTTTTGCCTTTTTTTTTTTGCCTTTTTTTTGCCTTTTTTTTTCTTTTTTTTTCTTTTTTTTTTTTTTTTTTTTTTTTTAAATCCAACCAATCATCCCATCATCTCACTGCTTTTTGCTTCAGGAAATCAAGTTCCCTGTTTCACAAGGTCCTGGAAGACACTTTTCTCGGATCAGCCTGACAGCATCATCCCAATGTCAGGGTAAAATGTCATTAAGGATGAAACGTGAGTTCCCAGCATAACATTTTTCACTCTCTTTCCTCATGCAGTAGTTCTTTCAAACATGCTCTCATAGCCATAAAAGTACCTTTGTCAAATCTCTGTTTCTGTTTTTTATGCAGGGTCTGAGAAGACGCTTCACTAAAACACTGTACAGTTTATGACTGCTGGGGCCCTAGAAAGCTTGAGTACACAAGCAAACCATAAACATTAAATATTACACCCATCATGTAGTATTAGTTATTCATGAAGCTGAAAGTGAATCTCTGAAGTTTCTTATACTTCTTGGCTCTTACACCTTCAAGTATTTTCAAACTAGACTGTTCTACTAAGTGGTTTCATTAGACAGCTTTAAGCTATATGCAGTTCTGTGTTGTTATGTTTTAAAACTTCACATACTCCTTGGTTTAAAAAGTAATGCCTACTCTACAGTTTCCTGCTTGGCCCTTTTTCCTCTTGTCTTTACTGTCTTTATCTTCTGTGTAGAAATAAACACAGATTCTTCCTTCTGAGCCCTATGACTGCAGCAAAAAAAAGGCACTACATACCAGCCGAGACCAAAGACTCCTCTGCCAGCCATCTTTCCTTGTAGAAGCTGACATGTCAGAAAGTTTAAAGGTAGAGCCAAACAGAAAAGGTGTGGTTTGGCTGGCATAACTAGAAAGCATGCCAAGGCATTGAGGTGACTGTACCCATATAGAAAAATAAATACATAAAATGATATATAGGGTCACTTTGACCACTGCAAAAGCATGCCAAAATATTGTCACTGTCTTGGCTCTGCTGTTTTAATGGCTTTTGCAGCCCAGCCAAAACCAGGCTCTCC
Source organism: Phylloscopus whistleri (assembly GCA_017589585.1). Lineage (NCBI taxonomy): Eukaryota > Metazoa > Chordata > Aves > Passeriformes > Phylloscopidae > Phylloscopus > Phylloscopus whistleri. Next base: position 198,771 of record JADMLD010001391.1, read on the forward strand.
ATTAGCAGCTTCATTCACTTGCTCTTCTCTGTGCAGGCAGAGCAACAGAGCCATTCCAACACCAGGGGCTGGGCACAGCAAACACCTTGTTTGTAAAGAGCAGGGGTTCTGGTCAGGATCCCTCTGCTTATGCTTCCTGGTTTTCTCATTTTTACGATAGCAATGAACCTCCTGATGCCTGTAAGACTCAGAACGGGGTGCAGCTAATTAGGAATGTCTCTGAGGTCAGCTGTGTCCTAGCACTTTTCTTTCAGTATCTACATAGGACAGTCTCTTCCTGTGAGCATTCTTCAGTCCAGTTACATATTCCTACTGGTTTAAAAGCCCATGCAGACATTTGAATTTGCTTTCCCTGCTTCCCTGACACTACCACCTTTCCTCCTCTGTTTCTCAAGGAAGATGCATGCCAGGCACAGTGACATTTTCCTTCTCAGTGAGGCCACCAGTTAAGATAGAATAAGAGATAACATGAGAGTGACACAATACATGGTGCAATGTAGCAATTTGCTCCCTTTGGACTAATCTGATGAATATTCTGCCAGGTGACTTCTGCAAATGCAGTCAGTGAGCAACTCACTCACTCACAGGAGCAACTCCTGGCCAGGGAAAAGTAGCTGCCTCATGCCTTACCCGGGATGTTCAGCTTTGCTGAACAAAGATGGTTATATGCCCCCTTTTTTGTCCAAAGAGGACTTTTGCAAGTTTCACTGTAGTGTATTGAGCTCTGACAAGCTGAAAAATCAGAAAAATATCTCAGCTTCTGACCATATGCAAATTTCACTGGTCCATGCTACATCAGGGAACCCCTGCTGTATAAAACACACGGATAGGAATGTCTCTTCAGGTAAAGCTTCATAGATATTAATATAGCAGGAAGCAGAAACACAGTAATTCCCAATAGACATCCTAATTCTCTTGGACGGTGTTTCTAAATGCACATCTGGAATTCAAGAGCTGTGTTTCTGTGTTAAAGACCTGTGGTTGGGTATACCTGTGTCCTTTTTTTGGATGTTGAAGAGCATGGTACTGGTACTTGGAGAACACTTACTATGTTTTTAATTATAACCTCAACAAAAGACATATATTTTTTTACTCATTTTCATTCAAGTTATCATCCCAGTCCAGTCTTAGTATTTTTCTTGCTGTATTGTCTTTCTCGCTTATAGCAGACTGATGGACTTTAGGAGCAAATTTCAGTTCGCCATCTGACTTCTTTCCAAGCATAAAGTTTTGAGGAATTAGTTCCTTTTGCATATTGAGTTGAACTATTGAGTTCTTGAACTCTTAAGATGGTTTTTAGTAGAACATTCAGTCTTAGCAAAAACATTATCAGGATTTTCAAGGGTGGAGGTTCCATCAACATCTTTAAGAAATTTCTTTCAGTAGAAAATTATCTTCACTACTAAAGTTCTACAATGTTTACTTTAGCTTTTAAATATTTGGCTGGTTTTCTTATTTCAGTTGTCATACCTCTGTAGTACTTGTAATTTTGTGTGCATGTGCTTGAGAAAGGATTCACCTCATTTGTCTGTATCCATCTGGGAGCTGAACTTCCAGCCCAGAATGTCTCTACAGTCATCCTGGTGGAAGACAAGTGTCTCCAAAGCTCAACTCATCCCACCTCCTCTACAGACCCATCTTAATATGAGAATGACTGCTTTTCACATTTGTCTCTATGATCCGCATAAGAAGGGCAAGTACTTAGATCTGACCTAGAAGCACAGAACTACATGACTAAATTTTAGATTGCCCTAATCTCACTACCAAAAAAAAATTAAGAAAGATAAAATGAAGTTGTAGAAGCATTGCCATTGAATGAGGCTGCCCTTCTTTAGAAGTCTTTGACCCACTCTTGTTTATCCTGTTTTGCCATCGGCCCAAAACACGTGAAGCTGTCTAGTCTTTATTTAGCCATATTTAACAAGATATTATCTTCTGCTTCTTTTGAATGATGGCAGAATAATATTAGGGTGTATTTTTCAGTCTTCTTGACCATCACCTAATATTTCAGGATGGAGAAACACTACCTCAGGCTCTAGACTGCTTTTTTGAAAACCTGTTTTGCAAGCTGCCCATAGCTTTAGTTTTAACATCATATGCTTTGTTTCCAAAAACGTGGAGTGTTTAGCAACTGCATCTGAACACTCTCCTCAGCACCTGTTGGGACTGAACAGATATGATCAGTCTGCATTAACTGGCTTGTCCTCAGCTGCAGAAGAGTAACATGTACTGACCATCAGAGCCAGATCAGTACCTGCACTGTATTCACTATAAAGGCAGCTGAAGGACAAATCACACACCTGAACCATGGGCAGAGCTCGGTAACATACAGGGAACTGGATCTGGGGCCACACACATGAAAAATTGTGGCAAATCATCATCTGAAAGCAGTCTTCCAAAGGTCTAACTTCCAGATCTTAATCAGTCTGGATATTTTTGCAAATAATTATTAATAGTTATTTGTAGCATTTAAAAGGCAAACAGTTCTCCATTCTGTTCTGAGCATCATTTTGGAGAACCACCTCCACGGCTTAAAAAAATTACAATAATCAAAAGTCCAGTGAATTTCCTGCTTCCCCACAAGCCCCAGCCACACCACAGGTTTGAGGGCGGTAAAATTGGGGCAGTTTGGATCGGAGCACTATTTTGTATTGACAGCCCAAGGTTAGAGAAACTTCTCTCGAGTTTGACTCAGGGCTGGAAACAAAGGGAGCAAAAATTTCTTGGTAAGTGACCCAGGCCACCAACCCCGTCCGGGCCGAGATGCTGCGACATCCGTGTCCTCTCCGGCTACCGCCGCACGGCAGGGGACACCTGGGGGGGACACCTGGGGGGGACACCTGGGGGGGACACCTGGGGGGGATACCTGGGGGGACACCTGGGGGAGACACCTGGGGGGGACACCTGGGGGGATACCTGGGGGGACACCTGGGGGGAACACCTGGGGGGGACACCTGGGGGGACACTGGGGGGGGACACCTGGGGGGGGGGACACCTGGGGGGGATACCTGGGGGGGACACCTGGCCGGGGGACACCTGGCTGGGGACACCTGGGGGAGACATCTGGAGGGGGACACCTGGGGGAGACACCTGGTGGGGGACACCTGGGGGGGACACCTGGGGAGGGACACCTGGCAGGGGACACCTGGGGGGGATACCTGGCCGGGGACACCTGGGGGGGGCACCTGGCGGGGACACCTGGCGGGAGACACCTGGAGGGGACACCTGTCCGGGGACACCTGGGGGGGACACCTGGGGGGGATACCTGGCGGGGACACCTGGGGGGGACACCTGGGGGGGCTGGGGCCGCTGCCAGCGCGGCCAAGGCACGGCACGGCCGGGCTGTGCGTGCCCGCAGAGCACAGTGCCTGGTGGAACCTGCCTGTGTGAGCAGCTGCTGTTGTTTTAAAGCCGTGTTCAGTTGATGTGGAAGAATGTCTCTGAAAACCGCAGTGACTCCCACAGGTGGCTGCCTGTGTCCCCGATGAGCCAAGAGTCCCACCTTAGATACAGGGCTGCCCACTGGTAAATCAGACAAAATCTACATCCTCAATGTCCCTGACAAACAGGGAAGGCTTTGGACAGCACCTGCCAGGAAAGCAGGATGGCATCCTTCACCTGTGGTGAGCAGGAGAGGAAAGCACACTTCAAAACCAAGGAATCTTCTGTCTCTTCCCACTGAGATGTGGCTTCCAACTCCATGCAAGGTGATGCTTTCTAATCCCTAATTCTTCCTACTATGGAGTATATTTCCTGTTGCCTGAGAGCTTATTCATGACAGTATCAGGCACAACTTAATTTTCTGCAGCAAGGCTGCTTTTTTTTTTTTTTTTTGTGGTATGTCCTTCAGCAGTAACAGTTCACCCTTTAATGGAATATTAATTACTTGCTTTGTTATTACAGTACAGCAGCAGCTGCTGTCTTGTCATAGCAAAAGTTCTTTCATCTCTTTCTCCCTGCAAGCCCTTATCTGGTTCTCAACTCCCATAGTTTCTGAGCACCTCATACTCTTTTCACCTTCTCATTTTTGAATCTTGCAAGGCAATGAATCTCTTTCTCCCTAACCTGTATCCAGAAAAAAAAAGCATATGACTCAGAGTTGATACCTGAAGTTGTGGGCTAACACTATAGATTTTACATTTCCAGATGAATGACAGACCCTGCAAACACAGGGGATTAGCAAATTTCCAAACCTCCTAAATAGTTTCTAGCAAAAATATAGGAAATCTTAGAGAAAATAAATATATGTAGTTTAAAGAGAAATGCCAATATCTAAATTGCTGCTCAGTTTATAGTTTTCAGGCCACAGTTTCTAAATAGATGTTTAAACACCTTGGCTGCACAGTCCTTAAAGTATCATAGTGTGTTACTGCAAGCAGATTCTCTTTCATGCCAGAGAAAGAGAACAAAAAGTGAAGAAAGTTTTTTTCTTAAGAGGCCACAAAAAATTATCTGCTCTGGGGTCCAACTTCTCTGTGTGCCTCAACATCCAATCCTACAACCAACAGAGAGTGATGGTCACTCTCTAAGGACAACTTGTCCTAAAACAAATGCTCATGATAGCTTGAATGAATCAGCCTGGGAACAACCATTTCTCTTCACTGAGGCCAAGCAAAGAGATTCAACACTTGACTTCAATATGTCAATAATTAGGTGGTTATGAGTCCATTCCAGATCCTAAGAAGCCATTACACTGAGTGAATATTTCTGTGAGGGATTTCACAGAAAGCCTTTTTCTTCTCCCCAGTAAAGGACACTGAGAACCCAACTTTTCTCCTGAGATCTGGAAGATCAATAGAGGGAGCTCCCTACACACTCTCCATCCCAGACTGCTACTGCTCACCTGCCCTTAGCTGTCAGGCCTCCTCAGAGCACCCTCTGTAAGTTTTTGCATATGCACAGAGGGTTGGTGGAATAAAGGACTCTAAGAAATAACAAATCATCCCTCCATTTTTCCTGTGAGCCAGAGAAAGAATATGGAAGAATACGCAGTGAGCTCTGGAAACTGAGTTCAATGACCTCCATAACAACACTTCAGACCACCAAAGCTCTTCTAGGCTCTGCAGCAGGGTAGGGTAGTGGTAGGGAGAGACCTTGGCTCCCTTCAGGACCGTGAAGAATCAGGAAACTCCTCCTGCATTGTGGTGTATGTGTTTGGCACATTTGGACAACCAGTGCACTTTTGGCAGGCTATGGGAAGTTTTCACACTCGTGGTACCTGGTGTTACTTGTCTGATACCTTCAAATGCTGTGAAACACCTTACACCTTCAGATACTCTGATAGAAACATGCAAAGTTTGTAAAGATCTATGGAGAGTTTAAGAAATATCTTCATTCATAGCTTGTGAACAGAAGGAAGTGATTTTCATGAAGATCTGTTAATTTTGCCTGGCTGCCAGAATAGGGAATTACACAAAAGAAGACCTGAAATCCTTCTTGACAGGGTGAAGTTTGTTCACTGAAAGATAGGGAAGGGATTTCTCACACTGAAGATAGCACCTGCAAGGACTGCTTGGAATAGGTTACCATTTCCCTTGATTCCTAACAGTGAATTCCTAACTGGTAGTTAAAAACAAAACAAAACAAAACAAAACAAAAACAAACCAAGCAAACAAATAAAAACACCAAAACAACGAAAAAAACTGAACAACCAAAAATCTCAAAAAAACCCCAATAAATAAACAAACAAACAACAACAAAACCAAAACAATAAAAAAACCCCTATAAAATAAAATTATTATGAATGCTTAGAAGGCAACAGGATGGGATATGAACAGCTGGGGTCTTCCAGGGCCTTCAAAAGAAAGAAGCTTACAGTGGAAAGACTGAGATTTGTTAGGTCAGAAGGTAGTGTTGGAGATACCAGGCATGCTTTGGAAGACATAAATCCTCAGCACTCATATACAGAGCAACACAGGGTAATTAAGACAAGCAGAGGTCATGGACTCTTCATTCAGCCAAAGTGGGATGGAGGGGCTTCCTTTAAACACCAAAAAAATCTGTCATTCCTAACAAAAATGTCTTTGAGAGGAAATTATCATTAAGACAAAATTCAATAGATTTGTCTCACCTTGTCATGTAAGAATTCTGGAGTTTTGAAAAGAAAAACTAGACCCCCGAACTGCAAAATGAAAGTTGCCCCTCTGCGCCAGGATGTCCCAGATTGTGTGATGCAGGAGACTCAACAGAGTCAGCATGAAGTCATTTTGTTCCTGTCTCATGAGCCTGGGGACAGACCAGTCTAACACAGCCTCTTGCTGAAGACATAGATATGAGAACCCTGAGAAAAATCAATCTGCCCTGTTAATCTCCCAGTCCTACAAAGTTTCATTTTTCAAATAATTACACAGCAGAAGCATTCTCTGGAATACTGGTTGGTCTGTTAGGGCTTCCTTCACCACTATGATATATAAGTTATATGGAGAGCTATTACAGCTTCCTTTCTGTGGGAGAACAAGGTTTGAGAAGTTTAACAGCATGTCCTAAATCTTTAACTCATGACCTCTATTGCTTGTTTGGTTTTTATTCCAAATTGAAAGTACTTGACAGCTATTCTGATCTCAGGCTACTGATAATGTGCCTGCAGCTGAAATGTCACCCATTTTAAGGAGGTTTGGTATAGATATCAAAAGCAAAACAATCACTTCTCTCTTTGACTTGATCTCTGGGGCATCCAACCCAGATTGAACATTATCTGAAGTATTCAGTGAGTGCTTTCACAGATGTGCAGCTCCTTTTGAAGAACTGTCTCAAGCATCTTTTAAGCCTCAAGTATAAAATAAACTTCAAATCTGTTACAGCTTGAACAAAAAGCAAAGCTGGCAGTCATTCTTTCCTCTGAAGTCTTCTGTTTATTGTAGAGAGTTTTAACCATGTTTTAATTTAAGAATTTTTAAAATATGTATTTCTGAGAAATAAACTTAGATGACTTAACTGTAAATCAAACCTGAGTTGCCTGGCTGCTACCCCAGGCATCTACCAAGAAGGCTGACTGTCCTACATGTTCAGCTGCATCTCCCTGGCTGCCCCATAACCAGGACAAGCTCTGTTTATGTTTCTCTTAAAATACATATATCAGCAAGCCAGAGCTTGCACTGCTGGACTTTCTGCTCCCAAGGAGTCTCACATGACTGCTCTCCAGTGTGGGTACAGCCACACAGGTACAGCATAGAAAAACACTCCTGTCTGTGTAGGAAACCTCCTGCATCTGTACTGAGCAACAGAACTGATGCAGCCAGTTGGATATTGTGCAGTAACCTGCATCCTGGAAGAATCTAAAATTAAGTCAGCCAGTAAATCTGTGGGAGTGGCTGAAAAAGGAGTGGTGTGGGTGGGATGGGTGACAGGAGAGTAAGTGTGTCAATAATGCATTGGATTTGCAGGTAGGTCTGCACCCTAAGGCATTCCCCCGAGCCAGAAACAAACACAATAGCACATCTGTAGTTTTAAAGACTTTTTTTGACAAAAATTAGATGTGGTAGATGAACAACACAAATTTCAGCAGCACAGAAAGTAGCCAGGTGAGCCAGCAGAAACTGCACTACTTGTTTAAAATAACAGATCATTACATGTCAGTCAGAGCATGGCAAATGGGAAGGATTTAAGTGTATTCCCACCTGATCCAGACCTGGCAGAAGTTTTAACCATCACTGATGAGACTAAGCTGGTCATAACAAGCATGCAAATGATAACCCTGAGTACACTAAGTCAGCAATGGCTTTGTGGCAATAATAATTAATGGGTAATTACAGTAACACTAGCACACATCTACAGGCTCTGTGGATTACTAACTAGCAGAGGAAATGACCCAGCCCTCACAAATCCACACAATGGCACACTGCAAATGACTTGGCTGCTCCAATAAAGAGAACACTACAACAAATGGGGCATATGACTAAATTTCAGCAGAAGTCTCTGCCTCCACAACGGGCATCAAAAGTTACTGATCCAAGGGAAGTGTTCTCAATGAGCACAGATGCGGCAGCAAACACATGATGTGGTGTGGTAGACAGCATTGTGGATGCTTCCCTTGTATCAGGAGGGCAGGCTACTGAAAAGAAGCTGGACCATTCTCTACAGTGTCTATAGCACCCAAGTCAATCGATTTGCAATGTCTGGAACCACCTGAAGAACTAAATTCTTCACTTGTAGAACCAAGTTTGTGTATCACAGATTTGTTTTGGCCTTAGGTAGGTCATTTAAGTGATCCTGCATGACACCTTTTCCAAGTGATCTGAAATGTAACAAAGGTGTATTCTCTCTTTGATACTTTTATGTCCAGTGGCAAATAAATATCCTCTGTGGCAAATAAGTCAGAAACAATGAGAGATATAAAGCTATCAAGATACCGTATTTGACACACAGTACTGAGAGTTCACATAACAGCTTGATAAGAAAGGCAATATACAGCAACTCCAAGAGGTCTCTGGAGACCTGAACTCTCAGGGCTGACGAGAAGCCAGAAAGATCTTGAGATGGTTCCAATCTTTATATCCATGCCCACGAGGGCAGGGACTTCCTGAGAATGTGCCACAACAGATCCCACAGTCCAGGAGTTGCTAGAGCGGGGGAACCATGTATGTCTTTGTCACTAATCAAGTGAAAGTCAAATTCCAGACAGAAGAAATTTAAAAACAAAAATGACAAAACCAAGTTTATTTTCTTTTAGCAACAGAACCTTTTCAAGCCAGGAGACTATACAGACACTTTCACCATCAGTGCAGTCATCTAGAGAAAGGCCTGGTGTTCAGTGGGGCAGTGTGCCAGGAATCTCATTCCTGGCAGCAGGAAACAGCAGGTTCCTTGGACCCAAGGGTAGTGCAACCTGCAGTGATGGGGCTGGTGATACTTTTAGTGTGCAAGGTGTAGATGAGACAAACTGAGGTTGTGGTTAATGCTGTGGGATCCAAGAAATGTATTCAGCTCTCAGCATCGCCCCTCTCTGCCTTGCACGTTGCAATCTTTTTCCTATTCAGCTGCCTCGCCAATTTAGTCTATGCATGGAATTGCCATTGCTAGTCCCATGCCCAGAATTTCACTGTTGCCTAGGGCCTGCAATAACAGAAAATAATAATCATAATCTTAGAAACCAGATCTTCAAACATAAATTGATTTCCAGAGATGTTCTGGTCATTTTTTTACTTTCTCTGTGTGTGCAGCTCCCTCAGTGTCAGCATCGATTCTAAATACGCCCTGGATGGTAGAACACAAAACTCTCTGTATAGAAAAAGAGTTTTTCCCATAACACTCCATTTTTGTATAAGTGAAATGTAAAAGACTTTTAGAAACATTGGATGGGGGAAGAAAAATGAAGGAAGAACTTAGTCACCGGGATATGAAAAAACTGCTTTTTCTAGACATTCTGGTTGACTTCCAAGCTGCATCTGAAAGCTAGAGAAGCATAGTCCATCATGGCTGTTTTTCCATTTCCAGTCCTTTCCCTGAAGCCCTTCATTCTGTAAAACATTCCCTCTCAGTGTTGCTCACACTTCATCCTACCCATGACTGATTTAAGTGATGCATCTGAACAATCTGAGCTGTGTAAAACACAGCTTTGTACAAGCCTGACACCAGTGATGGATAGAGGGAGTCAACACTTTTTTTTCCTGCAGATGTGGTGATTTGGGAAATGCATAGATGCTGAATATGTGCCACTAGATCCATTAGTCTTTGCAAAGAGTACTGAGTATGCTCATGTGTGCACATGGTAATTTAGAAATATGCACAAACAGAAAAAAAAATCAGGAAAATTTGTAGAGCTTTCCTTTCCATTAACCTGATCTTTCAGCTATACCTTACCAACCAGGGAGGAGTGGATACCCTACAGCTTGGAGAGGGGGATTTATTTTCCTTTTAAAAACAACAGACATATTTTTATTTATTCATCCTGTATGTTCTAGCTTGAGCAATAGCCTGTACCATGTCAGACTTTATTGAAGACCTCCCACTTATGTTAAGAATTGCTATACTTCATGAAGTCACAAACTTCTTAGTCTAACATCTTGCTTTTAAGACTTACCAAGACGTTTCAAAGAAAATTCACAAAAATCCCAGTGGTAATCAAATTATGTAATAATTCTTTCTAAGATGCAACCTTCTTTTTAGCTGTTGGCTTATGTCCCTATTATTCCTGCTTTCCATTTTCAGTATTTATTCCAATAATCAAGGTCAGATCCTCACTCATTATCTGAGAGAGCATTGCTCACCAATTTCAGCTGAGATGCATCATTTCAGATGAAGGTGTTTTCTTCTCCTTATTGTGCCCATCATTCCCGTGGTACCAAAGCATTTGCTTTTGAAACAGGAGGATTTTTCAGTTGGTTGGGTTTGGACACTGTTAGTTTACTGAAGGACTTCATAGATCTTTCTGCTGGGCTCATTTATTAATTATAAAAGTTCATTTTAAGTGCACAGTAATTCCTGTGAGTGGTTCATGTACCTTTCCCAAGAGTTGCACAGCACCCAGTGAGCAGTGTAACCCTGCTCACATCCAAGAACTCCCCTCACTGTTCACCTTTTTCCTAGTGATGCTATTCTGCAGCATGGATTGCACCTGTTTTTCTTTCAGCCTGTCTAAACCTAGTCATTTTTCCTTTTTCTCATGTTTTCTCTTGTTCTATTTCTAATCACTGACAGTGCTTTCTTCTTGTTCTGTGATTGCATGGTTTCTTTAACAGCCTCTTCCGAGGGATTTTGTAAGAGACTTCTGAAAGGTTTGGCAATCTCCTGAGCAGAGGGTATGACATCATTTAGAGTTCAATCATTCCTTTTCCCTGTCTCCCTACAAAATCTGTCAAGGTGAGAAAAGTGGAGGGGACTGAACAGCCATTGCATGCATGCTGGCTGGCACAGTCCATCTGATGGTACTTTCATGGAAATTTTGGCTGCACTAATTTTGGCTGAATTTTGAGGGCTATTTCTGGAGGATTTAAAAACCTCAAGGACCTTACTTTTATACATGTAAATGGTCTTGACTTAATTTTATTAAAGAAATAAAAACATGCCCCCTCTTGCTTAACTGAAATAAGTTAGCTTTCACTGAGTATAAAGAAGTGGGATGATTGGAGCATAAGCCAGGATCCCTGATTTGTTGGGATGGCTTCTCTGAACAAGACAGGATCATCATTCGTCCCCATCATTATCAATCAGGCACTTCTCATGAATCATAAAATCTTCTATTTGTTTGTTTGCTTGTTTTCAACTATACAAGAAAGAGAAATGCTCATTTCAGGAACAACTCTGATTTTGTCTCAGAAAATGGATAGGGATCCCCCATAGTAAATCTTAACTGATACTGTGTTACCAAAACAGATACAGCAAGTCCAATGTGTTCTCCTTTCCACCTAAATAGCATTTTTCTGTGTTGTGGTATTCCCTGACTGCACCACTTGGCTCATTGAGAGAGCAGAATGATTCAGTGTAGCTCAGAAACAAACTGTCTTCTATCATTAGGCACTTGAAGGGTTTGCCAGATAGATACAATGTGGGCTGTACTTTTGTCTGAGGGTATCAGCTCATACACCAGCCCAAGTATCAGCAAACTTCAGGATTAAGGTAAGAAAAAAAAATGAAATGTAAATAGATAGAAGTTTCAAAGAAAATGATACATTTGTTGAATGCAACCCTTTTCTTTTCTGCCTTTTGACAACTGATAATTTATAACAACCTGCACTAATTTACTCCCCTTTCAAATTCTTATTTCCCTCCTTCTCTCTCCCTTTCTATCCAGCAAATGGTGCTACCCACAAAATTTCCAGCACTATGACAGAAACTCCCATCACGGAGGTGCAGACCTCACCTCTACCAATGACAGCAATGCAGACCTGAGAAATATTGGTGCGAGGAATGCAAGAAGTCACTACAAGAATATAACTATACCAGCAAATTAGGCACACCTAGGTTTAGATACCTACACTTTCGGTACTGACTGGAACAGCACTCCCTGGCTCATGACATTTTTCTGCCCAGGAGCTGTCTGGCAGAATGGTCAAAAGTGTGCATGAAAGCATGCAACAACACAGGTGAGCACTCAGCACTTCTGCAGGGCAGTGCCATTTCCTTGGATACAGGGAGCCACCAGGCACAGACAAGGCCAGTGCACACCCAAGCGAGGCATGGCTGCAAGGGACTGAGAGGGGGAAAAATGAGGGATGAAGGCAGATAAAAGATATGTCAATATTACTTTATCTTTAGAGTGAGTACACGTGTGGAATATGTAAGATGATGAAAAGGTAGAACTAATTAATTTCTAGAAAATTACCCTCAAATATATGGATGAGGGCAATTAAAAGGCTTTAGCTGTTAGACGGTAGTGAGGTTCAGGCATGCACTGCTAAAGAATGCAAACTGCTTTAAAATGAAACTGATTCAGTATGAGAAGGTGATTTTCTAATGTGACTGACAACATAAGAGCTGCTGCGTTACCTGGTGCTGCAGGTCCAGGAATGGCCCCATCTAAATGCAAGAACATGTGCAATGGTGTACCTGAGCAAGGCCACCTGAAGCCCCTTTGCCAAAGAAGCTGGCAGCCAACTGCTTTGCAGAGACATCCTTTCCTTACAGGTCAGTTTTCTGCTGGCTCGGGAGATCAGCAAACCACATCCATCCAATTCACCCTCTAATAGACTTAAACTATCAGGCTTTATTCCCTACATCTACATATAAGATTAATAAACCTATGCTTAAATCCAAATAAAAATATGGTAAATTTTTAATGTATGAAGACACTGTTTTGATTTTATTTGATTGGTTCTTAGCTAAAGACAATGGACTGCCTTGCTCTATTGGTATGCAAATGCTATTCCCATGTGTACAACCATGACCAGCTTTGAGCCAGCCAGCTTCATTAAGCCACTCCTTGGTAACTCTAATCCTGGTGTTATATATTCCCTCTGGGACCAGCAGGCAGAACCTGTTCTTGTCCCAGAAGACCAGTATTTTCTCTCAACTGTTTTCATTTCCATTTTTTAAAGCCCACATGGGAAAAGGTGAGATTAACGTGGCCTAACTCTGTGGCACTCAACCATTTAGCTTTGCTAAAACTGATGGGAATTGCTTGGGGCTGCAAATGAAGCAGTGCATGAGCAAACTGGATTGTGGGCTGAAAAGCAAGTATCCTATGTCTTGTGCATTTACCTATCCACAGAAGTTCCATCTGGTCATAAGGCCTTACCTCCAGGTCAGAATTGCACCCAATGAAATTGTAGAAGTGAATTTATAAAGTATCTAAAACCCTGCATTAGTATAATTCTGCCATTAATGTCACTGATACTTTTCCCACCCGTTAGGCACCTGGATTACCTCTGCTGTGCCATACTGCAAGTTTGTGTGTGCAATGTGGATAGGACTGGGAAAAAGAATCCTAGAGCTTCTAACAACCAACACAGAGGACCAAGAGACCTCTGGTGTAACAAAAGCATGCACCAATATTTCAACACATGTGCTCAGGATACAGGATTCCCTTTCACAAGTTGCTGCTGGATCACCCACTGTCTGGATCCTCAGCAGCCACCTTGCCTTAGCAAAATCTCCATTACTCCTCTGGAAATTAAACATGCCACATGAACAGTAATGTTTTTTAATGACTTGGAAATTCTCATGTCCTAACAAAAAGACTTGGTAAATTGGTATGACATTCTCTGGAGTGAAGGAAAGCTGTGCTTTGCTGTCTCTAATAGACTGCAAACCAATTAAGAAAAGTCAACTTCAGCAATGAATTTTGTTATTTTCTTTTCAGACGATTGTCTTGAAAACATCCAAATGAGACTTCACTTGACCTAGATTTAGGTAAACAAAGAAATAATTACTTCAAAAATATAGTGTCACAATTTTGGGAGTGTGTCAGTATTTTTGACCAAATCATCAACAACTGGAGAACTTTCCAGAAAGTCAAGCCTGAGTGTGTGCTGTGAACAGTAAAAACCTGAAGCATCCTCTTGAGGGTGTCGTGAATAGAGTAAATTCATTCTGTATTAAAGCTCCAAATTAGACTTTGCACTGTCTACAAAAATGACTGAGTATAGCTGTTGCAGGGGAAACCTGGAGAGGAGGAAGTGCTGCATACACAGGCAACAGGAGCAGGGATGCCTCAGCATTATCTTTCCAGGTTGATCCAAAACTCATCCCTTGGGTGTACTGCTGTCTTTCAACATCTCCCATCCAGCTGTGGGAAGGATGTGAACAAGTTCCAGAAAAGTACAGCACAGGGGCAACCTCCCAGATGACCAACAAAGTCAGAAAGGAGAGAAGGCAATTGCAGTGTCCTGCAGAATTTTTCCTCAAACCATTGTAAAATTAGTATTAGTCCATAAAATACATGTCTTGGTATATGTTTGCTTTCTTAACATGTTCCAGATACTGTAGTGCCATGGGAACATGCAATGTGTGGCTGTCGAGGCAAATGCTGGGGTTTGGAGCTGAAAACAGGGTAAATTAGTGTCAAACATGCCTTTCACTTTCTTCATGGCAATGCTACACTGTACCCCCATCTCCGAGACACTTTCAACTGTGCATGAAGGAACAACTTAGGTTGCTTTGGCACAACAAGCCATTACTGAGGCCAGACTGAGCACACACAGCACTTCTAGTCTTTTCTGACAGGAGGTTATGCTTTGCAAACAACAACGTAGAGTTTATCTTTTAAAATAAATTTATCTTTCAGCAAAGATTCCTGAGAAGGAGGCTTCCTAAAGGTGCCTTACTTGCTGCAAATGCTGCAAAATGTTTGAATTCCTCCAAATTTTCTGCAGTGTATTTGTCTCAATACAAGACAGGCTCAGAAGGAAATTTTTTAAACATTATTTTGTTTGTTTTTCACAAGGGATTGTTTTGTCAGCTTGACACTCACATAGTAATGATTTCTATAGCCATGATTTCAGGGAGCTGGAAGATGGAAGGATGGAAATGGAAAATGGAAGGTGGAGGTGAAAGATTTGAGGACTTATTTCTTCTAAAATACAATGATGGACATCCCCTAACTGCTATAGGGAGGCCAGTGATTATTTTTACTTGCATCTGACTGTAGTTCCTCATAAATTCCCTGATTATGTTTCAGAACTTTTGAGACGACATACAAGGTATTTTCAAGAAGTTTAAATGACCTTTCTCATATCAAGTGGAATTAATTGAGACATGTAATGACAGTATTTTTCTCTCAGCAAATTCCAGTTTGCCAGAAGTAAAGCATTATACAGGAAAACATATATTCCAAGACTTAATTTTCAAGGGCATTTTATAAAGACTTGAAATCAGCAAAATAAAATGTCTGTGGTAGGGTGACTTTATGCTGCTTGTATCCCCAATCGTCTGTTCTGTTTGTGCTGTATATTGTGTTCTGTACCTTTAAACCTTGTTCTGGGAGTGAAGGGAGAGAAAGAACAGCGCGCAGTTTGTTTTGAGAAAACTGCCTGACTCCCCCACATTGCTGCTCTCCGGTGTTCGTCCGAGGCACGGACAGCGGTGGGACAGAGATCTCCTGTGCTTTTAGCTAGCTAGCTAGGCAGAGAAGACTCCCTGGTTTTTTTTTAGTTTTTTTTTCCTTTTTTTCTTGGGACTGTTTAAATCTGCTCAAGACTGAAAAACCCAGAGGAACAGCGAGGGCTGGCACCTGCGGCCCCGCCGGGCCTGGACCTTCGGAGAGACTGAGTGAGCTGAGCTACACCCACGGCAAGGACTGTCTCTGTTTGCCATCTCTCTTCGGAGCGGGCAGAGGTTTTATTGTTTCATATTATTAATTCTTTGCATTTGTGGGCATTTTGTTTGTTAAATAAATAGTTTTTTCCACTTTTCTCCGAGGAAGTTCTTTTCCCGGACCGGCTGGGGGGAGGGGCCGTTTGGGTTTACTCTTCCAGAGGAACCCCTTCGGAGGTTTTCCCCAAATTTGCCCTAAACCAGGACATATATTTATTTTGGCGCCCAACTGCGGGGCCTGAGAGAGTGGAAAAAACTTACATTGATTGCATTTTTGGTTGTACTTTGTGTGGGAATAGAGTACTCAGTAGCCATGTTGCTTATTGAATTCCTAATGTCTCTTGGGATGGAATCCTTTCTGTGTTTCTGTTCCCTAGGCTTTTTTGAAGTTTTAATACCTCTCTGGTCCTTAGGTTTGTTTTCTTATTCAGAGATAGCTCCGATGTTGTCTCTAACACATAGCTTTTACACTAGAGGTGCACGAATTAGGATTGTTATTGTCCTGGGCTTAATGTTCATGATTTATAGGAAGTTTATACAGGTACTGGAGTTTGTGCCTGGTATGTTTGGTTTATGGCTTCTTCATCCTACCCTGCATCCTAGTTCCAGTAGCATGTTTTGGGGATTTATTAATAATTGCACCCAGTTTGTTAGAGGGGATGAAGCTTTTCAGTCTTTCCTTTATTCCTTCTCTTTTGAATCGGTTACATCACTTTTAGAGAATGTTCAATGTCCCCTGACTGTTAAAGAAACCATTTTTCTGGTAGGCTTCCTCTATATGTTCTACAGCTTGTCTAGAATGAGGTCTGAGTTCTCCAGAGGGGCTGATGAGATTGCTGACCTAGAAGTAGACCCAGGTGTGAAAAATCCTGAATGGTGTGGAAAATGGGAGAGAATGGGCCAAACCTTGAAGGAATTTTCTGATCCCCCAGCTTGGGAATTTTCACATGAACAAATTCAGAACCCAGATGAGGTGGGGAAATATCTGGAGGAGAACTGCCATGATGATTCTAAGGAGAAAAAGCTTATTGCAATAAGCTGGGCCCTGGCATATGCTTATCGTACGCTGCTAGATACTGTAGGGCAGCAGGTAGAGGCAGGGGGGCAGGGAGATAAATCAGCAGCTACCCCAGTCACTCGGGCTGCAGCCAATACCGTAGCTACTCAGACAGCAGCTAAACCAGACAGTGAACCTAAGACACTGGCAGTCGCCCCAGCAAAGAAGCGCACACACAAAACTGATCGACCAGTGGATGATGATCCAGGTGAAGGACCCTCAGCGCCTCCCAACACCCAACCAAGTGACACCCAATCAGATGCTGAACCAACTGATACACAATCAGAAACCGAACAGACGGACACAAAATCAGAAGCCAAACCAACTAACATAAAATCAGAAGCCCAACCAACAGGCAGCAGATCACAAGCCCAACCAACTGGCAGAAGACCAGAAGCTACTACTGAGTCCTTTTCCCTGAAGGACCTTCGAGGCCTAAGAAAGGACTACACTCGACGACCTGATGAATCTATAATTAGTTGGTTAGTCCGTCTTTGGGATGCTGCAGGCGAGGCCACAATTCTGGACGGCACCGAAGCAAGGCATCTGGGATCCCTGTCACAAGATCCAGTTATTGACCAAGGAATGATGAGAGAGGCTAATCCACGCAGTCTCTGGGAACGGGTCCTGGGAAGCGTGGAACAAAGATATCTGTGTGCAGACGATCTCTATATGCAGCAAACCCAGTGGAAGACCATAGAACAAGGGATTCAACGCTTAAGAGAAATGGCAGTGGCAGAGATCGTCTTCTCAGATGACCTAAACACTAGGAACCCAGACCTGGTACCGTGTACATCCGTGATGTGGCGAAAACTTGTACGACTTGGGCCACAAGAATACTCATCTGCTTTAGCAATAATGAAACGGGACGACACGGGAGAGACCGTGCTGGATATGGCGAAGAAGCTCCGAGCATATGCAGATGCCGTGCACGGTCCAACACATGCCAGAATTGCAGCTCTGGAAACACGTATGCAGACATTAGAAAACAAGATGGAGGAGAACCACAAACAACTCAGAGAGGACTTTCTCCAAATCTCCGCAGTACAGGTCAGAGGTTCTGGTACCAAACGCAGACGTTCCCCAGATAGGGAAAGAAGTGGTATCTCACGAGCTAAGCTGTGGTCCATTCTGCGTGATTCTGGGGAAGACATGAAGAAATGGGATGGAAAATCTACTGACGATTTAGCACAGCGGCTGCGTGAATTGTTGGAAGGCAAGACTCAGAGAGGAGGTTCCACCAAGAGGGAAGTAGCTCCGGTTACCCAGGGAAAAACGGATAACCAGGCTTAGAGGGGCCCTGCCTCTAGCCAGGTAGAGGCTAGGGAAAACCGTGTTTTTTGGACTGTGTGGATTCGTTGGCCTGGCACATCTGAACCACAAGAATATGAGGCCTTGGTTGACACTGGTGCGCAGTGCACAATAATCCCATCAAGACATGTGGGGGAAGAATCTGTCTCTATTGCTGGTGTGACAGGGGGATCACAGGATTTTACTTTGGTGGAAGCTGATGTGAGCCTGACTAGAAACGAGTGGAAGAAACACCCTATTGTGACAGGTCCAGAGGCCCCATGCATTTTGGGCATAGACTTCCTCCGAAATGGGTATTTCAAAGACCCAAAGGGACTCAGGTGGGCATTCGGGATAGCGGCTGTAGAGACAGAAGGTGTTAAGCAGTTGAACACTTTGCCTGGGTTATCAGAGAACCCATCTGCAGTAGGACTTCTGAAGGGGGAAGATCAACAGGTACCAATTGCCACTTCGGTAGTGCACCGCCGGCAGTACAGAACGACTCGAGATGCTGTGATTCCCATCCACAAGTTAATCCGTGAGCTAGAGAGCCAAGGGGTGGTCAGCAAAACCCACTCACCCTTCAACAGTCCCATTTGGCCTGTGCGCAAGTCTGACGGAGATTGGAGATTGACTGTGGACTATCGTGCATTGAATGAAGTGACACCACCACTGAGCGCTGCCGTGCCGGACATGCTGGAACTCCAGTACGAGCTGGAGTCCAAGGCAGCGAGGTGGTACGCCACTATTGACATTCCCAATGCGTTTTTCTCCATCCCTCTGGCTGCAGAATGCAGGGCACAGTTTGCCTTCACGTGGAGAGGGGTGCAGTACACCTGGAACCGATTGCCCCAGGGGTGGAAGCACAGTCCCACCATCTGCCATGGACTCATTCAGACTGCACTAGAAAAGGGTGAGGCTCCAGAACATCTGCAGTACATTGATGACATCATTGTGTGGGGAAACACTGCAGCTGAAGTGTTTGAGAAAGGAGAGAAGATCATCCAGATTCTCCTGAAAGCCGGGCTTGCTATAAAGAAGAGCAAAGTTAAGGGACCTGCTCGAGAAATCCAGTTCTTGGGAATAAAGTGGGAAGATGGGCGGCGCCAGATTCCCACCGATGTCATTAACAAGATCACAGCAATGTCTCCACCGACCAACAAGAAGGAGACACAAGCTTTCCTAGGCGCCATAGGCTTTTGGAGGATGCACATCCCTGAGTACAGCCAGATTGTGAGCCCTCTCTACCTGGTTACTCGGAAGAAGAACAATTTCCACTGGGGCCCAGAACAACAACACGCCTTTGCCCAGATCAAGCAGGAGATTGCTCATGCAGTAGCCCTCGGCCCAGTCAGGACAGAACCAGATGTGAAGAATGTGCTCTACTCTGCAGCTGGTCTGTCCTGGAGCCTTTGGCAGAAGGTGCCGGGTGAGACGCGTGGCCGACCACTGGGATTCTGGAGCCGAAGCTACCGAGGGTCTGAAGCCAATTACACTCCAACAGAAAAGGAAATTTTAGCAGCCTATGAAGGAATTCAAGCTGCCTCAGAAGTGATTGGTACTGAAGCGCAACTCCTCTTGGCACCCCGACTACCGGTGCTGGGGTGGATGTTCAAAGCAGAGGTTCCTGCTACCCACCATGCCACCAATGCCACATGGAGTAAGTGGATTGCTCTTATCACACAACGCGCCCGTATTGGAAAACTGAATCGTCCTGGGATTTTGGAGATAATTACAAACTGGCCTGAAGGTGAACACTTTAGTCTCATTGATGAAGAGGAACAAGAGCAAGTAACCCGGGCTGAAGAAGCTCCACCATATAACCAACTGCCAGCAGAAGAAGCACGCTACGCTCTTTTCACCGATGGTTCCTGCCGCATCGTAGGGATGAAACGAAAGTGGAAAGCAGCCGTATGGAGCCCCACAAGACAGGTTGCACAAGCCACTGAAGGAGAAGGTGGGTCAAGCCAGCTTGCCGAACTCAAAGCTGTTCAATTGGCCCTTGCCATCGCTGAAAGAGAGAAGTGGCCAAAGCTCTACCTCTACACTGATTCGTGGATGGTAGCTAATGCTCTGTGGGGCTGGCTGGAAAGGTGGAAAAAAGCCAACTGGCAGCGTAGGGGAAAACCAATCTGGGCTGCTGATGAGTGGAAAGACATTGCCACCAGAGTAGAGAAACTATCTGTAAAAGTTCGTCATGTAGACGCTCATGTTCCCAAGAGTCAGGGCTAATGAAGAACACCGAAACAACGAGCGAGTAGATCAGGCTGCAAAAATAGAAGTGTCAAAGATAGACTTAGATTGGCAACACAAGGGAGAGTTGTTCCTAGCTCGGTGGGCCCATGATGCCTCAGGTCATCAGGGCAGAGATGCCACCTACAAGTGGGCACGGGACCGAGGGGTGGATTTAACCATGGACAGTATTTCTCAGGTTATCCATGACTGTGAGACGTGTGCTGCCATCAAGCAGGCCAAGCGGGTGAAGCCCCTCTGGTACGGTGGACGGTGGTCCAAATATAAGTATGGGGAGGCCTGGCAGATTGACTACATCACCCTGCCCCAAACCCGCCAAGGCAAGCGCTATGTGCTGACCATGGTGGAAGCCACCACTGGGTGGCTGGAGACCTATCCTGTGCCTCATGCCACCGCCCGGAACACCATCCTGGGCCTGGAAAAGCAAGTTCTTTGGAGGCATGGTACCCCTGAGAGGATTGAGTCAGACAATGGGACTCATTTTAAGAATAGCCTTATCAACACCTGGGCTAGGGAACATGGCATTGAGTGGGTCTACCATATCCCCTACCATGCACCAGCTGCAGGCAAAGTGGAGAGATGCAACGGACTGTTAAAAACCACCTTGAAAGCATTAGGTGGAGGATCTTTCAAAAATTGGGAGCAACACTTAGCAAAGGCCACCTGGTTAGTTAACACCCGAGGTTCCACCAACAGAGCAGGCCCTGCCCAGTCTGAGCTCCTATCTACAGTAGATGGAGATAAAGTTCCAGTGGTACATGTGAGAGGTTTGTTAGGGAAGACAGTTTGGATTAAATCTGCCTCAAGTACAGACAAACCCATCCGTGGGATTGTTTTTGCTCAGGGACCAGGATGCACATGGTGGATAATGCAGAAAGATGGAACAACACGATGTGTACCTCAGGGAGATCTGATTGTTGGGTGAAAACTATGAGTAAATATCATTTACTGAATGTTACTACCATTTTCTGTATATAGCTGTATACTGTATATATATGCATGTATAAGGTATGTGTGTGTAGAGTTAGAATTTTAGTTTTGGTAGTAAGTTGACGATATGGAGATACAGGGGTGGAATGTGGTAGGGTGACTTTATGCTGCTTGTATCCCCAATCGTCTGTTCTGTTTGTGCTGTATATTGTGTTCTGTACCTTTAAACCTTGTTCTGGGAGTGAAGGGGGAGAAAGAACAGCGCGCAGTTTGTTTTGAGAAAACTGCCTGACTCCCCCACATTGCTGCTCTCCGGTGTTCGTCCGAGGCACGGACAGCGGTGGGACAGAGATCTCCTGTGCTTTTAGCTAGCTAGCTAGGCAGAGAAGACTCCCTGTTTTTTTTTTGGTTTTTTTTTTCCTTTTTTTCTTGGGACTGTTTAAATCTGCTCAGGACTGAAAAACCCAGAGGAACAGCGAGGGCTGGCACCTGCGGCCCCGCCGGGCCTGGACCTTCGGAGAGACTGAGTGAGCTGAGCTACACCCACGGCAAGGACTGTCTCTGTTTGCCATCTCTCTTCGGAGCGGGCAGAGGTTTTATTGTTTCATATTATTAATTCTTTGCATTTGTGGGCATTTTGTTTGTTAAATAAATAGTTTTTTCCACTTTTCTCCGAGGAAGTTCTTTTCCCGGACCGGCTGGGGGGAGGGGCCGTTTGGGTTTACTCTTCCAGAGGAACCCCTTCGGAGGTTTTCCCCAAATTTGCCCTAAACCAGGACAATGTCTCAGGACTTTTGATACTCAAAATTCTGTTTCTCCAGCTGAGTGCGACTTCATTTAAAAATATAACCAAATTAAATTCAAAGCATTTACTCAGCATGGAAAAAAATGCTGCCACATCTGACAACCCATTCTACATAATTTTTGTGAGCATCAATTACACCATGAAGCAAAGAAAAAAAACAGATCCTGTAAGTAAAATTCAACACTTCTCTGTGTCTTGGGTAGTCAGTTAAAAGAGTGCAAAATGGGTCTAGGCATTATTACTTGTTTATGAGTACCATTGTTCACCGAAACACCATTATTTAAGTAAAAATATGTTTTAAGGACCAGCTGTAGAAAGTTGGTTTTCTGCCATCTGGAAAAAATGAAGCAGATGGATTCCAAGACATGTTTGTGACATTTGTAACGTAGATACAATGCTGTATGCATGCAGAAAATGTGCAGGTAATGACTTTTCCTTGTGAGCGTATGAGGCATTTCTTGGTGATTTATTAAATTCCTTTTCTGCAAAGGTAAGGAAAAAAAATTATGAGGGTCTAAATAGGGGAATAAATCTCCCAAAGGTGCTCTCTGCCCCTCAGTGCAGCATAGCCTCAGTGTCCCACCAAGGTGGCTTTTAGTGCTGGAGTGCATTCAGACACCATTAATCCCCTACTTGTGGCAGTCCCACTGCGCTGGTCATCCCACTCCACACGGAGCAGGATGGGGCTGAGGTTGCAGGAAGGGGGTGCAAGGAAGCCAGACCCTTGTTTTCTGGCCATGCTGCTATGAGTCAGAATGGAAGACTGTTAATAAAACAAAAAAAAAAAGCATACCATGGGGTATGTAAGGTCACAGCGTGTGACAAGCTGGGGTAAGACCCTGGCAAGACTGGGAAACATGTTTTTTCCTGAATAACCCCATAATTGTCCCACCCACCCCGCTGGTACATTCACCTATTTACAGAAGTAAATTCTGATTGAATTTACTGTTTCTGTCCTGGAGGCTGCTAACTAAAATGATGGCCCTGCTCTCCCTTCCTGCCCCACCCTCATCTCACTGAGGTGTCTGCAGTGAAACACCTGGCTGCAAGAAGGGCACCAGCTGTGTGTGTGTGCATGCATGCACAAGTGCATGCCTTCAGAAGATGCAGCTCACCATGACATTTTCCCAGCATCTCCACCCAGTGCAAGCAAAGCTTCAAGAACAGGCACCCTGGGATGGAGGCTGTGTCCAAAACTGACCAATTCTTGCATTTTCTCTGGCTTCACTTAGGATAAAGAATCAAGACAGAGGCTCTCTCTCTTTTTCCCCTCTGCAGACCAAACCTGAACCAGAGATGAGAGAAACCCATGTGCTGTGCTTATCAGAGGCAGTGTGCACCCAGAGATGAGGAGGGACTGGTGGGAATGGGGTATGCTGTGACTCCTACCATTTCTTCTACCCAGCCATGTTCTCACCTGTAGCACTTGCCTAACCTCTGCCAGGCTGCAGGAGCTCACAGCACCTCTAAAGCACCATGCTGGGTATCTTGGTGCCTGGCTGCCAGGATAGATGCCTTTGATTTTACACACCCTTGGCCAAATGCATTACCTGACATGTTCAGCACGTTTAGTGTAAAAACTCATTTCTGCCCCTAATCAGCAATAAATTTTGCCAGGAGTATGTTCAAGTCAAGGGTCTGTCACCCACTCGAAGGGCTGAACATGGCCTTCATCATCTCTATACATCTGTGGGAATATTTTCAAGTGCTTACACACATATATGTGATACAGCATCGTAAAATGAAACGAAAACATTCACACCTTCTGTGAGAGTAGGCAGACATGGGCATTATCAAATAATCTGGCTGCAGTTATAAGTACATAATAATATTTAAATTTACAAATCTGTCTGCTTATATCTAAAAGCCATTATTTACTTTGTACATAAAAGCACTTTACATCATACACATGTAATAAAGAAATGGAAATTCTGAAATAGTCTACAAGCATGGGACCTCATCACCCTCTAAGATTTAAGAAAAGAAAAAGGTCGTATGGAAAATTTAAACTTGGGCTACCAGGATGGATTAGAAGATCTAAAACACATCAGAAAACTGAACTCATTTTTAAACAGTACTCTTTGTATAATATGCTGTAATTCAACAGAGTTATACTTACCACAGTACTTAATTCAGAAGCATTTTGCAATGGCTATTCTCAGTGTGAACAGACTTCATTTAGTTTACCACAGGATTTATGTTTCAGAGATACAACATAGAAATTACACAATTCAAAATGTGATGCACAATCCACTTCTACACATCCTGATTCGTGCTTTTGAACTTCAAGCTTCATTAGTTATTTTTGAAGTGAATTATTTAGTATTTTTAGTATTTTCTGTAATGTTTTTCTCATCTTCAAGGTGGATTTTATTAAGATAAAAATTTTAAATGAGCAGCTATTAAGAATACACCCTCATGTATCAGTAATCAGTTAAGTGACACAGTGAGCAAAAGAAAGGTCAGAGAAAAAATTATTTCTGTATCCATTGACAATTCGGCCTCATGTTGCTTTCTTCCTCATGGTCACCTGAGCTTGTGAAACATTCATGGGCATTCCCTGCTTGAAGATTTCACTTCTGTCCTATTTGGTTGCTCTACATTCTTGAGGGCTCACAGATAAAGGACTGAATTCCATTCAGTGCTTAAAGAAACTGAGATGAATAGGGAAGGATGGAGAAACCAAACAAGCAAATCCTGTTTTATAGCTCTAGTTCATCACTATTTCTGCACATTTTGTCTCCTGTGTTTAACAAACATTTCTCCTTCTCTGCAGGAAGAGCTAGTCTTGTAGTTAAAGTACACAATCAGCAAATTAGGACACTTAGCTTCTGGTTTCTTGGCTGTGGGGAAATTACTTCTGTGCTGGTTTTGGCTTGGGTAGAGTTAATTTTCTTCATAGTGGCTATTATGGGGCTATGTTTTGGACTTGTGCTGAGAACAGTGTTGATAATTCTGGGATGCTCTTGTTATTGCTGAGCAAGGCTTGCACAGCATCAAGGCCTTTTCTGCTTTTCATACTGCCAAGCTGCTGAGGAGACTGGGAGTCCATGGGAGGTTGGGAGGAGACAGTTGGGACAGGTGACCCCAAATGATCAAAGGGATATTCCATGCCATGTGGCATCATGCTCAGCATATAAAGTGGTGGGAAGAAGGAGGAAGGGAGAGACATTTGGAATGATGGCATTTGTCTTCCCAAGTAGTCATTACATGTGATGGGACCCTGCTCTGCTGGGAATGGATGAGCACTATTGCCTACCCATGGGAAGTAATTAATTCCTTTGCTTTGCTTTGCTTTGCTTTGCTTTGCTTTGCTTTGCTTTGCTTTGCTTTGCTTTGCTTGCCTGTGTGGCTTTTGCTTGCCCTATTAAACTGTCCTTATGTCAACCTATGAGTTTTCTACCTTTTGCCCTTCCAATGCTCTCATCCATCCCACTGGTGGGGGAGTGAGTGAGCAACTGTGGGGCTGGTTACTGGCTGGAATTAAACCACAACAACACCCTGTCTGCCTACCTGATTTTCACAAATGTCAGGGAGGTTAATACCCTTGGCAGGCAGCATGAGTATTCACCCCCCACTCCAGGTGAGCAGCCCAGGTCCCCTGCAGCTAGTCAATCAGAGGGATGCTCCATTCTCCTTAAAAGCAAACTGGGAGCAGGAGCCCATCTTCAGAGCCACTTATTACCCTCAGCTCTCTCTCTCCCATAACCTCAGAGAAACTGCAGACCCCTACATAGGCACCTTGCTTCAGATGCCCAAGGAGGAGAGTGTGCCCATCATCCCATGTCCACCGGTAGAATGACACGTTTTCATATGTAATTGGGAAGAGGTCTTTACCTTGAGATTAATCACAGACACTTATTTTGACAGTTTTCATTCAAATAAGCTAATATTCAATTGTAATCACACTAATAATAACCACTTTTGCCTCATTCATTAATCAGGTTTTGATTCTTATTGGCCTTAGTGCAAAGGTGTGAATAATTGAAGTGCATATTGGAAGCATTATGTAAGAATAAAGTTTGATTTCTATAGTTCACTTTTATTGCAGTTTTGTACTTGGGTGTGTAAGTGCCCAGTCCCTTTACAGAACTTTCACCTAGCACTGAAAATCAGCACTTAGAAAATCCATTGACGCTTTGGGCTTTTTGCTTCTAAAAATTGACCTTAAGCTTACCACTTGCTTAGAAAGTCCTGTATGTCTCAACAGCAATCTTCTGGTGTCTCAAATGTTACAGGAAAGATCCATTGTGTGACACACTGTTAACCAAGGGAAAAGGAACGAGATATCACTCCTTTGGACGCAATGAGGAATGTCAATCTCATTATTTCCCTTTTGCAAGCTTGCATGCACTGTGGTTGCTGGTGGATTGACCTGGTCTTCAACAAATCACATGTTCAATTCTGAAACAGATGAAAAGAGTAAAATGTGAAAAACTGTGGGGTCAAGTGCAGTAAGATGGATTTTAACTTGTAATTGCATTGTTTAACCTTTCACAGTCCTGCAACTTGTCTCTGATACTCAAAAATATAATGTACTTTCTCCTATCTATTATTTACAGTAGGCTACTGAAGAAAAAAATCCAGTGAGGTATGCCTCTGAGTCAAAATGGTCTTTGCCAGGAATAACAGCAGAGATCTTGCACCAGTGCCTCATTAGCTTATGGAAAACAGGTCCCTAAGGAAATGATGGGGTGTAAATAAATTTTAAACAGTTTAGTCTTACGAGTAAAAGGGATGCCAGATTTTTAAAACAGCGGAGGCTCAATGATGCCTTAACACTGTGTTTCACGTGCCATAAATCTTAGCTAGGTTCTCCAAAATGTTTATAAATACCATAGCATGACACAATTATAGACACATGCCTTTAACCTGCAAAGTGCACATGTGCTCTTTGTCATCTCTAAGGGGTATTTTTACTAGTGACAGCAATCCCTGTTAGATATATTTAATAGAGGCACTCTGCCCCTTGACACTCCAAACCCACTCTGTTCTGCCCAACAAACTGACTTGCTTTGTGTTCATGGGACATACAGACATCATAGGGCCAGTGCAGAGCATGCTGAATAAAATCTTCTCTGGATGACCAGGGAATTCAAACTGCTGGACAAAATCCTACTGCCAACAGAGACTCACATGTAGATAGCTCACACAGGTTTCTAAGGATCCCATACCTGGAATCAACCTAGTAACCACATCCAGTTCCTCCATGCCAGCTCCATGGATCTCAGCTGCTGATCTAGCTTGTGATGAGTTTTCCCATTTGGAAAGATCCCAGACTTGGATGTCCCCTTGGGAAAAGGTACCAAAACGTCCAAGAAACAGGTGCCGACTACAACCTAGGAAGTGAGACTTACCCACATACATCCAGGGGTCCTTATACAGCTTGAGAATCTTTCAGACAACAGATGTCTGAAGACAGATAGAAAGGATTCATGATTCAGACTTTAAGATGGAGCTATACAAAATATTATCATGTTGAGGTCATGTGAAATATTTGTTTAGGAAAGTAATTTAACAAAAGATAAGCAAAACCAGTGCCCAGAGATTTATATGAGAAAATTTCCAACAGCACAAAAAGATTAAATATATCACCAACACAAAATCCTTCAAGGCTTTCTTTTATGTGCAGTGGTGAATAAATGTCCTCTGTGGCAAAGCCCAGCTAAGTCAGAGACAGTAAGAGAGAATACACCTTTGTTATGTTTCAGATCACTGGAAAGAGGTGTCGTGCATCACTTCAATGAGCTACCTAAGGCCAAACAATTCCATGATATCCAAACCTCACATGCCACCACTGCAGCAACTCCTCTTATGTATTCTGGTGAAGCAATAACCCTGTCTTGTGTTATAATATACAGGCAGGAGGCAGTATCTTATTCAAAGGTGATATTCACACACATTTTAAATTCTAAGTCTCAAAATTCATGGCAAGTGTATTTCTGTGTCCTTTAATAAGATATCCCTTATTGCTCAAGCCTTCAGTGTAGCGATCTGACAGCAACAGGCCCTGTTTCCACTTAACACATAGGAGCAGGATTACATCCATCCTGAGCTGCCAAAAATTTATGAAGCAAAAATTCTCTAGAGAAAAGCCATAACTTTATATAACATTACTGGGCATTTACATTTACAGTGGGACATGGGACTTCTCCATTAGCAGATATGTGTGAGAAAACATGTGAACCCAGCCATCCTCCTTGTGCCTGTACATCTGGGAAAGCTACTGCATATCAGAGACTTCATCTGAAGGCTGCAATAACTGTTTTTACTGGCTCTGGTCTTCCTCTAAGCCAATATCAGCACTGAAAATTTGTTTTTACAATGTATTTCCCTGTTCTGGAGATGGGAATGGGATTTATCCCCAGCACCACCACCAGGAATAAACTCCTCAGTTACAGGCATGTTACTATCAGGAGTAAGCAGCCATTCAGAGATTCACTCAGATCACTCATGCTTCATTTTTGACACCTGAAGATGTTCAGCACAAAGAATTCCCCAAGAGAGGACACAGAGCTGTAAAAATTAAGCACCTTTGGAAAAGACACATATTTTTATGTGCCAATTTGAGCAGGACAGTTTCATTCTGAAATTTTTGATTGTGACCATGGACAACTCTCCCCCACCTTTGCTTCATGGGAAGCAGAGCAGAGAGACAGCATGCTCCCACCATCATCCAGGAGGAACAATGCAGGTTGTCCAACACCATCTTCAACCCAGGCAGGATGAGGAGGAGGGCTAGAAAAGCTCTGTCAGACTTGACAAGGTGGGACTTCTTACAAGTGAGTTTTTGAGATATTGCGGGAAGGATTTTTCTGCAGGAATAGACACTGGTGTATTGAGTGTTGCTGAATAAAAATAAAAATAAAAAATAAAAGCATTTGAAAATCCTGTCATTTGTCCATAGACAGGATAAGCATTTTTCTTTTCTCATTAGGATACTTTGGTTCAGACAGACTGTATTAATGAACATGCCAGAAACCACTGTGGAAGACTCCAGACATCCTCAGAGATGGGTAGAGGAGCCCCACTGCGTTAGTGTCTGCTCTCCAGAACAGCACTCCAAGCGTGGGCATTGCAACAAAATTGTATCTGCTCAACTCAACCAGCCAAGGTAAAAGGAAAACCCTCCTAGGTCTCTGAGTGTCCTTGTAATGCAGTTTTATCTTCTCTATCCTGCATCATATTCAAGACTGAGAAGCACCATCACATTCTGAGCTAAATATTTCACTAGCACAAATGCAGCTCTCCAGAGAATAAATGTTGTGCCCATTCTCTCTTATTTACTGGTCCACGTGAAGAACTGGTTGCCACTGGCATAAGCACAAGCACTGCCCTGGCATGCCCCAGGCCCAGAGCTCAGGCAGAGCTCCCCTGCAGAGCCAGCCCAAAGCCCAAGCACCCGTCCCATGAAGGCAGGCTGGCTGCTACAGACACATCTGCAGCACACCAGCTAACATTTCTGAGGTCTCCACAGCTCCTTGTGCACCCTCCTGGCTCATCCAGTGCTGTTTGAGGGGACAGAGAGGGCAGGGGCTGCCTGCCCTGCCACTGGCAAGGCAGCAGCAGCAGAGCAGGGCAGTGTGGGTCACCAGGGTTTCTGACACACTGTACTGATGGATTTCCTATTGCTCCATCTGTCAGGGCTAGTGAAAAAGGTGCACAGTCTAGTGGGAGATAAATCTACCATGCACACACAGAGGAACAAGCCTAATGCTAGGTTATCAGCAGGAGCCTGATTCACTCCCCCTGAGAGCTTAGGCACTAACTGATCCCACAAAAGGTGCCAGGGGTCTCCTGTTACAGCTCAATAGATGATACACCACAACAGCAAGCCATCCATCCTTTCCAGTGTTCTCAGGTCTTCAAACAGACCTGACCTGGGTTCAAGTTTGAAGGTAAGAAGATGATTTTTAGTCAACTGAAGTAGCTATAGGCCAAATACAGTAACCAGTGCAGCATTATCCAGATATTACAACCAGAAAATTGACAGAAAACATGTCTGATTCCAAACTCCAGACCCAAGAGCCTGAGATAGCAGGTGATCCTTAAAATTCTAAAGGACACATAATTCAACACCACTATAGTTAGTATTGCCTGAACTATAGTTTGAACCGTCATTTAACATTTAACTAGAATTGTCTAACATATTCCAATCCTCAGTGGGCTTCCAGTGACTAAATTGTACAATAAAATTGAATTAAAAGCCTTAAAGAGGTGGAACTCAAGGCACTATTTATTCCTCTTCATTTGCTTTTGTGCATTACTTGGACTTAGCTGTAACAACATTACATAAAACACTGGTGCCTGTTCAGTAATGCCTCTGGAACAAAAAAAGATGATGATAGGAGATCTCACTACAGCTTCTGCTATTAAGTCCTTGGGAGAGGTGAGAAGAGATTGCTCATTAAATAAGTGTTATAAAGCATTCAGCACTGACAGACTAGTTCAGAAGTAGAAAGTCAAATGTCAACTGTTCCCACTAGAAAAGTATCTATTGCAGCCAAGCAGTTATTATTGCCTACTGTCACAGCACCCTTCTCAGAAACCAGGGAGAAGTCTTGGAGAAGCTAGAGAAAGAAAAACAACAGTGATTAATCAGTACAGCAGTACACCAAGGAGTCAAGATGACAAGGCAATCCAGAGAGCAGTCCTGTGCACAAAGAGGAAAGTATCTGGAAGCTGCTTTTACTGTATCCTTGTGCCATTCACTAATGAGCACACATACACAGACTGAGTTAAAAAACAGGCTTTGGGTCTGTGTCAGCTGATGAAACAGTTCATAGAAAAATAAAGAGTAATTTTAATTGCTTCTTGAAGGTAATCAAAAAAACCTCTCACATTTCCTACATTTTTATCTGGACTTAGAGTATCTAATGTGCTCTACAACAGAGCACACTGTAAATATTATTGAAAAGCAGAATCTGACTCATAAATTATTGGCATTTTGTGCCAGACAAGCTTGTACTAATGTTTAAAGAAGCAGATCACCTGGGAGAAATGTGTTCTACAAGTTGCAGGAGAAACTAAAGAGACAATTAATGGGCATTGGCTGTGCAGCACATATTGTTCCCATGTTGTTCAGGCCAAAGTTGACTGGCTGCCAATAGATATAGAAGCAATTGTCAGCAAGATTTACAGTTACTTTTTCATTTGCGCAGAAAAGTAGAAAGGTTGAAAGAGTTATGTGTTTTGTTGAAGGTCTATGCTAACAACTGATCGACCATAGCATCCTGCACTGGTGAACAGTAAATACACAGAACACAGACTTCACATTCTTCTTGATTCTGGAAGTTGTTCTTCATGGCAGAAAGCTGAATTGCCTTCTAATCATCAGCAACAGTTTCTTTTATTTCACAGATCCATTCATAAAGCCATCCTTTCTGTTGCCAAACTGGGCACCAGGAAAGTCTAATTCTATCAGTGATGGGAAAAATGAATAATTTTTAGCAAGGTGCATTTTAATGTAATGAAATGGATGGCATGGTCTTTCAGCTTGTCACAGAACTGCTAGCAGCTCCTGAGTTGGCCACTCTTGTACGTGAATGTGGATCGGGTTATTTAATTAGACATGTTTGACTACAGTCTGGTATGTAACTTCACTCTCCAAAAATATTAAATGGGAAAGTAAACACTCTCTGAATGTCCAGAAAGTTGGCAAAAATAATCACATAAAGGCAGAAAATGAGTAACAGAAGAGGGAGTAATTCAAAGATAGAAGTGTCTTTGCAGTCTTCAGGAAACCCTGTTGCCAGTAATATTACACGGGCCGGCTGCATTTATCATTCAAACACAGAAAACAGAAGATAAAAATTACTCTGAAGGAATGAAAATTCAGAAACCTTGTGACTTTCTTCCAGGCTGCAAAAGGGATAAACAACAATTCAAGATGAATATGGAGACCCAGGCAGTCAATCTGCAGATGTGTCTAGAAGGTACTGGATTGAAGAAGGATTCATAAGGTCTTCTCTTTGGTGGCTTTCTGCAATATCTCCACAACCTTGAGTAAATTCCCTCCTGCATTAGTATATGGAAGGCAATGAGATGCATCATCCCATCAAGGACAAGGATATCCATTACTAGACTACCTTTTGCAATAATGTCTGTACCTCTTATTGGCTCCTTCACAGATCCTCCTGGACAGTCCCACAGCCTTCTCCTCTTGGCAAATCCTCCCATTGGGGCTCACAGAAGGGCTTCTTCTTTCCTTATCCCCAGCTAACACAGCACACAATAAGCTTTGGTTGGTTTGTAGCTGCACTCTGCTGGCTAGTGCTTGCTTTGTGCTCTGACAGTGCAAACTGTGACACAAGTGGCTCTTTCAACCTTCTCTGAACAGGGTCTACAGCTCCTGAAGGAGAATGCAGTTTGTAAGTGTGACTCTGGTCTGGTGCTATCTACACACATTTGTGAAAATATTTCATAAGCCATCTCAGCTAGAACTAGGCTTAACTCTGTCCTCCAGCAGTGGTGAAGTTCTTTGTAATGGCCAGTGTAAGCAGAGCTTAAATTCAGCAGAAGTTAGTTGAGCTAATTTAGGGACAACCCTAAATTTGTAGGATGAATCCATTAGGATTTAATCCAACAGCATTTAATACTGTGGCAAATATTACAAATATTAGACTAATTGCTGTGTCTTTGTCACAGACATACTTCAGGCCAGAATCAATAGGCTGAAGTTCCTCAGTAGTGCCAGACTCAAAAATGATGGCAAATTTTATTATCAAAGTAAGGGCAGTAAGTGATGATGATGTTTAATAAACACGAAAATGGATTTGGAGATATTTGACAACATTTTTCAGTCTTCCACCCCCATGGAAAGGAAACGTGAAAATTAATATAACCTCACACATTATTTTGACTACTCATGGAACTAAGGGATCCCAGGGCTGATCCTGGACTCTGAGAAGCTTTCCATATCATCCTTGCATTTTATGGTGCACTTTATTAAAATGAGTAACAGAAAGGGGAGTAATTCAAGCTTTAGGTACAAAAGTCAGTAGAACATAAAATTCCTATATGTTTAAGGTAGAAAAGAGCAAAGTCTGGACTCCTGAGACAAGCCTGATCGGTTCTTCCTCCAGAAATACCATTGTCATGAGGGGTGAGGGAGAAAAAGTCAGAGGCAGAAAATACATTTCTTTTCCACTGCAGAGAAAACTTTCCCACTAGCAATGCAAACATCAATTCTTAGTTCAAATCATCAGCACTAATCCTCCATGACTCCACTGCATCCACCTTCCAGAATCTTCCAAGAGGGGTACCTATTAACTTCCCTCTTTAAAGAGGGATTTCTAAAGATGGGCTTCTTGGAAACCATGAAATGTGTGACGTCTCGATCAGTTATCTGTATGATAAATCTGTACAGCTTAGCAGCACACATTATCCCTACTCTGTAATAGTTCCTCACCATTCTACTTTCATTTCCCACACCACACAGTGACCACAGAGATTGACAATAGATAACAAGATAATGTTAGCCTGAGACCTTCAGACTAACATCAGCTCAAAGACAGGTAACACACTGTTTAGCAAGGAAGAAATGGTCTCACAGCAGGGACCCACTATGGCCAAATGCTGGGGAAATAATTTTCCCAGAAAAACTGTCTTTTACATGGGAAAAAAAAAAAAAAAGATAAAAAGAAACAACTAAGAATGTTAAGAAGCTTAGAAAATATGACTTATGAGGGAAAAGCTGACGGAACTAGGTGTTTTTTGCCTAGAAAA
The DNA here is from genome assembly GCA_017589585.1 of Phylloscopus whistleri. Taxonomy (NCBI): domain Eukaryota; kingdom Metazoa; phylum Chordata; class Aves; order Passeriformes; family Phylloscopidae; genus Phylloscopus; species Phylloscopus whistleri. The sequence goes on from JADMLD010001391.1 coordinate 232,520, forward strand.
GAGGAGACTGAAGGGGCATGTGATAACAGTTTTCCAGTATGGAAACGCCTGTTGGAGACAGATATGATGAACTGTCCTCTGTGGTCATGGAGAAAAGGATGAAAAATTAATGTGCAGTAAAGAAGATTTCAGAGCAATGCAGGAAAGGGGGGAAAGAGTTTTCAGTCTAGGAGGTCAGAGTGAGCAGTGGATCAAAGCTCCAGTCTACTGGGGAAGACAGTGCAGATTGTTAAGAACAAACCAGACATGTCATGGAATCCTGCTGTGATACAGGTGATGGGACATTTTGTGACCCCTTCCAGTCTTACAGGTTTGTGACTGAGCTTTGATACAGATCAGCCTCACTTTGAATCCAATGGGTTTCTCTGTCAAATGACTACTCCAGAATCAAAATAGAAGGTTGCAAATCAGATCATAAACAGATTAGTCAGTTAGAACTAAATTTTTTTTCCAAACCCTGACTAAATACAGAATGATCACTAAAAGAAGCAGGAATTGGACATGCTGGATCTTCATGCTTTACTTTCAGAAGACAGACCACTTGCTGTGCGACAACATAAAGGGAAGTCTCCTGGGTGTGCCTGAGTGATGAAATACAATTCTTTGGCAGCAGCAGACCCAACAAGACTGTAAGGCTGGTTACAATGTTGTAAATCCAAGGTAGCACAGAAGAAATCAGTAGATTTATAACAGCATAATTGTGACCAGCATAGAAGCCATTGTATTTTCACTTGGGAAACAGTAGTTAAGCATTCAGCAAACTGTTTTCTCCCCTCAAGCTTTTCACATGATTCTATGACACATTGCTGGTTTTTTTCCATGCTCAGACATCACTTTTTTTTACATAGATATTTCAGTCAACTTTTAGGATGTCGGGGTAAACCATACATCTCGTTGTTCAAGTGTTTTCAGATTTTATTGTGGTGTGTTGAGTCTCAAACACACTTCCACAAGTGATGGCTTCTCAAAAAGGAGTGCCAGCATACCTTAAGCAAGCCTGGAGTGCCTATAAGAGGGGCAAACATGCTGACCACTAGCTCATCTGTAATATTCTTCACATGTTCCTAAATTACAGCTGCCTCCAGGTCTGTTTTAATCTCGGCTGCTGAAATATTCCTACGGAGCATGTCCAGTCTGCTGTTGTTTGAACACTGCATGGGCCTCCTCTTGAAAAGACCCTTTCCAACTCATCTGTAGTGTTTACCACCAAGTGTTGCCATTCCCCTGAACACACCTGCAACATGAATAAATGCAAAAGACAGAAACTCTTGGGGACACAGTTTAATGGTGAACATGGCAGTGCCAGATTAATGGTTGGACTCAATGATCTTAGAGGTCTTTTCCAACCTAAATGGTTCTCTGATTCTAAACAAAAAGGACCCTGATTTCCTGACATCTATCATGGCTCTAATGCTCCCCTAGCCTCAGCTATTCTCCAAAGGAAGTCAGTGGGCTTAGGACAAGACTGGTGAAAAGGCTGTTGAAAACAAGAGTCTAGACCCCAAGGAAATCTGCAGTTGGATGAACCCTAGGTCATGTATCCTCTGTTAACCTTTGACAACACTTACCTCAAGCTGTGCTATTACCAGATCTAAGTGTGGATTTATCCTATCCCACCTTTCCCTTTGTCCTATTCACAGACCTCAGCTGAATGACTTTACTTGTTTTAGAGACAAGAAGACATTTTTCTGGCCATCTGTGATCTTCCTGCTCCTCACCAAAATGAACAATCAAGACCCTTTTTCAGTGTAACTCTGGAAAGTTATGAACGATTTCAAAATCCTTCTTGCATCACCAGCGTGCTGCATCTGGAGGCTTCTACACAAATAAATCTAAGCAGGCAGAACCTGCTTGTCACCAGCACAGCTGGGGTAAGTTGCCCATACACTCAAATGCTGCTTACCCTGATGTCATAAAACCTTAGGGAAGCAGAACCTGCAGCATATCATAAGCCCTAGTTCAGATACAAGTATTTCCAACCAGAACACAAAACTATGCAGGACCTACAAACTCAGACGAGGGTCTTGAAAATTCAAAGCTATCTCAGAGATAAAGAATTGCATTGATTTTTTTAGGATATTTTTCTCCTTTTCTAAGATAAAATAGTGTGTTCCAACTTTGTGCACATGACCAGTGTAAATTGAATATAATAACCCTCGAACCATGCAAAAAGTGGGATTTCCATCTATATTTAGTGCTCAGTTTATCATGTTCTCATTGAAGCCATGGGAGATACCCATTTCAACAAGGCAGAGGTAACAGCAGTTAGGATGAGAGTTACAGAAAACAACATAGAATGGTAGCTTGGAGAGAAATCCCCTTACTTGCTCAATACAGATTCACTATCTGCCATGTCTTTCCCTCCCAGACCTGTCTTACTGCTCTTACTCTGCCCTTATTTTACTTTTCTACCCCCTTGCCAGTCATTTTCCTGTTGCACTTAGCCACAGAGCATCCCAAATTCCCCTTATAATCCCTAGAGGCACTCAGATACCAGACAAACAAGGAAAGCAAAACTTGCACAATGATGCCAATAGCGATTTTCAGTATGTCAATAAGAATGTTGAAACTGTTTGGGAGGAGACTTGGTAATGTATTAACTCTACTGGGGGGACATGCATTACGTTTTTAATCATACTTTAATTTTACACTTATTACTTTAATCACACTTTAATTTTACATTTATTACTTTAATCACGCTAAATCAGAGAGATTTAATCTTCTTTTAATTTCAAAGGAGACATTCAGCAATTAAAAAGATTGCTAATTTTTCGTACATATATATAGTACTGACACTTAGCTCCTTAATCACCAAGAAACGTATTTCACATGCCACCAGTGATCCATCACATAATGGCAGCTGTGGTGAAATAGAAAGAGATGATAAATTTTGTGTGCTCTGCATACATACTGGTGAATAGTAGAGCTGAGAGTTAGCTAATTTCTTTTCAGATTCATTACATTCAGGTCCAATTAATTTGCAAGGTGCGTGGCTTTTCCAAAGAGACAGAGCTCTGTAGAGCTGTTACAAAAATAATCTATTTGTGAAGGCTTGACGTAATGTGTGGACCAGCACGTGACATTTCACACTCATATAGGAAAGAGTAAAAGCATGGCATTTCCAGTCATAGATGCTATGATCATTCCCAGATGGTGTCAGACAATATCTGTGCAGTGATACCAAAAAAAACCTGATCACTCTTCCTTATGTTGAGAAAACAATAAGGTGTGCACTGAATTAATATTGAATTAATCTCAAATTTCTCAATGTGTTTGTGCAGTCAGATACATACCCTCTGTGCATGTACACATGAAAGCATATTTTGGGAAAAGATTGGCAAGAAGGAATTTCTTCCAAATATGCAGCTTCACATTAAAAAAATCACAGTCAATTCTGTGGATGTGGCAATGAAAAAGTGGATATGCTCCAAGGAAATGAAAATTTGAATGGACATTCAATGTGATCTATTCTAGAAGGACCAAGAGGAGAAAAAGAATTTTAAGTTACTTAAGGTATTATAAGTGTTTTTGTCAGGAAAACACCTTTGTGCCTCTCAGCCTTGCTCATGTAGCAAACCTGGTGCCATTTAGACAATTTTTAGACAAGCAATAAATGTATTGAACAACTGAACTTTGTAAGAAGCATAAACTTAGGAGCTTTTCTGATGTTTGGAAATATTTTATGGCTGGGATTAAAAAATGGAAAAACTATTTTTTATGTTGAAAGTTTTCATTTAGCAAAAGGAATACTTGTTTTCATAAATGTTGAAACATTATTTTTAATATTCTTTAACAGAAACTCATCAGCTCTTGGTTTTGAACTCATGTTTCTCTTTTTAAAAATTAACTTGTAAGTCTGTGTGGGTGACAAAATGGTGCGGAGGTAAAGACCACCTGACTCACATCCACCACAAAATAACTATGGTGTGAAGACACAGCTGGGGAAGTGTAAGTTGGGATCTGCCACGTAAAGGAGAAAATGCATTAACTGAGGCCAAAAAGCTCGACAAAGCCCTTCTTTTTGTATGCACACACATCCCAAAATCCAGCCTAGATTCCAAAGCTCCTTAATTTTTAAGTAGGCTCAAATGTGTGTTAAAAGTTTTACAAAGACAAATGTCACCTTTAAGGTTTTACAGTCCTTAAGCACACAATCTGTTACACAGAAATGGGTTTTTCTGTGCTTGTCAGATGTAGCTCTCATTCATACAGTACTAAGTATAAAAGTGGCTTCATACATACTGGTAAGTATGGGTAAAATTCTTTATCTCTAGGAATGCAGAAGTTCGTATCAATTTGTCATAATTGGGTTTTGACATCTGACAGTTTCAGATATTTTCCCAGCTATTCCATTTCTGAGTCACATATTTTTCACCAAATTATTTTTCATACACCTTTTTATTATGCATAGAAGCAGGTAAGGGTAAGAGTGGTCCCAGAGAATGCCACAAAGCACTTACAAGGTTAAGTGCCAATCCTGTAGTCTCCTTGTATTCCCAAGAGAGCTCTGTGGCATTTCTCATGACTGCCAATGTCCTCCAGTGTTCCTCAAACTACAGGATCAACACCTTGGTCAAAGGAGAGGGTCATGAGCTTTTAATGCATCTGCACTAAAATTTTTATCATATCTTTTATGTTTGTAATGTAAGCACAGTTAAATAACCCACGGCACTGAATATTTCACTCAGCTATCCAGGGGTGAATATTACCATTTATTTGGGGACTTGTCAAAGTATTATTTTCATTACACTAATAAATACTGTAAAAGTCAAAATAAAAAATGTTATAAGTTCTGGAACATGTCTTATCTAAATCTATATGATCTGGAAATATTTAGCAGGGGAGTTCAGTAATACAAAACAGAAACAGAAAGGGTCCTGGGTAAAGCCTTAGGGAAATGCCAAACTATTAATTACACATTAAGCAAATGGTTTTTATTTTTATATTGAAACAGCAACTATTCAAGGTCTGTGCTACAGTACAACAAAAATTATTCTCTGGTATAACTTAGTGCAGAAGTCTGAGTTATTTTGATCCCTAGAGTCAAAGTGCTTTAAAAGATTAAAAAATTGCATTGGGATTTTTCTTAAATCAGGAAATAGGAGAGACAAATTCTGACCCATTAGCAGAGAACTTGATAAACACTAATTATAAATCAAAGCTATGCTCTGCAAATATTCTTGCAAGTTTAACAGTATACTTGCAATTTATTTTTCTCACCCAAATTATTTTCCCAAATTGAATTTAATATTGGTAAATATCACCAATGCTCCTAACAGTTCTGATTAAGTCAAAAGGACTGTCCTTGTGTAAAAGGAGAATGGTTGCTCAGTCAAACCCAACAGCTGTTACATGTTGTTGGTTGCAGTGCTGGCCATCCCTCTAAACAATAAATAATGAAAATTATCTAAAAAAGGATCCCCAAGTACTTCCCTTTCCAAGGGAATGTGCCTTCCCAAGGCATGGCCATAAGCCTTTCACACTCTGCACAAACATGGGAAATCTGCTTTTGTGTGCAAAGCCCCTCTCAATACCCAAGCCATGCTGCATACACTTGTGTGTGTGTTTACACAAAGGCACAAGCTGCATCATCAAAATGCAGATATTTCCAGGATGGAGAAGAGACTCTAATCAGAGTATGGATGCTCCTTTGCTCTGGGGAAAAGGTTATGTTTTGGTCAGAACACGAGGGTAAATCCTCCCCTAGTATGTAAAGCACCACGGGATCTTTAATGTCTAGGCTGAGCAGACATGACCTCAGTTTTCTGAGGTTTCCTTAATTCCTCAACTCCCATCTGTGAAAGGTCACAGAGCAGTTCCAGTGTTACTGAATTTGTGCTTTGCTATGGATTTTTGGGAGGACTGTTTTGGGGTTTAGCACGTTTGGGTTTTTTTTTCTTCTTTCATTTGACCAACCTGTTTTCTCCTCAAATTTGCCTGGTCTCAGTACCACGAAGTCACTTTCTAGGAAAGCCTTGGATGCAAGGGTCAGGTAGAAGATGTAATCTGGAATCTGAAACTAGACAAAACGCATCATCCCATTAATCTGTGCTCATCTTGGTCTTTTTCAGCCTTCAATGGCTGAAAGCAGACCAGTAGCTGCAAAAGTACAGTAAGTAAGCAAGCATGGATAATTTGGATAATTTGGACAGTATGAAGAGGAACCAGAGAAGCTAATGTTCAAGTTAGCCACAAAAATCAAGTGAAAATAAAGATACAAATCTGTCTTTGAGCAAAAGGAAACTTCTCCACTAACTACAGTCCTTCAGGTACCCTGGTCTGCATGAAACCCTGTGTGTTGAATTCACCATACAGAATTGAAGGGAACTCAGGAACCCCTGAATTAAAGAAGAAAGTGGGAAAGAACAGAGGAGAAAAATATAAAACAAATCCTCAAAGATTCTTGTTTAGTGGAAACCTTTCTCTTTCTTCTTATGACTGTTCCCATCCAATGAAGATGTACCTGTCTCGTTGATAGTGATTTCTGCCAGCTGTGACATGTGAACAACTGCCTTCTCTTAGGTAAGATTAGCAACCTACTCTTAGCACTGTCCACAGACTGCTGCACAGAAGATACCTAAGATTTGCAAAGGTGTATGACATTTATATTACTAAAAATTAATAAAGCTTCCTTTTCAAAGGACTGCAATTTTCAGGACAATCTTACATCCCTTCCCAGTTACATTTTGTAATTCTTAAAATTGCTGCATGTGAAAGAACTGGAAAGTATGAAGTCCTTCTTAACAGAGAATGCACTGTAATTCATTGACATGGGCTTGGATGCAAGCTACAGTGACTCTAATGCCCTGCAAGTCTTTCATCAGAAATTAACACAGCAATGATGAACACTCCCTCCACATGCACATTCTCATTTCTGTGCATGCGATAGCATTCCTCTTTTTAGTCTCCCAGGAAACCTGAGAGAGGACTTATGTTACCCAGCCTCACTTAGTCCTCCCCTCCCACAAGGATGTTATCCACTTGACTCACTAGTTAAGGTCAACATAACCTTGAGGAAGTTATCACAGTAAAGCCACATGCATTTGTCCGCAGCAGGAGGAATAGCACAGCACTCTGCAGAAACAGGGGTTTGCTTTGAGGAAACTCACAGACCTGAATCAGGTGAGATCTCATAATGTGCCTGTGCCATTTAAAACCCAGAGCTGATCAGTGTCTACTCACAGAGAGGGCTACCAATGGAAAATGGGGTGGAAGTCATTGCATAATGGTCGAAAGGAGGGACTGTCCATAGTAGTTCATTGTTCCAGTTTAAAAAGTCAAAATAAGCTTGCCAAAAGATGTTTTATCTTTTTGCACTCTGTCTTCCATTTTTTTTTCTCTGTCTGCCTCCTCCCCCAAGTTCCACTGGTTACATCCTTTGCTTATTACTCCAGAGTCATAAAGCTGTAAAAATACCTTCTTTTCAACTATTAACTACTCTTAGATCTCCTAGTCCACAGCTCCTTTAATGAAGTCCTCAGGCAGCATTTCCCAGTATCCTTATCTGAGTTTGGTAATAAAGCATATCTTAAGGCAACATCCTTTTACAATATATGAACTAGAGCTGGGCAAGCTTTTCATAGCAAATGTTTTATTTAGTAGACTAAGCCTTTTGTTCTCTTTCTGAATTATTATGGAGAAACTTTGACTTCAATTCATCTGGTTGTTATTCACAACTCTTCAAATAACAGTTTCATTGAACATATTTCAGCTGTTTAGATCTTCTCAAACGACTCATTTCAGTTCTTTCTTTTGCTATTAGTTATATGCTATTTATTCTTCAAGGGCTGTACTTGGTTTTACCCCACCTGGTGACAATATTACCTAATTCTCAGATTACTGGAATGTTTATGGAGACAAGCAAAATCAAAGGGATTTCATTATGCCCTCTTTTCTACTGTAGTCTGATCTCAACATGTATTTCTTACAAAATTTTGTAAAAATATATAAGTATCTGTGATGAGGCCTATTTTCCCTCAATAGCCTTTCAATAAAAGTAACTAGGTATCCTCACATTAAGAGAAATCATTAAAAGGCCTGAGAATTCCATCTAATTGAAATGAGAGCTTCAGTCAAATATCCAAGGTTCCACCTAAAAGTTACAAGGCAACAGAATACGAGACTCATTAGTTCTGTACCTCGCTGAGCTCCTTCTTTTGTTGAAATTAGCATTTCTAAATACTTTTGTACAATATTCGCCTGACTTTAATGTGATCCAAGTAGCATACATATCTTCAGATGAACTAGTATAAATACATGGTATGTTTCTGCAAATATAAATCAGAGACAGAATACATGCCCCTTAATCTATCTCAAATTATTTTGATTGTTATACTTCATAAAATAATATATCCTGTCCATAATAACTGATCATGCATCTCCTTTTTTTGCATTTCAAGAGATTCCCAGAAACTGTAAAACTTTTATCTAAACCTCTATTTGCAGTGCAGCAAAACTAGAGTGTACCAAGTCAGGATTTAGTTCTGCTCTGTATTGTGTGCCTCATGGCTCTGAAAATAGAGTTTCTGCAATGGTTTTCTCCACACATGCAGAACTAAACAAAAGCAACACAAATTTGTTAACAAGAAAAGTGACTAAAAGAACTACAAGGGATCAAATTCTATCCTGAAGTCAACAATGGAGCTGCAAGCACTTTTTTAAAGGGAGTTTTTAGCATCTAAGTTCACATTTGAACACAGTATCTGGTAAATTTTTTTCCTGTGATTCAGGGAACCAGGTAAAACCTCTTCAGGTGTAGAGGTTCAAATATTTGAACCTCTATCCTCTATCATGAGCTTTCACTTACTGTATTATGTGATCATGTGTTTTCCTTTCAATCTGTTAAAGTTATCACCATGAGAGCAATTTCTTCAGATTTCTGCTTAAAATCGTAGCTTTAACATTTACTGCATTTTTGCAATTTATCACTCTTTCTACCCTAGTATAGTATGAGCTCTTCAATTTGCTTAAGCAAATATTGGCAGCAAATCAAAGAAAATACTGTAAGTCCATGGAACACAATTTTAAACTAACTATGGAAAGCATGGCAGGAATAGCCATGATGTGAAATACGTTAGGCACACTAATTTTCCTATGTGGTATATTCTTCCCTGACTATATGCAAACAAAGGAGAAAACATAACCTATGAAATGTTCTATTTACTAGTTCCTGCAATGTCTTCAAAAATACTCCATTAATTTTTCTCCAAGGGTCATTACAGCACTACTTAGACAGACCTTGCCACCTGACTAATGACATTTATTAATCTTAGTATCACATTTCTTCAGTATTTTCATTAGTGACATTTTTCTCTTAGATCTACATTTTCTAGAGCTGTACAACAGCTTTTTACTAAGCTTTCTTGTTACCAGGAACTCCAGCAGGGCACCAGAAAATAGTGCTATAAAAGACAATTGGGATACTGCCTGTGAACTTGCCTGGACCTGCACACATCCACCAAAGGGTGGTGTGCAACATGCTAGGCACAAGCTGTGTTTAATTCAGCAGCAGTGTGGTCAGGACCTTGTTAAGCTCCCTGTGGGGTTACACTAGATTTATACCAGTATGATTGTGATTAAGATTTAACTGTGACATCTAGCTGTAAAAAATTCTCTCCTTCCAATTTCCAGTGGCTGTAGAGCTCAATCTTCTCAAACACTTATCTTCTTTTCCATTTAAATTGCAGGCAGGTACCCCAGAGCATATGAACACATTTAAACACTCAAGACTCCAGTGCTGTCCTAAAGGAATTGTCATAAGTAATAGAAAACCCATGACCTAAAAAAAACCAAAATAAAACAAACACCAAAAAAACCCAAACAAAACCCCAAACTGTAATAATCCATGATACACATTTTTCATCAGCACTATACAGCCTTGCTGCAGGTGCAGTTTTGCAGGTCCCATAATTTTATTTTTTTTTCAGTCTGGAAAGCAGTCACAATCCATAATGATTATAAAATACATGATTTTATAAAACTGCATGTTACATTCATAGGAAAACTTTGCTTTTGCAGCTCAGCTTTCTTTGGCTAGTCTTGGTTTTCCCATGATGGACATACCATAAACATTTGTAAAAATAAATTATAGAAGAAAACTTAAAAGTATATTAACAACCTCTCTTCATAATCATGCAGGAGCTTCATGCTTGAGTGGTAGGCATAGACAACTGCTCACACATTGGTATCCAACAAAAAGCGAATCATCTCAGGTGTCCTATTAGAGGAAACTCCCCTCCCACCCCTCTCCTTGATTTTTGGATAAATGTAGCCTGTGGTGAAGTCAGCAAGCACCAGCAAGCCCAGGCTCCTTCTCTACTACTTTGGGAATGTGTTCTCCCTCATCAAGGTATTTGTTGGCCTCCACCACCCTTGTTCCTTCTCTGTTCCTCTCTGTTCTCTGCCCCTCATCCTTTTGCCAAAGCACCAAATGAAAGACTACTGCCCATCCTGTGACCCACATGGAGGAGCTGCAGCTAAAAATACTTGATTAAAGTAATGATCTAATGCCATTCTTTACCTTGGTCATGGACTACACCACATTTATTTATCCCATTGCCAATTCCAGTCAAGATTTCTACCATACACTGCGCCAGAGGAAACTGGAAAGGCCTCAGAGAAGCCTTGAGCGAAGAAGATGGATGTCTGTTTCAGACAATGCCCATCAAATGAGTACCTGGTTATGCTTTGTACAGAACTAATATTTAAAACTTGGATTACCTACAATAAAAATACTATGGCGCTGGATGTCCTCCCAAGTGTATTCCCCAGAAAAATGGTAGAAAAAAAGGAGATTAATTAACTAATTAATCCCAACCCATTGAGATAAACATGAACAGCTGCATAGCTGGACTCCAATCTCAAGCAACAAACATTCACAACACCAGGCAACTGTGTGGTTCTGACAATGGAAGAAGAAAGGACTGAATGCCAAAAGCCACACTACCTGAATTATTGGTGGTGAAACAGAAATAAACCTCTCCCCACATGTGCTAGGCTTCCCACATGTGCAGTTCAAGTCAGAATTCCCAGGAACGGGGCCCAATACCCACAGAATCAAGAGGACATATATCTAGAGCTAGATAACATGAAACATAGGCAGCAATAGGGTATTAGCAGCCTCCTTCCACCCCACAGCTGAAGCTCCTTTCCTTGTGCTGCAGAACACACTTCTGCTTGAGGTCAGGAGCTCCACAGCAACTCCTGAAGTCCTTTCCAAAACGAGCTACAGATCATTATGGTGTTTGAAAAGCTGTGGGACAGTGATTCTACCATCAGTGTCTTATGCAAAAGCCTACTGGATAGAGCACTTGAGCAGTTCACTTCTCAACCTGAAAGGTTCAAGCTCCCTGCCCTAACCACAAAACACCACTCCAGGCTCTCAGGTGAAAATCACGTAAACACAGCTGAGTATCCTACTGGGATACTCACCTGGAAAAAGTGGGACTCATGTTCCAGTCTCTGCTCTAAGGCCTACGGAGATGTTTTCCTACCCATTAATTCTTCAATGCAAAAAAAAAAAAAAAAATAATCACTCTTAACACTCTGGAAACACACTGGAGAAGTCCCTAAGAGCGCATCAAAGGCAATTTCATTAATGTGACAACTAAAAGGCATTAAATGGTGGCCTTCAAGCCTTGAGTCTTAGGATGTTTTCTGCACCACAAGAGGAGCTGAGAACTCTTGTAGTGTTCTTCAAAAAAGAGAAAAATCCTTTTCCCAAAATGGGTGGTAAAAATAGTTCTGGATTTTTTTTTTTTTTTTTTTTTTTTTTTTTTTTGCTTCTTTCTTTCTTTCTTTCCTTCTTTTTTTTTTTTTTTTCTGAGCAGGGGAATGAACTGAGCATGGATTTTTCACACCTTCAGTAAGAGTGCTAATCTCTAGGTTTGGAGAATGGGGGGTCATAAAAGAAGAGACAACCACAATCTATGAAAGAAACAATGCTGTGACGCATTCCTTTGAGGCTTTAGGGATCTTGTCCTGAGAGCTGAGACTCTCCTGTTCCTCTAAGAACATGTAGATCTTTCACGTTTGGAGACATAAATCTAACTGAAGTGTGAGCCTCAGCTGAAGACATCCTGATTTGTTTATGTTTTCAAGACATGCTGACATTTAGCTGACTGAAGGTGATGAGCTATGTAATGCTCACAGTAAGATAATTCATGTCAGTGCTCACAGGCAGTCATTGTGTAAAGACTGGGTGGGTGACTTTACTCAACAACAGGAAAATACGTACTACCAGCTAGCTACCAGCAAGTGTTTGGAAGGCCTGTGTAGTTGCCATGTTTCATACAATTGTCCTTGCAATTGCTACTACATGTATTATGTTTGCAATTCCCCTTAATCAGAAGAGAGAGATGAGATTAGTTCCAAAAGGGTTATTACTATTTATTTCTCTACTTGCTGCTTTTCTGGGTTATGATTTAGATGAAGTTTCAGGAAATTTTTGTTCTTTTTTGTCCCGCAGACTTTTCCAGACTATTTGAAAAGCCACAGATGTCAAGAAGGAAAAAGGAAGGCCATAAAAATAGATACTCTAGAGAAAATAGAACTATCATCAATAAACAATCGAACAAGAGAAAAATATTAATTCATTTGGAACCTGAATATTTATGTAAAGAATTTCAAAGGAACAGCTTTCTCTCTCCCAGACACAAGCAATTTCCACACTGTAAAACAGGTTTGGAATTGTCATTCACTTTTGGTAGCAATAGACACAGAGAGCAAGAAGCAGGGGGGTAAAAGCAGAATTGACACAGATCAGGAGCACTTAGAACTTGCTATCTAGAGAAATGTCTGCTTTACTTCCATCACAGATTAATGAAACACCTCACTAATGTTGTGCACTCGTGGAGAGCACCAAGGTCTGCAGGCAGCACACATATAACACGCACTACTCCTGTGCATTGCTTTTGAGCATCACCACCAGAGGCTTTTTAAGACTCTGCAGCCATGGAATTAGCTGTGGTATTGCCAGCCAGCTGTGTATCCTCCACGGACTTTGGAACAAGCTATAAAAGTAAAAAGAAAAACATACTTTGCCAGCTCTTCACAAAACAGAGCCAACACTTTAAAACCAAGTGGGTCCTTTTCCGCCTGGCAAATCTTGAGGTCAGCCTCACAGGTCACCACTCGGGATTACGTCAGGGACCAACTGGTTGGGTTCAGGCAGGCTCAGGTTGGCCAGGCAGGCTGCATGAAGTGAACAAAAGCCAGACCAAGACAAGAAGTTGAGGGAGTGGGATAGGAAGAAATTAAGAAGACTGTTCCAAAGGCTTTTAAATTATGATGCCCGTGTTGTTGCAATACTATTGGAAAACTAAATTAATTGCTCTTCTCCTTAGCCGCCTCCTGCTCTGGCTGTATTTCTTTTAGCTAAAGTCCTGAGCCACTAAAGATGCATCCAATTTCTATACTGTCCAAATGCTTGTAATCACAGATTTACAGTAAACTGAGCTATCATGAAAAACAAGGCTGTTCATTAGGTGGCTCTTGGCCTTCAAAATTTCCAAGACAGCAGTAGTGGGAGGTAACAAATCTACCCTAGAGAGGGCTAATTTCCAAAAAATTCTGATCACCTTATTTTCTTAAAAGCAGTGGATTTTAAAGAATTTCTGTTCAGCAACTCAAAGGCTGAAGTACTTTGACTCTACAGTCAGTCTACAGTCACTACTGGAAAAAGAAAAGCTAAATATAAGATTTTACTTTACAGTTACATTACTGGAAAGCCAAAGGTTTTCTAGGCACTGTAAAACCACTTAATAAAAGCAGAGCCCATTTTCTGTAGAAAACCAGAAGTTCTGTAACTTCACAATCAATCTGTAACAAAAATAGCAAGGATGCAGCTAGATGGAAAGAAATTTTATTTAGCACATCACAGTAAAAATCATCTAAATTTTGCTCATCAGAGCTTCACTTGGCACAGGTTGTCAGAATCTCATTGGTAGCACTCCAAGGAAACACTACTTTTTATTTTTAAGATCTATCACCTTTTCTTGAGTTACTCTGTAGCCATTAAACAGCCCATGAGTGCAATCACAGCTATATATACCAGCAGGTTCCCTATATAGCACAAAGAACTATCTTAAATTGAAATGGTAAAGCACGAGAAGTTCCTTTTGTTTGCTCTTCTTCTCTTAAATGTGTCTTTTTAAAGAGAGAGGGTTGTTCTCTCTTTCTTCTTACTCTTCTGAGTTTTGTTTCTTCTTCATTTACTTGTGTAATTCATTGCAGACATCAGGACAGTAACCTCTAGAAATTGTTAGTGGCCCACAGAGCTAGCATAAAATAAAATGTTACAAGTCTACATAACCTTAATTTTATGGTTATAAGCTGTATTTACTGCTATATCATAAGTTTGAAAAGACTGCTAAGTGTTCAATGTGGGAATGTAGGGAATTTCTCTTGAGTTAGTTTTATGGAGAAATGTGTTGTTAAACTGTAGGAAAGGTTACAGTCCTTTCAAGTCCTCCAGAGCTGAATGCCTATTAGGTATTTTTAGGGTATATATAAAATACCCTAACCACTCCCTCAATATCACTCATTGAAATTCAGATTCAGGACCTTTGCTCTGTTCAAGTCCCTTTGGTTTTAACACTGTAAACTAACCTGAGTGAGAAAGTTATCAAGAATCAAGGTGGTAGAATTTGCCTTTTAACTGTTGCCCACCTGGATTTCTTTGGCTCCGAAGCATTTCTCACCATAGCACACAGATATGGTGCAGCTTAGTGAGTGTACAGCAAAACTGAGACTTGATCAACACAAGAGATGGGATTGCTCTTAGTACTTCTATCCCGATTTTATCTGATGAGTCTGGGCAGGCTGCAAGCACCTGGGTGACTCAGTTTTTCCACCTGTAAAAGTACAATGACTACTTTCAAACACCCTGAATCCTCTTGTGACCTGCCAAAGAACAAATGCTAAACAAGAGAATGTACTGTTCCTCCACACAGTTCTCAGCCTCTCCTGCCCTCAATCCCTCACTCTCCTCTGCCAAGGTATGTGCCCACTCAGTTTGCTGGGTGACCACACAATAAGCTGGACTGAACACTGCCTGTAGACAAAGACTTAACAGAATGCCTGTGCTATGGAGTCAACCTGCTCTTGTACATTAAATCCATGTACACTGCCTCCAGAAGGTGGATTGGCACAACTGTTATGTGACAGAACCAGCCAGAATGTGGAGACAGGGTCAGAAGACCTGTCTGCATGAGAGGTACTGCCCTGTCTGCCCCTGAATGTGTTCCTGACGTGTGGGGGGATGCAGGGCTCAGGGAAGATGGCAGGGAAGAGAGAAGCCTGCATTGAAGGCTATGCACTGCTCAGCAACTCTTTGCAACTCAGCCTACAGTGTCATCTAAAACATGAAAATAAATTGTGCAATAGAGAAACTGAGGAACAAATGCTTTGTGGCGTTTGCTTTCTCTTTCAGGCATTAGGGTTTTTCAGAGTGCAAGGAAAAACTCCTTTTTTCTTCCAGCTACAGTGTGTTAGTAGCATCTTTTGGTTTTAAATGACTGATGATCTACTCTTCCAGTGGAGGTCATGAAAATACATTTTAGACCAGCCAAATAACCCCTTAAAGTTCAGTTTACTTTCTGCCAGATTTCTGAAAAACAGTAATGTCATTCTGCAATGCCCTCTGCTGGGAGACACAGTCTGGAGCTGGAAGAAGAGCTACCACTTCCCGTCCTCCAGCAAGGAACAGATATTTGCAATGAGATGGACTGGATTTTCACCTTCTTTATGAAATCCTGATCCTGCTGAAATCAGTGGGGTCCTAGCTTTTAATTTTCACTTTGCCCTTAAACATTCTTCCTTTTGAAAACTGCATTGGAAAAAAAAATCTGTTTATTTCAAGTCCAAATGAAAACCTCATTACTCAATTACAGACATGAAGATCTCTTTTTAGCATTTAAGCTTCTAGAGTGAGGTTTTGCGAAGAAGCTTTCATCTGAAACAGACTTTGTTCTTCTTGCCATTCTTTTAAGTCTTTAAACTGTAAAAGCCTGTACAAAATCTCACACGCAGATGGCATTTATCTTACACAGGTGTGATTCTGCCTAACATACATTTTCGCTGACCAGGATGCTTGTACTGAGAAAAGGAAGCTATGCAGTGAAACAAAGTGCACTGCTACGCAGTGAAACCAAGGAGTGTATCTGGAACCTGATGTGTGACAACACCAGCCCTGTCAGCTCTCACATCTGTCTCCCTCAGAGATGCAGTATCGTGGGGCCTCAGGAAGAAAAATCTGAATCAGTCCCACTGAGGAGCAGGATGTTAGTGTGGAGTTCACACAAACAGCACCTTCACCCCCACATGCACACTCACACCATGCCCCTGTGGCTTACAGGATAGTTTTTCCTAGCTCACAACTCTTCTGGAGAATCATCCCTGAAAAATATTTTCCAGCCTTGGCAAGGGTGATGGAACACTATCTCTGCTTTGGTTTCAGCTCCCTCAGCTAGGCTGGTTTTACATGGTGTTTTTCTCTCACCACAGCTGTGCAATGGGCAGCAAGCAGGAAGGATTTTTCCACAGTAGTCCCCAGTCCTCTGTGCTTGATGCTTTCTCCTTCCTATTCATGTTCTCACAGCCTAGGTCCTTCCTGGAGGCCAATTATCTTATATTTACTACTACTTATTATTTCTATCTGTTAAATGAAAAACTTTTTTTTTACCTTGTGATATGTTCTCTGCACTGACCTGCTTTATCACCATGTGCCTCTCTCTGCTGCACTTTACAGGGACTGACACCCTGGGTGCCAGAGAATGCAGGTGCAGTAAACCCGCACAGTGCCTAGCAACACCATTTTTATTCGAAGTTACACATAATTATCAGTGATTTGGAAGTGTGACCTCCTTGTTACACAGCCTTACAAGCTGACAGGTTTTTTCCAGAAATGGCTTTCCAATGTTTGTTATGCCCTCACAGAGATCAAAATGTCATGGTTATAAAGAAGCTTTGAGGATTATGCCATGTTCATTAAAAGGCCCCTAGACAAGTATTTTTTCATTTTGTATACTGTTCTGAAAAATCTTCTGCTTCTCTTGGTAAGCACCACATCACACTGATTTGAAAATGAGCATGTATGTTTACAAAGACCCAAAAGTAAGTTTATCCCTCATAGCAAGGGCTAAGATTGTCATTCTGGACACCTAACTGTTCTTCTCAGGAACAGTTTCCTTTACAAGAGAATGTGTAGCCCAGGCAACAGGTGGTGGCTGCTCACATACTTTAACCTTGAAATTATTAATTGAGAGGAAGGTTGGAAGTAACTGGAAGTTGTTCCAGTCCTCATGCCCCTCAGGGGTAAGGCAGCTGTGCTAGCAAACTGAACTGAAAATGCACCCTCTGAGCTGGCACCTGCAATGGAAGGATTGACAGTGAAGTCCAAGACTGGGATGGCCTCCAGCTTAAACTGTCCTTTGATCCAAGGCTGTCTCTCAATATCACAAACCAGTGTTATATGAGGAATCGTGCACACACTGTTAGTTTTGCTGCCAAGAGGTCTTTCAAGAAGTTGTCTCCCAATCTGTTATGCTTAGTAGAAAAATTGCATTCACAGGAATGCTTGGTAGTGGTAAAAATTATAGCCAAAAATCTAGATTTAGCCCTGAATTTTCTCATGTTGATGCACTGTACTACTAATAAGAAATAAGTGGTGTCACTCAAAATTATGTTATGCTGGTTTGTGACGAGGAACAGGATTAGAGTAATATCAACAAGGAGTTGTACAATTCTACATATGCTGGAGGCGGCAGAACACCTTGGGAAGAGGCAGTCACTGCATTACCTCCATCCCAACATCTGGGGCAAGAGACTGCAAGGCAGAAAGCCTTGCAACGTGTTATCGCCTGTCTTGGGTTGCAAGATGTAACCAAAAGTATGTACTCTATTGCCATCTGTTGAAACCAGTTGGGGAGGTTTATCTCTTCTATCACCCTTTCCTCATAACTCTTGGGGGGAAGGGGCAACCATTCTGTTAATAGGCAGCTGTTAAAACCAGGTGGGGCAGTGTTCTTTATCTCTTCCAGGACCCATCCTCCCTCCAGTAGTTATCTTCTGTTACTGGACCATTGAGTCTCACTGCATGACTGACAAAATTCATCATCCCATTGTGAGATGCTCCACCCAGTGGGAAGAGCCAAGCATTCCTACCTGGATAAAATCGGAAATTCAGAACACCAAGGCAGCCTGTTTCCACTGGATTCCATGAGGGAGACTGGACCCATCTCACCACCACCAGACCTTCAGAGGAAAACTACAGCCTTCTACAAGATCATCTCTGCTCCAACAGAACCACGTCTGTCACTCCAGGATGACTTATTTGGACTGCTGCCAACACCCTGACCAACAGGGTGTCAGGCTGTATTCTGACTCTGTCAGTATTTTTTTTTTCTTTTTTTTGTTTGTTTGCTTTTTTTTGTACTACTACATTTTTACTTTTAATATTCCTAATAAAGACCTGTTATTCCTATTCCCATATCTTTGCCTGAGAGCCCCTTAATTTCAAAATTATAATAATTCAGAGGGAGGGGGTTTACATTCTCCATTCCAAGGTAGGCTCCAGCTTTCCCCTGGCAGACACCTGTCTTTCCAAAGTGAGACGTCACCATATCCAAAAGAAGAGTGCCTCCCTGCAATCATTTCCCTCTTGTTTGGCAATGGGTAGCACTTGGAAATGGCTTTGGTATTACCTGGCCCTGCTGACCTCTTATCATTACTGAGCCCTGGAGAGTTGATTGCTCAGAGAAGAGGGCTGAGAAGAGTTCTGGTCAACGTCAATTTAGGCTTACTTTGGTTCCCAGAGAAAACAGAAGAGGGAAATCAACATCCTGCCCTAGAAAGTTGTTTGGGGTTTTTTTTTTTTGTCTTCATCACTGTTGTGGCAAAATCCAGTTTTATCAGCACCACTGAGAAAGCTTTCAGTAGCTTGAGGAATAGAGAACCTTATGGCTTACACCCAGGACAGCCTTCCAGCTTTCTGTCCTCTCTTCCTAAGGATATACTGAGATAGTTTATTAAAAAAAAAAAATCATTATCAAAGTGGTCAGTCTGTACTTTTCCAGCCCTCAGCAATCAGTAACCTTTCCATTTGCACCCAGTCAGTCGGAGACATCATTTGAACATGACACTTCACTGATTTCCTAAGAGACAACAAAATTCAGGGCATGACCTCAATTCCTTTCTCCTGGCCACAGCTTAGCTGAAGGCCCAGTATGTCAGATTCACCTCAGTGTGATTCCAGGGACTAGTCTGGAATCAATTTGACCCAGTAAGTCTCTTTGATTGCATCAGGACTTTCAGAAGTTTTGAACAACAAGGATCTAAACAGCAGGCAGCAATCTGCACAAAGCCAATCTTTTCAGTTCAACAATTTTTAAAGGTCTGTGCCTTTTTTCTTTTTGGTTTCAAATGCTTTCCAACTGAGAAAATGCTCCAACAAGTTCATGGGAGAAGGCCTCGAGGCACCCCTGACTTTGGCACTGTTATCCCATAGACACTCCATACATTTTTGGCACCTTGCAACAGACACACTGACAGCCACAGGATTGATGGAAAGGGAAAGAAGCTGTTTTGCAGTCAAAAGAGAATGTACTCAGATTTCTAAGGCCATTTGAAAGAATGCCAGAATGATACTGGATTTCGGCATTCTTAAGCTCCTTTAAGATGATGCAGCAAGTGGTCTTTTCCACATGTGATGATGTATTTCAGGACAAGAGTTTCTTCAAGATTTTCCAAGCCTGTGGGCTCCTGATCCTTTTTCAAATTACAGAGATGATAGCATACTGGGGAGAATTGTGATTAGTTTAAACTCTCCACAGCTGCAAGAGATGAATGTAAAAATTCCACCCAAAAATCCACTTCTTCTGGATTGAATTTACCTACACGACACAGAGTCCTGGCCAAGGGACCACTTAAAAGAGCTGGAGCAGCATCAACACTATTTAGTTTCTTCCATCACATCAACCCAGCAAAGGCTCACAACTCTTCTACCCAACACATCTCCCCCAGCAGCACTGCCATGGATCAGGGGGGGTATTAACAGTGACCTGAGATATGTGGGGAGGAAAATGGAACAATGAAATAAAAGCTTAAGTACGAGGGAATTCAGACAGGGCTTGCAACTCATTAATTGAAATACCCAGAGAATTGTAAAATACCTTGTTACCGAGAGGCTTTGCTTGAAGCTCTTAAGGAGAGCCGACCCCACTTCATCACAGGCTGACAAATTTTGAGCCATCTTGGCAACAGGAAGGTACAAGCACTGTGCTTTCTGCCTCAGCTGCCCTAAGGAGATGGCAATGCTCTGTTTAGCTTAACAGGATCACTCTCTCCAAATTGCTTCATTCTATTTCTAAAAAAATATTATTATATACAGCGTTCACTGACACTATGGGCGGTGTGCCCACCCCGGGACCTCTCACCTCTCGTGTTTCTGACGAGAGGAGAGGTGGAGCTGGCACTGGAAGACTGGTGACTGACACCTCCTACGTTTGTCTGGATTTATTAACAGGGCGATAGGCAAGAGCCACCTTTATTCAAAAATGCCTGCCCCGACTTCCTGGGCACTATGGGGGATGCCAGCTCGGGAGTGTTCCTGGTTTTAAGGGGACTGAGGCCGCTCTGTCCGCAACTGCTCCTAATCTACACTAAAAACAAAACAAAAAATAAAAATAAAATAAATTTTTTAAAAACACGACAAACAAAAAAAGGCTTCTCCCGCGGGACTTAGCAAAGCCTAATCGTTTGGTTTGCTCTAAACAGACCAATATCCAGCCCAGTCAACTATATGACAGACGCATTAAGTCTATCGTCTATTTTAAACCTTTCACTGCACCCCGTGAGGAGACGGACCCAAGTGCCGAACCGTGCTCCTTCTCGGTAAGCAGTCATCTAAAGGGGGAAGGCGTCTTGCAGCATGCGTAGTCGTGGCCGAGTGGTTAAGGCGATGGACTAGAAATCCATTGGGGTCTCCCCGCGCAGGTTCGAATCCTGCCGACTACGGCCGCGGTTGTGTGGCTTTGCGTTTTACTTTCCCTTTTTCTTCTCCTCCCCGTTGCTCCCTCCCGAACCCCGGGAGCGGCGCGGCGGGGGCGCGGCCGCGGCCCGAGCCCCGCAGGAGCCCCACGGCCGCCGGGCCCCGGCCGGCCGGGCAGACCCCGCCCCTGCTGGCGCCGCCTTGGCAACCGCGGGGCGGCAAGATGGCGGACGACCTGGACCGGCTGCTGGACGAGGTGGAGAGGCGGCTGTGGCTGCGGCACGGCGACGAGGAGGAGCCCGCGGCGGCCAAGGAGGGCAGG
This sequence comes from Phylloscopus whistleri, assembly GCA_017589585.1. NCBI lineage: Eukaryota > Metazoa > Chordata > Aves > Passeriformes > Phylloscopidae > Phylloscopus > Phylloscopus whistleri. Next base: position 253,828 of record JADMLD010001391.1, read on the forward strand.
TTAGCGCTCCCGCCGCGCTCCCGCCGCCCTCACAGCCCTCACAGCCCTCCCCGCCGAGCGAGGGGCCGCCTGGGCGGCCCGCAAACCCGTCCCCGCCTGCCCCGTGCGGCCAGACCTCTCAGGAACCCAAAATACGCGGGTGCAGGAGCCGGAACCGGGCCGACGGTCGGCGGCTGTCACCTGCAGCCCTTGTTTTTTAAGACCCAAATCGTGTGCCAGCGAGTTTAGTTATTTCAGACAGTATTTGTCTCCTGCGTGTACCTCAACCTTGGATTAAATATGGCGTTAAAAGCGGCACTAATTTGCCTCTGAATTAGGGTTGGGGATTACTTGGCTCTGTCACTGATCTCATGATAGCTCTCTGTATATAACTGGCCTCAAATATCTATAAATCTCGCGATTTAGAGCAGGAAGAAGTTTAGCAATAGCATTATCAAAGTTTTTATTCTCTTGATACCTCAGTCATTTCATTGAAATCACAGAATATTCTGAGTTGGAAGGGACCCACAAGGATCATCGAAGTCCAACTCTTTGCCCTGCCCAGGACACCCCAGGAGTCACACACCATGTGCTTGAGAGCATTCTCCAAATGCTTCTTGAGCTCTTTCAGGCTGATGCTGTGACCACTTCCCTGGGGAGCTGTTCCAGTGCCCAGCCACCCTCTGGGGGAAGAACCTTTTCCTGATATCCAACCTAAACCTCCACTGACACAGCTTCATGCTCTTCCCTCGGGTCTGTCTTTTCTGTTCATAATTTTTCTGTTCATACTTCATTAACCATATCCACTACAGTAAGCACTTAACTTACATGCTACACTTTGAGGTATCTGCCTCAAATCCCACAATTTCCAAAACAGTGACTTTGCAAGTTTGGTCCTGACAGGGTCATTGCTGACAGGACTGCCAAGCATTCAGTGTCTGACATCCCAGCCTGCCCTCAGGCTTCCATCCCAGACATCAGGTTTCTATCCTGGCCCTGAGGTTTCATCCTGGCCCTGACAGGCATCTTTGCCTGCCCTTGGGTGTCCATCCTGACCATCAGGTTTACATCCCAGGCCTCACAGGCATCTCAGACTCCCTTTGGAAGGTCAGGGAGGCTCGGCCAGATGTCTCTAGAGGTGAGCTGCTGAGCACTTACCCAACACACATTTCAGAGTCTCAGGAGAGGATCTTGAAGAATCCAATGACTAAGGCAAGACCAGCAAGGCCACTGCCTTTGACCACATCACTGGACTTCCACATTGTTTGCATAATGGTTAGATGAGCACTTAACTTTAGTCAATCTAATTATAATCTTGAAAAAAAATTGCACAGTTTTCTTCTTCCTCAGGAGTAGATTTGTTCTTGATTGGTTAATGCAGCAGTACTACAGACCTCTCTTTCTTTGACAAAGAACTAGCAAACAGCAGACTCAAGTGTTATTTGAGCAAAAGCAAAGTGCAGGTGATCTTTCTAAACACATCCAGTTCGGCAGGAATTCTCTTCAGGACCCCTGCAGTTGTGTTGCTTGAATAGAGACCTTCCTCTGAATTATCATATTCCTGCTGCTGAAGCTAAATGTGAAAAATCAGGGCTGTCCAATTAATTGCCCAGTAAATGTAGCAGGGGTTATACTGTCATAGTTTTATTCATGGTTGGGAGTGGTCAGAAATAAAAGAAGCAAGCAAAAATAAGACCTGTGATGTGACAACAGCGACTGAGAGGTGTTACCCTGCAGTTTACATCTGTTTAGTCGTGATTTGGATGACATACCTGAGATCCTACAAAAATATTAGGGGGAAAAGGCTGTAACTGTTTATATTTTTTATCTCACAGTTCTTACAATTGCTGTAGTCTTGCTACCAAAATGAAGGCTGATTTATTTATTTTTCAGATCAGCTAAAGTGTTAGTGAGTGCTGGCAGCAGCGAAGAAGATCTAGACGACATTATTGATGAAATATGTAATGACAGCAGCTTTACCAAAACACCTCCGGTGAGTAGGGGCTTGGAGAAATTCAAAACAGGTCAGGTTCAACAATGGAAGTAAAAGCACCATAAGCTGAAACTTTTAAAGCAAAACATGAATGAAAACGAGCTGTAGAATAAACTTGGAAAATAAAGCAGAAGGGAAAATGCAGTAATCCTGTAGTGAGGAACAGGAGAGATATAAAGAAATGTTCTTACCTAAGCAATAACAGGCAATTAAAGGAAATGCTAGTTCAAAATAGAGCATGGTGTCCATGCTCAGAATCACAGAATGGTCTCAGTTGGAAGAGGGACCTCTGGAGATCATCTGGTCCAGCCACCTGCTTAAGCAGGACTGCCTAGAGCCAGTTGCCCAGGACTTTGTCCAAATGGCTTTCAATTATCCCTGAGGATATAGACTGCAGCCTAAGTAGTCTGTTGCAGTGTTTGACCACTTTCACAAGTCATAAAGATTTTTCGTATGTTTGAGTGGAAATTCTTGTACTTCAGTTTGCACCCATTGCTTCTCCTGTCAGTGATCCCCACTGAGAACAGTCTGGCTACATCTTCTTTATTTTTGCCTGACACGCCTTCATAAGGTTCTCCTGACCCTTTTTTTCTCCAGGCCAGACAATTCTAACTCTCTTAGCTTATACCTGGATGTCAAATGGTCTAAATCCTTAATGACCTTTCCTGGGCCCACTCCATTATGTCCATGCCTCTTTTGTACTGGACACAGTGCTCCAGACATGTCTGTGAGGATGTATCTGGAGTAATGTGAGTGGAATACCTGTTCTGGTATTGCAAATACAAGAGAGAGAGCTACTGGAGAACCTCCAGCAAAGGCCTATGTGACAGACTGAAATGCCTGTCGTATGAGGAGCAGCTGAGAGAGCTGGGACTGTTCAGTCTGGAGAAAAGAAGGCTCCAGGGGGATCTTATCAATGACTGTAAATAGCTATGGGTGTAGTAAAGAAGGGGCCAGACTCTCCTCTGTAATGCCCAGTGACAGGACAAGAGGCAGTGGATATACACTGAAACACACAAAATACCATCTGTAAGAGAACAAGAAAACAAGAAAACACTTTCTTACTGTGAGGGTGGTCAGACACAGGGACAATCTTCACAGAGAGGTTGTAGAGTCTCGGTCTGTGGAGATTTTCAAAATGCAGCTGGACACAGTCCCTGGCAAGTTGCTGAAACTGACCCTGTTTTGAGCAGGGGAAGGTCCCTTCCAGCTGAAATGATTCTTTGATTGTCTCATCAGTGCTGAGTAGAGAGGAGGGATCACCTCCCTGGACATGCTGGCTACGTCCCTCCTAATGTATCCCAAGGCACTGTTGGCCCTCTGTGCTGCAAGGGCACATTGCTGGCTCGTGGTCAGCTTGTCCACTGAATTTCCCACAGCCTCCTTTGCAAAGCTGCTTTCTGGCTGGTCAGCCCACATGGTGTTCTGTGCATAAGGATTATTCCTCCCCTGGGGCAGGAGTTTGCATTTCACCTTAGCTGAACTTGAAGAGATTCTTCTCACCCCATTTCTGGAAGTCATTTGAGGTCCCTGTTAGTGGCAGCTCAGTCATCTCATACCCCAACCACTGCTCCCTGTTTTGTGTCCTCTGCAAATGTCTCCTCATTTCACAGCAGGAGATGGAGATGAAGCTGCAAGTTTACATTCTTAAGACAGTTACAATGATAGAAGGCATTGAAAATAGATATTCATTTGAGTATCAGCAGTAGAAAATGGTGTTACTTATACTTCATAACTTCCTGCAGATTCCCTTATTTTCATGAGTGACATTGTTTTTGTTCTGTTTGTCTTTGATTTTTTACAGAGTGGCTAAATCTGAACCAACAAAAAATACTTCTGTACATCTGAGGGAGAGAGAATTATGCCAGTGAATTTGTATAATTTTATCATTTTAATCCCTAGAACTTCCCATTTAGGATCTAGAATTCTCATATTCTATAATTCAAATAAACTCTTCTGTGTACAGCAAATAAGAAACCTTTCAAATACTCCATCTTTTTGAATAATCTTAAGTTCTTGATGCGTTTTAATGAAACAAAAGCTAAAAACATCCACGGAGAGGGTTCCAAATGATAACTATTTTTAAAAGCAAAATTATTAAAAGGAGGGCATGAAATACTAAGTCTTGATTGTGAAGTCTTAAGTGATTGTGATTGTGGATGGTGTGGATTTCTTTCAGCCAGAGCTGGAAATTCAGTGTGGGAAGAGAAGCCTTCTTCCTCACTTGTTTCAGAGCCTCACAATCTTGAACAAGAAAATTCCCAAAGTCTTAGTCCCCCTCTTCTGTGACTGAGGTTTTCTGGCTCCTGCTTGTTAAATAAAACAGAATATTGTGACTTTGCTGTAATGCTGCATTTTATGTTTTGGTTGTTTTTAAACAGAAACTGAAGTCTAATACTGCAAGTCTCACACCTGAAAGAAATAGTGTTGTTGTACAGGCACGTGGGAAAAGGTAGGTGAAAAATGTTCAGGCTTGTTGGACATTGCTTGATTATAACTTCTTATCAGTCTGTTTAATCTGTGTTGAGTTTTCTTAAGAAAGACACTGAGAAGAAAGACAGTCTTTTTAAAGAGAAACAAAGATAAACATGTAATTTCAAAGAATTGTTAAAGTGTTTTCATGTGGTCGAAATAAATTATTATAAATTTATTAATTATTTAAGCCATCGAACAACATCTTCCTTTGCCTTATGGACATACACATTTGTCAAATGTTGCAATATGTAGACCCTTGTATGTTTGGCATAGAGAGTGATTTTCGTAGAGTTTTTTTTTAACACTTTGATAATGGAAATTTTTAAATTCTGTAGTTTACAAACATTTGGATGCTTTGCCTATATTTAAAAATATATATTTTTTTATAAATACCATGCTGTTAAACTAGGAGAAATGCTGTACTGCTTTCTCCAACCTGTCTTGCTATATTTTAATATTTTTAATGAATCCATATAGATGCTGTCCAGTGTACCTGGGTGGAAGCCTTTCACCATTTGGGATAGGAACAAATATTTCAAAAAGGTAGGAAACCTGAAAAAATATGTGCTACTTTATCATTATTTTGATTCACTGCTATGTTTCTGTGGTTATACAAAATTCTGCATTTGAGCTGGGTAGGACAGCCTTACAGTCATCTAAAGAAGTGTCTGCCTGTAACTGCAGTTGAAATCAACTGGTCCCTTCCAGTCCTCTGTTGTTGACCACTTGACCTTTTGTTTGTTTGAGATGTTGAAAGATGCTTGCAAATGAGACATGAAACCAAAATTCAATAACAAGTAGTTAAAGAGAATTGCTGCTGCATTGTTATTTTCCCTGCCTCTCTTCATCTTTCTATGTGATGCCAAGTATGTGACTTCAGTCAGTGGCTGATTGAAATCATCCCAGAAGCTGGTCAGAAAATGGCTCAGAGTGCTTTGCAATTGCAGCTGAATTTAGCAGAAGAGGTACTTTGGTGATTTATCCACAACATCCTATAGAATGTTACTGCATTTCCATGTAGCGTTTTTTTGCAGTAAGCAATTGTGTACTCAACACATATTTGGGTGCTGCCCAGGTGCTGTACCAGTGAGGAAGACTAAAGAGAATATATCAAGTGAATATCAGTTTATTTTATGTGTTCAGTGAGAATAGGAACCTGTAAAAATAATACATGAACAGATAATTAAACCACGTACCATAATTCTGATCATGCCAGAGATGTAAAAGCATTAAGATTAGGTGACATTGCTTCTAGCATTTCTGAGTAGTGCTGTACTTTGACCCATTTATGAGGGATGTATGTTGTATCAGTCAGCTTCTCTGATTGTTTGTTCTTCTTTGTCCAGAACGTGTGATCAGCTGCGTTGTACTGCTTGTGACTTCCGTGTGTCACTTTTCAATGACTACATCTGGGATCAGTCCTGTGATTATCTTTTTTTCAGGTGGGTCTGGGCTGGGTGTCAGTGTTGTGCTGCTGTGCTTTGGGGCTCAATAAGAACAGGAAAGATGAAAAGCCCTTAGCACTGCTCTGTCACCTAAAAAGAAGCATGCATGCTACCTGTTTGGGATCAGGTGGGACAGTGTGGGGAGGGGGAAGCAACATCTCCCCGTTGAAAACAAAATCTGTTTTCATCCATTTCTATCTCTTCTCCCATGACTCTCCATTTGCTTTTAAAAAGAATTCAGATTTCATGGATGAAAAGGCCAGCTTATTGCTGAAATAAGCAGGTAATCCATGTGATGGGTTGGACTCTGCCAACCAGTGCAGGGTATCTACAGTGTCAACAACATGAATGCAGACTGTTCAGCATGAGCTTTGCACCTCACCTTCCGTCATACGGACTGTGATGGTTTCAAGTCAGATGTTCTTTTTTCCACTATCAGGTGGGCTGTCATGTTCAGTGAAAATCAAATAGCTTTATTCCTTAACAGATTTCTTTCTTGGAGCAAGGTTTGGTTAAATTGAGAGGTGGGAATTTTGTTTTTTGCTTATGTTGTGATGTCTTTAATTCTTTTAATAGTTTTTGAAGACTTAAAAGTAAGGAGTTCTTATTTCCAGTTTCTCTAAAGCTAATGCCAGGACTTAGTGAAAGGTAGAGTAGTAGGCACCTTCCTAATAGACATCAAATTTGGATTCCTCTTATTTTAGTACAGTTTCTGTGTGCCTGTTAACTGATGGAAGAGGTGGATGTGCTCAGAGTATGTGCTTGGACAGTGATGTGACAGTCAGAGAAGAACATTAATGGCAATATTGTCTCCTTTGCCATTTTTTTTCCTGTGTTACATCTTTATTCCTGTATTTTTCTTCCAGTCTCAAAATTCATATTTCATGTTTCTTATTGAATACCATTATTTTTCCCATTATTTAAAACAGCTTTAAAAATACCATGCTGCACTAATCTCCTAAGATTAATTTGGTAGTGGAAAAGGTTTAGACAGAAGTGGGATTCTTTTATTTACCCCAAGTTAAAATTATTTTACTTTTCGGATCTCAAAATTAATAAATGAAACAAAAGAAAAGCTACATGAGTGGCATTAGTATCAGATACTTGTAACACAGATTAAAATCTGTAATCTTTAGCAAGATATTTAGCTGTTTATTTTGACAAACCTGAATTTTAGAAAGCAAACTTTAAACATTTTCCTTCCATCAATAGGTGTCTGATCGCTTTCTAAAAATTCTTCCCTTGATACTTGTTTTGGGTTTTCTTTATTTAATTGGGCTTGTTAGTGTTGTTTTTGAGCATTCAGTGGCCAGTGGCCAGGAGGAGGTCATGAGAGCAGAGATAGCTAAAATGCTACTTGTCACTTGGTTTTTTTGAAAGAACTTGTTTTTGTCACAGCATGCTGATTTTTCATTTCTTATGGTTGATGCCTGCACAGGAATTGTTTCTGGTTTGATGTACAGTCTACCATCTTATGGACATTTCATTTCAGTCACTTTAACAATCACCTTGAGTAGCATTTCCTGATGAAAAGTTTTACTCTGTAATTGTACCCATTATGCATAGCAATTTTTACAGTAAGTTTGATAAGATAAATATATTCTTGGGTAATTTTTTAACACAAGAATTAGCTCTGCTTGGTTTTCTTCCCAATTCTTTCTCTGAAGGCTGACTGGAAGTCCCTAAACCCAGCAGATAACATTGTTTACAAAAACATCAGTGTGTAGTTGATCTGAGAACACAGAAACTACACACTGAGATTGCTCTCAGGAAAGGATTGTGTCCAAAACAGAATTCAAGTATATCCCTAAATTCATCTGTGATAGTGGTACTCAGAATTGTCCTTAAGGTGTCTTCTGATTTGAAATGGCCTGTGAATATTTTTTCTTAAAAAAAAAACAACAAAACAACCCAGCATGATCCTAAGATGAATTCACTTCTTTGGCAGGAATAACATGCCTGAGCTCAGTAAATTAAGAGCAAAGATGATAAAGAAGAAAGGGGCACGTGCATATGCTTGTCAGTGCAGCTGGAGATCCATTGATGAATTAACTGACCTCCAAACAGAGCAGCAGCTTCGGTGGGTTTGTGGTAAACATGGAGAATGAAGTCCTCTTGTGTGGGATACCTGCTTGTGTGGAAATGGCTCTTAAAATCTTTTTGTTTCCTATCCAGTTTTTTGAGAACAGATGGAAAATCGCATACTTAGATCTAGAAATAGATTATAACATCCAGATTTCAACCTGAAAACCTTCTTTTAATTTAACTCTCTTGCAAGCAGTGTGGGGAATCGAATTATTAGGAGAAATAACCAACTTGGAAGCTTTCTGGAAGCTGAATACAGACTTGGGCAAAGCACACTGAGACTGTTCCTCAAATCTAGCAGAGAGCCTTGTTTCCTGTGTCTGCATAATCTTGGACTCAAAATGGTGGGTTGGGAAACAACCGTGACACACAAGCATATGGATTTCTGCACAGAAGTGAATCCTGCTCTTCTGCTTTGCTCATAGTTGTTAATGAGCAAGTGGTTGTTGATCTCTTTAAAAATTACTGTGGGATCAGCTCTCATCTTAAAGGTTTCAGCACACCATGGGTTTTTTACCCACCAGTAGCAAAAGCTGCAGGTGCTGAAAATTTGCTTCCAGTTCCTACTGCTTTCTTCAGAGCACTTTCTGCTGACTAAGGACTTCTACCACAATGAATTTCTTGAACTTCTCTTCAGCCCTCACTGCACAAGAGATGAACAAGTTACTGTGCAATTATTAAATATGCAATTTTAAAGAGATTCTGAAGGGTATGTTACTCTTTTATCAATATTTTCAAGGGGAAAAGGCTCAGGCTTTTAAGAGTGAGAAAATATATATCCCCACTGATGTTCAAATTCAGATTTTTTTTCAGTTTCACTTAGCTTTCACTTCAGCTTCTCTTTAAAAAAAATTGTATTCAGAAAGTGTAACTGTCCTGTTTCAACACACTCCCTTCCCTCAGTAACACTGTTACTTGGTGAATTGTTTTGCTTACAGTCACTGTCACTATAGTTTATGAGCTTTTTCTTTTCATTATGTAAAAATAACACAGAAGATGGATTTGAGTTTTATGCAGGGGGAGAGGGAGGAAAGAATAACCAGTCCTGTCATTTACCACACTGAAAAATGTCTCAGTATGGGAAGTCTGTCAGTGTTTTTGCTGTGCAGTATGTGTATCTGTACAGATAAATTCAGAGTTACTTACTTTGGGCAATTCTAGCTGTACAGACCCATTTCCCTTTCTCTGAAGTTTTGTACATGGTTCTAATCTGTACATTCGTTCTGTTCTGAGCTTTTCCAAAACAGTTACGTGGTCTTACAGAGGTGATTCCTGTGTCTGTCACCCTCTGAAAGAGCAAATCTCAGTAGGGATCAGAGGCATCATGCACTCTGCACCCTCCTTACCTTGTCCTTCCACGAGTGCTTGTTTCAGAACCTGCCAAGGCCCAGCAGTGTGCCTGGGAAGTCTGGCAGTGCTTCTTCAGTGCTCCAGGCTGCACCTTCCAGTGCCCATGCAGCCTTGCTGTAGAGTCAGAGGTGAGTTGGCTTTGGAGAGTTACTACTTGGCATGATGGTATAGACATATTTAGGGTCATGTATTGTTTTCAGTGAATTTAGTATTTCAGGCTGAAGTTTCCACTGCTAGAGTCCAAAACTGCAGATTCAGGACCAGAAACCAGTTGACTAATGCTCAGTCAGCTCCTAGAAGAGCTCTGCTTGCCTTTGTGTCCTTTGTGAAGATGTAGCCCTGGTCTGGGCTGTACGCAGTGAGTGTTCCTGGGTGTCCTTCAGGTGGACAAGCAACTGTCATGCCTAGAGACCATCAGTGCTAAGGACAAGAGCAGAACCCAGCAGCAGGTAACAAGCTCTAGGGAAGAAGAAACCTGCTTTCCATTCTTCTTGAAGAATGAATTTCAAGAAGTGCTGAGTTGCCTTGGCATTTCCAAGGCTGTTTGGAACTCAAGACCAAGTAGGTCCACAGGGTGTCTTTTGGCCAGAATGGCACTGGAACTCGTGCCACAGTGTAGGAACAAGCTGGGCTTGCAACCTGTGAGCAGGAAATGGGGAAAATCCTAATTCCCATCTCAGTTCATGAGACAGAGTCTTATGTGACTTGGAGTGTGTCTCCTGTACCCTAAACATTCCCCTGAAATACAGGTTTATTCAAGTGTAGTTAACTTGTTTCTGGCCTTGGTCAGAGTAGTGGGCTATGACAGCTTTTTGTCCACGGGAAGTTGTAAACAGCTACAGAAATAGTGCTTCTTGTACAGGTTTTCAGAATTTGTCATATTTCTAGATTTGAGAATGATTGCTATGTCATTAGATAGAATTATTTTGTTGGAAGGAGAAGCAGTATTAAGATTTGATTTCCTTTGCTTTGCTTTCTTAAGTTACGTGTTACAAACCACTCCGGAGTCCTCAGATGAAAAGAATGTAAAGAAAGATAAAACTAGAGCTTGAATGTTCATTTGATGAAGGTATTGTTGGATTGTACAGGGTTTTCAAGTGTAGCCCAGACCCTAAGTGATATTTCTGTGTTGGTTGTCTGAGATAGCAGGGGTTCTGTAGAGAATTCTGTTTAAGAATATGTAAAGATTTCTGTTTAACAATGCAATTCAGCTGTTGTTGAATGGAAGTAGTGGAGAACAGTGTTGCTAAGTATAAATGTGACCATTGTTTTCCTCCAATTTTTTGCTTTGGAATAATAATACTATTTCCATTTGTGAAATGGGCAGAGTGAAAATTTAAGACTTTTGTTTTGCTTACTGATATGCTTGGAGATTTTCTAGCCTGTCCCATTAGTCTGCAGCAGATCCCTCAAAAGAAAAAGGGCAATGAAGGATGACAAAATGAGATCCCATCAAATTTTAATATGCTGCTCTGACTTACCTTTCACTTGTTTTAGCTGCAAACTATGGAGGGTGAATATAGTTCAGAAGAGTCATTATTAAGAATCAACCTGCCATAAAAGTTAACTTAAAGAAGCATAATAACATTACATATTGTAAGCTCTGCACTGTATTATATCAAATAAAGATTTTTTTTTCCAAACACCTATTTTAGTTTTGTACTGAAGATATTCTGCAAATGCTGCCACTTGCTGATAGACTGCCACTTCTCTTGTTTCCTGACATGTGAGTCTTTGGGTCATGTAACTAGCACATGTGGTAGTCACACAATACAAGAAGTGCTACGTTGAGGGCTGCGTACACACATTTTCCTTCCTGCCAGGCTCTTTTTGCAGAAGACCTGACATTCTGTCTGTGGTGTGACACTGATAACTGCAGGCAGGTGGAGTAAAGGAACATCAGGTGCTGCTCATTTGGGAGGGCCACATCTGATGCCTAGGGATTGGCATGTGTGCTTTGAGAAAACTTTTCAAATGTCAGCACTTAATAAAATGAAAAGTTGGAACTAATCTGAATCATGTGTTGTGTGAATTCTATCATATTGTTCCTATCCAAGAGAAGCCTTATAAAAATCATGTTTTCTGTCAGAAGGGTTATGACACGTCCGTAGTTCAAAAGTATTGTCCAGCTCATAAGAAGCACTATGTACTGTTGTGTGTGTTTTCTCCCATCAGTGGGGATGCAGCAAATAGAGGAGAATTAAATAAGCTTTAACATTCTTTACCAGCTAACATGAGGAGAGCATATGAAATTATAGAGAGCTCATAAAGGTGGATGCATTTGCCACATTTCTTGGGTGTTTACCGAGGATAAAAGGTGGAGGCAGGTGCTGTGCAGGGTGCCATAGAGCTAAACAGCTTGCAGAGTGGGGTGCTGGTAGCCTGGTGTATCAGTAAGCATTTGCTGTGGTCCACACGCTCTGGGTCTTACTGTAGAAAAACGTTCTTAGTGCCAGGGAAGAGTTGCTCTGCATATGGGAGTTGGAACTTGTTTCTCCACCCTCCAGAAATGCTGTGTGGCTTACATTAGAGTAACACACATAAATACTTCCTGTACCTCATTCTGAATTCAGGTTCCAGGCGTGGGTGCCTTTCAGGCAGTAATTATTTCCCCAACTCAACTGGCAGTGTGGACACGGTGAGGATACTCAGAAATCAGGTACTGGTTTACCAGTCAGGTCAGGAGTACTCCTGACTTATTTAGCCCTTGCAGTGTCACAGTGATGTTCGTGTGTGTTTCATTCACTTCGGTAAGTTCTTTTTCTGTTGAGTTAGATGTGTTTTAGAAGTGATTGGGTTAATATGTGATTATTCAATGCGGCCTGCAGAGGGCAGAGCAGCACTGCTGAGAGTTACAGTTCAGGCTTCTGCTTCACTTACAGAACCTTGTACTCCTATTTTTTTCTGTAATAGTGGCTTACATTCAACAGACCAAGGCTTCTTGCATTTGTCTCCTACTAGTGTCATTATAAGTGGGATAGCCAGATCTGTAGCAATTCCAATTGATTTTTGTTTTAATTCATCCAAATGGTCTTCAAGTGGTCCTTGACCAATACTGAAGTAGATTAAATTTTTAACTGTCATGTAAAGAAGCATAAAAAATTCTGTATGTCCATACAAAAGTATATTTGTGTGTCTCTAATAACATCAGTAGAAAACCTGAACTGCCTCACGATTTTTTTTCACCCTGCCCAAGTTAATTTTCCCTGAAAATGTTAAATAATTTTGGCAAGTAGGGGTTGCATCTGTTAGTATCTTCTAATGTTAATACAAAGTTTATGTAGCAAATCACCCAAGGTGACGGCTCTAAAGGAAATAGTAAAAGTCCAAAATTTAGAAATGCAAAAAAAAAAAAAAAAAAAAAAGTTGTTCCTGTCTATGTAGGAGAGCAATGTAGACAAGAAATGCTGCAGAGCAGTCTGAGATACAGCATGAGAATCATCCATGCTACTGCAGGACTACATCCTGCAGTCCATCATCCGTGAGCCATGGGTGAGGTTAGTGAAGTCTCACTCTCTGAACTCTCTTCTGGTTCTTTAGGAATCCTGAAAGTTTCAGTGTACAAAGCAGATTTAAAGTGGATGGAAGTATTATTTCCAATAACCAGTGAAGTTGTGTCTGTTTCTGCAGAAGTGACAAGATGCTTTTAATTAGAAACACAAACATATCTAAACCATGAAACTCAAGTTTACTTATTTTACTCGTAAAATAGGAAGTGTGATCTAAATTTAGCCTAGTTACACCATAGGTGAGTGATCTCTGTAGCACTTCATTCTTTACTTACTTGATTTCTTCTAATAAGAGAAACTAATTAAAAGTTTAATAGAGCAGAAAGGAACAAGTAAGGCTGATTACCACACTGTGAGAGGTTTCAAATAAGGTTTTCGCATAACCTTCAAAGAGGTTTTTCAGATTTTCAGAAGAAATTCAGATTTCTTATTTTTCAGGTAAGAAATAAGCCATTGGTTTTTGCTTGCTTCTGAGCTAAAGACACACATAAGTGAAAGAAATAAAAATACCATGCTGCAGGGAGAAATTCAAATGTCCACCATTTGCCAAAAGCAAGGACAAAACTTCACGTGGGAGGTGTCCTTTCTAGGAATCTTTTATGATTGCAATTCCACAGGCTGGCCCAGAAGATGGGGGTGAATCCATCCCCCATTCCCTTTTGCAGGGTTTCCTGTAGTATCTTGAAACCTGTTTCCTGTTGATAGGTTTTAGAGATAATAGCTAACATAGATATCATATTTAGGTAGAAGAGCTAAGATATTCAGGGCTTGTAAAGCCCTCTTAGACAGTGGTTTATAACTGTTATTCAAATATAAGAAAAAGGTATTGAAGTTTTTTAAGAGAGTTTAGTGAAACTGAAATCTTTGCATCTTCAGAACTTTTTGCTAAAGAACTGGGAGGCAGAGAGAAGGAAAGGCATTTTCACAGCAGTCAAACCAGCACATAATATTCTAACTCCTTAGTACCTTAAATTCCTCTGCTTAGAAAATGTGATTGCCTGCAGAGGGGAAAACATGTTCATTCTTGAATGGTGATAGTATAAAGTATCCATAGAAATTTTCTCTATTTAAATGGAAAATCTCTATTTAAAGGCAAGCCATATGGCCTTACTCTAAGACATTGCAGTAGGTGTGATAGTGAGCATACATCATTCAGCTAGGAGCTTTGGGATAGTCAGCAGTCCGAGTGTGCTTGGAATTCCGTGTCCTGACTGCCCTGATGTAAACAGCATTCACAGGAAGGGGGAAGCAGTTACCAGAGACAGGAAGGTTGAATTTAGCATCAAACTCCTTATCTAGGCAGAGCGGGCTGCTCAGGATGCTGATAAGAAAAAGTGTATAAATTGTTACAGCAGCCTGTGGTAGCTGCCTGGCCCTTCCTGGGAAGACCATTCTCATCAGTGTAATCAGAGTACAATCTTACACGTGCAGATGGGTTTAGGAAGGGATTATATCTGGGGGCCACTTATCCAAAATAATGCTTCATGTAGTACAGTCTCATTCAGTCTGGGTTACTGGCACTTTCAAGAAGAGATTAATCTGCACGCCAAAGTAGGAGGATGTGTGTCTTTAAAAATAAAAACTTTGTCTTAGTGAGAGTTATTATTAGTCTTACTAGCCATAAAGGAATATAAGCGTTTCCTGAATCTGAATATGCACTGCAATAGTTGGTTTAATTTTTGGATTACAGATTTTATATGAGTGCTGCCACAGCTCTGGTTCCACCTCTTCAGAGATAAAAGCTGTTGCTGCATTGTCTTATGTGCTTTGGACCAGTGAGATGTCTTGTTAACAAGTGGCAGATACGAGGCTTAAAATACTATTTGCAGTATAATCAGTTGCTCATTAACATACAATGTCATTTTCCTTTTGATTTATGTGTGTGTATATTTTGGGAAATCCATCTGCCCTGGGTCTACAGCACAGCAAAGCACCATTCCATCAATATGTGCTCCTCAGTGGCTGAAGTGGCACAAAATGCTAGGCTCCTCCACACTGATTTTTCTATGAATGATGACTCTCATTTCTCATGTCTTCCCCAAAGTATACTGAGAAATTATTTTAGCTCAGTTTGAGGCCTGGAGGCAGTTTAAAGCAGTCTTTCAGTTGCATCTTCACACATATGTCTGAAACATCTTTCCCTTTCCCCCCCACCCTCTGTGCTGGATTTATATTTAGTTCCATTCCATTGAGGAAGGCTAGAAACAAACTATGAAAAAGGAGAGTGGTATAAAAGAGTCTACCCATGTCCTGAACAGCAATAAAGCAATCTGTCCTGGGTTGTTGCAAAGATAACATTCTGGATTTGAATGGCTAAAATAAGTCAAGAGGATATTGGGGTCCATCTGTTCTGCTCACTGAACATGGGTACCACACATCTCCTGAGCACAGGAGGACATGGTGACACCTTTGTCAGCAGTCTTAGCACCAGAGTATCCAGCCAGCTGCTCCACATCAGGGTTGCTAGGGTAAGCTAAAATCTTTAATCATTCTAGTTTTGCAAAAAAAGTTTTTCCTCTGTGGTATATTGCAAATCCTTCCTAAAACCTGGAAACATTACTTCTTCATAGAGTATGTGTTTGTAAACTGGATAATTTCCAGATGTCAAATCATTTGACAGACCTTGCAATAACAATTCTCTGCTCCAGGTTCTCAGCCAGTGCTGGGCACGTGGTTACCTTGGGTATTTTCAGGATCCATCATAAGGCAAATGACACCTTTAAATAGGGGGAAAACAAACAGCCTAATGGGCACCTAGTGGCAGAGAGCACCTCATCTGGTTTGTCCCAACACATTCTCACGTCATTGTTCAATAGGGTAACAGGCCATAAAAGAATGAAGCAGCTACTTTCCTTTTCTGTCAGATGTTGCAAGTTACTCCTATTTCCTGTCTTGCTATTTAAAGGACTAAGGGCTGAAAATAAGAGTTCATTAACTTGTCTGGAATTATTTTTTTTCTACAGCCATGCTCAAATGAATGATAATAACATAGGGCTGGAAGGCATCACCTTCTGCCTTGAGACAAGGCTACCCCTGCAGGAAGCTCAGGCTAAACCCAGGTGCAGGCTGCCACCAGAAATGTCCCTCCAGTCTGCAGGGGAGCTGGCTACAGTATACATCAAAGAAAGAGACACCACGTGTTCCATGCCAGCTGCCCAGTGAGTCCCAGAGGAAAGGAAGGGTTCTCTCCCTTCTCTCCCTGCAGACTGATGGGTTGGGCTGTGTCTGAGCCAAGAACAGAAACCTGCAGGAGAACACTGGAGAACACTGGAGAATTGCAATAAGCAAACATCACAGTGGGCTTTAGGCACTTGGGGGTATTTTTGACAGTCTTACTTTAACTGAGCACATTCACACTTCAAACAGTTTAAAATAAAACATTGCTTCCCACACTTCTTTTTCAGCTCCTGTTGGCTGTTGTTTTCTTTACAACTATGCTTATTCATCCTCCAGAAAAGTCCTTATCTCTGCCTGAATGGCCTGCGAAAAGCTCAGGGCATGCTTGCAATGCAAACTTTGAGGAAGTAAATTTAGTTTCTCAATAAATCTAGCCAAATCAACTGTGGCATTTGACAGCCATCCTTCTAAATTTTGATGGAGGCTGAGCTCTTCTCTGGGTCGTGCAGTCTAGAGTTGTAAGTCCTTCAGCCTTGGGCCCCAGGAGGTCACAGGCCACATCTAAAAGGTCCGAGAAGGGTAACTAAGAAAAGCAATTCTGTTGTCAGCAGCCTTAAATTTTCTGTGCTGGAAACTGTACTGCTGGGGAAAAAATAAAAAGTGTGGGTTTGCAGATTGAAAGGAAGGTCTGACTGCACAGCCACAAGTGGGGCAGCCACAGCTGTTGTGTTTTTCAAAATGCAGAGGCAAATTCTTCTTGAAATGCAAAGATGTTTTCAAGAAAATCTTCCCACTGTTTAGCATATTCTGATTCAGCACTTGTGTGTAAACTATAGACCATTAACATATTTGTGTACAAACCTCATCATGTAAATTGCTGCCATCCAGGTGTGAGTGAGCACTGAGGAGCCTGCTCACTGGAAAGGCACATCTGAGGAGCTCCTCTCACTTTGCTAATTATACTCTAGAGGAGGTTGTAATATATGGCACCAACCCACCCTGCCAACTATGGGGCTCCATTTTTCTTCCATGCACCTTAAATGCAAAGGAAGGGGCTCCCAGCAGGAGCTCCTCAGTGGTTGCTGCCAAAAAAAGGAGCAGTGAGCTTGACAGGGGAAGGAGATGGATAAGGCTTCCTGTGAGATAAAGGCCCTTCCACACCTCCTCCTCTCCTAAATCCCACATCACTAGGAGAGATTTGGGACTCTACCATGAAAGAAGGCGTCTGTGAAGCCACAAGTGCACTGTGCTTGAGGAAGGCTTGTCAGTAGCCAGAAAGCAGAGGAAGATGAGATGAAGGAGGCAGGCTGCACCTTTTTAGAAGTTTGGGGAGTTCAGACAATCAGTACTCACAGGCATTGCTTACTTTTTAAAATCTCTCCATAAACTCCTAGTCATTACAAAAAAAAATCACCTCTTAGCAAGGAAAGCAAATAAAAAGTAGGTGAATACAGCCACAGTCTTATGACACACATTTTTACACCTTACAGCCCTGAGAAATTATCTCCCTTTGATTCATAAAATAAATCAACGTGGTGCAAACAGCATCAGAAACCTAATAGTTTTAAGAGGAGTTGATGCTAAAATAAGGTATGCTGGCCCTGAAATGCCTCCAGACTGTGGTTGTGTAATGGGGATAAGTACAGTACTTCTTTGGAGCATTAACCTGAATTAAGGGATGAAACGACTGGGCGGCTGGGCAGGGATCAAGCACACCCCTGGTCACTGCTGAGGCCTTGACAGAAGGATTAGAGAAATTGCAAGATGGTCTCTTAAATACGGAAATTCCCAGTGAGGAGCTCAGCAGTTTTCTTAAAAGGACCAAACTGGCTCTCAGGACAGCCGTGGCTGTGAAGGAAGGCATTCAAGAGGGGGTTCAGCATCCACGCTCCACCACATCCACACCCAGTGCTTGGAGGGCACAGCTCCAGACTGGCCCTGCTCACCCCACAGGTTGCAGTGGCTCTCCACAGAGCTGAGCATTGCTTTCCAGGGAAGGCAGATGGATAAAGTGTAAGGGACTGATGCAAAACAGGTTTATTTTGTCTGTAATGCAGCTGCATCAGGAGTCAGGTACCTGAATCCCTCCGCGTCACGGCAACGCTCCCCACGCAATGCTGCCTGTTGACAGCAATCCTTTCAACTCACTCCTCTAAATCCAGCACACAGCACTTGCTGCTGTGCCATGGAGAAAACCATGGTGTGTTCCCAAGTCATGGAGAGCCTGATCTTCAGCTGGGGTGTAAACCAGGGCCATGCCTGCCACAGCTGGTTCATCCCACTGGAGACATTCCTTCCTGTGAGAGCACAGGCAAGGCCACACACCAGCGGGAGGCTCCACCTCAAATACAGCCCTTCAACTGGATTATTCCAGATTTTCCTTGGGCATCTTGAGTCTGGATTTAGGCAACAGCACATACACAAATACCATTTGTTTGAACTAAATCCACTGGGTTTGTTTCAGTTTGAGAGATACCTCAAAGGAACATACCTCTCTCTGTGCTTCACAACCTGAGAATGGATTTTAAGATGCTGCTGCCTGCATAGGGCCTGTAATGCACTCTGCCCTTGCAGAGCTGCCTTGTATATGGCACATAGGACAACCTTAACCTTCCCATCTCCATGATAACACACTAGATAGGTTTTCTGCAGGGGAGGCTCACTGGGCTAGTATTAGCCTTCAGAGAAGGGAAGACTGATCCCTGTGTATGTTGCATATAGGTAGAAATCTTATAAAGGAAAGGCCTTATAAAGTCAGAGCTTAGGTCTGTTACTTTGGCTAAGTGCAGCTAGCAGCTTGTAAATTCCCATGTGAAAGAATCATGAGAATCAGCATAAAAATCTATTCTGGCAAGAGAACTGTTCACACATGTAAAAATAAAAAGTCTGTCCCATGAAAATCCACAAAGAAAACATGCAAACACCTGGGTAAAGAGAGTCTTAGCACGTGCACACACAAGCACCTTCTAACCAATGAACTGAGTGGCAAGAAAGTTACTAACAGTTAGAGTTAAACACAATGTCTTTGAAAATGGTATAAAAATGGGCTGTAACATTAAAGATTGGTTTTCTGTATGAAGAAACGAGTCACGTCTGTTTATACTGCAACATGTGTGTGTTACATTCTCAAAAGAGGAATGATACTCAAAGGTCTTGTCCACTAGATGAAGATTTTGAGGCTTCCAAGTGTTGGCACACTCTTTTTCCTTTACTGCACTGCCAGCTTTCCCCTGCTGCTGACATTAATGCAGCTCCATTGTTTTCTTGCAGTGATTTTCACACTTATAACACCTTGATGGGGTGAGCAGGGTTGGCACATACATATTCCCTCAACCATGACCAATGCTCGCTTCTGGAGGCTTCTTCTCTCAAAACTAGCTCCCAGAATTGGAACAGAATAAGATCAGCATCAAATTGCACCCTGGAAAAAGTCTTCCTTTGCCACTGATTAAAGGCAACGTGAAGATGTTTGGCTGGTGTGTTCCCCTAAACTGATCATCACAGACAGTGTGTGAGCACAAAACATGCTATAACTAGGCAAGGCAAGCTGGCTCTAGGACAGCTTCCCACTAAGACTGGTTTAACATGTGCTGGGGAACAAGGTGACAGTGCCTTTGCTTGGTTTAGACTGTGGTGGTTACGTCAAATCAGATGAGATGATTTTGCATCATCCCTTTCAGCACTGTCTAGAGTTAGAAAGCCAGAAATTAGAACAGTCAGCCAGACTTTGATACTCTCCTAAGAAAACTAGTTTAAGAATCATACCTCAGGAGCTTATCTAAATGGAGGATTGCATTAATTCAACAGGAACAATTAAGCTAATTGAAGCTTTTGCAGAACACTGCACTTGTATTTCAACCAAGTGTCTTTCATACCTGTCTCCACCATGGCTTGTTCCAGTGGTTTTTGGTGTGTGTTTCCTCCACGTTCATACACGTCACAAAAAGCAGCTGAGAAAAGCAGTTTGGCAACAGGTTTGAATTCCTCTTGGATAAGGACTGGGAAGTGTCTGGGCAAATGCCACATTTTAAAAGATAAAAAAACTACTGGCTTCTTTAGTGAGCTAAATAAGCTTACAGCTAAAGCCTGGTGATGAAACCCACGTCTCCCTCTGGCAACGATGCCTTGGGAGTGACCTGACTGTCCTGCAGCATGGAGCAGGGGTGCTATGGCAGGGCATGCAGGAGTGTGGCTGCAAAGTGGGATCCTGTCCCACCACTTATTTTCTCCATGCCACTGGCTTCAAAAATAAAAAAAAACTTCACAGCCTCTCACCACCTCACCTCTGCCAAACCCAGCTGCTCAGGTCTGCTGTGACTTCCAGAGCATCACTGCCCAGCTGCAAACCTGGGTGACCAACCCCCAGCACACACCAGGCACCCATGGCACTGCCCTTCCCACTGCCCCCTGTCAGCAGATGTGTCCTACACACAGGGTTGTCCCCACATGGCTGAGATTTGGCTTTACAAAGAACCCTCAGCCTTGCTGGAGGGTGGGAGTTGAACCAAGCTGGCTCCTCAGGGAAAATTTTGCCTGTGTGATTTCTAGTTCAGTAGTTCCCACAGCTAAAATACAAAGCATTGAGGCTGAAGGGTTTAAAATCAGCATCCACACTAAAATACACTGATTATTTTATAGAGGTATCATTACTGTGTAAAAATGTACACTTCAGATCCCTTCAGAAGCAAATGCTGGGGTAGTGACACATGGTGGGAAGGAGAAAGGCTCACAGAGCTTTCACCCCTTTTCATCCTTTTAAACTGCATTTTTAAATTATAGTAATCACTGTATCTGATCATATTCCAGACTGGCAGACCCATTCCCAACAGAGTTGTCCTCCTTAAAGTGTTTAAGTGTAAATAGATTTCTTTTAGATAACTTCTATAATTGCAGATAACTTTTGCCCACTGAAATATCTGTTCATTTCCTGTACACTCACCACAACTTCAATTTGGCTTTCTTTTAAGGAACTGTTTTTGCAGAAGTAAGAAAGTAGCATCACATACAATTTCATTGTCTTTACCTGCTTTTAAATTAGTGATCTAACAACATGTTAACAACCACCACTTCAAACACTTCAGTTATAGCTGAATCAATTGATGTGCTTAATTGTAGCTAAGGAATATGGGAAACACAGAGAGAAAAATCTATCAAGGAGAATCTTTGGCATGCTTGTGTACATATATGTCCTTTTATCAAACCAGTATTTAGCTCTCACAAAAGATAGAACCTGGAGCAAGGAGCTGAGCTATTTCTGCAGTTCTTTTACATGAATTTAAAGCATCATGCACTTAAAACAAAGAGGATCACCTCTATAATAGCAGATATCAGTGTGCAGAGGTTTCTTCTGGACAGTGAGAGTGCCTGAAGCTCACAAACCTTTCTCTTGCTGTCAGAGCAGACTGGCATTAAGGCAGATGAGAGACTGCTTATTTAACACAGAAATAATCTGTCAGGAGTTGTGCTGTCACTGCCACTCCCATTTTAACCACAGGCACTTGGTGGGGGGAATCACGAGATCCTGTGATGAGGAAAGGTGACACTGAGGACCACAGGGCACGACTAGCAGTGAGTACTCAACAGGAGGTTGAGTATAACTGGTGAAGAGGTTGGAGAAGGCATCACACAGCAGAGAAGAAGAGCTTAGAGTGTGTTTGGGAAGTGCAGGACCCATTCATGTTTTTAGAGGAAACACAGGGATTGATGGGGACAGATATTTGTGCCAAGGAACCCACAAGGGGCAGTGACAGACACAGCATGGCAAAGGGTGACATTAATGCCCTTGGGAGAGACCACTATGCCAACAACAGGCCAGAGGAGGAGCTGCTTCTTGTCCACAGCAGCAGCTTGGGAGAGGCGTGTGGAACGCTGAAGTGCTTGGGGTGAGCAAGGGCTGTCTGTCCCACAGCACCTCCTCACCACACTGAGGTCTCCCAGCCCTCCTCCCATCCTGGGCAGGCCTCTCCATTTGTAGGGGCAGGCTTTGAGCCTCTTATTCCCTTCCTGTCATTTTTCAACTGCCACACTACATGGCATCAACAGTAAGACCTGGAGGATTATCCAGCCCTCACTCAAGAGGGAAGAGACAAAGGCTCATGCTGTTTCCTCCTGCATTAGTTGTGTATTTCTATCTCAGTGGCTACCAGAAACTGGGAAGGGGTATGGGCAACTAATAGTGTGGTTGCTGTTCTCCAGCTCCCTGAAAGAACTTAAGTACAGGAAAGGAAATTAGGCAAAATAAGGAACCTATTTCCTTGGCACACCCTTCCCTCATTCCAGCAGCTGGAGACACACTGCAAGCAAAGAACATCACCCCAGCATATGCAGGGTTTTGCTGTACCAGAGCATTGCACAACTCCAGAGGTGCCTCCCTTCTATATCCCAGACATCAAGAAGCTTCAGCTACCTCCATTTGCTTGTGGAGCTACAGAAGGGCAAAGCACAAGCTCTTTCTGTCCCACCAAACAGGGTAAAACAGATGCTTTTAAACACTGCAATTTTAAATTTGTGGACGTTTCCTTTCCTTGTGAAAAAAGTAAGGAGGATGCATTTTTGCTGACTACAATGAGTGCCAGCTAAGTGCCACCCTTGTTCTTTTCTCCTGTCTGTGACCCCAGAAGTGATGCTGTTCACTTTGGCACCTGTATTACCTCTCCTGCTCTCGGTCCTTGGCTCAAATGCTGTTTCCAAACAGTGAATCTTCCATGAACCCTGTAGCCACATGGCCTGGACAGAGGGGCCCTTGCTAAATTTTACAGCAAGCAAACAGGCACTCAGAGCTGAAAGCTCCTTTAGGGCACAGCAGGATGTTGGCCCATGGAATGTTCTGTCCACCACTGCTTGCTTAGATGTGGACACTGCAGCAACTTTGGAAACAGCAATTTTACAAACATGCTAGATGAACTATGGACAGGTTTGAGCTATTTCTGGTTCCCACTAGGAATACTCAGCTTGCAGAGGAAATGCTCATGTACTGCAGAAATCAGAAAAGCCAAAACCCCTGAGAAGCTATGGATCATAGACTCACAGAATCATAGATCATAGAATATGCTGAGTTGGAAGGGACCCACAAAGATCATTGAGCCCAATTCCTGGCCATGCACAGGACACCCCAAAAGTCATACCAAGGGCCTGAGACCATTGTCCAAACACTTCTTGAATTCTACCAGGCTGGTGTTGTGATCACTTCTCTGGGAAACCTGTTTCAGTGCTCAATGATTCTCTGGATAAAAAACCTTTTTTTGCCTTTTTTTTTTGTTTTGTTTTGTTTTTTGTTTATTCATAAACAAAGCTCTGTTCTGAGACATCAGCCTTCTGAAAAAACACCTTCAAGTCCCAGTGAGTGTTCACAACCAGGCAGGTGGGTGTAAAATGGCACTGTGGGGCCTGAAGTGCCCATCCCTGGTAGATGCTGCCTGCCTTGCCAGACCAAAATCCACCGTGGATGAGGTGTCATGGAACTGGGGAAAACCACCTGCTGGGCTGGATCAGACCCCACTTGTGGTTGTGGCTGCTCATCAATGCATCTTTCAGGGTAGCAGGTTTGGCAGGAGACACCTGAGCAAACATCCCCAATATTCCCAGCCTGTTTTCATACCCCAGGGTTCCAGATGTTGTTCCTGTGCCTCTGTGGATGCCTCCAGCTTGGCAGCTTCCCCCTGTGCAGCCCGCAGAAGGAGGACTCACATCTTTACCCAAATCTGCATGCTTTAGAGTGGTTTTTAAGCAGGTTTAGCCCTCTGGGTACTGACTCCGCCACACATTTTGGCTGCTCTGCTCAGAGACACAAGCACTGCTTTTATTCATCAGGGAAATGGGTGTAGCAAAAGAAAAAAAATAATATTTATTTGGTTTTCTCCTCTCAGGAAGACTGTCAAAAAGTACCATTTCTGTGGCTTCAGCCTCAAAGCCCAGTCTCTTATGGCCTCAGCTTCTGCAGTGTTTTGCTTCAGCCACAGGCACGTGGCAGGGTGGAGATGGGTGCAAGAGGAATGTAAGATGCTGGGTAAGTAAAGACCTGGCGAACAAGGGACATTCCTCTGCTTGCAGGACCTGCCCTTCATCCCCACCAGTGGCCACTCACCACTGAGCCACTGCCCCAACGCTTTTATAAGGCTTGTGCCTTTGCTGGTGAGGGGCATTGCCAGTGTAAATACTGAAAGAGCCACTTTGGCATGCTGAGAAGTTCTGCAAAGCATTTGTAGAACAGCACTGCCATGGGTGAGCTGCCCTTTGGGAGCTGCAGAACTGATTTTTGTTGTGCTAATGTGACTTGGAGAGGTCCACTGGGGAGGAAAGTCTGTGTGGTTGGAAACAAAGATAAAATTAGATGAGCCTTTGACATTTGTCCAAAGTGAATTCAGCCCAGAGAGGCCTGAGCATCCATACAAAGATGGGGGGCCTTATTTCCCTCATTAAAGGGGATCTCTCACCCCAAAGTGCTCAGACAAGGGTGGTGTGGGCTGGCTCTCTGGCACCACACAACTGCCCAGGCAGCTCCAGTTCTCAGCCCCCATGTCACACGTGCATGGCCTGACAGCTGTGATATTTAAAATTACCACTTCCTTCATGCTGAGACCACAGACATGCCCTGACATCCAGGGGCATCCCCTGCATGAAACCATGGAGCCTTGCCAATTACAGCTAATCACTGTTTACTCCCTGCATTCCTTCCCCCCTGCCCACTTGTGGCAAGTTAAAATAAATGAATAATATTTAAATGAATAGTGCATTGGTGATTCCTAGTAATTTCCCTTGAAGTAGTTATGATGAGCACATTAACTGGTACTAATTCATCATGCTGCTTGTAATCTGTCCAGGATTCAGATGGGAGAACCTGTTATCACAGCACTAATAAAAGGTGGTTTATTGCTGCCCTACCAGGTGTCTTGGAGCTCCAGTCACCTTCCCAGCACAGCAGCCATGAGCATCTGCTTCTCTTGGCACAGGCTTCTGGTTAGAAACATAACAATTTACAAATAGGCCAGGCTGGTTATGACTCAGCCCTAATCACCACAGTCCTTTTGTTTCATCAAAAGAAAACCAGATGGAGCAAATATCTACTGAATGCTGTGCAGCTCAGGTGCATTAGACAGCACCTGAAGCCCAGGGATGTGTTCATAGCCTTGCCCTAAAACACAGGGCAGGCTCAGGAAACCAAATTACACCGTGACCTTGCTTACAGCTGCTCCAGCTCACACAGGCAGCCCCTGCTTCTGGGGCTCCCATGAGGCCAGACCTGCAGCAGGGACTGGCACAGCAGCACCGAGGACTCCAACCCAGACCCAGGAGCCAATTTCAAAATGGAAGCTGAGGAAAAGGGCTGCAAGATGTTGGCAGGATCCCCAGGTCAGAGAGCACCGACAGCTGAGCTCTGTGCTTATTCCCCCTCAGCAAGGCAGGAATTAAGTTTAAACCTGGCTTCTGAAGGCTGTGTGGGCTCTGCTGACTCATGCCAGGAGGAGGGGCCTTGCCTTGTTAGCCAGAGAAATGGCAAGGCTGGGAGAGGAAGCCAGGGCTGAGATTTCCATCCCCTTTGGCCAGCACACCCAAATCCTGTGAGGCAACACACTCATCCAGTGACCGAGTGGAAACTGCTTACAGGAACAGAGAGGGAATTTGTTTGCCAATGAGTCCCTCTAATTTGAAAGTGTTTATCCCAGTGAGGGCAAGGACAGAGGGCATTTGCCCTTATGGGATGCAAAACAGGTTGCCAAGGACCTCCTTATGGCTAAAGATGCTAAGCTTCTCTAAACCCATCAGTTAATAATAGCTAACAAGAAAAGAAAGATTTGGGTTTTGGGGTCCTGGTCAAGGCCATATCAAGTCCTGACCCATGGTGGCCCCTCAGCCAGCAATGCCATGCAGTATCACTGGTAGCATCAGAGGCCTGCCTGTGTCACTGCATGGCACCACTGTCCCTGCCCCGTTAGGTGCTGGAGCATCCCTGTACCACCCCTCCTCTCTCAGCAGCCAGCTGCACTTGATTGCTCTATATTGAGCTACCAGGCTGGGCCCAAGGTTGGCCAGACATTGGCATGTACCCCACCAAAGAAAAATGTCCAGAAGGACAAGAGTCATCCCAGATCAGCCTGACCACATCTCAAATCCTGGTTCTTCTCTTTTTCTAATCCATTTTACTTTATTGTTTTCTGATCTTTCTCTCTTCTTTCTCATCTCACTTCCTTTCTCTCCCTGCTTTTCCTTTGCAGCCCCTTCCCTAGCTGTCTTCCCCTCCTTTCTTGCAGCCTTGCAGGGTAAACCATCACCCCTAGACGTGGCTGCCAGTACTCAGCCCTCCTTGTGAGCCCTCCTGTAACTCTTGCCTTGTGGGCTCAGGTCCCATGTCACAGGCCACAGCTCTTCCCTGTTTCCATCCAAGCAGGCAGCAGTTAACACTCTTCTGGACCTTGGCAGGAGCCCAGGCAGTGCCCCCAGCAGCAATCACAGCCACCTGGAAGGGGGAGGCTGGGTTTGCCCAGGCTAGGCCCAGCTCTTCACTGACAGAGCTTTGGCAATGAAAGATCCTCCTAAATTGGTAAGAAGAGGGGGCTACCTTGCTTAAAGGGTTTGTACTTTTAGGCCATTGTGCTACTTGCTATGGAGACCAAGGGTGAGGAATTGAGCCAGGTAGAACCAAGGGGTAGAGAGTGGAGATGAACCCAAGGCAGCAGTATCAGGCTTTGGAAAGCACATCAAAGCCACTGAGCCATTAAACTCCACCCTGGCTTAACCAGGAAATACACCAAAGCTGCAAAAAAAAGGATGAAAAGCAGGAGCAGTGTAGCACTTTGCACAGAATTGCCAGCTCTCAAGAATGTAAAGGTCAGAATTCAATGCTTAAAAAGCAAGAATTTACATATAATGCACTTTACTTCTCCTTCAGATTGGGAGCCTTTAGGATTTTTCCTCCCAAACCACTAACTGCATAATGAAAACTAACATTTTGATGTACTTCATGTTACTCTGGGAAGGTGAATCTTTAAGTAAGACATCAAATACATCAAGAGCCAGCAGCACCTTTTTTATGGCCCCTGCAGCCAGCTGCCATTCTAATAGCCAGCAAAAGGAAATGGTTCCTCTTCTGTGGGCTGCCAGAGCAAATTAACCATCCTGACTTCTCTGCTGAAGAGGAATGCTGTGTAATCTTATAAACCCAAAAACAATGACAGAAAAACATGAGAGGGGCAAAATCTGGTTGAGGAGAAAATTAATAACCAACCACATCATTCACCCCCCACTGCTTTTGGGAGGCATTGCTGAAGCAGCACACTGCCATTGCCCTGGGTGAATACAGCACTGTCCTGCCCACCTGCAGACAGGCATCCAGCCCTGCTCTGTGTCAGGTGAACAGCACTGTATTGGTGCCCAAAAATGAATTCACACTGCTGTTGGGAGTCTCCCCATTCATAGCTCCAGTCAAATTCTTGCCTTCTCCAAAAGCTCTGCTCATTCTTGGTTTCTTATCCAGTTTGTGTTGGAAGACTCAGAACTATGACTTTAGCCAGGTCTTCTGGGGAAAGCAGTCCTTCTCTCCTGTTTAACATGCTTAAACAGGTTTTGAATCTGCCCACCATATTTTAACACAATAAGGAAAAAAAAAAAAAAAAGAAAATTTGAAGCCTTGAAGCCTGCAGAAGCCTTGTGAAGATAGAAATAGTAAATAAAGTCTTGTCATCTCACCCTCACGGCAGAATAGGCTGATAAAGGAAGCCAGCTTGCAGCAGGCATCAGGGAATCCCACAACAGAACCACATCTCTCCTGGCTCACACAGCTGCTCCTCTACAGGGCTTCTGTAAAACTCCTACTTTGGGCAGTTACAGTATAGCAGAAACACATGCAGCATTTCTCCTGTCCTGTGCAGCTTCACAGAGCAGACAGGGGCTCTGGCACCACACAGCTGCTCTCAGTAGCTGCAGGCTGGAGACTTTTCTTCTGCGGGTTTTCCATGCAGAAAGGCCCCGGAGGACACGGTGTCTGCACCAGGATCTGCCCTTTGCACCACGGAAAGCCTGACCTAGGCAGGCTTATGGCAGTGAGCAGGTTTCTCTGCGTGTGGCAGGGTCTCCTTGTGACATTCTCCACGTCTGGGTGCCTCCTGGGTTTGAACCATGAGCCTCCTGTCTGATTGGCTTCCATGATAAGACTTTCAATAACTAACTGCATGTACAATAAAGTAAATGTTCAACCAACTCAGAGCTAGATTGCAGATCAAGTATCTTTAAATCTTTCTTCTCTCCCTGTTAAAAGCAAAAGCCCACACATGCAGCCTGCAGGGGAAAGATTGCTCTCTTAGCACTTCCTTCAGCTCATGAGATAAATAAGCAGCTACCAGTTTTGTACTTTACAAAAAAACAGGCGAGGCAGCTGTGCCACTGCATACCATGGTAATGTGCTGGGGAAGAGCCAGATGCCTGCTGAGCTCTGGCTCCTCTGCTGCACTTGCTCTTTAGTTCTGCCCTCCAACCCAGCTCATTGGCATGGCAGCACGGGCTGCCTGAGCTGTCTCTGGCCAGGAGAGGAGATGGATGCCATCTCCTGTCCTTCCCCACCAAGTGGAAGGGCCACATTCATACAGACTCAGACTAAAGAAAATCTCTAGAGAGACCACAGCTGAAAAGCTCAGACTTAAAACAGAGAGAAGAGGGATATATGGAATATATCCTCTTTCCTGGTTGTGGATCCTGCAAAGGTTGTGGATTCTGCAAGAGTGAGTGCCAGCCCCAGGGTAGGATGTCACAGTGAGGACCAACCAGAAGCCAATGTCCAACTGTTTCTGCATACCACCATGGGTTTGCTGGGAGCCCCTTCTGCAGGGCAAGGCAGTGGCTCTTGGTAAGGGGAGGCAAACTCTTCTTCCCCCACTGCTGGCATCATTTCACTGAAGGAGGGACACAGTGCGTCATGTAAAACATCTGTGTGCAAAACAGCAGAAAAGGTTTGTGTCCAACCCTCAGCCTGACATCCAACAAGTCATAACTTCATTGATTTCCCCATCCTGAGCAGAACAACACCAGCACACTCTGCAAAGTGCTTTGGGACTGCTGGAAAGTTACTTGACTTCTCTCCAGGCATGGGAACTTTTACTTACCATGTTTGGGGCTGAGCAGTGCTGCTGTGTTTAGAGCAGTCCTTTGTTGCAAGCAGCAAATCCAAAACACCAATGGCATCTTAAAGCTTCTTGTCTGTGAAGAGTTGAAACTTGAGAGACAAAAACCAAAAAGTAACCACATGCTGCTTAAACACAGGCTTGGCTGCCCACCAAGTATTAGTGACCACAGTGACTGTGGTCTGGTGGAGAAACAGCCCAGAGCTGGGTCTCACTAACAGCTTGGCATCTCCCCTGGTAACACCAGGTCACTGAACACCTTCACATGGGACAGACAACAACTGCCAGTCACTTACCCTAAGCATTTTATCAGGTGGGAGCTCATAGTCATGAGTTTCATAGAATCATTAAGGTGCTAAAAGACCTCTAATATTCCCAGTGAATTGTGCATCCCTGTTTACATCAGTTTGCTGTCGGACCCACAAGGATAAAGGTTCCCTAAAAGGGCTTTGATTGTTACTTGTAGTAAGAGTTGTGTTGCAAAAACAATTGGCAACACCTAAAAACTGAAAATTTCCTCTTTGTCCTCAGTTTACAGGCAAACAGCAGAAACTGGCTGCCTTTCCCTTCCCCTCCATACTTTTCCTGCTTTCCACCACAGCATGCTTGAGAAAGGGAAGAGAGCAGCCGATTTTCTTTCACAGGTGCTCCACTGTGAACACATTAGAAGAAGCCTCCATCCTTGTATCTGATTCAAGTGTTCCCTTATCTGTTGTTCCCTGGATTGGAAGAGTTTCCCTCCCTCAGGCCTTCCCTCCCCTCAGTGTGTTTGTCCTCACTGCCCAAAGCAGCTTAGTGCAGGCAGAGTGTGGTAGCTGCTGCACTTCCAGCCATGCAGAAGGCAGGGAGAGGATGTGGTGCTCAGAGCATGGAACCACCCAGCAAAGTGGGATGGGCATTTGCCTTGGCGTTAGACACTCGTGCCTGCCCTGGAGAAGCAGCATTACAAGGATGTTACATGCCTACACAGTTACAAGGAGTTCCATGCCTTCTCCTCAGTGGAGCGCATCGAGGCAGCTCTGCCTTGGCTCAGGAAAGGACAGAAAATGGCTGTGGTGCTACTGCCAGGGAGCTCCCCCCTTCACAGGGGATGGCCAGAGCAGCTCTTGCAGCACCCCTTTCCCCACCTTGCCCTTCAATCAAGCTGCACTGGAAATCTACCAAGCACAGCTCAAGTTATTGACAGTGCTGAGCAAAGGCACGGGAACTGCAGCGTGTGCAAAGGGAAAGGGAGATCAATGGCCTCTTTGACAGACGAATGAATCTGAGCAGAGCAGGGGACTCAAAGATTTGGGGGAAGCTTTCTGACGGCCCTGAATGGCTTCCTTGAAGGCTGCATGGTACACTGCACTGTGAACTAGGCTCCAGTGAAGCCCAGCCACGTCCCTGGGACGGCCCATGCCCGGCCGGTGACACAGGCACTGCCGAGCAGGCGGCAGAGCCGGGCAGACGCCGTCTGGAGCTGGGCAGGCACTGACGCAGGAGGGATTGAGCACAGTTAGAGCTTTGCACAGCATAAGCTGCACCCTCACATCCACCTGCTAAAAAAGCCCTGGCAGCCGCTAGCTGCTAGGCAGGCACAGCATGGGAAACCCTCTCCTTCCCACCACGGCCTCTGCAATTCCCAGCACAAGCAGTTACACAAATTGTAAGGGGAAAATCCAATCTGCAGCATTACTTTATTATTTAAACTTGGTTCAGCTCCCCTCTTACCCTTACATGAAAAACTTGCCTGTAGCTCTGCTTTGACTTTTCCATGCATAAAGACAGCTCTGGTTGCTTGGTCACTAACAGGTACCCACTGCTACCTCCCCACATCCCAATACCCACAAAATACAGCTCAACATTAAAATAGCACCATTGTATGGGTCATGCACTTTGTCCAGTGAAGGACTGGGGCAAAGAGTTGTCTGGTGCAACCTTCCTGGAGCCACGGCAGTGTTGAGGGTGCTCCCAGTGCACAAGCATGCTGGGTGAGATTTCCACCCAGACCCCCAGCACCATCCTCCCTCCCCTTGAGAGAGCTGAGAGTGCTGCTTCTGTGGGAAATGTGAGGTCAGGCTTGATTCCCAAATCTCTGATCAAAGAGAAGAAAAAATTGCACACAGCAGAGAAAGTGAATTAAGAGGAAAAGCACAGCAGTCTCCAAACCCTGCCCCAAGCTTCTCTCGAATTGCCCTGAACCAGTTGTTTCTCTGTGACTCATATTCCTCTTCTCCTTTATCTGCCCTTTTCCCTTCCAAACTTATTAGAGAAGGCAGGTTTAGGCATTCCTACGAGGTGAAGCAACGAAGGAGCCCTTACCTCAGCAGGGATGCGCGGCTGTTTCTGTACCAGCCAGGCTGGGGTGTTGCCTCGCCGAGGTGGAGAAGCGCTGCTCCCTGCTCCCGCCTCCCTGTCCCCGCTCCCCAGCCTCCCTGCCCGCAAGCCGGGTGACGCCTGCACCACCAGGACACCCTTCTTCTCCAGGGCAGGCACGAGTGTTTAACGCCAAGGCAAATGCCCATCCCACTTTGCTGGGTGGTTTCATGCTCTGAGCACCACATCCTCTCCCTGCCTTCTGCATGGCTGGAAGCGCAGCAGCTACCACACCTCTGCCTGCACTAAGCTGCTTTGGGCAGTGAGGACAAACACACTGAGGTGAGGGAAGGCCTGTTCCCACCACCACGGGCTGTCATGGAACCAACACCCACAGATGTGCTATTTTAGTCACAGGCAGGCCCACAGGTGCGGCAGCGGCGATGCGTCATCTGGGATGTAACCATCCCAAACACAGCCAAGGTTTTTGGCATGGGAACTCCTGGCTGGAGCAAATCAAATCCTCACATTATGTTGGGAAGCTCAAATCAAAACAGTGTCAGCTATTCTGCTAGAAGTATTTAAGAGGTTGGGTAATCATTCTCCCACCTAGAAAGAAACACAGTATGGGTGAGAATGCATGGCAGAGCAAATGGGTGGCAACAGGGTAACCAACATCCTTGTGTGAAAAATCTGGGTACAAATAAAGAAAGTACCAGCAACTTTTAAAATCTCTTCCTTTCTCTTTCAAAACACATAAAAATATAACTTCTTTTGGGGGGGCAAAAGGGGGAAGAAGAAACACAACTATACTGGTGGGACCAGCAAACCTGAAATAAAAAAATCAAGTTAGCGGAAGTTTACAGATGTGCCTTGCCCTTCATGATCCAATTTACAGAAGACAAAATATGCCCTTGCTGCAAAGGCAGCAAACAGTATCTTCAGCTGCATGAGGGAAAAATGACCAGCAAACAGAGAGAGGTGATTCCTCCCCTCTGCTTGGCACTAGTGAGGCCACACCTGAATCCAGTCCAGCTGTGGGCTCTCTAGTAGCAAAGAGACATGGACGTACCAGAGAGAATCCAGTGAAGGGCCACAAGGATCATTAAGGGACTGGAGCATCTCTCCTATGAAGACAGGCTGTGCGAGCTGCAGAAGTTCAGCCTGGAGAACAGTAGGCTCACTACCTTATGTGTACAAACACCTGAAGGGAGGGTACAACGAGGAGGGAGCCAGGCTCTTCCCAGAGGTGCAAAGTGACAGGACCAGAGGCAATGGGCACACCCGGAAACACAGGAGGTTCTCTCTGAATGCCAGGAAACACTTTTTCACCATGAGGGCAAATGAGCACTGGAATACATTGCCCAGAGAGATGTTGTAGTCTCCATCCTTGGGGATATAAAAAAGCCACCTGGACACATTCCTGGACAACTGGGTGGCCCTGCTTGAGCAGGGGGTTGGTTCAGACAACCTCTGCAGGTCCTGCCAGCCTCAGCTCTCCCATGACTTCCCACAGGAAGCAGCAGACAGACACCATTTTCCTTCTCCTCCCAGTTTACACAGGTACAAGAAGACCAAGAGAATAGGTCACAGGTTTTTCCTCAGCCAAGGAGCTGGGTCAGTCCTGGCCTCACATCACTGGTCTGACAGCACACAGGACAGAAGTGCAGAAGGGAGCACCTTGTGTGGCACTGTTGGTCCCTTTGTCCCTGCCAGCAATTGTGCTGTATTTGTTTTGTGGACCAGCAAGCTTCCTTTTAACCCCCCTCAGGTTGCCATTGCATGCTGTGGTGCACAGCAGCAGCCAGAAATGCAGCAGGGGCAGAAGCTGGCCCCAGGCATTAGTCACCTGTACACCAGCCCTGACGCTTGCACAAGTAGGACAACTGCCTGCATGCCTGACGCTCTTCTGACAACCAAAACAGCCTCTTAACACGGGGACCAACAAAGAACACCAGATCCAAGACAGAAACTGCAGATAAAGCTTCTCAGCCAGCAGCTCCAGTGCCAGGTATTCATTGCTGAGCCCCACCTACCTGACAGAGCCAAGTGACAGACATGCTGACACTTGTGCTACAAGCAGATTGCAGTCTCTGCACTCACTCTACTACCAACTGCAAAATTCACCAAACCCATCTGCATCCTGGGGTGATCCTCCCTGCACCCCCTAACCCGCTCTGAGTTACCCAGCCCGCTCAGGTGAGGACTGCAGGGGCACAGGTGGGCAGCAAGAGTTCACTGCATTTTTGGAGAGCTGCTGTAGAGCACCCAGCAGTGCTGGGAACCCTCTTCCAGGGCAGACAGGCACAGGGTACTTCAGATGAGGCACGTTCCTTCCCCATATGTGGTTTTGGGACAGCATGGCAGGAAGTTACTTGTCTCCAAAACTACATCAAAGATCCTCAGGCATTTGCAGCTAAGACACACTGGACTTGCCAGCATTAATCTCTACATGCTGACCACCAACAGCAATAATTTTTTCCTTCCCAAATTGTTCCTGTCCCTTGGAAAAGGGTGACAGGGAGGGTCCATGTACCCTGTACTCATACGCTGCTCAAGACCTGCTGTCATTACCTGTAAACCTGAAGCCACTGGTATGCAGCACATCGAGACTGCTTTGTTTTAGGAATGAGCAGAACTGCACTGTGCTCATTTGATCTGCATTAAATATTCCCAGCAACAAGTCAGATAGTTTATTCACAGAAAGATGAGATTTTCTTGGACTTACCACATTTAACTTCCACCAAGGGAAGTAACAAACCCTTTTATCACGTGAACTAGGAAGTACCTCAACAGAATGTAAATATCCTCTGCTTCCAGTTATCTCATGTGAAACAAACTATATGCATCACTAAAAACCAAAGAGAATAATATTCAAAATAGACTTTTTCATGTACTTCTCTTACATGCTGTTGTTTCAGTGCTGTTAAGAACATTACACAAAGCTCTTGCTTAAAAGCCAGGTTGATATTTCCAACCTTTAAGCCCATCTATTCAACAAGTCAAGTTATTCTAAGTAACTTTCAGGTCAGATGCACACGAGTCATACTTTCACAGACCTATTATAGACTTTTTTTTACTTCTAATAGTAATTTTAGCTTCCAGATTACAGACCATCCAAAGCCCGTTCCCACTGAAGCTGGTTGCCTTTCCTTCTGCATCTGGCACAGCATTTTGCATGCTCCCAGTAGGCTGAGAGGCCAGGTCTTGTTTCTTTTCTCAGTGTAGCTTTGTTGTCTTCCTAATTCCCAGCACAGTGTACACATCCCACAACCTGCTGTAACACCACAGGAGTGCTCACATCATTCCAGTCACACTGGAGAGGCAAGCTCAGCCCTCATTTATCTTCCAGGGTAATCTCCTGATAAAGCAAGTATGCAGCAAGCCAGGTGTGGAAGGAAGGAAATTACCTATATATTTACACAGATGTAAGCAGATATCCCAATTCATGTTGGAGTTGTCATTCTGGAGAGAGCACAAGCCTGGAGTGGGGCAAACAGGTACCAGAAGGAACTGACTGCTATTTCCAACAAAGCACATCCCCTTCTTTTGCTGCTGGACACATTTCTCAGAGACTGCTGATGTTACGCAAACCTGATACAAGCCCAGAGGTTAGAAGTGCTCAACAGCAGCACCAGGCTCTATAAATAAAATAGCCAGCAAGCCCTAACTCTTATTACAACGCAGCCTATGATTAAATTTGCATTAAGGCAACAGCTTTTGGAGACAAAAATCTAAATAGTAAGTCTAGCAGCAGATGGTAAAATGAATCAGCAACAAGATTCACCTGTAATAGAGCTGACCACATGTACTTTTCATCAGCAAAAAAGACTACCTAAGAAAAATCAAGAGATGCTCTTGAAGGTCTGACTGTTGAAAGATTTAAGCCCTTGAACTCATTAGCATTATGCCTCAGAATATCTGAATAAAATCAGCTCTTGCTTTCTGCCTAAACACTTATTTAGTCTGGCTGTATCATCTTGTCTAAAAGGATTTGTTAAGAAGGTTTCTTTTAGAGAAGTTCTTACCATTTAATCCAGTTACCTTCTATGTAACTGAGAATGACCCCGAACAGGGCAGGGGGGGAGGCTGTGAGTGCAATCAAGCCTCTTGGCATCACCTTGGCCTTTGCTGCTGTTAGCCTTCTATGCTTGCAGACATTAACCTGGGATGGAGTTTTAAAAAATACTAGGTACAAGTAACTGCGAGTTTCATAAATGTAAAACTTCATCTCAAGGGACAGTTAACTTAGATAGCACCTGCCAGATGCATTAAGTAACCATGATATGCCATCTGCTCTTTAGCATATTATTTCACTGTCAACTCAACTGATTCACTCTGTTAGTTTTTATCCTGAATCTGTCCAAGTGCAGTCGAAGCATTTTGACTTTTATTCTGGGCACGTGTAGTATTTCACAGACAATTAAAAATTTGCATAGCAATTAATCTCTATTCCAAAGAGGGAGGTTCAAATTTCTTACTCATTACTGAGTTTCAGAGCACGTTCAGGTCCGTGCAGCACAGCAGAGCTGTCTCTCACGTACAGCCGAGGCATGGTCACTGTGCTGTGCTCCCGAGCAACTCCAGCACAGCAAGGGAACAGAGCGGAGATTCTTCCCCGGGAGAGCGCCGGGAGAGACCCGATGAGTCATGGGAGCCAGCTCTGGCAAGAGATCGGCTGCAGGCACA
The DNA here is from genome assembly GCA_017589585.1 of Phylloscopus whistleri. Lineage (NCBI taxonomy): Eukaryota > Metazoa > Chordata > Aves > Passeriformes > Phylloscopidae > Phylloscopus > Phylloscopus whistleri. The sequence goes on from JADMLD010001391.1 coordinate 289,877, forward strand.
AACAAGTAGCTCAGATTTCATCAAATTAAAAGCAACAGAGAGCCAAAAGACTTTCTAATATTTACTACAATAGTTTGCTATTGGAGGGGAAAGGGAGGTCAATACTCTAACTCTTTTCTGACTGTATCTGCTAACAGAACCAGGCGTGCTTCTCTCAGTTCAAGATTTACAGGGAAATACAAAAATCACAATACAATCCATAATCTGCTTCCACACAAACATTAACCAGCAACTACGACAACCGCCCTTTCATTTGCATTAAGAGATTAGCTAAAGCATATCCCCCAGGGGGAGAGCCTCACAATACAAGGTTTCTGAATGTGATTTTCATAATCTGCCTGTTAGAGACGGGACCTTAAAAGCCCCACTGCAAACTCAGCACTCATTAATCCACTTGCCTGCTTTGTTAAACTTTGTTTCAACTGAGTAACAGTGCTTGACCCTCAGATTACAGCTACAGCAAGAACAGCTGAATTTATCTTAATGGCAGTTTAGGTGCAAAAGCTAAAATTAGTAGTGTTCAATTAAAATTTTCAAGAGAAAGACTTTTCCCTTCCCTTAATACTTTCAGCAAATGAACCATGAAGTACTGGTAAAGAGTGTACAAAATGTGAACTCAGCTAAGGCAAACACGTACTTATTTTTCCAATACAGAATCTTCAACAACGCAGACTGTTGCTTTTAATTCATTGAAAGGGGGGGAGGGGGATTAAATCTACCATAAACAAAAAGTACACAAAAACCAAAGACTGCCCATACATAACCACTATTTTATGATCTGAAGAGTGCAGAAGTTTTGGGAAAAGTACCAAGTTCCTCTCCTGTTTGATACCCCAAGAAGTCTTGTCCCCAGGGGTGGTCAGACAGGACTGAGAACAGAGACCTGCAGCATTGGAGCTGGGCCACTCCAAACGCAGGACCCTCCAGCCTCTTCCAGTGACTGGGACGGTCAGTTCCAGCAACCAACACCAGTCCAACAAACCCCAAAGTTCAAAACGTGCTTGGTCATACTTCTGTTAATCCATTCCCTAAGTGCATCCAGTGGCTTCTAAATCCATAACCACATTAATTTCAAAATTAGTCTTAAAACTCCTTCTGCAGGTTTATGCTCCCAGTTTATTGGTATCCCCTGACAGTGAATGAACCTGCTGCTAAACTACTCATCAATATTGAAACCAGCTGCCCTGTTTTCTCTCAGTTTTGAAGGCCCACAGTTAAAGAAAATTAAACACAGGCTTGAAGCTATACCATGTATTTGTAAATAAAATAACTTGACAGAACAAGATTACAAAGTACAAAATGAGCCCTTTCAGAAAGTTTTAACTACAAGAGAAGTCAATGTTCAGTCCATTTTCAGATGAAAAATTCCACACGCACACATTGGTTTGGTTACAGCTTCAGGCGTCAGTGCAGCACAGTGCAAGTTTCATTCACAGATAAAAAGATATATGAAGTAGGTACAAGTACATTCTCAAAATACAGGATGTGACTTAACTCTTAGAAACCCTTTTCCCCACCACCAAAAGGTGCTGAAATGCAAAACATATGGAAAACAAGGAGATGGACTCTTTAATAAGACAAGTTAATATCTGATAGCTTAAGAAAGAGGAAACAATTGGATAAGGAAGAAAACTATTGTTAGTCATTGGAAGGTATGTATGAGGGAGGTTTGTACTTTGATTCTACAGAAAAACGGAAGCTAGCAAGTCTCCACTCCTGAAAGAGAAATACCAAGGGGTACAAAAAGTAAGCACTATTAACTCAAAGTGCCTTCTCAGAACAGCCCATTTTCCTTGCTGCAGCATCACCACTCCCTCATCTCTCAAGGAAGAAGTATATGCAACTATTTATTTCCATTAGTCTTTCAATATATACAATCTGGCAATTTTGCAGGTTGTTCCTGGTCCCAAGTCTGTATCAAAGTGTTTTTCCCTTTGTGTATTTATTTCCGAGTAGAACAAATACTCCTCAGTGCTTCTAAAGAAAGCCTTACTTTTAGAAATTGTCTAAGCTAAAAATACTGATGCAATTTTCACCTGAAGCAATGTCTTGCAAAGTATGAATGTAGAGTGCCTCTCTATAGATGCTAAGTGCATCTTCAGCTACCAGAAATCTCATGGAGGGATACGGCTCTGAAGTACTCTGCTGATTTTTATAAAAAAAAAAAAAAAAATGACTGACACTTTCAGCATACAGAATGGGAGACTAGTGCAACATACAGCATTGATTGTTTATTCAATAAATATTTAACCCAATTATTGCCAACCAAGGCAAACAGTGCAGAAATTGTCATTTAGAGATACAAAAGTTTAACATTTTTTATATAAAGTCAGTTGCTACTATATTCATACAACTATTTCAAAGAGGTTTTTCTGCTTCAAAATTGAGGTTACCATTATAAAAATACAGAAACATATCTGGGGGTTTAACATGTCTTTGCAAGTGTAACTTTTGCATTTATATGGGAACATGACACTTCTGTAGTCAAGAAATTAAAATGAACACTATGATAGAGACATTTTCTGCACTGACTATTTCATGATAGTCCTTACATACATCTTTCTTGGTCCTGGGTATACATTTAAAATGAAATAACTTGCATCTCACATTTATCCTGAGGTCAGCTGTGTAAAGAGGAAAGCCAGTTTTATAAGGATACTTGCACTCCAACTTCTTGTTCAAAATATGAGATTATTTTGAAACAAGCCAATAAAACTCCTGGGGGAAGAAAAAACCCAATACTCTCACCAGTGTTTTAAGAAAAAAAATCTGTGACATTTTTGGGAATTACTTCCAAAAATATGTAGGCTAGCACACCCAAATGCTGTATCACCCAACTAAAATTTCAGTATGCATTTGCCAAATTTGAAACTTAGAAACCGTTCTGAAAATATATAAATCCCCATGAAGAATCTCCCTAAGCTTCTCACCTGAAGATCCCAACCTACAACACAGCTTCTGCAAGGAGAAAGCTGCTGAAGCCTGTGGGAATCTGCAGAGTCTTCAGGTCTGCCTGCACAGGTGAGGACGTGCCATTTGGGTCTCCATCATCCACCACGGGGTGCAACAAAGCTCCACTTTGAACACAGCAGTTATTTTCAATAGCACCAACAAATCTCCCACATACCAGCATTTAGGCAAATAGAGACATAAAATAGGTTTGTTTCTTCCTGAATCAGCACAATTGGTACAAGGCACTGCTTGGCATAGGAAGTAGTAAGTAAGAGCAAAACAGGAGTTCCCAAGTTTTGTGACATTTAGGTTTGTACATTGGATGACCTTGTAATTAATTACATACCATGGCCAGAAAAATAAGATGGTCTACAGGATTAACAAAAACATCACCATCCCATGCATGCTCACAGTTTTCCTCCCTAGATCAGAAAAAACCCTGCATAACATACCAATGTGAAACATTAGAAAGTATGGGTTGTTAAATTAAGAAAGTACATTTCATTCTCCAATCTTCCACGAAAGTCTAACCTAGACACAACTCAAGTAAATGAAGTCGGAAAATATTCTGATAACATTTGCACCAGTCTATCCCTGCAGAGGAGAAAAAAAAAACCACTATTGTCTAGAGAATTCATAAATTGAGGCACATTGCAGTTGAAGATACTCAGGCATATTTCATGGCTAGAACAGAATTTCTCCGAGGAACCTCACTACAGACTTCCCCAAAAGCAGCTCCATATGGTTTGAAACACAACTTGCAACACATGGAAAACACATTTGGTCCTTAATCGCTACTGTCTTCATCGTCATCATCGTCAGATACGTCATTTAAAGATGACTTAGGTGACTGGCTGTAGGAGTCTGACCTAGTGGACTGACAAGCAGTCATCTCCCCTGTAGAAAGAAGATCATAGCAGAAGTCGCAGATCCTCACTGGCTTGGAGGACTGGCTGGGGAGCAGGAACCTCTTTTCCGAGCAGGGCCCGCAGACGACGAAGCCGCACTTGCGGCAGTGGTGGCGCCGGTTGACGGGCGTGAACTTGGCTTTCTGACAGCGCATGCACACGGCGGCTTCCGAGTCCGGCACCCACACCGCTGCGTGCTCATTGCTAGGGGTCTTCCCACTTTTGGAAAGCAAATCAGAAACACACTTGTTTATGTGGTTCATCCACTCCGACTTCTCTGTCGCGGTGGCAGCATAAACTGCAAAAGACTTTGTCGGTGTCTTGATAAGCCACCCATTCCGTAAGTCTCCCTCATCCTGGATGGAATCAATAGTGACGTTCTCCAGTGGGATTATGTGCTGCTTATTGTATTTCTTCTTCTGGATGACAATGTTACCATAAACAAGAATGTCATTGAACAGGAAGAACTGCCTTGCTTTGGGCTTCTTCCTACACAGTTTTGTTAGGACTCCCTCTCCAATCAGAACACGGCCAGGAATAGTCAGGGGCTGACCAGCTGCTCCAAAGCAGTTTTCCACTATACTTATTCTTCTAGTATTTGCTTCACTGTTTGCCAAGCGATCCACCATCTTTCACAAGTATCCTAAAATTAGAAAAAAAAGTTTGTTATTAGAACAGGACTGATTCAACAGCAAGCAGCCTTCCCCAAGGAAGGTACCAACCCCGCATTTCTTAAAATATCTAGCAGGACCTGCTGGCTGAGAGGCATTGACTTGGGCTAGATTTAAATAAGTATTAACACCTAAGAATTTTTAGCAACCGATTAGTCTTTTTTCCAAAAGCAAAAATGTTCTATGCAGCTGACAGCTATCTTTATCACACAGACAGCACCTACAGCACTGCATTTGAGAGCCTCCGGCAACAAACTAGTTCCTCTCTAGTAAGGCTACTGCATCCTGGTTTAGTGCTCGTATTTCTCTGTATATCCGCCTGCACCTACTCCAGATAGCAACAGGAAGTATCATCCATCATTTCAAATTCTAATGCTACAAAAACATCAACTTAACTGAGCAGCCTGGAGACCCACATTAGTTTTAACACAACAAACAAATTATATAATTGCTGTTCACATAGGAAACCACACTCCCCGAGCTAGCTCACTACTGCTCTTTTTTTCCAGTACGAAAACCTCAAATCATGGGCCAAAACCATGAATCTACCTGCTGGAAACATTTTGTACAGGTCACAGCTTGCACTCCCCACTACATCTGCTTTCATGGCAAACTCCTGAGCCAGGAACAGGGAGTGAGTCACGGCTGGTGGCCCAACCTGCTTGCTGCTGCCTTCATTTTGCAGGAGTCCCACCGTCCCTCCCTCCTCACCTACACGAACCACATCTGCATCCATCGCATTCAGGCGACCTACACTGGCAGGCCTCCAGAGCTCAGGCCACACAGCTCACAATTGTTCCTGAGAAAGACTAAGTGACCTGCACCAGCTCAAAGTTTAAAAAAGACTACTTTATATTTCAGCAAGTGCTAATGAACTGTATGCTCCAATTACAGATTAAAGCCCCACCTTGTTGTTCCCCAAGTAGCAAATAAGATTTTTTCTTGTGTGAGATAGCCAAGGCATCCAACAGGGAACTAAAATTAAGAAGTCACTAGAGTGATTCATACCTTGGCAAACCACTCTTTAGCCTCTTTTGCCCTAGAGTTTCCCAGGCAGAAGTCTGGCAAAGGCAAATCCTGCCAGTACAATCCAGATCTGCTCCCTCTAAACTCCTTGTAGTACAGCCATGAACCTGAACTGTTGTGCTTGACAGAGCAATGAGACGTCTGGCAGAGGCAAGTACTGTGGACAGACTTTTTCTCAGTATGTAGAAGACATTTCCCCCATGCCTCATACAGGGCTGATGCTCACAACACCCTGTGCTACAGCCACAGCTTTGAACAGTGAAGGAGAGCAAAGCAGCAAATCCACCTTCAACCTTCAGCAATGCCTTCTACCCGTGCTTTGCTACACAATTCCAGGCTGGCAAGTCCTCTACATCACCTCCTTTTTCTTTAATCTGCACTGCCTGCCACCAATACAGCATCAGCTTACAACCGAGAGGAAACTGGGCTGAAACAAGTCTCAGACTCCATCACTCTGCCATAACCTGATCCAGGCAATCTCCCTCCTATAAATCAAAGCACAGATATAGCCTTACAAAATAAGGATGAAACCTCTCATCAGGGCTCATTGAAATAAGTATGTTACCTTTGATTATACACATCCACATGCCCAATGTTAAGTATTATTATTGTAAGTTACTGCTTTGAAAGTGTAATTAGTTTCACACTAAAGCAGTTTGACAAGTGATCTTGCACAGATATACTATGTTTTTAAGCTCAGCACACATTATCTTATATCAAAGTCACACTCAAGACAGAAGAACCTCTAGAAGTTATTTCTCAGCACTGTTTTTGAATTTTCTTTACATGTCTTACAGCATTAGTTACAATACATGAGTATTGTATTAAGTAGTTTTATGGTTAAGAGCATTACAAAGCCACCAAATCCAAAACAATTTCGGTCTGCAGAAGGTGAAGACAAAATACAAACCGCCAAGTAAAACACAGTAAGAAGGAAATGGAAAAGAAACCAGGAGCTTTTTAATGTGTACCAAATCAAATTCAGATGCCTGACTGCTGAAGCCCAGGATCTGGAAAGATAGTTAATTGCCATTAACTGCCAAATAACCATTCCTATTTAACAACACACAAGAAATAAACAACCTCTGCAAGCATCAAAACTGAACCAACAGCCTTCAAACTTAAAAAGCAAGGCCTCAGTCACAGGGTCAGTCTAAAGTTATTTAGTAATTTCATGTTCTCCATGAAGTGGGAAAGGACATCAGTCATCAGAATGCAAAGGGGACAGCCCAGAAAATATACTTTTCTACAGGTACAAGTCAACATGCACTACTTATGAACTTACACTTTTACACAGATTATCTACAAATTACAGCGAGTTAAATGCTTTTGACAGTGTGCAGTGGGGAACATTACTCCCACCTCACCCCCACAAACACAACCATACTGATGGGTTTCAGTGAAGCAAGCTCTTGGTGTGAAGTCACAGCCACCTGTAGGAAGCAGTTGCTGCTCTGCAGCTCCAACTCAGCCACTCTGCACACCCTGCCAATAAAACTGCAAGCTCAGTTCAAGGCCACTGCAAAAGCTTTCAAAATACAAGTCACTGGGAGAAGAAAACAAGGGGAGAAAAAGCTAAAGGCTTCAATTAACTGTTCCCTAGGACAATTTAAGAGAAAACAACTCTAACCAGGATCGTTTAATAATCATCATGGCTTGAAACCAAGACACATGACTCCAGAACTTGTGCTGAAGACTGTATTTTGAGCTTGTTGTGAAAATAATAACTAATGGAACTTAAGCAGGAATTCTGGGAAAGTTAAGGACTATTAAGAAAGACATGATAAACTCTATCTCTTCTAGATTGAAACTTTTTTCTGTAATGGATAGCATTCCCACCTGCCAGCCTCAAGGCCATAAATGCCAGAGACTGCTGCTGCCAATTCCACCTTTCCAAGGCATTAATTGTATTTTCCCACACTAACAGACTGGACTTTTTTGAATAAACATTCAGATATTTTTCTCATGAGTTTTTAAAGAATTAAAAATTAAAAATCCAAGTGAAATCCTGACCATACCAATGCTTATACACCTTCACTAGCCTTTTCTGAGAAAGGACGTAAGTTCAGAAATGCATGGGAAACTACCCAAAATACATCCTGATTACAAGTAATCATGAAACACGACAAAAATAGACCAGAATACAAGAGAAGACATCCCTAACTCACAGGAGCTAGTTACGAGAAGTGCACCTCTTCCTCTCATGAGCACACTGACCAAGGAGATTGAATCAAAATATTGTCTGGACACGGAAAGGAACTTTTAACCCCAAGATGTCACAGTCCAAAACCAAAGTTATCAATACCCAATCTTGTCTTAAAGCATATTCAGATCTATTGTAAGAGACAGCAGATCATCATACCCTGGAACTGGGTGGCAATATCCTCCTCTCTTCCAGCTAAACTTTCTTCTGAAGTTTCTACTGTTGGCCACCACGAGAAGCAGATACTGGGTTATTGCCCTGAAGATGCAGGATCTCAAGACCTGATCAAACAAAGCAATTCCTGAATAATGGCAAATTGCTGAAAACATGCCCTAATCCTTCCCCAAATAAAAGGTTAGACAGCTCCACTTAAGGGGGGAGTACCTTATACATAGTCTCATTTTATGGATGCTGTGAAATCAAAAACCTCAAACCTATTATTCAGTCTTCTATAATATTTTACTAATTTCACACTTCTGGCACACAAACTCCTAAAAGTCCTGAGACTTTTATTCAAGGGGGAACTCCATTTGTGACGGACTGATGGTCCTCACAGACAGCAGATTCATTTGCTGTGTCCAGAAGCAGCACAGTACTAGCTGCTAGTCAAAACATTATTTAAAAACAAACAAACAAACCCAACCCAAAACAAACCAAAAGAACACACAGATCACCTTGTAAGAAAAATAACTACATAGAGCTACACCATAAGCAGGGTTTAGCAGCCTTTCCAAATAAATCAATCTCAACTCCCAAAACACTGCAATAGCTTCAGTTTGTCCCTCACACACACGCTCTTACTAAGTACCTTTCATGATGGAAATGCTGGGCAAAGGCTTCCTTTTCATGGCACCTATTTCAAGGTGACAAAATATTTCATGACAGAGAAAGCCCCAACTCTTCTACATTATAAAGAACTGTCTTTGACACTTCAGTTATTTCCACTTTTATTCACATGAAGCTTCTAGAGGAATAACAATTCTGTTATCAAGATCTTCTTGCTCCCCTCTTTCAGTCCAGTTTTATACTTGTATCCTGTTGGTGAGAGCAACCGTCTTCAGTGTGATCAAACATAGACATCACTGAAATTTTTGAGAAACTAACAAGTTACCTACTTCCCTAAAACACAATCCATGTTGAGGAAGTCACCCACTTAGTACAGTTATTAACATTCCAAACTACAGCAGCAGGAAAATCATTCTATTGGGGTTGCTGTGCACTGACAAGTCACTTTGCACATATTTTTTTCTTTTTGCCACTATATCCTGGAGACCAAACCAATGATCTCCCAGGACTCAATGCTTCTACAGGTCTTATTTAAAAGTGAATGTTTATTTTATATGCTAGCTCTGCTTGTGATAGTGGCCAGACCAAACTGCACAGAATTGCTGCAGCTGAGGACAGACATAGGGAGTCAACTAAAAAGAATGCAACCCTGACTGACATAGTTGCATCCAATACAATACTGACAGAAAACTTTTCTACTAGTACATCAGCACTGTAGCAGTTAGCATCAGCATCATAAGCAGAACCACAAATGACAAAGGTGTTGGAGAGGAGAAATGAGATTAAAAAAGCTGTTATGGCACAGCAATGCAGACTGCATACAGCTCAACAAAAAAACCATTTCCTCACCCCAGCTCAGGGCACACTACCATTACAACCAGCACTCCCTTCAGGTTGTAAGACAGGCACAAAGGGTGTGCAGGACAGAGAGACAACCCAAACTCCCAAGTTTCTTCAGCAAGACAGCAGAACTGGCAGTGTTCCATTCCCTCTGGCTTTGCAAGAACAAATCAAGTCCAGTGTACAGTCCCTGCTAATAAATGTTAATTAATAAGCATCTAATTTTTAGCATTATTTTTCTTCAACCCTCTTCAAGGGACAAAAATATTACTGGCCTTGTTGTAATTGTCAGTTCATCTATCATCACCTTTGCAATTAGCAATTAGACTGTTAACAACTACATTTAACACACTGCATTAATACACACCAGGCAGTCTGTATTTCTCACAGCCATGGTATCAGGACACAGGCAGCTTATCCATTCCTACAAATATTCATAGTTCAGGTGACAGCTTTAAAGAAAAAAAAAAAAAAGCATATTTAAGCTGCTGCAAAAAACATGAAAGCTCAGAACTAATCACAAAGAGGCCCATCCAGTCCTAAAGCTGCAGCAGGATCCTGGATGTTTCAAAGCCAGATTCAGTAACATAAGTCCAATAAAAAAGTGTCACTAACCACACCATCAGAATGGACAAAGTAAGATCTAGATATTGCACTGAAGCAAATGTAGGGAAAAGAGTCAGAAATGGAGGAGTACAAAAAAGAATAAAGACAGAAAAGGTAAAAACAGCAGATCTAAATCAAAGCAAAGTTATACCTTACTACCCAATAAACTTCAAATAATTATCCAGTTGTCATAGAGAGCCCTGTTCTCACACCTGCACGTACAACGTCAGCAACTATGCTACACCACATACATTTCAAATTAAGCAATTTTCCATCTTACCTAAAGGTAACATACATGCTTCATAAAAGTTTCTAGTTAGTCATTTAATAGCAGGCAAAAGCTACAGGTTTTATAATTCCACAACTTGAAGGTTCTGAATAAAACAGAAATTTCAAATAGAAATTCATTTTGCTTCATTATACTTAAATCACACAAATTAAACATATATGAAACGTATCAGAAATTGATCAAAAAAATTTTTTGCAAGACAGAACCAAGTAAATTGTAAACCAGAGACAGGCAAGAACTATCTGCAGACCAGATATCTAATGGCATTAAATGAATGGTTTGTAAGATGACTCATTATTTGGATCCACAGAGGAAAATATCACGCTCCCCAAAAGGAGTTCATCAAACAGAGTCATTTAGTTACGTGGGAGTTTTTTAGTAACAGGTTTCAAATAATTGTTACATATTATATTATCACATCAGACTCATACAATTTTCCTCTTGCACTTTACGTACACAAGGAAGACAGGCTAATTTGAGTTACAGTTGCATAAACACCAACAGTTAAGCTACCCAGAACCCTCATACATCCCTCACTTAAAGCTCTGTCTGAAACAGCAATATCAGTACTTTTTGTGGACAAACTTCCAGCTATAAAGGCATCTCAGTACTGTAATACAGTATGCTGACCTCTATCAGTATTATCTATATTGCTCTTAAGAGCAACATTTGACATTTTGCACTACTGCCAAGTAGAACACAAGTGTAAATTCCTGAAGTGCAACTTGTTTAAGGAAACTTGTCCATGTTTAACGCGCTGAAAATAGTTTTAGTGTGGAAAATTGCTGAATTAAAAACATACACAGCAGATCTGACACCAGTGAGAAGACAAGTCAGCATGTTTTAAATCTTACTTCAGCTTCTCAAGTTCCACCTCCTACTCTACATTCTTCAGTACATCCAGGGAAGGATGATACCAATGCTTGTCCTGGTTGGCAAAACTACATTCGCTATGGGCTTAGATCTCATCAGCTGTAATCAGAGTCCAGGCATTCATGCACAAGCCACTTGTATGGTCCTTGACAGGTAGTGCCAATAACAGTTGAATTAAACATAATATAGAAAGAGGCATTTAATTGAATTTTATTTCTATAATTCAGTATATAAAATAAAATACTGAGGAAAATTACGTGTTAGGCCTCCATCAACCCATTTTTTACTCTATTAGTATTTCATTCAATTGTCTACAGTAACTTAAGCACATCTCTAACAATTAACTGATAGCTTTTTTAGTATTAATTATATACTTGCATTATTCACCAGTTGCTTTTTATTAAATAGTAAAAAGACAATTTTGAGCATAAAGTTAAGTGAAATCAAAAAAGATTTCACCCACAAAAATACTATGTTGATAGAAGATATGGGTATGACAAATGTTTTCTGAAGGTCTTTATCACTGCTAAAAGCTGACATGACAGCAACAACTTAATGCCTGTCCTGTGCTGGGGCTAGCTGGATGCTATTTAAAACATAAAACAACAACTGTCACTTAAAGAGAAATACAGCCTTCTAACAAGCAGTTCTCTTAATGATTCTCTTCCAAAGAGCATTCCCCAAACTGTTGTATTTAACAAACAGTCTTGCTATCATTAGCATAACCAGCTGGTAAGGATATAAAGGATAACCCTGATAACCTATCAAAGATGTATCAAGTACAACAAAAAGCTTTGTTGCAATACTGAAAAGAAAGAAGAGCAGAGATATTAAAGAGACTTTATCAAGGTAGAGATGATAGCAGGAAATGAGTCAGTAAGATCCCTCTGAACTTCAGCATCGTCTTTATCCAGATAAACACTTTTGACTAACGTGGTTAATGGCTGCAGTGTTCAAAAAGGTACTGATAATGGGACAGCAACTTTGACTTCATTTACAGGCAAAAAAAAAAAAAGCCCAAACAACTTTTTCCTTATGGCAATTGTAAGCTGTTCAATCTTCAAACCATTTCCCACACCCTTAATAAATACTGGTATTTACTAAAGTCAAAACAGCTGCAAGATAAAACACTAGAAAAGATGATGGCAAAACCAAGGCTACTTCAGATTACAGATGAAAAGATGCTTGAAACATTTTCACCTGAACACTACAATGAAACACTGTAAGCAGCAATCAGTACCAAACTGGCAGGAAAGACGGTGTTACTGTGGACCTTTCCCAAGTTTCATTTTATGATTCTCATGATTTTTAGGATTTTTTATATGGATGCATTTTTTTTCTTCCCCTCATGAAGACATCTTCCCGCATTGTGCAAGCCTGTGGAGGAATGGCTCCAGTTTGGGGAAGCACAGATTAGCTAACTCACCCCCTTACTGGTACAGCCAGTATCACCCAGCAGTATTAACCCTTCATTTGTCTCAACCTGTTGGCCAATGCTGTGGCATCAACCACAGAAACCATGCCGGAAATATGCAACCACGTTACTTCATACTGTGCAGCTGTAAATACTCTGCCTTGACAAAACTTTACAAACTTTCAGATTATTTCTGAGTCCAGCATATAGTCATGTTCAACTACATCATGAAAGTCAAGAAAGCAAATCCATGCATTTGTCTGGTTGGATGTCATTGTAAACCTATAATTACTATAATGAACCATATGATAGTTCATACAAACTATAACAAACTGGTTTAACTGTTGCACATGACTGTCACAAGTCAGATCCCACTAAAATTCTTCTTGAAAGTACAGTGTAGAAGTTCTTGTTTTAACTGGCTAACATCTTATAGTTTAGTGATTCTTTCTATAAATTACAGTTAATTTTTATATAACTTAATTTCTATCTTAAAATTGAGGACTGCGCTTTCACTTTAGCTGACCAGTGGTGCAATAATTTCTCATATAATGAAAATAATTCTAAATGTATAACAACAAAAAAACCCTCACTTTATTATCAAACCTGCATGGCACGTGCATTGCTTTTCAAGTCTGCATTATCCAAATGAGTTAGGAATTCCTGAGTTAGGATTGCCTAGAAAGGCCAACCCTGTCTTCAGGATGGAGGTCATTTCTAGGTAGATCTTTCAAGACACATGACCTTATATTCCCTAACCCACTCAGAAGCTCACTTGGGTACAAAAGCTATTTTTAGCAGAAGTCTATTTATTTTGCCAAGCAGCATATGTACTAGCACAGCAAGAGCAGAGCAATGCTGTTTTACCATCCAGGCTACTCTGCTGAACAATTACCACACACCCTGAGCTGCTGTATGCAGGCAAACCATCTAAGTTCTACACATTAGCTCCCCACAAAGTCTGGCATTTAACACCATAAACCTCAGCTGGAAATAGAACGCCAACTTAACCTGCTTGTAAACAGAAAGGCCAACTCCCACATGCAGAAGTTATAATGCTAAGTAATCACAGAGGAGACACAAAGAACACAAAGGCATGCGGAAGAGGGCTGTCCCACCAGACATGTCTGGCCTGTTTTAAACCTGCCCTGCATGAAGGATGAGAGGATCCACCTTGGCCATAAGGCCACGTGCAGGAATGGCAGCACCCCTGCTCCAAGCAAGAAACATGTGGCACTCATGAAAGAGACACAGAAATCCAGAATTGCCGTGTTCAAAGCTGCTCCCACTATCTTCTCCTGCTTGGAGATGAAAGATGAAAATGCAAGCAGTATTAAAGGGTTTGTATCACAGGGAAGTACATCATCAGGAAGCCTCAATGCACTCCTAGACCAATTGGAAGGGGTTGTATTTCCCTTCTGTCCCCTGTTACACTGAAAGTCATCCCTGAATGCCTCTTAGGGGAGAAGATACCTCACTGCAGAAGTCCAGGAGGAACATTCTTGTAAGAGGTCCAACTTTTTAATGAAGTCAGCTGCTTATTACCACTGTCAGGCTTCTATTTACAATAAACCATCGTAGCTGGTATTGTTTTTGTCTTCTGGCATGATAGAGACAGAGCTGCTGCTAGGAAGAAACACATGATTCTCCATCCCCCACCTGTTAGTCAGGGGTTGGAGCAAATAGAGCAATTATCCAAACTAACTTCTCTATGTCCTTACCTATCTCTTGATAACCTTGGGAGCATTTCCCAAGCACCTACAAAGGCTTACACAGCTTTGGTGTAACTTCAGGAGCTAAGGTGCTGCCACATTTAGATGTGGAAATTCGTAACACTGTTCAGAACATGAAAGAGGAGGTTGGCAGCATGAGCACGTAGAATGGCTAGGATTAAAGGAACTATTAAAAAGCAGTCAAACAAAAAATATACACAAAAAATCCCCCAAACCACAGCACATAGCCAAAAACCCTGAAAACTTGAACTCTGCAGACATGAACAAGCAGGCCTGATCCACCATTAATAGTGCTCAACTTTGACAAACTCATCTCTCAAAACACAGAAAGCAAGATAAAAGCAATTACAGGCACAGCAAACACTTGCAGCTTTCAGCATACTAAAACAGGGATAAGTAAAAAGGCTGATATTTTGTATATCTAAAAATTACGTATTCATAAACTACATAACACAAGTGTGTCCTTTAAAATTAATTAACAAGCAACTGACTAAAAAAGCCCAGTATTCAGATCAAATTTTTGTTGTCATGGGAAAACACCTAAGTATTTTGACTTGCCATTTGTACATATTTAGCAGCACTATCAGTGGTTTAGTTTAACTTCTGGGGCTAGCAAACTGCATCTTTCATCTTAACCAAAGCACTGGGCATATATACCAGAATAGTTTCAAAATCAATTTCCACAGATCTGAAGTCCAAAAAAGCTCAAGTTCTCTCTGAGGTTTTACACAATTCTGAGTAGATAAAAGACATTAGAAGAAACACACACAACAGATCAACACCTTTGAAATGTGCCCGAAGAGCCAAGGGCAGAGGACAGCAGCCTGGGCTCCTGCTCCACCTCAAGAAGCTCCAGGAGACACAAACCCCATCTGCTGGGTCGCTGCCTAAGAGATGACTTGACTGGGCAGCAATGCCACACACGGGACGTATTTTTCTGTTTACAATTTAATGTTTCCCTACTCCCAACTGTTTAGCTGTTTGGAGAGTCTCCCCCAGCGAATGTTACTCTCCAGTTTGGCAGCAGAGACTTACCCCTCCCTTCCAGGCCTGGACAGGCGCCACGTGTGCCCCTCCCATCCCATCCACTGCTTTGCAAGGAACAGCTGAACTGGTGATAGCCCGCTTGGGCAGCACCGGGCCACACATCTGGACAGCAGGGCTAGCAAACTACTTGACAGATATACACACTTAACATTAAATGGACATTGGGAGACATGGAAAAAAAAAAAAAAATCAGTCAAAATGACCTGACCAATTTCTGAGCAAGCTACATCCTGCTTCAGCTTTGTCAACCCAGCACAAAAAAGAGAACCCACTGCATCAACATTTTAAATTTTAGAAAAGACCTATTTAAATTCTTTTGAGGAGGAGACACAGCATCATTAGTATAGAAAAACACAGATCCAGATGCAGCTATTCTACAAGAACTATTGCCAAATCCATCTTGCAAGCAATTTTCCAAAACCAGATTGGCTGTGTGGTTTGTTGTTTTTATGGATTATTACAGCACACATGGAGGCAACTTGTTAAAGGCTACCCAGACCATCTCTCAGTCAATGTGAAAAAGAGGATTTGGTTTCCAGTGACTGAAATAAGTTGCATTTTTCAGCATGCTTCCTGCAGCAACTTCAACAGACAAGTACAGAACATTTACAGAAAGATCTCTATGGCACAAGTATACATTAAGAACAGCCCCTCCTGGATCTCCTGGGCATCTGCTTGTTTTAGCACCTGACAACTACCAGACCAGCTACATGTTCCAAAGACCTTCATCAAGTTCACAGAATTTATTTTTGTGCGTTTTGTTGGTTTGTTTGTTTTCCCACAAATGCAAATCCATGACACACCAGCCTGTTCACTGGCTCATGTATTTTTATTATGCACAGGTACTTAAACAAGACAGTGTTTAAAGAAAAGAAGCTTTCTGTTTTAAGTTTTCTTCAGTTCACTTTTATTACCACTATGAGAGAAGTTACTGACTTCACTAACAGTCTATCAAGGACTCGAGGACAGGTAATAATTCACAGCATGACCAAACCAGAGAGAGCTAGCAAGAAGTCAGAGCTTGATGAGAGCCATTAATTTTCTACAAAGTACTACAACACAAAAGGACTTTCACTTTTCTCAAGCTATGCTTTAAAAGAGAGCAAAGTTCTCCCATGGAGTCTCACAATGTACAAGCACAGAAACATTACATCATTGCTATTTCATTTTTATTATATCAGTTTTTTTTCACCTGCATGTGTTCTTTGAATCCAGTTACAAGAAAAGAAGCTGCACAACAAAGAGGTTTCTTTTACCAGCCCAGTAATTTTAAGCAATTCCACAAAACTAAACAAGACAAGCCAAGTAACAACACTCAACCTTCTCTTCTCTGAGCAGGTGCAATCACCTCAACTTTCCTGACCCACCTAAGCTAAGAAATTTCTACTTCAAGAGGTAACCCTAATAAATACTCTGTACTGTAGAAATATTTTCAGGAAGCCAGGCAGCTGATCACTACCTAACAGGATCAGACAAAACACTGCTGAAGCACATTTTCAACATTATAGTAGAAAAAACAGAATATACAGACATACGGGACTCTTTCAAACTCTTCACTCCTTAATTAAGAAAAGCTCCAAGTAACTTCTCCCAGACAAAGGACAAGTATGACTGGTTGCAGGGAATCCTCTTCCTACTATTTAAAAACACTGAAAGAAGTTGCCCAAATTGGTACCAAAACTGGCTCATGCCCCAGTAACCATACACAGGGCTGGCATCGGGAGATCCCAGAGGCACAGGCAGCCGAAACAGCTTAGGGCTTGGAATTAAACCACATGTGATTTTCAGGAAGCCTGACAACACTGAAGTGCTGCAATCATGGACCTGTCACTGCTGATCCCCAGCAATATATTTATCCAGCATTATTTAAAAACACGTAAGCCAATATGCCAAGTGTTGAATTCTCTTTCTGAGCAAAGGACTTAAGATCTTCCTTATGTCAAATGCTGCTGCCTGGTGACACATGGATGAATGGTGAAGGTGTAGAAAACCGACACCTGACAGCTATTAATAAAAGCCAAAAGGAAAGCTTCAACAGTGATACCATAAATAAAATTTGTCAATCTTTAATGCAAGCAGCCTTTCAAACATAACCTGTGTGTTAAAAGGGCAGTTCACTTGCCTCCATGCTGTTAACCTAGATCAGAGAGAGGTGGAGGGGGAACTAATCACTGTCACACATCTTTCAGAACAGAAGTACACTGAAAATCACTCTCAGAAGTTTTACATTACCAAGTACTGACAGCTAAGGCAGGAGAAATTTAAAGCAGAAGAAAAATGGTAAAAACAAGGAGTTATTTCCTGAAAGAACTCTTTAATCACAGCAGCTTACTGTAGGTGAAGGCCTTCCTGGGAAATGCATTCACTTGGCCCTTTTCCCATTCACTGCTTGTTAGATGTGTTTGATTTGTTTTAGTTGTATGGAAACAACTGAGAGCACAGACTATCTAGAGGACAACTGGAAAACTGCACAAAGGTTTGCACTGAAGTTAAGCTGCACAAGGAAGATGCTGACAACCTGAACAGCTGCATGTACTGTTAATTTGGTTGGCAAATTATGTGTACACTTTAGAATTGCAGATGTCAAAGAACATGCTGTAACTCTTCCTTTTTCAGAAGGCATACTAAGCACTTAAATGGCAAAACGGTTACCTCTAGATGATATGCTGGAGGCAATAGAAGCATTTAAAGAAAGCCAAAGCTGCTGATACAAAGATCATATTTATCACTATTCAGCAGCCCCCTGTGTCTGTCTGAATCAGTGAAATTTCTCAAGAGATTGCCTCTGAACACAGTAACTAACAGCTTGCATGTCACCTTATTACATTCACCCACATTCTTACAACCCCCATTACACTGGGGGTTGGAGGGCAGGGTGACGCAGCAAGAACATTCCTGTATTTGAAATATTTAACTTTCATCTAGTTTTTTATTTTTCTTCATTTACAGTCAGTCAAATGCCAAAATCCTGGTACATTACATACACAGTATGCTTAACACTGTTCTACTGTAAAATAAAATGATGCAAAGGAAAAACAGGAAGTCACTCCCAACTCATTTTTAAAATCCTTAAATTATTTACAATTATTAAAAAGCTAAAAAAAAGATGAACAGCAACAAAAAAAATCAAAACATGATTATGTCCAAACAATCAGTACTCTTATCTACTAATGCAACTGAAGTCAACATGTGTGCATTTTTGACTGTGTAGCACTAAAGTGGCAGGCTGAAAAACATGCAGTACTCTTCTCTTCAATAACAATTCTGAATAACAATATTTATATTTCATAAAAGGAGCATCTTTGTCCTACAACTCTCAATCAAATCACTTCTCATGTGTACAGACTTACTTATTTCAACCTTGCAGCCCTGAATTTGCAGGCCTCTACTTGCTAACATCATCATATCTTACAGTTGATGACAACAATAAAATAATCTTTAGTAAACATATTCTACCACGCCTATCTACAGCGTAGTTCTTCACCCCCCTCAACCATAAAAACAAATCCTCCAATGAATCATGAAGACAGAAGTTATCCTACAACAGCAAACTTGGCACTTGCTGCATCAGGGAGATGTTTCTATTTCAGAAATCCATATTTGCCTGTATACATTCTCTTTTGGAACAACCTCCAGATTATCACACTTTCATCCAAATACTGAATTAATTCATGAAAGTAGTAAAATATACATATATAAGCATAACCTGGAATTTCTAAAAAATACAAAAATTAAGTGGAAAAGGAAGCTTGGATATTAACAGAACTTGAAATAAGTCACAAGCATACCTTTACAATTTGAGGCTGTACACAATAAGGTTTTGTTTCCTAATACAAAATCAAGAATTTAAATTCCTTACCTACCATCATCTAAGAATCGTATCAGTTGTTAATACTGGGATTTCCTTATTTGACATCTCTCATTAATAAGTGCACTTTAAGAAGAAAAACTGGCATGTCATTTGTTTGCTAGGACACCACTTCCAACATTTTATGTAACATACATTTTCAGAAAATCAGGTCTGCAAGTATTAAAAAATTCAACTCTGCCCTATTTGTGCGTCACGCCTTGCCCCTAAGGTTTCACTTGAACACCTCTAGCCCTCTTTGGTGAGGACAAGCCACTAAAAATGCTGTAAGTGTATGAAACCAGTGTTCATACTCTGCCAAAATTGCTCTCAACGAGCTTTTGGCATTGCTCTATCATATCATGCCTCACCTGAAATTGCAGTTCCATCTCTTTACTGCTCTGAAACTATCCCACATCCACTAACAATGAAACTTAAAAGCCACCATACCTTTTGAATATAGCAAACATTTTGCCAGTGATAATTTTTGTAAACTAAAGGGCTTTAAGTTACTGTGGATAGATCCTTCTGTCACTCTGGGAACATGTCTAATTACTACAGTTAAATCTCAGCCCTTGATTTAAGGGAAAGAGAACAAAGCTCTAGCTGAAAAATTATTTCATCACTGTATCTAATGAAAACTTGCTTCGAGGTGAAAAGATGCTACTCTCTTTCTACAGAATACAACAGAGGAAACTGAACCAGCTTCTCCAGCGAAAAATTTCTACACACCAGTTTTCATTTCACATTTAAGGGACTTCCTCTATGTGGGCTTCTGTGTAGAGCAAAACTCAGACACACCAAACAGCACACAGCCCATCTGCATTCAGAAGGAAGAATTTGGGACTCAGGCACACAACGCTACACTTTCGCTGTTGTTTTCAACAAAATTGGTGGCACTAAAACTCTTGGGAAAGTATTATTTAAGAAACTGAGCTGATATAAAAGACATTTAACAACACGGAGATTCCTATTACCCACTGGGATTAGTCAACAGTATTCAGATTAGAGGCTAAAAGCAAGAGCACTGCCTTCTGAGCTAAAGGATTCCATTCTGCATGCTGATGACTGCACACAAAGCAATTAATCTGTAGGATCTCAGCACCGATTACACTGCTGTCTTTAAATACTTCCCTTCTTTCAGACAGGCATCCCTAAGATAATTCAATATACAAGTATCAGACCTTAAGATCCGAATATTTAAGTTCTCCTTATTTCAGCAGAGAAAGAGGAATTTGCAGTCTCAGTTCTGAAGCAGATTCCTGTGTTGTGGGTCTGTTTTTAGAGTCTCTTTGCCAACTGTATTAACCTCATCTGACCTTACGCTGTTAGGCACATCGAAGCTTCAGCTATATAGTGTTTCTCAAACAAGCATCAACCCTTTCAGTAACTCTTAGCACAGCCTGACGACAGCCTGACTTAGAACTTAATGATGCTTCTGGAACCACTCGCATCAAAACAGCCAAAAGACAATCCTTGATCTCTGGTTAAGGACATAAAAGGTCCTTTTGGTTATCAACAACCATTGTATGGACGCTTCACGTCAAAACTCGAGTTACAGCTATTTCCCTTAGCAGGGACAAAGCCGATGCTAGGACGTGCTGCTCAGCAGACTCACCCATCGCTTTCTTACCGTGATGAGCAGTTTTGCCATTTATAAACATCGGTGCCTATGAACATAAGTATTTCGAAAGAGGCGAGAGGAAAAACATGCTGCTGTCTTTTCTCGAGCTCCTTTCAAAAGACAGCTTATGAGCCATACGTATCTCTGGCAGACCAGTTACATTCCCCTCAAAATAGGCGAATTTCATAGAGAAAAAAAAAAAAATAGCACCTTATGCTCGCAGCCGCACGACTCGCGGTTCCGCTGGTTTTTCGCCACAGCGTCAACACTTTTCAGGCGACTGGCTCCGAGAACGAGACGGAGTTTCACAGGACGAGCGAAGGGTCGGGGAGCGCGGCCCCGCCAGCCCGCCGGGGCAGGAAGCGCCCTCCGCCCGCCCGTCCCGTCCCGCCGCCTCACGGCGCCTCGGCGGAGTCACGAGTCGAGGAGTTTCGGGCACTTACGTAACGCCGCGGGGCCGCCGCCGTTGTTTTTTCTCCCCTTTCCCGAAGACGTACTCGTTTCCGAGACCCCCCAACTCCCTCAGTGCCCTGGGACAAGCCAGCGCCCGCCGCCGTCGCTTCCTTCCCCGGGTCCTTCCCGGCCCGCCGCCTCCCTCCCTGCCGGCGGGACGCGGCGCTGCCCCAGCCCCGCGGCGGGACAGCGGAGCCCAGCGCCGCCTCCCGCCGGGGAGCTCCTTCCCCCCCCACCCCCGGCAGCCCCCGGTTCCCAACATGGCCGCGGGAGAACGGCCGGAGTCCCGGCGGAGAAGGGTTCCGCGAGGAAAGTTTCGCTCTCGCTTCCCGGCCGGCCCCGACCTGATCCCCGGCCGCCCGGAACGCGGCCGAACAGCGCTACTCACCCGGTACACCCCGCTCCGGCCGCTGCCTGCCCCGCTCGCCGCACGGCCGCGGTCATACACCCCGCGCCGGGGGACGGGCTCCGGGACACCGCCCGGAGGGGCGGGGCCGCCGCCATCTTGGGCGGGAAGGAATAGAGCGCCTCAGCCGCGCGCTGCCCGGAGAGCCGCCCTGGGCGGGGAGGGAGCGCGGGGGCGGCCCGGCCGATCCCGGCCCACGAGTGGCACCTCGTGGAAGAGGGGTACGCCAGGCACGAGACCTGCCTCGTGGGGCTTTTTTTAAGAGACAGAATGTTTCCATTCTTTGTGGACGATCGCGGGTTTGTGCTCGCTCAGAGGTAATTCAGGATGGGCACGTTTTTAACCACTGCTCTCTACACAGCACGTGGAAGGGAAGTAGCAACATGTTTCAGTCTGAAGGGTTGCTGGTCAGCCTGAGAAGCTACGGCAGGTCAGCTGGAAGGGCTCCCACCAGAAAGACTGTCAGCACAAGCCGCCCCTTCCACATTCTGTGTCAGAATTTTTTGTGTGTACATATCGAGTCATCCAGAGCGGTATTTTCCAAATCTCGTTGGCTGCTCCGCAGCTCCGCTGATCCTCCAGGGTTTCCAGCCTTTGATGGATGCTGTCAGAGGGGAAGGGTGGCTGGGAGGGTTCTGAAGAGCTGTGGGGCAAGGAGAGGTAAGAGGGTACATACAGCACTATTAACTACTGTGGTGTTGCTTTGATGCCAAAGTCTGCGCTGGAAAATAGCCAATGGGCCTTTTTTTTTTTTTTTTTCTTCTTCTTCTTCTTCCTTTTTCCCCAAGAAATTTCACTTACGTGTAGTAGGGCAGTTTCATTTTTCAAATTTCACATTATTGAGCAATAATGTGGTTGGCTTTTCTGGGGGTTAAAAATGGGTAGTGAGGCTTTCCAGAAGTAATCATGAACCCGCTGAACTTTCTGACTTTCAACTGAATTTTCTATCCCAGCACGGAGAGGAACACAGATAGGCAAGAGCCACATCACTGAGCTGGGTTTCTCCTGCTGTGGAAGAGGGACACAGGAAAGGGAGCAGGACATGGAGGTCTGAGCACCCCATGCTGTAGCATGACAATCTGGTCTTCACTCTCCCTCAAATCCATCCAGTGTGTCAGCCTGAGCTGTCATGTAATTATTCTTAATGCACTGATTTATATAATGGGTGGGCCAAGCTGTTTAACATGAGTTTTTTGGAAACAGGTGCTTGTGGCTGCTTAAGCCACAAATCTGAGAGTGTGTGCAGCAGGGTGTATTTGGCAGGTGCTTCATGTGTAAAGAATTCGGGCACAGCCAATATTTAAATTGTCAAGTGTCTTCATTTTGTAATTGCCAGTTGTAGAGAGATCTTCACACCAGAGGATCTTTTATGTATGGGCTGGTTCTTGTGAACCAAAAAGATCCCTTTGTGTTGTAAACTTCTGTAGATTTAAGTTGACATCTAAATCAGTTTTCTTGGGATCAGAAGCAGCTTCATGGTTAATTAAATTTTCTTTCATGCTTACAAATAATTTTATAACACCCAGTCGAGTTGAGATGTAGCAGAAAGTTGGATACAGGCAAGGTGAAGCAGTCCTAGTGTTTTTGCCATGTGTCTGTGTTTTAATTCTTGCCATGAAGTGCAAAGTGACATTGTTTTCTGAAAGGTTTGAAAAGTGTAAGTAACAGCAGTGAGATGCTTTTTCTACCATACGCAGTCATGGAAAATCAGCATGAGGCCTTAACTCTGGTTAAGAGAAGAATAAGTAACCTGTTGTCTGAGGAAGGCTGGGAACTAAAAACTACGTAATGTTATCATGCAAAGCAACTTTAGTGCTATGAAAGCCTCCTGTATTTTTTTGTTACCTTCCTATATCTTCAGAATTCTTTTTTTCCTGCTGAATGGGATTTTTTTACTCTGTTCAGCAAGAGGGGAAAATAAACCTGAAAATGGTCTGTTTGCAAATCCTCAAACACTTGTTCCTAAGTGTCTCTATGAAAAAAGTAAACATTTGACCTAATTTTAAGTAGTGTTCTGATTTTCCATCAGAAGCTACAAGCCAGAGCTCATAATGTTGTTCTTGTTCATAATCCAGAGGCTGGGCAATGAAGACAGTTGCAATCTCGGGTTCCACATCAAAAACCCCTTTCACATTTCCTGAAGTGATCTGATACCTTAGTTTGGCACTTAAAAGTAGTGTTGAAAAACTTGGCTCAATGCCCGTGATTCTTGCTTTGTGTTCACTATATGGAAATGTCATACTGATCATGTGTGCTGGTTTCAATGGGTTTTTGTATTTATCTGTCTTTGCTCTTCGTGTCAACTTTGTATCTTAGTACTGCAGAAGCAATCTTGCAAAAAACTGGCTGTAAAGAGAAGATGCATAGAAAGCAAAGGGTGGGGGGTCATGGGGTGTTCTACTGGAAGAAGTAGACACTAATTGGTTTTACT
This sequence comes from Phylloscopus whistleri, assembly GCA_017589585.1. Classification (NCBI taxonomy): domain Eukaryota; kingdom Metazoa; phylum Chordata; class Aves; order Passeriformes; family Phylloscopidae; genus Phylloscopus; species Phylloscopus whistleri. The sequence goes on from JADMLD010001391.1 coordinate 313,986, forward strand.
GTTTCACATAGAGTGATTATTTATTTGTAATTTTAATTTAGCTGAAAAAAAACTTGTTCCAAAGCATAGTGTAGTCTAAAGAGACATTTATTTTTGCTCTCTAATTATAATCTTACTTTTAACATAAGTTATGCCAGAGCTGTGCTTTAAGAGTGGAGGAAATATCTCCTTCAGAAAATATGAAATAGCAGTGATATGCTGCAACACATCTTACACTGTGCTTCCTGAAATGCCTTATGGTTTTTGAACGGACACTGTTTACACACAGCTGTTTCAGGGCTTGCATTTTCACTTCAAATCTTCACAGGGATCACATGAAAATTGAAGCAAATCTGTCTGGTGTCAAGCCAATGCAAACAGTTGTTTCAGTAAGGATTTTTACTTCATCATGTCAGTAAGACACTTGCACTATTTATGAAAGCTTCCAGTAATGGGCTGTCTACAACTCCCTTGGCTTACAGGTTTCTCTCAAGCAATTTGAAAATTGCTGTGAACCTTTCCTTTGTGCTGACATCAAATATCTGATGGAACCTTACTGAGGTTGCAGCTTTCTTTAACATATAAAAATGTTCCAAAATTTTCAGCACTGCTGAATGGGGTTTTTTTTGGAAGTAGTAAAAAGTAGTTTTAAGAAAATTAAAAAGTAGTATTTAAAAATTGATAGAAACTAACATATATGTAGGTTCAGAGGTTCACTGTGAGGCAGGATTATCCTTTAAAGGTGTCTTGCCTTTAAAAGCTGGAGTTGAAGATTTTTTTCTTTAGAGCTCCACGTACAATGAATTTATTACCTACTGGTAGTCAACTGTAGTTTGCTTCATGGAAGTCCACTTGTCTCTCCCACAAACTCTGGGTTTTTTTCAAATTCTCAAGCATCAGTTTTACAATTGATAGAATTTGCAACTAGAACCTTGCAGTGTTTCTTGTGCTTCAGCTAAAATAAGAACATGTCCACTTCTTACACTGCTGAGTTCTGTGTTACAAAATAAAATTATTAGAGATTTAATTATTGAAATTATATGTTCTTGGTCAGCAAAATTCAGTCATGGTATATTGAAATGGGACTTTAAATGCTTTGCTTTCAGTAACTTTAAAAAGTATTACAAACAATGAAAGGAAAATCTTCATGTCTTTTCTTCTTTATTAAATGAAATCCATTTTGAAGGAGCAGCGTGTTGGCTTTTCTAGCTGATGGAAATGCAGAAATGCAGAATACCTTCCCAGCTTTAGATTACTTCTTCTTTATCACCTCCAAAGGAAGACCAAACCCAGTAATTTAAAGCATTTAAAGTGGGAATTAAATGCTTTGCTCTCAAATCTTGCCTTTTGTGAAAACGAGAATGAATATGCAGAACTGGTGATTTGTAAGTTATCCTGGTCTCAGCTTCTGCACTGGAAATTTGGCTCCACTGTGTTGTAACCTCCACTGTTGGTTTGTCAGAGCTTTTGGATGTGTCCTTCTGGGATGTTACCATCTTTTCTCAATGTTTTGTACATACACATTATCCTCTTTATTCATTTCATTTGCTGCCTTGTTGAACTGTGTAGGAACCCTTTTGACTTTTCTCACACTTCAGCTGTTACTGCACTCTTATCCATGAAGTGTTCTGCTGAGGAGAGCAGAGCTGTGTGTTTTAGGGATGGGAGATATAATAGGCACTTTTCCATTATGATTTTTTCTTATGTGATTTTTTTTTTTTAATTGCAGAGATTTCCTATTCTATGGTACACCAGGGACTGGAAAGACACTGGTAGCTTGTGCAGTTGCTAATGAATGTAGCCAGGGTAATGGAGGAGTAATCTATTTATGAGAAATGGTGTCAACTGCCTGAGTGAATGGGTAGGAGAATATGAATGACAGTGTCATTTATTATTTGAGCAGGTAAGATTGAAACGTGCCACGTGTTCTGTCTGAGTTTTAACTAATTTTCTGTGGTCAAGAAGAAATTCTTTTTCATGTTTTGTCAGGTCCTTCCACTGGAAAGGGACTGTCAGTGTTTCCTTTTCCAGTGGGGTTTGGGGGGCTGGAAATCTTGGGATGTATTGGGAAATATTAATAATGCAAACAAGAAAATTTTGCAAAGCACCACCATCCCCCTCAAAAAAAAAACCCCAAACTAACCAGTTCCAGTGCTCTTAACCATAATGTTTTTCATGTATTTTCTCTTTCAAATAGTGCTCTTTTCCTGATGTCAGTGTTCCTGTGTTTTCTTTGCAGGCCTACCAGATGCAACCTTCAGTTGTTTTCCTGGATGAGATTGATGCTCTTGCTCCCGTATGCAACAGCAAACAAGACCAAGTTCACTGGTAGGACATGTCTTGTCTCTTGTGTAGAAGGTGCTTGATCTTTGTGAAAAGAAGACTGCAACCTATTTAACTTGATGTGACACCTTCATTTAACCTGAAAAGTAGTAATTCAATGCTAGTGAATTTCAGATGATTTTTAAATGAGAATTGAAAACAATTAAAACAAATTAAAAACTTGTCCTTTTTGTGGGATTAGTGGAGATGGTTATGTGGAACTGAAGAAAATTTACTGAACTAGTGAATGAAAATCATATTTTTCTGTTAGCTTTGTTGTAGGAACACTTCTGGCACTAATGGATGGCTTCACTGGTGGAAAGGCTGTGGTAATCAGAGCCATCAGCAGACTGGAATCTGTAGATCTGCTTTACGAAGACCTGGACACTTTGTGTGAGAATTCCACTTCAACTTGCCAAACAAAGAGGTCAGAACTTCAACTCAGCCTGAGCACTTATGAGGCAAAGTCCATCTTTATAACAAACCCCAGTAACAAGGCAGCATGGCAGAGCAGTGCAATCTCCACCAGCAGTGTCCAGCTTGGACACCAGAGAGCTGTCTGGAGGCTGCATTTACTGTGGAGGCCAGACCTGCTACTGGGTATGTGTGAGTAAGATGATCTCAACAGGTAGTTAATTCTCTGATCATTTTTGGTTTCACTTTGACCAGTGATGGAAATGGGATGCTGCCAGACACCAAAATGTTTAAAAAAGAATGAGTTCATGAATTAATTATGAAGTATGGCTGTAGCATCTTGAAGGCAAAAAAAAAATGGTGTGCACACAAGAAATTTTTTTTGGTAACAAAAGCTTTGATTGAAGCTGGTGCTGGAGCAAATTAAGTGTGTTGGGATCTGACATTCTTGTACTTATTAACAGAGACTTGGACTAAGATGTAAAGCACACTGCACAGGTGCAAGGCTTGGGAGCCTTCTAGCTCATTGGCAACAGCTAAGCCAAAAAAATGGGTATGTAGCAACCAAAAAGTTTGGGGATGGAGGTGGTGTGTGAGGGACAGTGTGCACAACTGGAACCCTGGTTTTGTGGTTTTTCTGTGGTTTTTTTTCTCTTTAGTATTATCACTAATAGTTTTTAGCACTTTTTGGAAAAAAAAGATCCACTTCTTGGATTGAAGGCTAGTAAAAGTGCACTAAACAGCACATTTAACACAAACATTTGTCTCCAGTTTTTATTTGTTTCCAAGAACAGAAGATGAGGTGTCATCAAACAGATCTAATACATGATTCCCTACTGTGGAAGAATTCTAAAAATCTGCCATAATTAATCAGGAAATATTTCAAAGAAAGTACTTGCAAAGATCAGAGATAAGTGACATTTTCTGGATGAGTGACAGTAGTTTGAGTTATACCTACTCTTCCTGATAGTAACTGTAGCAATTTGGAATGGAGTGGTAGGACTGTTTTCCTTGGCAGAAAAGCAAATTTAATGAACCAAGACTGTCACCATGAAATTTTGCTAAATTGCAGAGAATTTTATGAAAAATCTAAGTTTTCAGATAATTTACTACAAAATTTTCCTCATGATCATTAGATCTCATGCTTATGAAAACTCACTTTTGATGGAAGGTGTACATGCCTTTTATTTCACTGCAACCTGTAGCAAGTGTTTAACATAAGAAGTTGAGAATTATTAACTTTCCCACTTGAAGATGCAAAGAGTGCATTAATAACTGACCTTTAAAATGCTTTAAAGTATAGCAGATAAGAAAAGTATTTGTGTTGGGGTGAGGGCTTCGGGGGAGGGCAGGTTGTGGTTTTTTTAAAGAGAAAACTTAGGGCAAACTAAAGTGCAACCATTTGTTTTCAGACAAGAAAAGGGATTTTCAAAGTCACACATGAGACTGGACCCTGAAGCCATTGGACAACTTTCTTGAAGAGCTGGCTGTGCTATAAAGAACTGTGTTAGTGAAATATGTGTAGTTAACTAAAACTTCCAAGGAAGAAAAAAACCCAAATACCAAACGATCCCATGTTTAAATGACAGATGCATAAAATTCCAGGCAGGACTTTCAGATGCACTTCAGGAGCCACAGGAAGCAAGAAATGATCTTCCTGGGAGTTGGAAGGTGGCACATGACAACAAGCCAACTCGTTTTCTGCACTACAGAGCCTGCTCTGAAGGCTTTCCAGGGGGAAATTAGGAGCTGTTCCAAAGTCACTGTTGGTTTTCCATCCTTCTGAGCTGCCCAAGAGATGGAAAACATGGAGCAGGAAGGACTCATGGGACTGTCTGTGCTCGTATGAGAGCAGGTGGTTGGCCAGGAACATGCTGTATGTCAGGCACTGCAGGATATCATTGATAAAACAAATGTTGCCCAGGTTTTGGAGGCCACCTTCAACATCCCACTTTTCCTGCCAGGCAGTGGAACTCTTCTGTGGAAGAAGATCCCATTCTGGCAGAGCCATTTCAAGATGGAGAAGGACCCTCATGGAGGAGCACTGCCATTGCAATGGTTGCAATGCCTTTTTTTTGGGTCCATTTTTTCTTGCATGCTCAAGCTCTCTGCAGAAATCAGAAGCAATTTAATTGTCCCACACTCCTCAGTGCCTCTTGCTGCACACCCTATTCCTGCAGCGACCTCCTGCCGAGCTCCATCTTTGTGTCTTCCAGGAGCTCACCTGCAAATTTTCTTCAACTTCTGGATTTCTCATTCCCACAATATCTCCCATAAAGATCTGCACTCAACCCAGCTTTCCCACACCAGCACTCTGTGTGTCTTGGGACTCAGTGCCTGCTCCAAGGGGCAAGCCTGGAGTAACAAGGGTGGTCTGAGCCAGGGGTGTCCCTGCAGCCTCCTCGTGGCTCCAGCCCCATCCTGTTGTGTTCAGGCAGCACATGAAGGACACAGCAGAGACTGAAACCAGCACTAGAAGCTGGAAATTAGATCAAGGTGCTCCAGCCCCGGCTGTTCCTGGACAGGGACAACTCCTGTCCTCCCTGTCCACAAGAAGAGACAGTGCATGGCATTAAAAAGCCACTATGGAATGGTCCTGGGGTGACTGGGAGAGACTGAAGGCAACCACAGAGACACAAGGTGACATAGGAGCTTCTCCAAGGATGTTGATTCCAACTCAGGGACCCCAGCACCAGGTGGCCTCAACCTCAGGGGCCCCAACAGTCCGTGCCTGGACTCCCATGCTACATCCCAACCTACTGCCATCCCCCCATATACACACACCCCTTTGGGGACCATAGCCCTGGCAAACTCATCCCAGCACCCTGTGCCTGCTGAGCCAGCATTCCTGAGACTCCCCACACAACCAGCACTGTTCCACCACTGTGCCCCTGCCTTAATCAGTAAATGCTGGACTGATGCCAGAGGGTTCTGTGTTTCCTGGGTGTCCCCATGCACTGGCTGTGTGTTCCCTGGTGTTGAGACCAGTCAGAACACACCCATGTCTTGATGGGTTTGTGTGTCCTATGGATCTGCATGTCCAAGACTAGCACACATCTCCAGAGATGGAGGGACTGATGAATGAGAAATTAAGTAATTTTTTATCATCTGTCACTCTGTAAAGGGACAAGATTTCACCTCTTGATAATCTTTCTTTTTCTCTTTGCTCCTCTTTTGTTTTTTTTCCCCATCTTTGTGGTTTTGTCTCTTTTCCAGTTCTCTTCCATTTCCAATGTGTTGCTTCCTGTGCCGCTGCTGCTCCTTTCCTTTCTCTTTTTCTTGCTGCCTTGACTCTCCAGAGCTGCACTGCTACTCTCCTTTCCAGCTCAGCTCTCCAAAGGCTGAGGCTACACTTACCTGCACACACAAATGAAATTACTGTAATTCAGTCACCCTCTCCCCAGGTTTTTTCCTCACAAATTTGGCCTAGGTCTCTTTTTTTCCTCTGCATGTGCTTACACCAAAACTTCTTTCAGCTGCTGACATAATGCCTGACAACACCTGAAAGGTTCTGCTTGAAGGCAGGACAGCTGCTGCTTTGTGAGTGTAGAACACCCCAGAAGGGTCAGTCTGCTTCCACGCCCTTCTAGCCCATGATCTGCCAGACCTATTGATGGACTTCAACGGGTGTACACTGGCCTCTACTGGTACCTGACACCCATTTCTACTGTTTATTGTCCAAATCTGCATGCTCACTGACTGCACTCTGTGTTACTGAGGATGACTCTGGCTGATCAGAATATTGACAATAGAAATGTTACAGAAGTTTAAGAGGAATACTTTAACTCCAGCATTTTTGTGTCTTTTATATTCCCAATCTGCAGATTTACTCACTGAAAAGGTCTCTTGGTCTTTTCAGCAGAGAGATGTTCCTTGGATTGGAGGAACACTGTTCCAGTACCTATCAATAATTAGAATCGTTGATTAATTAGTTTTTAGCCAAGCTAAGAAAGTTTTGGGGGTTACAATCCACTATAAACCCCCATCTATAATTAATGGGTGAATATGATCTGGAATTGAGAGCATGAAGCTATCCATAGTGCCAGAAATTTCTGGTACACAGCAATACTGTCTGGTTTGGGGATTTCACTGGTGTAGTAGCCTTTGAACATGTTGAGCTGGCTGGGTCTGATGTTTCAACCAGTCTTTTCCACTCTCTAGAACAGTGAAGAGTCACCAATCTCCAGGTTAATGAATAAATCACTTTTCAAAGTACTCCAAATTAAACTAAACACTGACATTTTTGAAGGCTAAATCTCTCTCTATAGCCACACCACCAGAAGGAGGAGGAGGCAACAATTTTCCTTCTGCAGATGATCACTAGATGAACTAAGAAAGTAGGTCAGACTAGAAAAAATAATTTTTTGACAGCTAGAAATGAATTTTCCTTTCCCGTTGTTTCCTTTCCCTGCAGGTTCAATTGCAGGACAATATTGTGTGCTCACAACATCTCACCAGGCTGAGGATCCTTGTAAAATCATACAGAGACAGCTGACAGTGGCATCTCTGCCTCACCACTGCAGCTCAAACACCTTCTCATCTACTGCCACTTAAATGGAGGCTTTCTGGATTTCTAACCCTCCCCTGCCTGTCTTCAGACACCTTTGCTTAAAGAAAAAAAAAAAAGAAATTTGCTTAAAGAAATGGTCCAAGTCCAATGGGTTCATATTTTCTATCACATTACCTCAGCCACTAACTTCCCTCTGGGTGAAATTACTGGCTAGGAGAGAAGTCAGGAATTCAGGCCAGTAGCACTGACATCCCATGGCATAAAATGGTTCATCAAGAGGAGACTACTGTAAGAGGGTGGGAGATGGGATGTATTTATTACTTGCTAAAACTGCAGGCATTTTAAAAAAAGAATTTATCATTCATTTTACTTGCATTACAGTCCTGGAAAAGTGTCATTGTCATAGAGGTTACAGGTAGGCCTCAAAGGCTCTAGGAAGCCACCATCTCTCTCAATGATGTTAGGACTATTTATTCAGCCATCTCCATATTTTTGGGGAAAAAAAAAAAAAAAAAAATATCAGGATCCAGAACCAGGAAAAAAAAAAGTCCTTTTTCTGTGTTGGTAAGTACAAGTCTGACACAGCAGGCTCAGCAGGGACTAGCAACTGAAGGGGCCTGGATCTGACCTGAGCAGAAAATGTAAAGTAACTTTTCAGCTAATGTATTTGATACAGCTAAAGACTGGAATTGAAGACCATCACTCCAAGCAAAAAGCTCACTGTAGAACGGTAGCAACATTTTTTTTTTTCCTGAGAGCTACTTCTTGGTGTAGAAGTGGTTGTTACCTGCTGTTACCTGAGTCAGGAGAATTAGAGTAAACTTGCCTCAACAAGTCAGAATTTCCTTCTTAGCTCAATATAAGTGGTTCAGATAACTGTGTTCTTTCTTCTTTTTCCAGGAAAGTTCAGTTTGCATCCTCTGAGTATATTCCAGTGAAAGAATATTAAAATGTCAAAGACAACTGAAAAATGGGTCAAAAAAATGAGAGTGATCCTTGTGGCTAAGTCTCCTTCCAGAAATAAGAGTATCACATCTCCTAAACAGTCACACCTAAGCAAGGAGAGTGAAATGTTGGATTGCCAAAGAGCTCAAACTTCTGAAGATGCAGGTTCAAATAGCAAGTGAAAGTCAAACTGGACCTTTAGCTCCTTTTTTTTTTTTTTCCTGAGGATGGTTACACTAGTTATTAGGTTTTAGCTTTCTTGAATCCATTGTTAATTCTGTTGTGTCTCTCCCAAATCAGCAGTTTCCTGCATAATGCTGCTGCCCCTCTAGTTATGCCAGCCAAACTCGTGTTTTTCAGCAGCTGCTGGTTTTGATTCTGTAGTTTGGTACCTAATTGAAAAATAATCTCTTGGCTCTCATTTCTTCTAAGAGTAACTTCCCAGTAATAAAGAGTGTAAGGTAAAAAAGCTGTACTTCAAGCAGTGTGGACCCAGAGTCACATGTGAAATAGAATAATTATGCCCTAAAGTTTGCCATGCATGATGTTTTTCCTAACCTAAATTACTTGGAGTTCTACCGTACAGTACTGTAATAGCAACATGACTTTTTTTCCCTAGTGCTTTTTTTTTTGTATCCAAGTTTCTCATTTTTATGGAGCTGTGACTTTTGCCAGAAAGAAAAAGTCAAGCATTCCTAGTGAAAAAATTGTAACAGTTCTCTCTGTTATTGCAGAGATATACCTCTTCCAAGTAGGAGATACTTCACTGATACTGTATTCCAAATGAAGAGAAATCCTGCCTTAAGACACTTGTGTCACTACAGATTTGCAGGTACACCCTATGGCTCATGCAAGATAGTCTCAGGTGGACAGAGAATCACGAGTATATGAAGGGAAAGCAACAAAAATTTACACATAGGGACAATTTTTGGATTACCCTGAGCTCAGAGTAAGTCTGATTTCAATTTTGTTAATACTAAGATGGGGCATTTTCTTGATACTTGTACAGTTGCAAATTCATTTGGTTGTTAACCAATGCCAATTCAAACAATTATGGGAGGGATATTTAGCTTGTGAAATAATTCAACCTGTAATGGACTATGACTTGTTTCCACAGCTGGTGTAGACTGTTCCTCTTGCTTTTACTGAACTAAATTTTAGGAGACTGATTTCTCTTCTTAATTTTAATGTAAAAGGGGTTTTTGCATTTTAAATTGCCCACTGACAACCTCCTAGTAATGCTGGTTATTAATGTCTTAGCAGTTTTTATGATGGTTTGGGGTAGGGTTGTTTTGGTTTGCTGTTTGCATGTTTTTATTTAATAGGAACCAGAAAAGGATTGATTTTCAGCAGTGATGACTTTAAACCTGAAGTTTAGTGACCTTGCTTTTCTCAAATGCTTTCGAAATCGAAATCGAAATCGAAATGTTAGAGTTGTGCATACATAGAGTTGCAGTGTTACAAGGTTACCACAGTCCCCTGTAGGAAAGAAGCTGCCATCCTAGGGTACAGCTGGGGAAGGGGTCAAGAACGGGCCTAGCTACAGCTTTGCATGGATTGGGGAAGGTGAGAGAATATCCTGAATATCCTTCAGAGGATATTGCTACGAGGAAAATTTGGGAAATTGCTAAGTTGAAGAGCTGGAGTATGGTCAAGGCAGAGGAGGCTGCAATTTACCTGCCATGATGAGAAAGGGAGTATTACAGAATCACACAATCATTTAGGTTGGAAAAGACCTCTGAGATAGAGTCAAACCTTTGACTGCTCTCCACCTTGTAAACTAAATTACAGCACTAAGTGCCACATCCAGTCGTTTCTTGAACACTTTCAAGGATGGTGATGCCACCACTTCCCTGGGCAGCCTGTTCCAGGGACGTTCCAGTCTAACAACTCTTTCCACAGAGAAATTCCTCCCACTGTCCAGCCTAAACCTCCCCTAGCACAGCTTGAGGCTGTCTCTCTTATTTTGTCACAAGTTGCCTGGGAGAAGACTTTACAGGAGAGTGATTCCTTTTGAGAGGACAGACAGGTCTGCCTCAACTGCCCCGACTCAGCACATCTGGAACAAAACATGACCAAGTGCAGAAAGAGGTGTTTGTAATGCTTGCTCCAGGTCACAGAATAAACAGAGCCAATGTGCAGCTGGCCTGGCAGCAGCAGAAGAGCCTAAGCCTTTGCTCTTCATTTGCCATGAAGAGCTGCAGTGCCTGTGGCTTTTCATCAGACCTCTTTGCCACATTCAGAAACACCAGTGATACGCTGCTGCAGCTGATCTGAAAAGTGGACAGAGCCTCCAAAGATTTTACATTAAGAAAACTGCCAGTATGCTCCCAATCCAGTACATACTGATTTTCTTGGTTTGTATCACCTTGATTATTCCATCTCTAGTAACAGAGAAACCAGGAGCCTGAGCTGAACAAATTCGAAGAGAAATGCCTTACTCAGGAATAAAAAACTGCATATTAACCAAGATCTGGTTAACCAACTTCAAACATGTAAAGCAAAATCACCAAAGAAAGAACTTAATGTTGGGATCCTAAGATTTCTACCAGGCTGACAGTTTGTGATAAAAAAGCCACAGATCTTGTTTGCAGAAATTCATTATGTAGCATTTTACACAAAAATACAGGATGTTGTTATACAGCCAAGCATCTGGGGTGATTAGCCCCCATTTAAGAAAAAGAAATCTCTAGGAAAAGCAGTTACTTTCTGGAACAAGGATGAGGGCACAACAAACTACCAGATTTGTGCAATTGAATCAAGCTGAATGTTAGGAAGCATTATTTTACCATATAACAAATCAAACAGAAATACTTACCTTGATCCTAGGAGATGTTGAGTACAAAGCTAGTAGTGATTTCCCACAAAAAAAAAAAAACAAACCAAAACAGACTAGTATCTTTAGAGAGAGAGAGAGGACTAAAATTACCTGAAACATTCAGGAATATGTTTTCATGGTACCAAAGAGAAGGAATTCAGGGAAGCCACGCAGGAGTGTGTCCTGAGAGACATGCTGAATATTGAATAAAGTCGAACCCACATTGCAATGACAGCTGTGGGCAACAACAGAGATGAGGCCAGGAGGAAGATACAGCCAAAGCAAGAGCAGAGTGAAAACACAGAGACAAAAAATGTATTTTGTTTTATCCATACTAATTCATACATATTAATGTTTAAGCTCTCTTCCTTGGTTGCAAAGCTATCCTCCTTCTACCTACAGTCACTTCAATGCTCAATCTCAACACACAGTTAAATGATTTCTGCTAAAACTTCCCCTGACAGTTTTCTTGCATTCAAATACACATGCTCATTCTTCCAACTTTGAAGCATCATCACTACTTGAAGGAAGCCTGCTCCTTGCACTATACAGAACTACTTAGCTGATATAAAGGACATTTACTGTAACTGCTTTTGGGCACAAACAAGGCAGTCTTTTTTCTTTTTCCTTTCCTCAGCAAAGAATCAGAACTGTCAGAAGTATCCATTAGCACAGTGTTTGTCCACGAATTCTGTCATACTGCTGTTATTACAGAAAGACAAGAAAAGCAATCTCAGACAAGGACATATGACTTGGCAGACAAGTAAAAAAGAGATATCAGCCTAATATTCCAAGAAGAAACTTAGCTACTGCCAGCAAGCTGACAGCTACAGTTCATGTGCATCTGCTGTTTCCCTGGAACTGCATTTTGCAGAAGTGTGAAGTCAGACACGTCACAATTCTAGCAAGTTAAGACATTAAAGAAAAAACTCAGCACTCTGAATCTATATTAAAATAACCCAACTTTAATATGTTTTTTTCCAAGATCTAATATACAAATACAATGGTAATAATGTACTCTTCTTTTGTAAGCTTGGATGAAATATATTGAAGTCCACTTTTCGCACGTTATATAAATAATCATCCAAAGCAACCTAGAAAATAAGAAGAAAGCTTAATACATATGGTGCACACAAGTAATTAGGCACCAAGTAGAAAAAGCAATACAAGAAACCGAATTATAAACTGCAAAAAAGGCTTGACAGTTTGCCTGTGCTATTAAATGGTAGTGTAATCATCACATTCCAAGCATATAAAAAAGTCAAGTTTTGTGAAGAAAAGCATTATCTTTTAGTAGACCAAATACCAAATTATGAAAACTGCATCAGAACAGCAGTCTATGAATAAAGAGACTTCTTGGATGGAATGACGTCGTTAAAAGAGAAGGATTAGAAGTGTTGATCAAAACTGTAAGGTTCTACAGTCATGCACACATTATGATTTCTATGAGTTTTAGGTATTAGATACTCCCAAAATAGACATGTGAAGTAGTAGTTAACCATGCTTAATTTGATACTCTTCACAAATGTATCACCACAGTAATAAGTCCATCACGTAAAGAGTGCATTTATCACACCCACCGTACAGAAAAAAGCAGGATACGCCTTCACAGGAACTTTCTTACTGAAAGATCTAGCCTAAAAGTAAATGGGGTAAAGTGGGAGGGAAAAACAAAACACATAAAAAGCACTTATCAGAAGAATTTAACATTTCCGATTAAACATCAAGTACATTAAACATAATATAATGTTTAATTATTGCTTGTATATATAAGCTTAATGCTTATATATTGCTTAGTAAGACAACAAACTGTATTACCAGCTTTATCCCTTTTTATTTTCACATCCTGAAACTGTAATGTTTCATTCCATGAAAGCTGTGCACAAAAGTAGTTATACAAAAGTATGTAACACTGGGAGAGACTTACTAAAATGCTTAGTGATTTGACAGACCTCAAGACTACATACTATAAACCAAGGTAAATTAGCATGTCTTGTTCCAACAAAGTCCCCAGTTGCATCTGGCTTAGTAAATACAATTTAACCTTTTTTTTTTTTTTTTTCTTTTTTTTTTTTTCCCAATAGACAGAAATTATGGAAGACCAGAAATGCATTTTTCTGAGTGCATCTCTTTGGTTCAACATTGCCATAAGTCCCAGGAGCCCAGTTGTTAATGCTTTGGTTGCATTTTTGAGACATCGAAATGATCTCAGTTCCTCAGTATCTACATATAAAAATCTAAAGCATGGCTGCATCAAATCTGCAACTGAAACTCATACTCAGCTCAGTACATCTGAAGAGCTGAACAAGTCTTCCTGTAATGCCTGTCTATAAAAACAAAATCCCTCCTTGTTTTGCCTTTTCTTACAGGCTAAAATGAACTAGCTCTCTATAAATACTGATAAGAATGTATGAGTTTGTTTAGTTTTTCATGGACCTTTCCAGTAAACTAAGAAAATGAGCCTGAAACTTTAGCAGGAAAAAATTAGCAATCTTTTCAGAAGACAAATTATTTTAAAATTTTGAGATAAAATAACACCTGTGTGTGTTTGCGTATATCTATTTCTAGAACAGAAAAATGTTCTTCCCTGATCTAATCCTCTGCCCTTCTATTATTAATTGCAATATGAAAAAATAAAGAGTCTTTTTTGACCTTCTCAACCCAGAATGGGTCACATGTCATTCAGAAAGCATTTTATCTCCCTTGGTAAGCTGAGTCCCATAATGATGTAGCACAACTGAGACGAATGCAAAAGGGAGACCCTTTTTCACAAGAGGAAGTGAGGAAGGGGTGCTAAGAGAAAGAGAATGTAAATGTATTTGTAGGCTTTCAAAGGGAACACTTTGGGGGACTGACAGAACATTTTGTTATATGCTTTTATGCTGATAAAACACACAATTCCTAAGGAAAACCGGAATCTTCATTATCATATTTTGCCACCTGCTGGTCAGCAGTTGCAGTGTCAGAAGACCTGACCATAATCCAGAAACTTTCCTCACAAGATTAAGGGCCTACACAACTACAATATACTTCATGTAACATGGCTGAGATTCCATTCAGCATTTCAGATTTGTGTGTCTTCTGGCTGTGAAATGGGGGTGGTAATTAAAATATATCCTCTAAAATACATGGTTTGTGTAACAAATGCTGAGATAGCTGAAACTCTCTGCAGGTTTGAACTTTACCCTACCCTGTAATCCCAACTAAAACAAAGGACAAGTGGCTGTAAAGACCCTCAGGCCAAACAAAATGGTGATTTTATACAGCAGAACAGATGCATTTAAAGGCACCAGCCCATTAGAGTCACCCAAAGTCCTGAAATACCCAGCAAATGCTGCCAGCAAAAACCCATTTCATCCATTAGGCAGAAAGTATCCTTGTCCTTGCATTAACAAAGACCATCTGATTATGAAGGAGGCCAATACTCTGTTGCTGCTGCCAGTTAGGGCCAGTTCAAGTGATTTGAACACTCTAGAGTTCCTGCACTGTCAACTATTCACTGCTGATGGGAGACTAGAAGCAAGTATTCAGAGAGGAATTTTGGTTAAATTTTAATTAAGATGATACAACCCACCCATTAAAAAACATACAAAGAGGGGAGAAAATGGGAGGAGTGCCAGGATCAACATTCAGTTGAATAAAATGCTAATGCTGCCTTAATCTGGTTTCTTTGTATTTATACTTTTCTCTGTAGTGTCCAATTACATGATCACATTGCATATTTTCCACAGGACACTCCCAGTGCATAACATGGGCAGGGCTCTAGGAATGAAGTGGGAAGAAAGGAGGCTTGTTCTCTTCAGAAGTTGGTAGGCTCATCTTGGGAGCCAGGGGACCAGTACACTATGAATTATCAAATTACCTGAAAGGTTCTGAAGAACCAAATTCTCTTCCTGCTTCTGTCCCAAAGTTTCCATACAATACCAGCACCCACATTTTAAATATGTGGACCATAAATACACATTACTCATTTTCCATGTCTCCCATCCCTGATATGAGGCATTTCAGGCCATGCACTTGGCATTTTTCTAAGCCAAAATTGCAACAAAGGCAATGGGGTTTATATACTGTATATTATGGGTTGAAATGGGGAGAATAAAAAAAAAAAATCAAAATATTTCAGCTTGAACAAAGATAATTGACGGTTTTGATGTTGTACTTTGTCTCTGTTCCCTGCTTCTAAATGGAATAAACAGTATTCTTGGGCATGTGACCACAAAAACTGAGACACCAGGTTTAACAACATGAATAGGAATGCCTTAAATGCAAATTATAATTGGTGTCTGAAAAATAAAGCCGAAGGGTACACAGAATCATGGAATGGTTTGGGCTGAAAGGGATCATCTAGTTCCAATCCCCTGCCATGGGCAGAGACACTTCCCACTGGACCAGGTTGCTCAAAGCCCCATCTGACCTGCCCTTGGACACTTCCAGGGATGGGGCATCCACAGCTTCTCTGGGCAACCTGTGCCAGTGTCTCACCACCCTCACAGTAAAGAATTCCTTCCTAATAAAGCCATTTCCCCTTGTCCTTAGTGCCCTTGTAAAAAGCCCCCTCTGAAACAGACTGGAGGGCTGTTGTACATATACACATTATTAACATAAAATAAAAACATTAATCAGCTCAGTAGGCACTGACTGAACAAACCAGAGATGCCACATTTGACCTTCAGAAAAAAAGATGAAGGGCTCTCTTATTTCCACTGCATAAGATACTGTGATCACAGGTGATGCTGTAATTGAGGATTGTATTAATGGTGCAAATGCAGAAATTAATCTGGCATTTCTTTACCCTGAAGGGGTATCTTTCCCCACTACCTTGACTGGAACCACTGGGTGCAATGCTTAAAGTGTACTTGCACTTGTAGACGTAAGAAACTCTTTGCAGCGCTTTGTTTTCCAGCTAGAGGCAGACAAGGCCATTAAACCTTCTTCTGCTTTTTACTGTGCACTAGCAGGCATATCAGAATGCAGCTAGAATAAAAGCATGAAAGAAAAAATAAAGTAGGACTCTGTAGCTCTTCAGGGCCCATCATCCACTGTTCCAAACAAACAAACTTTCCTAATTGACTTTGCTGCATGCCAGGAAAGAAATAAACAGAAAGCACCTTTCTCAACATAGCTTTGGGCATGGCTGGTCATGCTAGGGAATGAATCCCCCCTCCCACACACACCAACCAGCAGTTAAAGGCATCGTGCTCTGTTTTCCTGGCAGCCATTCCACTGTGCTGTGAAATACCATATGCAGATGTACTTTCTGTGGTGCTCGCCCCATAGCTGCATTTATAAAAATCTACGTAAAGTTTCTCCTCCAGTAATAATTCTTTCAGGCAGCATTTATATAGATGAAATGGGACCTGGCTGTGAGTAAATTGTCTCCTGTACATAAAGATAATATTCATACAGAAGTAGTTGTAATATTTTTTTTCATATAAACTCTCAAAATAATAAAAGGCAAAATACTTGAAATTAAGTATGCAGCTTTAAGTATTCTAACAAGAAATGCTTTGTGATGACTAGCATCAGTTATGTTTCTTTAGATAAATGAAAGGAAAGGACTCTCACATGTTCTAGATGAATATGGGCCTGGCTGGCGATGTCATAAATTACATCTCTCACATTTTTCTCTTGCTTGCCTCTTATGAAATCCTCTTGTGAAACTCCATGCTGGACACAGGAAGGAAAACCAAAATCAAAAAAGAGAAAAAAACCCTCTATAAACACCAAGTTTCCATTTTTGCTTCTCAAAAACCTGTCCCAGCAACAAAGCTAAGGACTTAAGACTAAAACAGCCTAAATGTTCCATCATTGCTCTCTCATTTTTTAATTCCCTTTCTTTTGGTCAGTCACTTGGGAAAAAAAATCAAGAGAACAAAGAGAACAGTTGGTACAAACTCTCTGCACAAGTTTGTTTCCTAAAATTTTGTGGTCAGTAAGATAACAAAGTCAGATTTTAAAGTTCGGGGGATTTAGATCAGTTTAGATAACCAATTTTTAAAACCATAATCCAAGAATCAATACTAAGCAGAAGAAAGCCAGTAACAGCTACCACAGAAGCCATGCTAGCTTTTGGATCTTGGGATGAGTGTGCACATCCCAGGCTTGCAAAAAAAACCAACCAACCAACCCCAACCCACAAAATACCAAACAAAGCCATCTCCAAAAACCAACCAACCATCAAAAGCCAGAACCACCAGAAAAGAACCCTTCCAAAGCCCAAAAAGCCAACTCCAAACTTATTCTTCATCTATAGCGACCCATGCTAAGATAGAATATGCCTTATGCAGAATTGCACCAGCTGTCCACTCCTCTCAACAACCCTCAGGCATGTGAGCTGTATGAAGGTGGGCAGCAAGGCTTCACAGGAGGTACAGACTCTGGAGAACTCCACAGTTCTTGCCAGCAGCTGAAATGCCTACAAGAGTGTCTGCACAGAAGGGATACAAGCTGCTTTTACAGTTTCACAGCAGAACACCTTCCATGGCAAGGAATGACTGAATTTTTGGGCTATGTCTGAAAAGCTGAAAACTTGGAAGGCCTCCCATAACATGCAGTCCCAGAAGGGCTAAAGGAGAATGCAATTCCTTTCTGCAGTCTTATAACCCTGACCTATATTAGTATCCACATTTTTGCAGCTACCTACATTACTAAATGTCCAATCCAAACTTTATATTGTATTGAATTATATTCAGAAAATATTAACACAGCCACTTTAGGCATCATCACAATTGTATAAATTTTGGTTAAGTTGAAAAAGAATAGCATCAACATTTAAAAATAAAGACTGGAAATGAAGGTCTAACAGCTGAGATGCCTGTAGATTAACCCATGGAACGTTAATGAAAAATTCTGAGCTTTAATCCCATTTTATATAAACTGTATATTTTATATAAACTGCATATTCTAATGCAAATTTGATGTACAGTTTGAATTGGAGGACTATACCATCTCCTAGAGAAATTTACAGAATATAGGCCTATAACTGTCAAATATGGAACAGAAAAAAACCCACCAACCACCAGCACATTATGAAAAGGTAATAAAGAGAAGCACAAGAAGAATGTTCAAAAGTAAAACTTCTCACAGTGCTTCCTTTATGGTGATAAAAAAAAAAAAAAGAAAAAACCCCACACCCAACCCCAAAACACAAAACCCCAGGTCTCATTCCGTGCATGCATTTTTATACATTATTAGAAAAATTCCTGAAACTTAAAATACTACTACATTTAATAATAACAAAAAAAAAAAAAAAAATCCCCAAAGAGAAATCTAGAGTTTCTTGAAGATCACTCCTCTCACTTCCCAAAAGATACAAAACAGTGACAATAGCATATTAGCAGTCCACAGCAGAAAGAGTAAAAATAAAGAAAAAACATACTATTTCTTTCTGGCATAATAAATCATGATCTCATATTTAGCTTTGAAAAACACAGTTAGAAAAACTACGCTGTTCCATTCCAGACCATTTGCTTCTCTTACCAACATACAAATGTCCATGGGAAGAAAGACCTTTTGTCTTGTACAATGATACGGAGTTGCTCTTAAACAGGTAACTATGCCTTGTGCTTTCCCAATGTGACTGGCTGCATGGTCAGCATGGATGTCCCTCACACCTAAAATTGCAGAAACAGTATGTTTAGAAACCTGCAGTCAGGCTTTTTGAGGGGTATGGTCTTCTCTGATGCATATCACAGTCATACTTTAGGAAAGCTACATGCATTGCTCCATGACAGAACTGTCCATGTGCATAAACTGCCTTGAGATCTCATCTCAGAGGTCCAAAACAGCAGGAAAACTCATTCATTTCCACATTCAGGAGCAAGATGCCTCTTGTTGCAGTACCTGCAAAGGGTACTTAGCAGAGCAGCACCTATTCAGATATAACACACTAGTACACAAACTCCTTTTCATTGGCATATTCTCACCCAGGATAACAGTATTCCAAGAACTGCTTTTCCTGCCAGAATAAGTCATCAAGTGTGAGATTCCTGACAAGCATTAATGCTTACAGTGTGGTTTAATGATTCATCAGTGTAGTAAAGTTAAAGAGAATGATCCTATGCTTCACCCCCCAAACCCCTATTTCTGCCCCTCCCTTGTGCTGTCAGGAGCAATGAGGCAAACTCAATCAGGCCACCACAACGATGGAAAACTCATGTTAGTTACTGCACAGTCACACAACTGTAAGAACTGAAGGAGGGAGATGAGTGGGGCAGAGCAGCACCATTGGTCTTCATGGCAAGACCATACAAGCTTGGCTGAGACTGATTATAAAGCTGAGCTGGGATAAAATTAAAATTTAAATTAAAATTTATAAAAACTCCAACAGAAGCTGCATTCTACAAAGAAAGAAATGAGGAAACAGCAATTACAGATCGATGAGCCTAACTGACATCTGCAAATAACATTGGGGGTACCAGATTCACTGCAGAAGCCTGGATGGGTCTTCAGTGGGTCTCAGAATCCCCTGTGAAAGAGTGACTATACCCAGACTACAGGGACTGATTTTGGCAATGGCAGCAGAAAGCAAAGTGTGGCTTGGAGGAATCATTGAATATTATTTACTAACTACTTAGGTAATTAGTTAGAGAGCACAAATATTAACATTTTTAAATGACAGAAGTTGAGAGGAAGTACAAGGACATTGGATGACAAGATTACCAGTCAAAATGAGCTTGACAAAAGAAATAACCTGAAATCAGCAAGAATAGAACAGCACTAGTACTGGGAGAGATATACACTAACTGGAGACTGGTCAGGAATAGAGTCTAAAAAGCACAAGAAATTTAGCAAATATGACCTGAATGAAAACAGGTCCACCTAGTCTAAGAAACACTGCTGATGGGCAACACCAAGAAAGGGGCTGTATTTGATTAGTTTCTCCATTTGTGGGGAAAAAAATCACAGAACTGTTTCATATGCAGTGAAGGAGACTTTTGCTTAGATATTTTGTTACATCTGTATATTTAAGAGAAGTTAAACATGACAATAGAACACTTAGAATATCAAGAGTCTCCATCCAGGTTTTCAAAAACAGTTTAACTGATTCGTACGAGAAGTGAGTGATCCAAGCATGACTAAACCTATTCTGGATTTCTCAGCATGGAAGACACTGGCATTTCTCATAATCCTACATTTCCTCAGTAAGATGTTCAGAAAGACACTTGCAACATTTCACTGATTTCCTACTGAGGAAGCAAACATCAGATGTTAAGAAGTAAGTTCCTCAATTCTTCCAAAGCAGAATGTACTCACCATCTCTTTCTTTTTACTTCTCTTTTTTTCTATTTTTTTAAACTCTTTTAACATCAGTATTTGCCTTTCATCAGATTAATCTGGCAAGTAAGAGGAAAATATTGCTACTACAATACTACTACAATTACCACATTCTGTAAGAGGAGCAAGAACAAAGAAAACAAAGCAACTAAGAACAGTATGAAACTGCACTTCAATGAGCTCTGCACTGAGCAGCTTCCAAGAAAAGCAAGATTTCTAGGACAGCTGAAGTACAATTCCACATTTATGATTCAGCATTCAAAAGACAGCTGAAGTTCTACCTAGGACAACTTTTACTGAAATTAAACTCCAGTGGAAAAAGAAAGGGCTTTTTGAAATATCAGTAAATACTGTACTTGCACTAATGAGTCATCAGCAAAACCTAGAAAAGGGAAAAACACCTACCCAGCGTTTCCAAGGTGAGGTACAAGAGAGCACTCTGAGTGTTCTCAGCATAGGTTTCGAGCTCCTGGATGTTCCGGTACGCCCTGTCATCCAAATTCTTCTCCTGGAATATCAACACAGAGCTTCAGCGGAACACACATAACTGCTGTTCCTACAGGCTTACTACTACAGTCATGTCAACCCAATGCACTACCAGAAACAACAAAAGGACAAAACTGAGAGACAGAGGGAGTATAAACTCAGACAGAAGCAGTCATTAAAGCTATAGCAAGCTTAGCAAGTAACTATGCTCAACTGCAGCCAAGGCTGCTTGTAATAGCAAATACAACTTTCTGCAATAATATGAAATCAGAATTCTCCATAAAAAAAAAGAAACAGCCAAAACAAAACATCATATGGTATTCTTACATTATAGGGTTGTCAATTTGAATATTTAATTTGCATCTGAGGCAAAGAGAAATTTAGATAAACAGGAATGTATTTTTTAAAAACATGAATCTATGAAATGCACACAAGTTTTAAAGTCAGGTAAAAAATCATAGATTCATAGAATCATAGAGTGGTTTGGGTTGGAAGGGACTTTAAAGATCATCTAGCTCCAAGTTCCCTGCCATGGACAAGGAAACCTTCTACCAGACCAGGTTGCTCACAGGCCCACCCGATCTCTGAACACCTCACAGAGAGCCCACAACCTCTCTGGGCAACCTGTTCCAGTGCCTCACCACCCCCATATTAAACAATTTATTTCTCAGATCTAATCTAAACCTACCCTTCTTCACTCAAGGCCATTCCCCCTTGTCCTATTACTACACGCCCTTATCAAAAGTCCCTCTCCAGGTCTTGTAAGCCCCTTCTAGCTACTGGAAGGTGCTCTAAGGTCTCTCCAGAGCCTTTTCTTCTCCAGAATCAACAGCCCAAATCTCTCAGCCTGTCTTCACAGGAGAGGTGTTCCAGCCCTCTGAACAACTTAGTGGTGCTAATAAATAATACACCCAAAATAATGAAATACACCCAGAACTACAACATCCTCCAGCATTCTCCTGCCCTAGTGGTTTGTTCAAGTGTGGTTGAAACATACCACTCTTAAGACTAAAAAACAGTCTTAACATTAAGGAAGTCTGAAGTCTTTGACAGCAATGACCCTCTGCAAATAACTCACCATCAATTTGCTCAATTTATAGCTTCACATGACACTTCAGCAACAAAATTAGCTTTGGAGATTCCTGCACTCTGCTTTTCATTCTTGTCCGTGTGTCAGAGTTTGTAGCAACATTACTGTACCAGTGATATTCTTAATCTTGTTTTTTTCCCAGGAAAAAAAGGTGGCTATTTTAAACTTAATGTGATTTGAATGCTCCAGTTTACACCACTGCTTAGAAAAAACTCCACAGCCATGATAAGGAGTAGCATGAAAGTGTGGCAGAAGGGTTCAGATAGGTCACTTAATTTTTGAGATTTTATATCCACGTGAACTCACAAATTACATCAATTTAAGACAAAAATAAACAAAGGATTCCATTAGCCATTTTGGCAGAAAGAACAGAAACTTTGAAGAGCGACATCAAGGAAGAATTAAAAAAATGCAGCAGTATCATTTTTAAAGAGAAATACGACTGTCTGGAAAATTACAAAAGCTTTTGTTTTACACACAAACATATAAAAATAAGGAAGAGAAAACCCAAATATGACTAAAGCCAGAATCAGACTCTGAAGGGTAAATACTTACTCTTTCATCTATGATCTTCATGAACCACATTTTAGTCAAGTTATGCCTCTTCACAGCCTGAAAATTATCAAATAAAACCTCCATGTTAATCTATACAAAGTGATAGTTGTACTGTATTCTGAAGGCTGAAATACATTTTAGGTATTTAATAGAAGAATTGCATTCACTGGGTTAAATCAAAGTGGCATCTCAGTGGAAAATGAGAATCTTCTTCAAATACAAAGATTTTCAACTGGCATTTACTGCGAGTTGCTGCACACAGAAAATGAAATACCAGACATCAAGCCAGCTAACTAAAAGCATTTCTTTAAAAATGTTTTTGCAATTTATTTATTCTTGGAGTCATATGTTCCCACAAAGTACTTGCAGATAACTATGTTCACTTTCCAAAAAGAACTGAGTTTCCTCCAGAGTCCAGAAATAAAAATATTTCCCCTGTAAACTCTCAAGAAAATGTCAGCACAACATACTAATACATACTGTAAAGACAGAACGCTAACAAAGCAATACAATTCATATTATGGGTTTGTTTAAAAAAAATCTCACAGCATCTCATATTCATGCATTCTTCTTTGGGTTCTTGTCTTATATTTGACTTTCTTCCTGTGCCACTTCATTCTATCAACTTACCTTCAATCCTCTTAATTCCACACTTTGATTTTTCCGAATACATTGTCAGAAAGGCTACAATCACACATAAAAACATCTATAAACAAAATTTACAGCGCAGATTTCTCACAACTTAGTCCTTATAGCTCACTTTCAACTTCTTCTTTACAACCATCATATTAGTAAATATTTTTTCAAGGTTTGACGAGACCAGATCTTGTTGATTCAATTAATTCTGCTTGAGACAGTACTTGGTATATGAAAAGGCAAATTTTAAGTTGTAACTACAAATGTTGGTTTTGAGTCTCACTTGTTCACCTCAAGTATCATTTTGTAAATGAATCCTTGAAATACTAACAGGTCAAGACTTAAAGTACCAAACGCAACTATGCCAAATTATCCGATTTGTACATTACATCAATTTTGAGTTACCTTCATTCAAACATATGGGTCCTTATTTCTCCCATTTGAAAAATTGGCTTCTTCCACAAAAATGAACAGAGAATTAGGCCTCACTTTTCATACGTTCAAAATAGACAGAAAAGTAAGATCACACATCATGCAGTTGCTGTGTAAGTTTGTATTAAAGTCACCAAGAGCTGAGCTATTAATAATTCTAGAAATACTGTTAAAGGCTATTTATCTACTTTACTAGTGCATAAAAATTTGGAACCCAAATGCAAGTATTCTGGGATACACAAAACTTCAGGAACACATTTAAATATCATAAATTAAATTTATTCTGCAAAATCACATTGTCCTCATATCAACTCAACAGCAACAAAGGAGTATACATAGAATATGCTGTGCAAAGACACATTAATTCTATTAAAGCTCTGCAATACTTGTGAGTTCAGGTGTCTTTCCAAATCCTTTTTTCTAAGAATTGCAATGACATTCTTGGACATTTGTGAAGTCTCAGGCTTCAAACAGGTCAGTTTTTGGGTATTTGCTGAAATACGGAAATAAAATCCCATCTTGACAGCAAGTCACCAAGTCACATTGAATTGTTAGTTCACTCCAGTGCTCTGCAGTGCTCAGAGCTATCAGAGCTCCTAAAAATACTTTCTGAATTATTTTTCATCATCTTATTTTGCAAGCAGTTCTGTTTGGATTGTATTACATGGGTCTTCCTTTACAGAATCATACATGAGGTGAACTCTCACTAAAGACCATTCTTCCACTTCAAAACCAATTTTCTGTTTTGTGAGAAAGGAGTACAGCTGGCACTCTTAGCTACTGGAGAGGGTTACAACTGGTATCCCAGAACCTGAATGACTTATATCTGAATACTGTACTGGTTTTGGCTGGGACAGTTAATTTTCCTCACAGCACTTTTATGGGGCTTTGTTCTGTGTCTGTGCTGGAAACAGTGTTGGTGGTTAGAACGGATGCAGCACAGCACACACAAAACACTGACATTAATACTACCACAGTAATATTAAAACCAATTTTAGGACAAGAAAGGTGTATTTTACCCTCCACAGTTCTGTAGCAACAGGCTGATGTGGTGGGTTATCGCCATATATGTCCTCCACGGCGTCCCTCCAGAACTGCATCCGCATCAAACCTGTAGTCTTCTGAGTTATGGAGTCTTTAATCTGGAAAGGATACATCTGGAGTGAAATTCAGTGTCTTTAAGACACTTGGTCTATCTACGCTGAAAAGACAGACACAGGACATAGTCAGACTAAGCAGGGAAAGAGCTCGGTTCTGAACTGGCATTTATTCCTCATAAAGCTTAGGAACACTACATAGAGTAAATGCAAAATCTTCACTACAACCTAATTTTAAAACCCACAGAGATTAAGTGCTGGGCAACCTTCACCTTAGCTCTCTTCCCTGAAGGAAAAAAAGCAGTGGTGACAGCAGCAAGGGAAGGTACACCACGGGTAGCCAGAAGCACAGCCTACAGAAGCTGGTCAGGGGTTTTGCCTGGGCAGCTCATTTCCTGGATCACTCCTTTCTGGCAAGCACTGCCAACTTTCCTGGTTGCACTGGCCCTTTCTGGCCACATGGCAAAGCAGAGAGACTGCAGCCACTCTTCTCCCACAACAAACAGCAAACTTCCTCCTGCAGCCTTTTCACCTCACTTCTGCCAACAAAGCCCTGGTCCTGATTTCAGCATCCCATTTTTTGACCAACCTTCTACAGTTAGGATTTAGCTGCACTTTACCCATTAACTGCATGTGAAGCCAGGACTTAGATGCAATCACATAGCAGTATCAAGAACCATTGCCCATTTGTTATAATTTAATTTTAAAATGCATAAAGAAAAAAGTCATAAAAATTATACGCGTAAACAAAATAATAGGGCAGGCTGGGTACCTTCTGTGGGCCATTCAAAACTGGAGGTTAGCACTGCACTATTTATTCATGGCCCTTGACAGTACAAAAGTTAATCTTGGCAAAACACCACCTACTACAGAAAGAGTACTTACAAGTGTAATTCAGAATATCAAAATTGTTATTTTAAATTTCCAGAGTTCACAAATGTATTTTAATACCTGCCTGAGCCAGTTCCACATTGAAGGCTCTCAAGGCAAAAGCAGAGGTTCGAGATTCTGCAGGCAACAGCAGAGAACAGAGAAACCCTTCATAGTCACGCTTCCTATAAAAGAATCAAAAAGCACATTTGTTATTTATAGCTCCAAGTCAATTGGGTGTGCTACTCCTTAGCACTGAACTCCTGAAAGAGTAGCACTAAGTTACAGCTCAAAACTCTTGACTTTGCAAAAGCAGCAGCTTTTAGGCTTGTTTTAAAATAAAACCAACTCCAAGAGGGAGGGCAGGCTGTCTGAACTCTGGGTGCACCTCTGAAATCCTCATCTCAAGATATCTGGCTAAAGGCATGAAGCAAGGCTGTGGCAGAACTGCAAATAAAATCCAGATTGTCCGACTGGCAGATTTCTGTTCCAACACGAAACCACATTTCTCTAAAAGATTGTGCTTTGGAGCTTGGCAGAAGAGTGCTTGCTTAACCATTAAGTTTTTGTTTACTGGCAACTTTATTCAAAGCATAAAACCTCCAGGAGTTGGCAGTTTCACTGCAGGTAACTCGCTGCCAAGCCAGAGTGATGTGCCTTCGTTTGGCCACGTGGGTGTGCCACGAAATTAAAAACACAGTGCTCAGAACATAAACCACAACATCACTCCAGCTAACAAAAACACCTGACCACGGCTGAAAAGCTGAACTGCTTGTTTTGAACAACACTTTTGTGTACTTTCTGATAAGCCTGAAACCTGATTCTTCCTTAGAACAAGATGAACTCCCAAGTTTGGCCTGGAGAGTGGAGAAGCAGGTTGTCAAGGAAAACACATGTACTTATTTCCATTAACTTTGCTGTTCTTGCATGTGCTCATATTTCTTTTGAATATGATCTTAAAATAGAAAGTCAGACTAAACCCAAGGGTAATTATTAGGGCTGCTACTTTTAGCATCAAAGAAAAAGGAAGTGAAATTTAACAGAGATGCTTAACCCTACAATACACAGCAGATGAAAATTAGCAAGTGCTTAGTTTCAACAACCGTTGTGAAACTCTTCTATCGCTTGATTCAAATCCAGAATTATCAACCAAAAAAAATTTACATTTTTTAGTTGTAGTGGGCTTTAAAGGACACCTTCATATTACAGAACAGATGCATTAACCTCCCTCAGTTAAGACACTTTCTGAAAAGTATTATCAGCTCAAAACCTAATATTTTTTCAAGATTAATTACAGAAATACCCAGTATTGCTCACCCTAGACAGAGCTGCATGGTTTATAGCCACATTTTCCCAGTTTCAGTCTGTCTCTGTTGTTCACACAACACAGAACCACCTCTACTTTCAGACAGGAAACAAAAAAATACATCACACCAAGTACACAGCAACACAATAGAGAAAACTGTGTTCCCTGTGGTAATGGTGCTGACATGGTGTGGTTTTGGTTGTTTTTTTTCCAATTATTCCAAGCTTAAAAATTTGGTGTTGCAAATCCATTAAGGCTCAGTAAGATAAAATTGATATTGCTATAGATCACATTCCACCCCAACTCTCTTCACGTATCCATATAAGGAAGAAAGGAGGGAATGACCTTATGTCAGGTATTGAGTGTTTTCAGTTTTCAAATAAATATAAGCTTACATATGAACCCACAGACAGAAGAAAAATTAGTAAGGGCCACAACTGGACTTTCCATATAATGAATTCATAATAAAGCTATCAGTCCACAAGCCTGTCTTTCAGAGCAGGCATCACAGACAGTGAGAGACATAAAACATACCTAGAAGGGAAACATATTTTTAGTCAAATAGCTTGAAGTGAATTTATTTTTTTAACAGAAAAAGGAAGACCCAGGAGAAAGGGCATCTTCCATATTGCAAAAATAAATATACATTATTAAGGCATAACTCAGTTGTACTTCCTAATGTGTTGGAGACTCAAATTCAGAACTAGGGAGTTGCTGACACTTGCTCAGTCCCAAGTGTTCTATTTCTGTTTGAATAATAACTCCTTCCACTTATTTTTATAATTATTATTCTTTCCATGCCATATTTGAGCTACTGGGACCAGCAGCTTTCATTAAATGATGCCAAAATCATAACTACCTTTCATTTTATTATTTTGAGTGCTTGTGTTTTTTCTAATTAATTATTTTATCATTCAACAAAAATACATATTTAAAAAGTTTTACTTCAATTATCTCATTGGAACCTAACTATTCTGTTCACAGTTGCTTGTTACTGGAAATATTTCACCTGCAGATGTTATCTTTACCTGTATATAGCCTGTACACACATCCTCTGGTCTCCTGAATATCAGGGAAACGAATCCTGGCTAGAATAACTAGGAAAAGAAAGCTGTATGCTGAAAATCATGAAAAATGCAACGTGGCTGTGCATTCTGGTGCATCTGTACAGGTCAGCCTCTTGGTGCTGCACTGAATATTTAAGTCTGTTCCGTTTCTCTCCCTTAGTTTTCCTGCCTCAAACATTACTGCAGACCACATACACCTTTCTGCCTTTTATGAGCACAGGTTTGGAGAAAATAATCCTGTTCCACTCTTTCTATACACACACGGAATCCTTCTCCCAGCTTTTGTCAATCATCTGGAACAACAGTATCCAAAGGGAAACTCCCTAGGTCTTTACTAAGAGACTTGTTTAACATCTTACTTTACAAAGAACTGAATCCCTGGGAACCACAAAGCAGCTAAGGGACCCTACACATTGTTTACAGCCCAGAATCCAAGACGGAAAAGTGGCCTGACGTGGACATTCTGGGTTTGACAAAAAAAAAAAAAAAAAAAAGGATGTTTTGGAAACATAGCCTTCCTCTTGCGTTTAGGAGAGAGAAGGTGCTGAGCTGCTCCAGCTGTCAGATGTTCTCTGATTTGGCCCGTTTTTCCAAGGAGCACTCAGGAAGCATGGCTATTTCTCAGTAACAAAGATCTGAAAACACCCCATGTTTTTAAACATCCACTTCGGCGATTTCGCTCTCCGAAACACCGATACAAGGAAACAGAAACGTTCGCTGCTTCTGAAGAAACCCAGCCATGAAGGGGCGGGAGGAGGCGGAGGGCGCTGCGGTGGGAGGCTGCCCAGGAAAGTCGTGGAGTGCTCCTCTCCGGACACACTCAACACCCATCCGGACGCGTTCCTGTGTAACCTGCTCCAGGAGACCCTGCCTGGGCGGGGGTTGGACTGGATATCTCCAAAGGTCCCTTCCAACACAAAAATCAGTGATTCCGTGTGCAGGCTGAATCATCCACGCGGCCTAAACATGCGCCTGGTTCCTGCGCTCCCGACACGGCGCGGTCCCACCGCCGCCGGCCACACGGGCTATTTTCGGGGCCAGGACAACCCGAGGGCGGCCTGGGCAATCCCGGTCATCCTTTCCGCGAACTCGTCAGCGTTCCCGTCGGCTGGGAAGGGCTGCCGAGCTTTCCCGGGCCGGTCTCGCCGCCCCGCTCTATGGAGAGCGCACCCCCGCGCCTGCAGCCCCCCGCGGCGGGCACTCACCGCACCAGCTCGGCGCAGTACTGCACCGCTCCTCCGGCCGCCGGGCCGCTCCAGCCCGCCGCCGCCGCCCTCCCGCCGAGCGCCGGCGGCCGCGCCAGGCCGTGTCCGATGCCGCCGCGCCGCAGCGCTGCCCGCGCCATGCTGCCCGCCATGGCCATGGCCCCGCCGCGCCGCGCCGCGCACGGGCCGCCGGCAGGGGGCGCCCGCGGCCGGGAGGCTGTGGGGACGCGCGGCGCGGGCCGCAGATGGCGCCGCCCGGCACGGGCCGCCGATGGCGCCGCCCGGGGGAGCCCCTGCGCTCCCCGGCACTGAGGCTGGAAAGCGGCCCAGCGGAAAAGGAGCTCGGGGTGCTGGTCGGCAGCTGGCTGAACTTAAGGCAGCGTGTATCCGGGTGGCCAAGAAGGCCAATGGCATCCTGGCCTGTATCAGCAATAGTGCGGCCAGCAGGACCAAGGCAGTGAGAGTACTCGGCGCTGGCGAGGCCACAGCTCAAGTGCTGTGTCCGGTTCTGGGCCCCTCACTACAAGAAAGCCATAGAGGTGCTGGAGCATGTCCAGAGAAGGGCAGTGGAGCTGGTGAAAGGGCTGGAGGACAAGTCCTGTGTGGAGCAGCTGAGGGAACAGAAAGTGTTTAGCCTGAAGAAAATGAAGCTCAGGAGGGACCTTAATATTCTATACAAGTGCCTGAGAGGAGGTTTTGGCCAGGCGGGGTTTGACCTCCCAGATAACAAGTGACACAACGAGAGGAAATTGGCATAAGCTGTGACAGAGGAGGTTCAGGTTTGGACATTAGGAAGAATTTCTTCACAGAAAGGGTGATTAGACACTGGAATGGGATACCCAGAGAAGTGGTGGAGTCACTGTCTGTGGAGATATTTAAGGAAAGACTGGACATGGCACTTAGTGCCTTGATCCAGTTGATGTGCTGTTTGGTCAGATTAGGCTCGATGATCTCAGAGGTGTTATCCAACCTAATTGATTCTGTGATTAAGTTTTTAAACCTGGGGCCTAAAAAGCTCAAGGAAGCTGAATTGTGAAAGCCTCCCTGCTTTGGGCAGTGTGGCATGGAAACAGTTCTGGGACTGGGAAAAGCCTCAGGCTGGTGTACTGTGTGAGGGAGAAAGGCATAGTAGTTTTGCCCAGGCAGCAACATCAGCCCCGGGCTCCATCCTTGGTAAAATGTGTTTAAGGTTTGCAGCAGAAGCTTTGTTTCCTCCTTTTAACTGGCAGAGGGGTTCCTCACCATACAGGCTGGCTGGACTTTATCTAGAGACAGAATGGCTCTGTTAGCCACGTGGTCATGGACAGAACAGCTGTGCTTCCTCAAAATTTGGCCTATAAAAGGATAAGACAGCAGATTCATACAAAAATGCCACTATACTTAAAAGCAGTTTCATCTTAAAACTACACCAGCCCAACTTATTAGTAACTAGCCCAATCTAGCTCTTGCTGGAAGAGACACAACTGCAGTCTGGCTCTTCTTTCTATCCCCAGCCATGCCATCCTCTTCCTGGTGCCAACTCTGACCTTCATTTCATAGTACGGGGAGTTAAACCAGCCACCACTGCTCACTTGTGTTTTCCATGAGTTCCTTTTCTGCCGGTTTGGTGCCTTGAATTAGTTCCCTGTGTGGTCTGCTGAGCGAGGGGCTGCGGGCTGGGGAGAGGGTGGGCTCTCCCGGGTTGTGTTCATTAGCTGAGCTGCAAAGGGAAGCCATGCAGTAAATACCAGGAGAGTTTTGAGTGGGCAGTGATACTCAAGGGACAAGGCATCTATTTGGAAATCAGAGCAAGCCTTTATTTTGTGTCACAGAGACAAGGAGGAGAAGGAGGTTAGGGATCACACTTAAACGTTATTTTTTTTATTGATTAGCGGCCCTTGTGGGTTTACTCTGAGCCTTTCTTCTTCCCTTTTTCTCATGTCTAATGTTCTCTCTTGTCTTAAAACTCTGAATCTTGTTTAAAACTCTTGCTACGCCTTGAGCAGGATTTATTGTTTGTCAGGGCACCCAAAGAAGGTCATTTAGCTTTGGGTGGAGGCTGAAACTGCTGTTGTTTAAGTTTTCAGGGAGAACCCCTAGATAAACGAATCCAGCTCTTTCAGTTGCTGCCAATTCCTGGCAGAAGGGTTACATAAACATACTCTAAACCTCAAGGGTATTATAAATAAATCTTATAAAATATTATACTTTTTTTTTAGTCTCTCAACAAAAATGGTGTTAAACTGATTTAAACTCATAGTAAGGAAAGAATAAACCAGTTTTTTATGTAAAATATTAATCCTGACCTTGTTCTCAGTGTACTGACATTTGTTTCTTATTGTTCTGTACCTTTACTGTTCTTATTAAAATACGGTTCTTTTTTCTTTAAACAAATATTTCACGTGTCATGTGTAATTATTGAAAAGCTTCCTCAAGACTGTATAGATTCTAGTAAGTTAGCTTTTTGTGCCACCAGCTCAATGGGAGTAACAATTTGGCTTAATGTTTTGGCAAGTTTTTAACACTGTATATGAAAATAGAAGCTTTATAAGGGTCATTCACAAAGGGGGTTTTTTCCCATTATCTCACTGTGTTAAAAAGCACGTTCCATCACCTTTTTCAGCATTTCTCTCAGAAGCTGAGAGGTGGCCACCTCTCTGATGTGTACTTCTTACTGAATATTCTGTCCCACTGACTCTTCAGACAAAACTGAAATCCTTGGGCAGCAGTGCTAGTGACAGCAATGGCTGATTTAGGCAGAGGTACTTCAGTTATTACTCTAACCTGGCAGTTCTGGAAAAAAAACCCAAGTTCTGTGTCAAGGAAATACTGATCAGTTATAGCCCACCCTTGTTATAAGAACATCCAGGCACAATTTGTCAACAGAGAAATGAAAAAAGAGCCCCTCAGCCGCTCCATTGGCCAAACAGAGGCTGAAGTTTAGGAAATCTACATATACTCATGTGGTTGTACCACAAAAGTCTTCATGCAGAGGAGAACAGCAGGGAAGAGAGAGATCTCCCACAGAATATCCAGTGACTGGAGGTTGGGGTGTTAATTGGGATATGGGGGACAGTCACTGGGATCCCTCATCTCTAACAACAAAAGCAGAAATATGAACTGTGATCTGACAGGTCTGTTCTCTACATTCACAGGACCAAGGATAGATTTTCCCTCTCTCTCATTTTCCTTTTCTGAATAATCCTGGAGAGTTAAGGAAAAATCTGTGTATACTAATAGTAGTGTTTCATGTCAAGTTCCATGCCACAGTGAACAGGCGATTGCAGTTATTTTTACCTGAACTACTAAAAGTATTCAACCAAAATCTTTGTTTAAGGAGAACATTAAGAAAATTAGTTTAATGGCAGTCATTTCAGTCCTGGCCAAAGAACAATACATTAATATGTGTGCTAATAAATACTGGGCCACTTTAAAACACATTTTTCCCATTTTTCATGCTTTAAACATCTCAGTCTTTGATTACGAAGTAGATGAGAAGCTATCCCGAAGGACATTGCAGTGAAAGGGGTTTCATCTTTGTTTGCTGCTGCATTTTTTTTTATTGGTATGTTTCTCTGTAGATAAATTGCTGGTAAAGCTTTGTTTATTTCTTGTTATCATTGTGCTCTTTCACTTCCCTGTTTCAAGCACAGATGAGGTTGTACAAGGTGGTATGCTAAAAGCAGTAGGAGACAAAACTCTCGGTGATTTAGGGAGAGTGAGGACCACTGCAAGCTTCTTGGCTTTGTGCTGCGGGACTAGACTGGAGCAACTGTCCTGCAGAGGAGAAGGAAACAGCATTTTTTCCTTATCCACTGGCACCTTTGCCAACCATGGGCTTACCCCACTGCACTCAGTAGGAATGGCTGCTCATCTGACATTCCCAAGCCTCCTGGGGTTTTACCTGGAATTCAGGTATACTCCCATGAAACTGATGGATCTATCAACACACTTTACATACACCATCAAGTAAAGGCCAGGTACTACCAACTTCCAATTACTTCTGATTCAGACTGCATGCAGACTTGTGAGTGAAACAGTCATGCAACTTTTTGATACCTATCTTTTGTTAGGTTAGTCTTGTCTCTTTTCAGACAGCAGATTAAAATAGGACTTCTACAGAGTAGTCCAGATTAAGGAATAGCTTCAGCTAATCAACTTAGTCCCTCTCCTTGCTGTGGGTTACTGACTGTTTCTGATCAAGAACCTCTCCACAACTCTGCCACATTCTTTGAACACACAAACACACGGATGCAGAGCTTCGGACCAAGTTTTCAAGTGTTTTGTGCATCATAATTGCCCAGCTTCCACTTTGGGATCAAAATAAGACCTTCAGACTTAAGAAGCCTTTGCTATTAATCTAACAAGTTGCTTCAAAAATCCTGCTCTCTGGAGGAGCATGTACTCTCCTCAGAATTTTGTCCCTAGCTTTTCAGCACCCATCATAAAACTTCCATACTGCCGTGAGATGACTTACTTGGCCACCCTTGCACAGGAGTGTAAGCCCACACAAACACAGTTTGGTTCCATGTTGTTGTCTAGTGTGACACACTTGCAGTATCAAATGCAAATACAGTGAATATTTGAATGGAATTCACAAAGTGTGTGCTTTTAAGATAAAGTAAAGCCAAGTCCTTCCACTGCTGCTTTGGATGCAAATGTATTTGTAATGAACTCCTGCTTTTGTCTGTATCCCTTATCTTGCACCTGTTATCATCCTTCTTGTAAAAAGCTTAGGGGTAAGCTTGCCAAATGATACGCCCCATCTGTGCTACCTGGGATAAACAGTGTTAGAAAGAAGTATGCAAACTGAAAAGCCACAAGTTCTTGACAGACAGATACCAGCACTTTCTCACTGGCTAGCAAGGACAGGGTCTTTGTGTTCTTTCAACAGGTTGCCAACATTCTCTTTGAAATTCTTGTGAAGTTATTGGGAGGGAGATGAGACAGAGAGGAAGCTGAGGGTGTGCAAACTTGTTTGGGGCATGCAGATGAAGTCAATTGCAAAATATAGCAATGATTTCAGTGGAATTCACCAAGTGAATGCTTCTTCACCAGAGCCTAAATTGACCTAAATGTTGCCTGCTGTGTTGAAGGCAGGTGTATTAGTTGTGTACACTGCTTTTGTTTCTATCTCTTTGCTTGGACCCCTGCAAACCAGACTAGCACTCAGGAGGGAAGGTGAGTCATGAGAAACTGCATCACTAGGACTTGTTCCTGACAAGCCTGGAAAGAAGTGACAGCAGAAACAGGATGGTGAGAGAGGCCTCAGGCATT
Organism: Phylloscopus whistleri; assembly: GCA_017589585.1. NCBI lineage: Eukaryota > Metazoa > Chordata > Aves > Passeriformes > Phylloscopidae > Phylloscopus > Phylloscopus whistleri. The sequence continues at coordinate 348,250 of JADMLD010001391.1, forward strand.
TGGGAGAAGAGGCAACAACAGTAGAGAGAACAACTTGTTCCAGAACCTTCTGTTCTACTGAGGTCTCCACACTTCCCTATGTTTTCTTTTTTAGGAACATACAGGAGGGACCATTATTTAGTAACTAAAGCACAAAGTTGGCAGCTGGGCTTCTGAACTCCTGTTCCTGTGGCAACACATGTACTGCCTGCAATGGTCACCTCAGAGAGAGGCCTACACTTCATGGTCCTGGGCCAGGTCATTGTAGCTGGCTTCCATCTTTAGTGTTCACATCTAAGGGCCTTTTCAGTGCACAGGGCACATCCCTATTGCAAATTAATGGGGATACAGGGTGGCATGAGAGCTGTCCCATTTGGGAAAGATCCCCAGGCCTGTGTCCTCAGTTTGCTAACCGAGGCAGAAGAGATGAGACCAGCAGTACTTGCTGTGGCTGGATACAGACAGCTCCCTCTTCTACTGTTCTTCTCTGCCCTTTGCTCCCTGTGCAGGCATGTTGGGGCTTGTTACTTTTGTGTGTTAGAGTGAGATAAAGGGTAGAACTTGGCATCAGGAGTGACCTGCAAGGGAATTTACCTAATGCCATTTCATCAAAAGAAGAGACAGAATTAGGACTCACATTCCTTTGTCTGCTTGTCATATGGGGTGTCTGCAAGAGCTAGGAAGGATCCCTCACCTGGTCTGCCCAAGCCTTGTCAGTCAGCAAGGATAATTCATAAACTGGTTACCCTGGCAGAGTCCAAGATGATGGCATGTTTTGGCATTTGGATACATTCTACCAGTCACAAGCCAGGAACTTCTGATGTCTTCTACTGTTTAAAATACTGGTGGCCTGAGGGGATCCCTTTTTATTATGGTCAGTTTAGCCTAACCCCTGACCTGTCCAAGAACTTTAACCAGGCTCCAAACTCTTGCAGGGTTGGGTGTGCTGCCAGGCAGCTGGGCAAAACATTACAGGTTTGCTGGCAGCAACCCATGCACCCTTGCTGCCTCCAAGGCCCTTGTAACAGCTTGTAAAAGGGCTCAGAGAAAACTTTCTGTGCAGAACAGACACTCCTAGGGTGTTTCAGACCAGGCAGTGTGCCAATTGCCAGGGATGAGACAATGCTCTGGGAAGCTCACCTGTAACCAATGACTGGCAGCAACATGTTCAAAACTTGTAGAGCTACAAGGACACAGACAGATTCATTGCATCTTGACTTTTGCTCTCTGTGTCCCAGTGGCAATCTCCTTCCCTGCTCATAATATGAAACTAACCTCTCCTCCTCTCCCTTCCTACATCCCAGACCCTCATGGCAGGTGTCAACAGTCCCAGTGAGAACAGGCTGTAGAGTCAGCTGCTTAGCAGGAGACTGCCCCAAATCCTGAAGCTTCTTTTTGAAAAAAAAGTTCCTTATTGAAACCCATTGTGCAAGGGTGCAGGGTTGCCAACCCAACTAAAATATCCTTAAATTATCTCACAATTTTATACCATGTAGGCCATAAGGAACAATTGTAGAGGGACAATTGTACTGTGTACTGCAGAATACAATGTAGAGACCATTCAATGCCTAGGCTCCTGAGACTGTGCAGCATTTGTTCTATTTGTATTCATTTTAAAATGGTTGCTGAAGGAATATGAGGTTTCCTGGGATTGGTTCCTGAGGTGAGTAAGGGGTGCTGATGTGCCAAATGTGGCTGTGGCAGCTGGCTGTACTGTGATAATGCCACATGATAGAAGAAGGGTCCTGAGTTTCTGAAGTATATTTTCTGACAAAAACTTGGGCACTTCCAGCTCTTCAGATCAACAACCTGGGCCTGACTGTCCAGTCAAACTGCTTTCTGCCTAGTCTTTATCTCAGGTAACTATGTCCCCTTCTGGAACCCAGCCTGGTTCCTCAGAGGTCACACAGAGTGCTGCCATCCTGTCACATTGTTTTGTTCCGTCTCACAGTGGGATCCTACTCTTTCAACCATCCACATGAGCATTCTTACAGACAGTGTTCTTACTCCTCAAAGAGAATCCCTCCCAGCTCTGCTTGGACAAAGTAATTTGTCAGATCCAGGGGGCCTAGGAGAGGGGACACACTTGGGCAGAAGCCAGGAGGATCTTCTGCAGAGGGCTTCAGGGCACAAGCATACGTAGGAATTTTGATACTGAAATTTGCAGTGGTAAGTAGAAACAATCACTCTCAAAAGTGTTCCTTATCAGCCAACAATAATAACTAGCAGAGTAAAGCATTTGCAGGGAAGAATGAGATGCCTAGCTACTGCCCTGCTTTTCACTTCCCCAGATTTTTCTGGTGATGTGGAATCTCAAAGCATTTCTAAAACACCTTTTAGAAATCAACTCTTTTCAATGCCACAAACACTCCAGTTCTGAGCATTATAAATGGTCATGCTAATTAAATGCAGCTAAAACAGTGAAAAGAGTTGCAGGGCAGACAAGATCAATGACAAAACACCCTGAGAGAGCACAGGAGGGGAAAAAGTACTGTAGAACGGTGATTTATGGTGATTCTCTGGTTGCTGAAGCAGAACAATTATTGAGAATCTTAAGGAGAAAGGCGCTTTAGGTTGGAAGACTGACGACTGAAAACCATGGGGAAGTAATCCTTTCAGCACCAGCATGGCAAAGCTTCGGTTCTGGGAGAAGGTCAACGTGGGTCAGCCCTGGCTCTGGAAATGCTAAGCTGGGGAACCTCCCTGGTTGCTTTCTTACACCACGTTGCCTCCTCCCCACCCCCTCTTTGACAAAGGGAAGCCCGTGCATTTTGTTGTTGTCATTTCACATTCTGCTCCACGATCTAATTCCTAACCAAAGGCTGCAGCACTAGGCAGCCTGATGCAAGGGGAAAATTAATTGCTCCAACATTGTGATTCATACTTTTGCCTAGAGTTAGGAAGTTCTTAAATGTAGGTAACACTGAGATTTGGCATCTGTGAGTGCAAGGGGTCCTTTTTTTCATCTTTTACCCTATATAAGCCACTATCAGCTTTTAATATAAAGACATTTCAAGGTCCATCCTATACAAATACACATTTGTGAGTTACTTTGTGGCCTCCAGTAACTGCGTGAAAAACAAAGTGAGAATAAACTTTTATTCTAAGGGATGCTGTTACACTTTCCTGTAGAAAGTTGTTCCTGCTCACAGCAGGGGGGTGGAACTAGATAATGTTTAAAGTCCATTCCAAGCCAAGCTGATCTATGTTTCTGTGACTCTATAATCTGAAAACATTGTATGCAAAGATTGTATCTCCACATTCTACACAATAAGTAATATTCCAGCCTGACCAGTAAGTCCATTACAACACAAGATGAGAATCGGAAAGAGTCAGAATGTTGATTTTTGAAACTTTAATTTCTTTTGGATTAATACAATTACATATTTGAACAATTGTACTGTTATGTTTGGACAGTTATTTTATGACCATCACAGGCTGTAATTAGACATAGCTGTCTCACTCTAAAGATATCATTTTCTTTGTTTCAAGAGGTTTCAGACAGCAATTATTGCAATTGTGTGGTGTTCCAATAGCTGGTCTCAAGGAAACTCCTGTGAGTCACAGCATTGGCAAAACTTGTCAGGTGTGGTGTTATAATGTCATGTAACAGCAAATCAGTGTCTTTTGCTAATGTTTTAATGACAACCATCTCAAGTAGTCCATGTTTTCACAAAGTGTTTCTTATTCACACATAATGATTTGGGCTGCAAAAACACCCTTGGAGGATAAAGCTAATAAAATAAGCTAGTTATTACAAACTTCTTAACTTTATTGTGTGGAAAATAGCAGTTTTCTTGCATGAGCAAGACTCTGCTGTTGCCTGCAGAGTTTCCACATGGCCCTACAGCTTTCACATGGCACCAGTCAAAGCTGTCAATCAGGCAGTTGCTGCACTTTCACTGCTGCCAACCTGTGCACCTCTGTATTTCACAGGTTGGTTTCACTCAAAAAGTTATGTATAGCTGTAAAATATTAGTCATTAATCTGGCACCATTTAGGTGTAAAGTATTAATCATTAATCTCATTAACCCTTTACATGCTGGGTTTGCATTCTCATTTTCCTTTTTTTTTTTTTTTGATAGCAAAATAATGTTTGCAAACAAAATACAAGCTCACTTTTTTCTCTGTTTCAGAGACACATTTCAGAAGTCTGCTGTTGTGCTTCTTTCTCTCAGAGAGTAAAGCAAACCTGCCCAAATCAGTGAGCTACTACACTTCTTCTTGCTCACTGTGACTAACACAGTTACACCAGGAGGTTTAAAATGATTTAGTTAGCATTTGGAGCATGAGGCCTGTCTTCAGTGACCTCAGACTGTGCTTTCCACAGCATTTGGATCACTGAAATACCCTTATATAAGCCTAATTAGCACTATTAGAGGAATGACTCCTTGCAGATGTGTGTTGCTGCAGCAACCTGGGGGGAGGGCAGCCAAAGTGCCCTCCATATTTAGCAAAATAATATTGATCATAATGGATGGATGCACTTCATCCTTTTTGTAAGGCACTTGCTCTGAAGGTAAGCAAAAATTCTCTCAGTAGTAATCAAAATTACATCGAGACAGAAACAGTCAAATTTTGACCAAATCTTCTGGAATACAGGCAGAAGGCTTAGCTGTTCAATGCTTTGATTCCACTGCTGTAGGAGCACTGGAGGGAAAAAACCACCAAAGGCATCCATGGTGGCAAGAAGAGGCCTCTGTTGCTGAGCTCACCTCAAGTCTTCCTGCTGAAGACCCCAGTAAATCAGTGGGAGCACTCTTGGCAGACTTGAAATCCACCTGCCACCTCCTTTGTGTGAGAGGGACCCCACGTTGCTGGCAGTGGATGTGGATATGTATAAAAGTGTCAGTGGTGCTGGCAGCACAGTGAAACCGTGGCAGATCTCCTGCTTCCCATGTGGAAAGAGTGGGAACAGCTGCTTTGCAGAGTGGATCCAAATGGTTTGTTCCTGACTCCAACTTGCCTGTCCCAGTAAAACTGCACATCTCATCCAAGCATCACAGTCTCTTTGAAGTGTCAAAGGGACCATGTGAATTACCCAAGACTCATGACTTAGGATTCGTTTTCATGAACTCTTTTGATTTGAAGCCAATGATAAGTCTGGATGAATGTTTGCTCATAGTTATTAATTTAACACAGTTTTAAATTTTGTCTTTATGTCTTTGCACCTTGAACAGCCACATTGTGTTGCTGTGGAGTACAAGAAAAACCTGAACTTAGCCCTGACTGGGACTGAATAATGGGATTTCCATTTCTAAGATGAAGAAGCAAGTGACTAGCATGAATAAACAAGCAAGTCTGAAAAAAAACAAACACTCATCTTGTGGATGAACATGGAAAATAGAGATGAAAAGGTATCTCAAGAATTTATCTATACATCCTACTCTTGACAGACAGATAAATTTTATCTCTGTCATTACTGACTAAGTTTTATCTGATCTCTTTTAAAAAGATTTACAATCCCCAGGCAATCTTGCCTAATGCATCATTAGCCTTATTTTTAGAAAGTTTTTCCTAATGTCTAACCAAAGCCTATTTCTGCTGCAATGGAATGTCTTATTAATCTGCAATATCTTTATTTTTGAAAACTGCTCTCATATTTCTGTTAGGTTTCTCTTCACTAGAGCAAGCACCCGTTTGTCCAGTTTTCCCATGTAATTTGTGTTTTTCTAGAACTCTGATCATACACATTACTCTCCTCTGCAGCTTGATGAATATTTTATCTCTCCCAAGCATGGTGGCCCAAGCCAGGCTTGCTGAGTTCCTGCTGATCTTTGCCAATACTGAGGAAAGTAGAAGAATCACTTAATGTAGTTTATTGCCTCTATTTATATTTGTACCTCTCAGTATGTAGTTTGCTTTTTTTGAAAGAGTATGCAACACCCAGACTATTTCTTCGGGGCTGCTCCCTACTCATTTGCTCCTCAGTCTGTGTTTTTTGCAATGGATTATTCTTGACCAGACATAAAATATTTGATTTCCTATTCTTAAATAGCCTCTTATTCTTTTCACTAACAATCCAGCTATGTAGTAAACTGGTGTGAAATTGCTTGGTTGAATGTTAAGCTTATATTTCTTCCATCTTACTTTCAATTTTTTTAAACTTTATCATGCTGGTTTATGCCTGGTATCTATAAACCTTCGGCTTTGCTCTAATTATAGTCCCAGAGGCCAGGTACATTATGTCCATGTGCAGCCTGGATGTGTCCCCTCCACTCACCTGTTCCATGTACGGTGTTATGATTATAGCTGTTTGACCTGTTGCACCATTGGAAGTTCAGCTTGTCCTGATAATAGTGCAGTTATGTTTACTGTCCTTGCACCTCTGGCCATTACATCTCATTACATCATTTTAATAACTCAGATGCTGACATTTGAGTGATATTATGTCCAAAATTCAGGCACAGAGAAAAAGGGTGCTTTCAACTTCAGAGTCTTTTGTTTATCTGTTCTCTTGAACTGCCTGTTTTCTCACAACACATTCCACACTCTCTCACAACCACTCGTGTTTTTCCAAAAACCCTGGAAGACACTGTAAGGCCCTGCTTCAGCCAGAAGTTTTTTCATAAAAAACTATTTTTATACTTCAGCACTTTCACTACAGTGGGATGAAAGATGTGTCTTTAAAATACATTGAGTAACATGCCTCGAAGCACTGGCACAGGTGACACAAATGGTTCATAGCACAGCAACTGTTGGGGCTGAGCCCTGGGAAATACCAGGTGCTAGGAGGGCATCATTCTCAAGTTGTCACATTCTGTCATACTGTCACCCATGGCCAAGAATGTGCTGTTTTGGTGTATTTGTTTAAGAATTAAAGCATACTAACTTACTTTCTCTATGTTTTGGACCTCACACCTGCTGAGTTATCAGCTGGAAGAATATCCCAGGAGCAGCTCTACTTCACCTTACCCAAGAACCTTTCCAGCAACTTACAGCCATTTGAAAAGTTCTTAGGCAGCCTAGAATAAAAAGAGTTAAGTGCAAACACCTCTCTTGCATCATCCCAGTGGAGTGCCTGGCTGCCTGACCACATCCTACCTATGAGGAACTCGAGTTACGAAGTCTGCCCAAAGCCACGCAACAGCTTAACAACAAATCTGGAGCTAAAGGTCTCCTGCTGTAATGGCTGGACAACATGACCTTGCTGGCAAGTTTTAATAAAACCTTTGCTGTCATCTGGGGAGTTATATTGTTATGTAGGGAAGCTAAACCTTTCTGTGAACACTAACTTTTCCAAAGTGGAAGGGCATGTGGAAGGGACGATCTGTCCCTTGCCTGAAGGCTTCATTAGCACAAATCTTGAAGAGACTGAGACCTCATAAATTCATTATTGTGCAGAACCAATTTGATATGCTATCTGAAAAAATAGCTGTAATACCAGATCCTGAGCTGCAGAAATTCAGTATGCAAGGATGACGCTTGCACCTGGCTCCTGTGAAATGCTTAACCCCACAGACAAGCCCTCCCACGCTATTTATTCATTCAGCCACACTCAGCTGGCACAGAATGCTGGTGTTCATGTTTGTGAGCTACAGAAACATGCATATACGCTGTATTGCACTGCATAAATAAATTCTGAAATACACAAAGACGCATATATGTTTGTATATATCCCATGTTAAAATGGGGTTGGAACGTGCAGGCTAAGGACACTGTGAAGTTCTGACTGCTTTGTTACAAATGCAGTGCCTGAGACCTGGGGGCAGGAAAGGTCATGTCTTTTTTATCCACCATGATCACCTCAGCCTCCATCACAATAGACTTTATTTGTCCTCTCAGAAGCATTTGGCCTTTTTTTTTTTCAATTAGGACTACTCTGAGCTATGGTGAGGAACATTGGGCTCAGTATTTGTAAGAAACATCCATGGCTGAAAAGAAAAACAATGCAGAATTATGGTGTGTATCCTGAAAAGACTAAGTAATCTTTCAAAAATTATGGAAATTTACAATTAGACTCTTACAGTTGAAATCCCAGCACGTCTAAGTGTATGATATGATTCATATTACTTGGTGCTAAACTGATGTTGCTAATTCTTTTGTAACTTGTCACAACAGAACAAAGATAGTGGGCTCTATTTTAGGAAGCATATGAATCAGTGGGAGAACCAAAAGGAAACAAATGCATCACTGGTGAGACTAAAAATGCCTCCGAGATGTGAGCAGTGTGTCTGCTGACTCTGAGGTTGTGCAGAAAAAATTCAAGGAAGGGTTTTAAGCATGGCTAGCCACACAAAAAAAACCACGTGTGGAGCTGACAATTTAAGGAGGAAATGATCTTGCACACTGTCCGTCCCTCCTATGTGGTTTAAAACAAAGACATGATACAGACAGAGACTGCTTCTTCTCTCACTGAACTTTATCTGACAGTCTTTAAAAGGTAAATCCAGCAGAGAAAAATAAATTATATAACCAAGGCAAGTTCCTCCTAAACAACCTGTATTAACTGATCAAGCAAACTTGCCTATACATTGACTGTGGGGTGCTGATCATCCTAACCTCACCACTGAAATGAACAAAAAAATAAGGGTTAATAACCATGGTAATAACCCATCAACATCTGAAGCATGCAAGAATTTCATAAATGTAACAAGTGCACGTTCAATGCCATAGTCAAAAATTCACGGGTCATTTCCCCTTTGGATGTTAAGAACACTTTGCTTGGCTGTGTTAGGTGGGAGGTTTGCTTCTGGAAAGGCTCTGTAATCACATGGCAAAGAAGAAAACAGTAGAAGAGTATTCCTGGCTGTACCCAGAGGTACAATAGGGTCTTTTATTACTGAGTGCTGAAGGAGAGGACAGGTTCAGGCAAGAATAGTGAAAATGCACTGGACTTCTTCTAGTACAAGAGACAAATACGAGAGAGGACAGACAATCCCAGTGGAAAATATTTGATGAATGCCTCTGGGCTCAGGAGAAAAATCATTCCCATAATGACAAGGAGAGGCATCTGTCTCTGGCTCTCTGCTGGCTGGCATTGTGGTACAGCACTACCTGCTGTGATGCCTGACACGCTTCAGCCCAAGCTAATAATTCAAATGCTGCCACTCAAGGTGCTCTAGAAAAAAGCAGAGTTATTCAGACCACTGAAATCTGTACTGACTTCTGAGAGGATTTTTATTTTGACAAGAAGAAAAGTGTGGCTAAAGCTTACCATTATTTTTTCAATCTGGCTATGATTTATAATGGCTTCCTGCCAATGGCAATTTGAAGGCAGAATTATACCTGGTTTTGCTCTCAAACAATATGAAAAGCAGGATTTGTGTTTTGACAGTTTCAAAGGAAAATGAGAGTTTTTTTAAAATGCACTCTGCTGAAAAGGGCAACAGATTGGATGTTTTAAGATAATGTTCTTCTGAAAATGGAATCCCTCAACTTTTTCAGTCTGTCTTAGAGGATCATATCCAGTAATTTCTGCCTCCTTGGATCTTGCTCAGCCAAATCATGAGGGTTCTAGTCATGTCAAAATTGGATTCTTGAATTTGCTGAATTCATGCTGTAGAAATACAGTAACAGGTCTCCAACACCTGTTTTGCATAAAAGTCTGGAAAGGCCTGCTCTTACTCAAATTGTAATTTGCTGTTTGGGAAAATAGCATTAGAAACTTTTGACTTATAGCAGAAACAATCAATCTATCATCTTGAAGCCAATGTTGCAGAAATCTTTGCACTAAATAAAGTCAGGGAAAGAAGAGCAGTAAAGTAAATGCCTGTTTTAGTTGAGACTGATGTTTAAATCTAGAAGTCCACTTCAAAAATGGGATTGACATTTGTACAAGCACACAAATGTCAGACTGTGCTTTTTTAGGCTTGGGTCTGTTTAGACTGTTTGTGCTTTAAACAGCAGGTTTGAAATATTTGTACCTAAATTTGGACAGAAAAGTTTGGACTCTTTTGAACAGTAGCTAGTATCTTTTCCATAGGAAAAACAAATAAAAATCCAAACCAACACAACAGCATTTCATTGTGGTTAATCATAAACTTGAGATATTTTTTAAATTAGAAACCCTGTCTGTTTCTGCATAATGCATTCAGTAGAACAGACCAGGATCTATCTGACAGCTGTGATCTTGCAGTATCACAGAGAATCTCTTCCCATACAGCACAGGACTTTCTGCCAAAGCCAGATGGAAGCTGAAGGGCAGAAGGTTTTAGACTTTGTCTTAACCAGGGTTAAGTGCAGAGCATCAGTTTCTAATTTACCATTAAACTGAAACTTCCATTTTGCTAGACTGACCTTACAACAATGGCACAAATCAGCAAAGGTGACTGGTGTGGGGGTTCCTGTACTGAAATGCCAGGTTCTTTCTGCGTGGGAACAATAAGTGTGTTTATGCAAATCACTCAAAGTGACTCAAGCTCTTTTTACACATTGTTTGGAAAGAATTCTTACTTATCTTTGTCTGGAGGATATATCTTGTCCAAAGCTTAGAGGAAGATTATTTTTTAGTATGTGCAAGGTCTGCTAGGTTGGTTCTCCCTCCCACTACTCTGTATTTCTAATACAGAGACAGATCTGCATTCTCACCTACCCTTGAAACAGGCACGACTGTGGAGTAGGGCCTCTCCAAGAGGAATAACACATGGCAGTGCTTTGTTGCAAGCTCAATGCACTCATTGTAACTCTCAGGTCTTGTGGTAGGAAGGTCACTCTCTACTCCATGGCTAGACACATATTGTGCCTGCTAAATACTGCTGTAGTATTTCATCGCAGTGGGGACCCAGACAATAGGTCATGCCTTGCATTAATGTGGAGGATCTTGAAAAATCAATACAATTCAAATAACAGGGGACTGCTGCCCTGTCGTTTACTGTTCCCAGGACACACAGAGCAGCAATGACTGTGCCATTAATCTGCCACTGAGCACACAGAAAGCACAATGCGGTCTCTGCTAGCTCATACCAGTAAATCCAGAATCATGCATGGGCACATGTTATTGGAAATATGACTGGTTCCCTTGCTCCAGAGGCCTCTTCAGAATATTTTCTGTAATACAAATATAAACATCAAATTCCTCAAAGGAAGGCCAGTTTCACAGTCAATTTTTGCATCCAGCAAGCCCCAGACCTAAGCAACTGTATCTCTTTTGCCGAGGGCCTGTTCTAACAACCATTAGAATCAATAGAAAGGCTAATTGATTTGAAAGGCTTTGGATAAAGCATCTAAGGCCACAACTTTCACTACTGCAATCACCAGAAAATTTATTGTTGAGCTCAGTGAGGGCAGGATGAAATACCTGGGCTCTTGCTCAGCAGGTATTTGAGTCCACACATGTAATTTATGTCATTATAAACCATTCATATGCCTAAGTACTTGTCAGATATGGAACAAAAGTGTGATGGTTGCCAGGCTGAGAAAGTGAGTAGCTTTCAGAATTGCCTTTCTTCTGCCAACAGCAATGATATTTGAGAGAAAGAATAAGCAAGTTCATTGTCTCCACCATTTTTGTTATAATAAGAGCATTAAGAAATAAGTGAAATTAAAATGGAAGAATTTGAGAGCAACACTACAGAAAGAGAAGAGCTTCTATTCCTTCAATTACTTGTCAGGGGACTTTCAAAAATATAAAAGTGACTTTTTATCTTCATTAGGAGTCTGTGTCTCAAATACAACCCAAGCTTTCCTAGGGCTTGCCTACACTGGAAAAATACATTATGTTAATTGATTAACATGTAATGCTTAATGTAACAGTCAGTATAAACAAAGACCAAGGCTTTGACATTTTTTGTTCTTGTTGACCCAAGGTAACCCAGCTGCCAAACATGACAGTTCTTGTCTACACTAAGTGGTTTGTATCACCTTAATTAACATGTTCTAACACAATGTAATTTTGCAATACAGATTAGTCCTTTAGGGCATTTATTATGTATATTTAATTTTCTGTCTCGCCTATCTTGAATTTGCAGATATGCGCTGCTTCTCCCCTCCCCCTTCTATCCTGAAGCCACTATCATTGAAAATGGAAGAGACTTTGTAGGCATTCTCATTTCTTGCTTCAACTTATAAACTGAAAGCTCAATCAGATACACTATTTTTTTATGTTCCTTGATAGTGCTGGTGTTATAAAAAGAATGTTGATCTTTTAATTCAGGAACTGCTAGCTCTGCATAGAAAACTATCATCAAATGCTAGCTAATTGAAGCTTTTGCAAAAATATTGCAGATTGTATGACTAGGCAGTCTCTTGGTCAACTTACACAGCCACAGTAAGGCACTTTGCAGCATTTTTCCAGAATCTACTTTCTCTATTTTGTTTTACATAGAGGAGCTTTGTCCTAACAAGAAATTGAAAGGGGTGGGGGGGAAGAGAAAACAAAAAAAGTAGACAAAAATATCATTAAACATTGAGGTTAAAAGATCAAGTTTATCTGGACTCTAGCAACCGACACATGCATGCTGCACACATAGTATTTTATTACAAAATGCTATTATTTTGTAATAAACCAAGTTCCACAGCAAGCTCAAACTATGAAAAATCCTAAATTTGTAGGACATGTTGCATATAAAATGCTCTTTGGCTACATATCACTGATTCTTTTCAGTGTCTTCTGAAGGACCTTTGCCCATCCAGCACTCACTGCAGTTTGAAGTGACTATTAACTTTCTGATATACTCAGTTATATTAAGTGACTAAAGGTGTGCAGCACAGCCACACCAGCTCTCCTGGACTGTAACTTCACTGTCTGGAAATTCCTTATCTGAGAGATAAGCAGCTAAAATGAAAAGTGCTGCATTTACATTCATATTCTCTTCTTTTTTTCTCCTAAAAAGAGGGAGTAAGTGATGTAATGCATGAGTTTTCTAGGGCTTTACATCTGTGACTTGGTAATTTTATAGCCCAGCTAAGGTGCTTCAGGCTAATAAATGCTGAGAGATGTGATTCTTCTTCTATACTCTGCTCCTGTAAGACCCCACTTGGAGTCCTGCAATCCTCAGCACAGGAAGGACATGGACCTCAGTACAAGAGAGCTGCAAAGTTCCTGTAGCAGAGAACTACAAAACTGGTCAAGGGATTGGAGCTTCTCTCTTATGAGGAAAGGCTGAGAGAGTTGGGCCTGTTCAGCCTCGAGAAGAGGCACCTGAGAGGGGAACTCATCAACATCTCTCAGTCTCTGAAGGGAGGGTGTCAAGAGGATGGAGCCAGGCTCTTCTCAGTGGTGCCAAGAAATAGAACAAGAGGCAAGGGGCAGAAACCGATGCACAGGAAGTTCCACTTGAACATGAGGAAAAACTTTACTCTGTGTGTGACTGAGCCCTGAAACAGGCTGCCCAGAGAGGGTGTGGTGTCTCCCTCACTGGAAATACTCAAGAACCATCTGGACACAACCCTGTGCCATGTGCTCTGGGATGGTCCTGCTTGAGCAGGGAGGCTGGGCCAGATGACCCACTGTGCTCCCTTCCAACCTTGTCCATTCTGTGATTCTGTGACCTGTTGGTGCAAGTTCAGAGGAGTGACACCAGGATGATTGGAGGGATGGAGCACCTCTCCTGTGAAGAGAGACTGAGAAGTTGGGATTGTTTAGCCGTCAGAAGGCTCCAGGGAGACCATGAAGCTTTTCAGGGTGCGCGTGGTGAGACCCTGGAGCAGGTTTCCCAGAGAAGCTGTGGCTGCCCCATCCCTGGAAGTGCCCAAGGCCAGGTTGGAGGGGCTGTGAGCAGCCTGGCCTGGCGCAGGTGTCCCTGCCCACGACAGGCTTTTGGATCTTTTGGATCCTTTGGATCGATTCTCGCCACCATCTCTCTCCCCGCTCCCCGCTCAGCCCCATCCAGCGCCGCGGGGGCGGGGCGAGGGGCGGGGCCCGGCGGCTCCGCCCCGCCCCCTCTGCTCCCCGCCCGCCCGTCACGTGCGTTAGCGACAGGCGGCGGCGGCGCCCATTGGCGGAGGGGCGGGGGGGCGTGGCCGGCGGCCGGTCCGTCAGCTGCGCCGGGCCCTGACAACAAAGGGCTCCGCGGAGGTGGCGCGGGCGCGGGGCTGGGGTGACCGCGGTCCGGGTGAGTTCGCTTTGCGGGGAGCTGCGGGCACCGAGCGCGCTGGCGCTGACCCCGGTGTGGTGGTCTCCCGCGGTCTGAGCCGTGGAAAGCAGCAGCAGCAGCAGCGGCGGAGCCCCCGTTTTCCCGTGCGCCCATCCCGGTTTCTCTCCGCCGGGAAGGCGCCGGGGCCGGGGTCTCTCGGCGTTTTCCCGGCTATGGAGCAGCCGGTGGTCTTGCCCGCCCGGCGCCGGGAGCGTGGCCGGGAATGTGCGCAGCTGCTGCGGGCTGTGCCGGGCAGCCCCGCGCCGCCGGGCGCGGCTGTGGAGCCTCCTGGTGGCGGCTGCGGAGCTGCGGGGCTGCGAGCCGGGGGCGCGGGGGGTCAGCGGCTCGGCTCCGTCCGGCACGGGGCTGCGCCGGGACTGGGAGATGTCTTCTTTCGGTTGTGTTTTCTTCCTGCTTAGCACATCTCCTTCGCTAGGTTAGAAACAAAACAAAAAAAAAAAAAAAAAGGAGAAAAAGCCTTTTTTTATTGCAGCAATACTGTATTGTTGACATTCATTGGATGTGTTATCTATAACAGCCTCTTAGTCGTTACTGTAGCTGAGTCAGTTGTTCCCAGGCTTGTGTTTTTCTGCAGCTGAAGTTCCTGTCTGAGAACTCGAAAGCCTCTCTCGGTCTCTGTCCTGTTTTCCTCCCCGGACGATGGCCCTTGATAACAGCCTAACTTCTCTTCAGCTCTGGCTTGCACAATAGCACACGAGTGTGGCGTTTTTAAAGGCACTTGTCCAAAAGGATGTCAAAGCATCAACCGCTTTCTAAATGTGCCGTGGTTTTAAGCCCAGCTGGAGATGAAACCAGGACAAAATGATTCAGATGTTTTTTTGGTTCCTCCTTGGGGTGCGGGAAGGGAAAAATGGGACAAACTGCTTTTGATCTACAGAAAGCCGTTTGTGGGTCAAAAGCTGAGGGATGTTCAGCTCACATTTTCAGGAGCAGTGATCTCTCTCTTACTTGCTAGAGGTTAATTATTTTATGTTGCTGTAGTGCCTTTGTTGCTCTAGCCTTACTAGAGGAGTGTGAGCTCTCATCTGGCTCCACTCTGTGCACAGAGCAAAAAGACATCCTCTGCCTGAAGGTACCTCCAGGCTTGATCTAGGAAGGAGGCAACACACGTGTGTGGGAGTACAGGGAAAGCCAGGGCTGACCAGCAGCCACGCAATGGCTTACTAGTTAGCCTAAAGAAAAAACAAACTCATTTTTTCATAGGCCTGGTGCCAGGAGAGAGTTAGGGAAGGATGTGGAAGGTAACTGGAAAACTACAGACTTCAGGCTTTCACTTAAGAGTTCATTTCCTTATCCCTAGTAAGCTCTGCCTATAACTGAAACACTCAAATCTTCTCAAGAAGGTGCTTAGGAACATTGTAGGTGTTTGGCATTTCCTTAGGTAACCCATCCAGGGCTTAGTGACCTTAATGGTTAAAAGTGTTTCCTGCTAGAAACCACTGAAAGTTGAATTTTGCTGCAGTTTAAAGCCACTTCTGTTTGCTCTGGGTATTAAAAAAGGCAATAAATGTTTGCCTCTTTCTTCACATAAGTGACTACTGTTGTAATTTTTTCTTTCTCTCTATTGAGCTTTTCCATTTTTAAAATTTTGTTGATTTTCTTTAGACTTGTGATTACTTTTGTAGCTCTCTTCAGGAGAGGCCTGATGTTTCATTTTTAAGTGTGGTCCTTAAAAATAGACCTGGATCACTATTGCAGCTGAGCCTGTTGTTTCTAGTGTTGTATTTTCCTGCAGTCCATCATTTCTCTTGAGGAATTAGAGTGCGTAACTTCTTGAGTTTCACTGTGCCTTTTCATATTGCTCCTGAAGACTGCTTTAAATTCTTCTCCTATCCTTCTGTGCTGTCTGAATAAGGAGGAAGCTGCATAAATGTCTACAGGAGCAGTGCTGCATGGAGCAAGTGTCTGTCCTTACCTTGAACAAGTGGGTGATGGGGTCTGGTTTCCTGGGATAAGATGACACAGGAGGCCCAAACAACTCTCTAGTGTGGCCTGAGGGTGAAGCAGGGTATACTGGCCTATATATAAATAATATTCTTTATGGGTTGTATCTTTTAATATCTGGGTTTGTCTACTGTCATGTGTCTTGCTCCCTTTCTGAATGCAGGCACTCATACTGTTTTACATGGATATATTCTTTCCTATTTAATTATCAAGCAGGTATTTAATTTGTAATAATTCTGACCTGCTGTGATGAGTCATATATTACTATGGGCAAAAATAACTTGTAGTTAAGTTAATGAGTATTTCCCCATAGTTTTTACTTTTTCACCTGCTTTAATGGTTTCTGTTTATTGGCTCATGCATAAATATCAAAGGCTGTAAATGTGCTGATCTGAGGTATTTAAACATTCAGCTTCTTGGTACTGATGGGATTTTTCATCTTAGCTGCCAGATGCAGAGGACAGGCTTATGGTGACCAATAAATTGTAGATTTAGAGGAGTGAATTGAGAAATAAGCACTGGATTTAGGTAAACATATCTGATACTTTTCTATGTTCCTTAGACTTAGGATACATGACTAGTTGAGTGGTTGCTGTGAAAATGATCTCACTGGTAACTCTGTGGTGTACTTTGAACCTGAAGACAGGATGTGCCTTGCTACTGTGTTAACTTGTAGTCAGTGGCCCTGAAATGTGTGTGATGGAAGGGAGAAGAAACACTGCTTTGGGCTTCCCTGGGAGCCCTCACAGGGGCTGCTCTGTCAGCAGAGGAGATGAGTTGTCTAGAGCAGAAAACATGCCCTTGCCCTTGTGTCTGTGACAGGGAGGGAGCTGGGGGAGCATAGACACGAGAGTCCTGTACAAGAATCCTCTCCTCCCTTAGGAGAAGGTGGGACTGACAGCTGAACAGACCTTTTCTTGGGGAGGAGGTCTGAGATGAAGGCAGTCCCAGGAGAGACCTAGCACTGGGGTTTTTGTATGTATCTAGCTGGCAGGGTATGATGAGTGCCTCCTCTTTGGGGAAACATGTTCACTGGTACTTCAGACTGCACTAACAAGGGGCTTTTAATTGTTTACCTAGGGATGTTACCTGTGGTTTTGTCATTAAGATCCTTGTCATCATTTTTTTACAGGTTTCATGTAAACTGTTTACAAGTCATGCTTTTGCATGTCCTGTACCTAAGCTGATAAAGCATCTATGCACTTTAATCTCAAGTCTATGCCACTCTGCTAGTGTGAGCTGTGCCTTGAACCTTGGATATAAAGACCTACCAGCCAAAGTCTTGTTCCTGCCTTAGTAATGTTCCAGAGGTTAAATAACATGCTCATGGGAGAGATTGATAGCTTGTCCAGCCAAGAGCCAGAGTTCAGTGAGAAAGAAGATGACGAGTGGATTCTGGTTGACTTTATAGGTAAGATGTCTGTCAGACATATGTTCTGGCTTTTGGTTGTCTTACTTCCATGTGAACAAACCAGTACCTTGCAGAACCTTTATCTCAGTAAAACCAGTGTGGGATTAGAGCGTAGGGTGTCTTCCAAACAAATGTTACATGTTGTGTAAATTGGTGAGAAAAATGATGTCAGGTTTATAAGCCTGACACAGGCTCAGCAAATGTACAAATGTATTTGACTTATTTTGCAATTTTATAGCTTTACTGATAACACTTGTTTGACATGTCTAACATGGCTTGTCTGGGATCTCCCTTTTCCCCTCCCACCTTTACTTTTTAAAAGTAAAAACTTATGTATGTGCTAACAGGGCATTTTTTTTTCTTTTTTTTATTATTATTTTTTTCATATCTCGTTTCTGGCTATGTGCAACTGTGTCGTTTTCGACCTCCTGCGATCACCAACATCCATGGGTCCCACTCCACTGCTGGCTTGTCCCCTGCAGCAGACACTTGCACTAATTGCTCTGTGGAGGAAGCAGACATTGTTGAAGCATCAGCCACGGACAGCTCGCCCGTCTTCTCCTGTTTATCGTCTCCCTTGGAACACTTGCCAGAGGCCAGCGAGTCTTGCTTCATCCAGTTTGAGTCATGTCCCATGGAGGAGAGCTGGTTTATTACCCCTCCCCCATGTTTTACTGCAGGTGGATTAACCACTATCAAAGTGGAGACCAGTCCGATGGAGAACCTCTTAATAGAGCATCCCAGCATGTCTGTGTATGCTGTCCACAATACTTGTCACAGCCTTAATGAGACTGGGTGTGAGGATGAGGAGTTTCACAGCCCAGGTAGTCCCAGGTATGTCTGAATTCTCTTGTCAAGTAGCTCTGGTGCTTGAAAATATCTGGTTTCTACTTGGATCAGCTTAAGACACTTAATACTGAATTTTCCAGCTTATTTCAGGGGCAGTGAATAAAGCATGAGTACTACACAAGGTGTGTAGAGTGGTCAGGTGCCTGCCTGCTCAGAAAAATGTTAAACAAGATGTCCCTGTCAGGAAACAGTTGGGTATGCAGGTTGGCACTACAGTGAATATTTATGGAGCCTTATTACTCCCTTGCAGGGTATGTTCCAGTGCTGTGTAAACTGGTGGCAGTTAACTGTATAGCCAGTAACGTAGATATGAAAGCACTTTGCCCCCTTCACAGCTATGTCTGTTTTTCATAACTGCTAGTCAGTACTCTTTCAGTCACCTTGTGAGATGAAACATAGAACTTGAATTATCCTGACAGGGAAGTGGCTTGGGGTTTAGGTGCAAGGCTTTTTTGTTGTTTTGTTTTGGTTTTTTTCATTCCTCAGCCTAGTGATAGATCAGGACAGGATAAATTTACCCACAAGTGGCTTGTGGAGCGAAAGCAAACTGAAAGATTTTCACATTGAGGGGACTAAGTTTTGCGGAATCTGTGCTGCAAACTTCTACTTTTAGCAAAGGAAGAAGTGCTTTTTGGTTTTGGGTCCTACAAATCTCTCCCTGTGGGTTTATTGCAGAGCTATGTTTGCCGTGCACGGGCATTCTTTGGTGTTGGTGTGTACAGCTATAGCAGTATAGTATGCATGGCTGTATGCAAGTAGAGTATTTCTTTGCCATCATGACCCCATGCTTGCCCACGTTGTTCATTGGTTTTGAAATAATTGGGTGTTTTTTGAATCCCAGTTAATAACAAAGATTGACTTTTCATACCATCTAGTTCTTAAGTTTAGAAACAATACTAAAGAAAAAAACTCCCAGTGTTCTAAGCTTTGATATACAGGAAGTAATGAGCATAGCAGTTGAGCTGCTGTAGGTAGGTGCCTATTGACTTCTCTGATCAGCCCTTTGCCATATTTAGGTTTTTAGGAAACAGGTGACTCTGAGATGTCATGCTGAAGTATAATGTTGAAGTATAGTGCTGATACTGTTGATCTTGGAGAGGAATTTGTATAATTATTTGGGGAGGACAGTTTATGGTGTTAAGCATCAGGGGTCTAGCTTAAGTTAAATTGGGGGAAACTATGAGCAGACAGCACCTTTAAAATGAGAATCTGAAAGAATCTGCAGGAGTACTCTAGGCTGCAAGGCATGCCCTAGCAAAAGACAGTAAGCCACTTTATCTAAAATACCCATTTGCAGTGAATAGTAACACTCAAAGTTGGATACTGACTTTTCAGTCACTTGAACTGGGGATACTGATGTAAATTCATCC
The DNA here is from genome assembly GCA_017589585.1 of Phylloscopus whistleri. Classification (NCBI taxonomy): domain Eukaryota; kingdom Metazoa; phylum Chordata; class Aves; order Passeriformes; family Phylloscopidae; genus Phylloscopus; species Phylloscopus whistleri. Next base: position 367,839 of record JADMLD010001391.1, read on the forward strand.
AGAGAAGAATCCTGTCTTGTGATACACAGTACAGCTAACCTGCTTTAATGTATGGGGAAGCTAGAGGTGTGCTTTTCAGCTGGTGTGTAATTAAGTTTCTTCACACTGAACTCTGTGCTGTTGCTTTGTCAGAGGATCTAGGCGCTTGTACAGGGTATTTTGCATGACAACTGGGATGAGACTTAACTCTAAAGCTGAGGTACACTGCAGAATTTGGGAACGTTGCTTACACTGATACTGCAGTAAGTTTCAAAAGCTGTTATGAAGTCTGTAGTGGTTTAATGGTTGGCCATTTAATATTGTAGGGCCAAGAAAAGCTGCTTAAGGCACACTGGCACAGTAAGTACTACTGTTTTGGAACAGTGCTTTTTGTTTGATCAGGCTGCTAGCAACACTGCTACCTCTAGAGCCTTGTCTGCCAAAGCAATACTGGTTTTAGGACTAACCTTTGTGCCAAATGATTACTTGATCAAGCCTAACTACATCTGCTTTAACAAGCCAAAATGCTAAGTGCAGAAAAATTACTGAAATAATTTGGTTGGGGGTCTGAAGCCTTTAATGTTTCCTGTGAGGTGTGGTTCTGTAGCACAATGAGCAGGACACTTCTGCTTTTTGGCAAAATAGACACTGGAAATGCAGCAGCAAATGTATGTAGTGATGGTCTGGCTTAAGACACAGCCCCTCTAAAATTCCATTTTGACAATATGATGGAGACTCAACCCTGTTCTGTCAGTGCATGGAGCTCGCTAGTGCCAGCCTACCAAACGCACCTAAGGTACCAAAATGCTGCATTAAATGTGGCCATTTAACTAATCAAACCACCTCTGCTGTCCCAGTGTCACTTTATGATGACAAATAGAAGAGTGTTGGTTTGCAAACCATTGCTGGAAGGGTATTTAATAAGCGGGAGGTGAAGCTTAAGTGTCTTCAGCCAGCAAGTTTAAACCAGTTTTTCTCCTTTTGTGGAAGAAATCTCTTTTTTCATTTTAAATTCCTTTCAAAGCAAAAGGATGTTGTAGAAACTTCCCTATTTGTCAGATTAGTCATATTTTTTCATAACAAAACCACAGCTATTTGTATTAACAGTTGCTGCCCTTTGCTAGCTAGGGGTGTACTTAGGAAATACAGGTTGCAATAACTGTGGTGTGGCTTCCTGGCTCCTTAATAGCTTTCCCCAGAAAGGCTTCCCTTGCAGTTCCACCTCCAGCACTGTTGGATGTACTAGGAGATCACTCCACATAGAAAATAGTAGACACATAGTTGCAGGTGCCCTCGTGTAAATTAAACTGGTGTATTCTGCAAAGAATGTATTTACAAGGCACTGTGGATTGATTTTGTACTTGTTATTCACTTATTTTTTGCTTGATATTTCAAGTGCTAGGTTTAGGATAATATCCAGTGAATAAACAGAGGAAGACCAGCTTGTCACATGTGACTGTTCTGCAGTCTCTAGTGTTCAGTCAGTCATATCAAACTACCCAAGGATCCAAAAGCAAGATTAGGATGTTTAAAATAAGAAAAGTAGAAGGGAGAGAGTATTCCCTTGACAACAAGGAGTATTTCCTTTCAGTGTGGAGTGGGAGGAGGCAGAAGAGCTTACTTTGTGTCAGGCACCTGCCACCCCCCAGAGTAAGGCTACATAGGGCATACTGTGGGCATGGCAGATCTGACTTACGTCTGCAGAGACATCATACAATAATTGCAAGTTAAACTCTTCCAGAAGAGACTTTATGATAAAGTGTTCTAGTGTTGAAAGACAGACTTCCCAAGAGCCCTCTTGCTCATGCCTGGGCAAGTTCCTGCAAACATCTTTCCTGGGCACCACTGACCAGTTGGTCGTTGGGCCCTGAGTGGGGAGAGAGAAGGCAAGAATCTCTGCTGTCACTGGTCTCACACCAGCTCTGGCACTCAGAGTAGGGGTTTGCTTTGCTTTTAAAATGGCAATACTATTTTTAACTTTACTTTGGAAGTTTCAGGAAATGCCAGTGATTGTTCTGTCAAGTAGGGAAGTCCTTTTTCAATATGTCAGTCGCTGCTTGCATAGGCTGCTGGTTTGTTTTTCACTAGTGCATGATGAAGCAAGGGTTTGCCAAAACTGCTGACTCACTGCTCATGAAATTTAGGGGCCTGGTTGAGGAAAAAGCTTTCTAAGTTGTTTTTCATGTGTGTCACAACTGGTCTACCTTTCCATTCCTCTGCATGAACATTGTTTGGGTTTCCATGTGTGGCTGGCAATTGAAATGCACTTTTGTTAGTGTGCTTCTGTTTTCAGGTTGAACCACTGATGTTCAAGATGATTTTAAACCAAACTTTGCCTAGGAGATAACTCTCAAGTCTTCTAAAGCTGGAGCAGTGTGACACACATTGCCTTATATTTCTGATCTGTACTGCATCTTGGGCTTAGGGAGGTGGTGTGGGGGAGAAAGAGCACAGTAGAGTAAGACACCAAAAAGGTGTCTTACAGTCCTAAGGCTGTTGTGGGGCCCTCACACAGAAAGTGATTTAGCAGCACTACACATTACTTACCAGTGTTGTAAGTGGCTTGACCTCACCTCAGCCCAAATCTCTGTCCAGTAGAATAAGTGTACCCTTTTGAAACGCTGGATGTTGGTGTCCATGTCCTGCCCTTTACTTTGCTTGTCTTTCCAATGCCCCTCAGTGGTGACTGATACCTGCTTGTCACATTTCTAGACTGGAGGCCCGAAATGAAACGGGACAGCGTGTTCACTGCTATGTCACGGCTCTTGCTACTAGTTCAACTTTCCTGGAAAAAACCAAGAGCTTTCGTCCTACCCACTGGATAAAAGAACACAGTGACAGACACTATCTCAGCAGAAACAGCCTCCGTCGCCAAAACCTTACCAGGGATTGCCACTCGCGGCAAATCAAGCACAACGGACTGTTTGTTCACCAGCCTTGCCAGCGTCAGTTCAATTACTGATGGGTCTTGTGGTTTTAATCTACAGTCTGATTGTTTCTTAGGTTGCTCTTCTTCTCATGTGTAAGTAAGTGTGGTCAATCTGAAGCTGATCATCATCCCTCAAATACAATCGTAACTAGTGTTGCATTATTTTCAGAAGACACGTGAATCTCCAAAAATCTTGCATCAAGTTCTAAATGTTGATGTTAAATATCAATGTCTTGGAAGCCTATCAGTACGATAGTTTGTGTGCTGTTTTATAAACTATGATGTATAGATGGGTTCTTAGTTGGTATTTTAAAGAAACTTAACTGAGATGGAAATCAGTTACATTTTGTATTAATCAAAATGGAGTTAGAAAATTTGAGGTTAGCCATGTGCTTTAATGACCAGTACTTGACAGCTTGTGTATCTGTCTGTCTGTATTCAGCATATATGATTGCTTTCTAACAAGGAAATGCTATAGCTGCCAGTGGATATTACATAGCTGCGCTGAGCTGTTTCGAGAAGGACATCTCATCTAAATTCCTAGAACTTACTCGTGTTAGTGGGGTCTGTGTAGGTATGCTGGGTACTTGATACGGATATTTAAGAGGGTTAAATGTCCCACCAGTATTGTTGCAGTACAATATGGCACTGGTGTTACAGATGTAGTACCTCGCAGTGGAGTGGGAAGAAAAGTGAACTTTTGGGTAACGTGCAGATGCACAACACAGAGAACTGAACTGGGTTTTACTAGGTAAAGTTTGAGTTTCTCTAACTATTTCTGTCTTTGAAGCATGCATTTCCCCTACCCTATCTCATTTAATCTCTAGTCTAGTTAAAGGAAAAAGATGGTGGATTTGACTGTTCTTTTAATCCTCTCAGTAGCTGATTGCTCTTCAATGAAGTCAGGCTGATAGACAGCTGTTTCTGAGCTACAAGTTTCTATTAGGTTGTCTCATATTTACAGATTGAGAGTAGCTTGGAAGTAGCTAGAAGGAAGCTTTTATTCAAAGTTCTAATTTTCTCTTTTTCTCTATGAAAATGAAATCCAAGTTAATGGGGACTGGAAATGAAGGGCGGTGTGAGGCAGGGAGAAGTGGATGCTGAGCTAAACACAGCGATAAGAGAGTGTATAAAAATTGATCAATCAGCCACAGCTGTTCTCCTAGCCCATTGAAGGCAGAAGGACTGGATAGCAATTCCATGGGCCAACAGGAAGGAAAAGCCATTTAAAACTATCAAGTAGTTTTTCTTAAGAACACTGTGCAAGATGTTTTGGAAGTTGGCAGGCACTGCCAACTACAACTACAGGTAAAGTTCACCTGTTAACAAAAGCTGTATTACACAGCAGCCAGTGGTATGCTGAACCCGAGAGATAAATCTGGAAAGGGGATTAAATAGGTGTGGAAGGAAGGAAGCAGAAATCTGCACTGAAAGAAGGGGGGAAAGTAAAAGCAAGTTCCTCTTCCTTTCTGCCAGTGCTTAATGTGACTTGCTGTTTTCCCTTGTGTTTAGTGCCTAGGGCATTACAGTGTTAACATTACACTCAGCTGTGTCTTCCACTAGTCCTTACACAAAAGTTGGTATGAAGAGTCTTTGAAATAAGGCAAGGTCAATAATGTGAATTGTTCCAGACCTATGAAGTATTTAAATTCAGCCAAATTCTTCAATTTCACTGAAGCAGAATCCCAACAATTCAAATTGACCTTGATGTAGTGGTACTGTTGCATGTTCTGCAGCTGGAATTTGTGGAACCTACTTAGCATACAGGGAACAGCATTTCTAACCCATGTTTCACTGCAGATGTGCTGCTTTACTGGAATTAGGAGTGTCACAAAGGGATGTTGAAAATAATAAAATGTATAAAAGCGAGAGGTGCTTTCCTGGATACACTAGTTTTTTGGGTTTGGTGTTTTTTGGTTGTTTTTTTTTTTTTTTTGACAGATTGAATTCACATGGACACTGAAAGAAAACAGAATTGGTCACATGGTGAATTTCCAAAAGAGATATTTTGTTACTGCTCTTTTAGCAGTATGTGCCCATGTCCATAAAACAATTCTTATGTGGTCCAAATACTTTGGTTTATCTGCCAATAGCTGTAGTTCACCAGTCTCTTACCTGTTCACAAGTACTCTTACTTGCCTCAGATTATCTACCTTTATCACTCCAACTTTTTGTCTAACTTAAACTTCCTTATCCTCGCTGCCAACTTTCTAGCTCAGGAAAATTCTTTGCTTTCCTGTATTACTTTCCTTTATATAAAAGTAACTACTTTCCTTCAGCTTTAATTTTCTTAAAGTGCAATGAAGGAAGATGGAGTCTCCACCTCCGTTATGTTGGAAGGAGTGAGTAATCCCTTAACTCCTAATGGGGAGATGGAGCTGAGAGTATAAGGCTCCCAGGCATTAAAATGAGAGCCTTGGTCTGTTCTTCTCAGTAGGCAAGTAAATGCAACTTTAGACTGCTCCTAGAATTGGGAGATACTGATCTTTTTATACTGCATTACTAGATGTCTTTCTGGTGATGAAAACCTATATCTTTCAGGATATAAACTATTTTGTTGCACAAAGCTGTGCTTCTCAATTTGTAATATTGGAAACCATATTATTGTGTGAGATAGTACTACATCAATGGCTTTTTGTTAATTTGTTTTACATATTTATGTTGGTCTAGCCCTGTTTTGTGCCTGGAGCTATTGGGCTATTAGATTTGTTTTGGTTTTCTGTTTTAATAGTAAGCTGTGTGGCTTTTTATATGGTTTTTTGAATTGTATTAAAGTGTGTGTTTTTTCTTGTGAAAGTGGAGGCCTTGTACTGTCTCATACTGATTGATATTCATGAATCTTGCTGAAATTGTATTTTCATATGTATTGGTCAATGGACAGATTTGCATTTTAAACTGTGCCTTCTACACAGCAAACTTGAAGATTCAAAAGGGACATTTCAGTTGGGATTAATACTGTACATCAGTCTATGCATATATGGCAGCTTCTCTCCAGAGCCACTTCTCTATTTGTAGCAGTCCTTTTGATATGGAAGAATGTGTGGCTCTTATTTTTAATAGTTTAACACAAGCTGAAAACAGACAAAATACAGCACTTTGCCAAAAAAAGGTAGCATTGCTTAACCAGTGTGTATCTACTAAAGTGATCTTCTGTATTTTGTTTTCATAGTGCGTTCTGCGCACTGTGGGGAAACATGATCTTAACTCTCAATAAAAAATGGCCTGTTAAAAATTGTCAGTCTGTTCTTTAATGTTACAGGTTAGCAAAAATCCAAATGCCTGAGCATCCTGTTCAGGTGGCAGGTACGAGTACTGAGTGTCTCAGTGCCTGCTCTAGCACAGCAGTTGCTCTGGGCCTTGGTTTGCATTGCTGATAATGTGCATCCGCGCAGTGTTGCCCATCGCTGCTGACTGCTGCCTTTCCTGATCAACATGCAGGAACTCTGTAGGTGAACAGGACAGAGATAAAAAACACATGAAATGTGCATGGGGTGGGGGGAATTTCTTCAGTGTCTTGGCTGAACCTCTCTTGTTTCAACTCATGCTCCACTGCCTATCACTTTCCTGCCATGCACCACCACGAAAAAATCTGTGGAAAGCTGCTGCTACAGGTATCCTATGAGGGGCAAAGATCCTGTGCAGATACCTAGGGATGGGGTTAGGGAAGGCAAAACAAAGCCACCTGCAGCTGAACTTGGCAAGGGATGTGGAGGACTGATGCCATGCCAGTATCCTTCAGCCCAGCCAGCTCCTGGCACTGTCACCAGGAGTGGGCTGCCCTCAGAACTCCAGGCAATCCGGGGTGCAGCTGTAGGGCACAGAGAGCCAGGCAATCCGGGGTGCAGCTGTGGGGCACAGAGAGCCAGGCAATCCAGGGTGTAGGGCACAGAACACCAGGCAATCCAGGGTGCAGCTGTGGGGCGCAGAACTCCAGGCAATCCGGGGTGCAGCTGTAGGGCACACAGAGCCAGGCAATCTGGGGTGCAGCTGTGAGGTACAGAACTCCAGGCAATCTGGGGTGCAGCTGTAGGACACAGAGAGCCAGGCAATCCGGGGTGCAGGGCACAGACCAGGCAATCCGGGGTGCAGCTGTGGGGCACAGAGAGCCAGGCAATCCGGGGTGCAGCTGTGGAGCACACAGAGCCAGGCAATCCGGGGTGCAGCTGTAGGGCACCACTGCTCTATGGCACAGGTGGCACGCATCGAGGGCAGGGACAAGGAACAGGGAGAGGCCTTCTATGTGATTTCCAAAGGTGTTTATTGCCCAGAGGGTCAGGGACAGAAAAAGGCACAGAGCCTGGGCTTGCAGGGGGTTACAAGTGGGGGAGGTCTTGGGAGAGGATACAATTTCCAACCAATACGTGGAGTTACACGGGGGAGGAGCACAAGGCGGGGAGTACAATACACAGACCAAGGAAAGAACACAAGGGGAGGGAACAGTTTAACCACTGAGGCATCGAAGGTTGGGGGATTGACAGGGAAGGGTCTGGAAGAAGGGGCAGGGTTAGGGAAGGATTGACAATTCTGGAGGAGGAGGGAAGGGCAGGTTTAGGGAAGATAGACAACCAGAGCAAAACCAACAACACGAGGGAAAGGAACAATCCATTAGGGATAAAATATACTATAACAATACAAAACAGGAAAATAGGGGTGGTGTGTAAAACTGACCATCAACACTGAGCTGCAGTTGGAAACACAATAAAAACATACCACCACATAGGACAACAGGCCTGCCACAGGTATCAGCTGCAAAAGGAAGACCAGAGGAGGTGTGGGCCTGCTGCTACGTGGGACCAGAATCCATGAGACAAAGGAAGGACATGGAAAAGGCTGAGGTACTCCATGTCTTCTTTGCCTTGGTATCTCCTGGGAAGGCCACCCTTTGGGATTGCAGGCCCCTGATGCCTGTGGGAAATGCTAAAGCAATGAAGATCAGCACTTGGATGAGAAGTCTCAAGGTAAGAAATGCTTAAATAAATGCACCATACACAGTTTTATGGGATGCACCAATGACTGATGAAGGAGCTGGCTCATGTTTTTGTGAAGCTGTTCTTAATTGTCTGAGAGGATTGGGCAACAAACAGGATTCCTGAGGGCTGGAGAAAAGCAAGTGTCTTTCCTATCCTCAAGGCATACAAGAAGATACAGGGGAACTAGACTGTTCCCTTGATGTCTGGGAAGGTAATGGAGCAAATAGTCCTGGAAACCATTTCCAAAATGAACAAGAAGACGATTAGTAGTAGTCAGAATGGACTTACAAAAGGAAAAGCATGCCTGACAACTGGATAGCCTTCTACAGTGCTGAGCCTTAGGATGACTGGCTCAGTGGATGAGGGAAGAGTGGTGGATGTTGTGAATCTTGTCTTTATCAAGGTTTTTGACACTGTCCTCCTTAACATTCTCCCAAAGCGATGAATTATGGACTGTGTGAAGCAGATGGTGAGCAGGCATGTTGAGAGCAGGCTGAATCCTGTGTTCAAAGTGCTGTGATCAGTGACATAAAGCCAAACTGAAAGCTTATTTTTACTGCTGCACCCTATCAGTGCAGGATCCTTACCCTGTTAGAAACCTTCATGAACAATCTGGGTCATCATAGGGCAGAGTTGTTTATGCACCAGAGGGCTGTGCTGCTCTTCAGAAGGACCCTAACATGGAGAAATGGGCTAACAGGAACCTCATGGAGTTCAGTGGGGGGAGATACGAAGTCTTGTACCTGGAGGAATAAAAAACCCAAGCACCAGGCCAGCTGGCTGGAAAGCATCTTGGCAGAAAGGGCCCTGGGGGTCCTGGTGGGCACAAAGCTGACCATGAGCCAGCCATGCACCCTCGTGGCCTCAGAAACTCCGAGCTGCCCAGGCTGCATCAGGCAGGGTGTTGACAGCAAGGGGGAGGGAGGGAGGTGATCTTGCCCCCACCCTGGGCCAGTGAGACACATCTGAATGCCACATCCAGGGCTGAGCTCCCAGTACGAGAGGGCATGGATGTACTTGAGGGTATCCAGCAGGAGGCCAAGGAATAATAGGATGGAAGACTCAACCAAGAGAGGATGAGAGCTGGGATTGTTTAGGCTGGGGAAAAAAAAGTCTGGGGGGATCTTGTCAAGGTATATAAACAGCTGAAGAGGGCAATAAAGACAACAGGGCCAGACTCTTCTGTGGTGGTGGCTAGTAACAGGACAAAAGGCAGTATGTGCAAGCTGAAATACAGGAAATTCTTGAATGCGAGAAATGGGTTCAGTGATCTTCTCCACATTGTTATTTTGGCTTTTTCTGAAACTGTATGAATAATTGGGGTATTGGGGTTTTTTGCCTCCAGTCACTGGGGATCCTTGATCTCTGTGGCTTTCCAAAGATCATAGAGAGTGGCCTTAAAATTACATCAGCCAGCTCTCTCAGTGCATTGGATACAGCCTTCCATGGATTTGTATGGGCTGAGTTGTTACAAGTAGTTCCTGATTTAGTTCTCACCCACCAAACAAGCAGGGTGACAAAATGATTTATTTAACTGACAGCAGTGAAAAGGTATTTGTGTAACAAAGCATCCATCTTCTCAAAGCAAGAACTGAGTAAAATCTTTCCCTTTGAAATGTAGATTTTGTCCTGTACGTTTATCAAAGCACCAAGTCTATGCAGAGAACTGTACCATATTCTTCAGGAGAAAGTTTGATCAATTATGCTTGTATTATTGTACCTACACAGATAACCTAACATAGTTAAGTTGATAGTGTTCATTTTGGGGGTGCTTATATCAGACCTGATGCAACTTTTAAAATTTAGCTTGGACAGTCTCTAAAATACCATGAACCAGTGTTTTTGAAACTTCTCTGTGCTGAAGCAAAAATGTTTGTATGAAGGGTTGCATTAATGTAACTATTGGCTTAAGTTCTTTACATTCTAATTTTTCTGTCTATATAAATCCTCGTATGTCTCTGACAGAGTGCCTTCATCAGTGTTAAATGTTAGAGAGAACCATAATTACTACACTGTTTCCTCATCAGTCATTCAATATCTGCTTTCTTTGTCTCATTGACTTCTGGTGCATGTTTATAGCCACAAAATACTGTGACTGTTATTGAATAATATTTGCAAGGAAGGTTTGGGCTTTTTGGAACATGTAGGAATGACTCTTCAAAGGAACACGCTGATGCTGCTGTGGCACTGTTGTTCCCATGGTGTGATCATGATATATCAGTCTTAGAGTAAATGAGACTGAACTGAGACTTAACAGGGAATGTTTTGCAGCCAACTTTTTCTTGATGAAAATACTGTTCTGGAGTTACTGCTTATTACTAATACTTCAGAAATCTCTTGACTTGTTCAAAAGTTCTGTGGGCAGACTGATAGCTGAACACTCAAATACCTTAATAAGGCAAATAACTACTGTAATTTCATGAGTAAGCTGAGACAAAGGAACAACAAAAATCCCCAAATATATAAGAGTAACAAACCTAGGCTTGTGTCCAGGAGGAGGCTTCAGATCTCAGCTTGCAGATGTGGGCTGTGCCATAGGTCTATACTTTTTCCTCTATAGACTTCAAATTGTTGTGTCCAAGCAAGGTGACTTATGCAATATAATAAAAATACCATTATGTACAAAAATTATTCTATCAGAATGCTAAAAGAATTGTAGATTCCCTGAAATGGGGCTCTACAGAGAATTAGCAGCAGGAAAAAAGAAGGGAGGCCTCAGGCTTTTGGGATATGTGGTTATCAGCCGTGAGCTGTCAATTTTTTGCAAGGTAAACAAAGGAGATGAGATATTGATTAAGAAAGGGGGGACTGACATGGGCAGAAGTATCCCCTTGTCTCCTCCCAGCAGTGAATTTCAGTTGTAGCTCTTCTATCTATGGTGTGAGACTGAGGAGGGGTTGATGAGCCAAAGACAGTGGTCTGAGATTCAGTGAGACCAAGTGCTGGGTCCCTCACCTGGATCACAATAATCTCATGCTACAGGCTTAGGGAAGAGTGGCTGGAAAGTGGCCTGTCAGAAAAGGACCTGGGGGTGCAGGTTGACATGGTTGGATGGTTACAGGCTCTTTGGGAGGGTTAGACATGGCAGAAGAGGTAGGGGTTGGCACTGTATATAATGGAAGGGCTGGAATGTGAAAAGATCACAGTAGGCAATGGCACAGTTGAGACTATGGATAAGAATCAAGGGGCAAGCAAACAATGTGGATGTCATCGTGGCAGTCTACTGTAGACCTGCCAGGCAGGATGATGACATCAACAAATTATTCTTTGAAGAACTAAGGGGCACTTCCAAACCAACTGCTCTTGTCCTTATGGGAAAGTTCAACCTGCCAGAAATTAACTGGGAACATCACACTGGTGGTACAGCCTGGGCCAGAAAACTCCTAAAAGACCTGGACAACAATTTTATGGAACAGGTACTAAGGCAGCTGACTCAGAAAGACGCCCTCCTTGATCTGCTGCTTGTCAACAGAGTGAATCTTGTGAGTGACGTGGTGACTGGTGCCATCTTGGCCACAGCAACCATGAAGTGATTGAGTTTAAAATCCTTATTGACAGGAGGAAAAGTGCAGGAAAACCTCAACTCTGGACATGAGAAGAGCAAACTTCAGGCTACTCAGGGAACTAGTAAGAAAAGTCCTCTGGGAAATGTTTCAGTAGTGCTGGGGTCTGTCAGAGCTGGTCACTTTTTAAACATCACCCCCTAAGGACACAGGAGCAGCAATTCCCCAGTGTCAGAATCAAGCAGAAGGCTGGCTTGGCTGAACAGGGATTTCTTTTGAGTCTAAGGCAAAAAAGGAAGGTGTGTGCCCAGTGGAAGCAAGGTCAGGTGACCTGGAAGAATACAGAGATGCAGCTTGCCACTGTAGGGAAAAAATTCATACAGCTAAAGATCAGTTGGAGTTGAAGCTGGCCAGAAATGTGGGAGAAAATAAAAAGTTTTTTCAAATACATTAATGGCAAAAGGCAGCATAGAAGTAACATCAGCCTGTTCCAGGATTACAATGGGCACCTCACAAACAAGGACATGGACAAAGCAGAGGTGTTTAATGCAGTCTTTCCTTCTGTCTTCAACACAGATGATGGACCAAAGGGGTCTCAGTACTCTGAGATGAAGGACCATGGCTGTGAGAATGATCAAATCCCACCTGACCCTCAGCTTGTGTGGGATTTACTGCTGCAGCTGGATCCCTACGAATCTATAGGGCCTGATGGGATTCATCCAAGAATCCTCAAAGTACTAGCTAATGTTATCACAAAATCTCTCTTGATGGTTTTTTAGCTGGGAATCTGGAGAGGTCCCAGCTGATTGGAAGCTGGTGAACATTGTCCTCATTTTCAAGAAGGTCAAGAAGGGGAACCCTGGAAAATACAGACCTGTCTGTCCCACTTTAGTGCTGGTAAAATCATGTAAAAGATTATTCTGGGAGGTATTGAAAAACACCTTGAGGTCAACACAGTCATTGCTCAGAGCCAGCACAGCTTCACGAGGAGAAAGTTCTGCTTGTCACACCTGATTTCCTTCTGTAACAGGGTAAGCCACCTAGCTGATCTAGGAAAGCCTTTGTGGACTTCAGCAAAGCTTTTGATACTGTTTCTCTCAAGATCCTTCTGGACAAAATGTCCAGCACACAGCTGGATAAACACGTCATGTGATGGGTGAGCAGCTGGCTCAGGGGTCAGGCACAAAGGGTTATTTATGGTGAATGGGGTGACACCAGGCTGGGGACCTGTCACTGGTGGGGTTCTGCAGGGCTCCATCCTCAGCCCAGTTCTCTTCAACAGCTTTATTACCAACTTGGACACAGTACTTAAAAGAAATACTAAGTCAGTTTATCGAGGACACCAAACTGGGAGGAGCTGTCAACTCCCTTGAGGTCAGGGAGGCCCTGCAGAGAGACCTCAACTAGAGAGATGGGCAATCACCAACAGTATGAAGTTTAATGAGGACAAGATCCTGCATGTGGGATGGGGCAACTCTGCATGCAAGGACAGTCTAGGGAATGAGAGGCTGGAGAGTGGGACCACAGAAAGGGACCTGGGGGTCCTGGTCAGTGGAAAGTTGAATGTGAATCAGCAGTGCCCTGGCAGCCAGAAGGGCCAGCCGTGTCCTGGGGGTACAGCATTGCCAGCCAGGCAAGGGAGGGGATTGTCCCAATCTGCTCTGCACTGGGGCAGCCTCACCTTGAGTGCTGGGGGCAGTTTTGGGCACCACAACATTAAAAAAGTCAGTAAACTATTAGAGAGTGTCCAAAGGAGGGCCACGAGGATGGTGAAGGGTCTGTAGGAGAACCCTTGTTAGGAGAAGCTGAGGTCAGTTTGTTCAGCCTGGAGGAGACTGAGGGGAGACTTCAACATCCTCATAAGGGGAGGCAGAGGGATGGGACTGATCTCTTCACTCTCATGACCAGAATGATCAAATCCCACCTGACCCTCAGCTTGTGTGGGATTTACTACTCCAGCTGGATCCCTACAAATCTATAGGGCCTGATGGGATTCATCCAAGAATCCTCAAAGAACTAGCTAATGTTATCACAAAATCTCTCTTGATGATTTTGACCCAAGGGAATGGCGTGAAGCTGAGTTGGGAGGTTTAGATTGGATATCAGAAAAATTCTGCTTCTTCACCCAGAGGGTGGTTGAACATTGGAACAGGCTCCTCAGGGAAGTGGCCTGACAGAGTCTGAGAATCTTTTAGACAAAGCTCTCAGGCACTCTGTGTGATTCTTGGGGTGTCCTGGGCAGGGCCAGAAGTTGGACTTGATGATCCTGATGATTTCTATTCAGCATATTCTATGATTCTGTGACAGTGGCTGAACATGAGCCAGCATGTGCCCAGGTAGCCAAGGCAGCAAATGGCATCTTGGCCTGTGTCAGAAAAAGTGTGGCCAGGCAGGACCAGGGCAGTGATTGTCCCCCTGCACACCTCAAGTGCTGTGTCCAGTTCTAAGCCCCACAATTCAAGAAAGACTTTGAGGTACTGGAGTGTGTCCAGAGATGGGCAGTGGAGCTGGGGAAGGGTCTGGAGCACAAGTCCTTCAAGGAGTGCCTGAGGGGTATTTAGCCTGGAGAAAATGAGGCTCAGAGGGGACCTTAATGCTCTTTACCTGAGAGGAAGTTGTAGCCAGGTGGGATTGGTCTTTTCTCCTGGGTAACAAGTGACAGAATGAGAGGACATCGCCTCAGGCTGTGCTGAGGGAGGTTGAGATTGGACATCAAGATGAATTTTGTCACTGTAAGGGTTCTTAAGCACTGGAATGGCCTTCCCACAGAGTGGTTGGGTCACCATTCCAGGATACATTCAAGAAAATGACTGGATGTGGCACTTAGTGCTATGGTTTGATTAACAAAGCAATGTTCAGTCAAAGGTTGGACTTAATGATCTTGGAGGTCTTCTCCAACCTTAATGATTCTATAATTCTGTGAATGTGTCTTGTATTAAATGGGGAGGACAATATGGCTTCTGTGGCTGGTGACAAACTGCCAAACAGCTGAAGAAGTACATATATCTTTATTCAGGGTGGACAATTTGGGATGCATCACCTGCCTATCACCTGTCTCTGGAGAGATCCATGGTGTCCCCTAAACATGGCTAAGCCTTAGGTTATGGGGACTCATAAGTCTTAGTCACCAAGTGTTGAAAATGTGTTTGGACAGTGCCTGGAAGCTGGAGCCTCAGCAGTAAACACCCTTCACCTTGCAGGCTTGGGAGAGAAATTCCTGAGCCCAGGGCCTGGCAGCTGTAGGTTTGATGAAGTGATGTGAGTTGTCTGGATGAAGAATCACATACGGGTCACAGGCAGAGCCAGGGAAAAGAGGGCCTTCCCCTGTAGTCAGCTGTCTGCTTCTCTTGGCAGCAGGGCAGAGAGGTGACTCCTTGCATGCCTGTGAGGCCACCCTCAGATAAATTAAACTGTTTTGATTTAAAAAAATACTGTATTATTTTCCTACTTGTCTTCTAATGGCTCTTTTCTGTGAGTCCATGTCCTTATTTTCCCTTATTTACACTTATTTCCTAGTCCAAAAGGTGTCCCACTTGCAGACCAGTGGTTAAGCAGTACTGGAAAATAGGAGGGAAGTGTGCCTTGTTATGACTTTGTGCTGTGGATAAGAGATTCAACACTGAGGTAGGTGAAGATAAACTCAATGTTTGGCTGTTAGTTCCAGGTGCTCCTTCTCACTGGAGAGATGCTATCCCTACTGGGGTGTGACTGTGGGCTTTGCTCGGGAGGTCAAGTGTAAGTGTTGCTCTTTAAAGGTGTTTCACCTTTGGTGTGTTCACAGCAGGAGTTTAAATCTTTATGTGCAGGAAATGCTATGGGTCTCTGACATGAATATGAGTTTTCATGGATACGAATGAAGTGCCTTCTGCATAAATGGGCTTTCAGAACAAGAGAATGTTTTTTTCCAAGCTTCTTTCTGATAAGAAAGGTGTATGATCTCAAGAGGAAAGAAAGAGGCTACTAACAAGAACCAGAAGGACATAGTCCATTGGTTTGCTTCATAACTGCTGTGAAATGATAGCATCTACTTCTGAATGTGAGTTTAAAAGGCTGGCAACTCTGAATCCCCACCTCTTTTAAAAGTGTGCCTTCAAAGACTTAATTCAAAGAGGAAATCCTTGTATCACGCTTTGACATCAAGGTTTGACACTGTAAATTGTAAGGGAATTAATAACTTATTCTTGATCTCTACTTGAGTCTTCTTCCTCTATTATTAAAATAGTTCTTAGTTATCTTTTAGTTAAAACACTTTGTTTGGATGTCTTAAGCTGATTTGATTGTCATACAAGCTGCTTATCAACAGCTGGTCTTTGCCTATGCTCTCTGTTGCTGTTTTTGCCTATATTCATTTGCTTATGACTAAAGGTTTGCTCTCCTATATTTTATCTAACAGGTTCTTGATAACTGTAATATGACCTCTCTCGCCACCAAATCAGAAAAAAAACCCTCAAACCACAAAACAAATCAATATTGTAAGGTCTTAAAAATACTCCTTAATGTATGTTAAACTTTATCATGCCTTGTTTAAAAATAAAGAGGTTGTGGAGTCTCCCCTACTGGAGATACTCAAGAACTGTCTGGATGCAATCCTGTGCCATGTGCTCTGGGATGGCTCTGCTTGAGCAGGGAGGTTTGGCCAGATGACCCACTGTGCTCCCTTCCAGCCTTGTCCATTCTGTGATTCTGTGAAAAGATCTCTGAATGAATCAAGCAGGAAAGCAGAATATTGTAGGTTCTAATAGAAAACAAGACGGTTTTAAACCTTAGGGTCTCAAGCTGTCTCATGCTCTTCAACAACAAAAAAAACCTTTATGGAAGGGTGCAACTTCCTGCTGAAGTATTTCTCTTTAGGAGGTTTAAAGCTTTAATGGTGCTTTGTTTAGGCTATGTGGCTGGAGCCATAAATAACCTTACATCTCCTCTTTAAAACAGCAAAGTTCATCCACACAAGAGCAGGCCTTTCCCTTAACTACCTCATGGAACAGCGTTGACAGAAGGGCTGTGACTGAAAAGGACAAAGCCTGACAGCACAAGCAGATGACCATAGCAATATACTTACTGCAAGGTAAAAGGCATATGGGACATGATGTTCCATGTCATTTTTGTGCCCAGATCACAGTGGAGTGTGTGCAAATATTCCAATGAAATCCTGCTTCTTCCCTTGGGAAAAACCAAATGGATTCAGAAACTCCCTGGGAGAAGAGCAGTGTTGAGCACACAGTAACTGGATTGATCCTCATAGCTGTAGATCTGTGCATTTTAGATCCTTGGTAGAATCCAGGCTCCTTCAAATAGATCCATAAAAGGATAACTAAGAAAAACAACCTCAGGTGTGTAAACTTATAAAGAAGGCCTTAACACCTTCTCTGGAAGATACCTACAAGTGGTAATTGGGAAAAAAATAAAAAAAAAAGAAAACCACTAGACTAATCTAAAAGTTCTTGCTTGATCCCAGCACAAACACTGTTCAGCAGCAGTATATTTCTAGAAGCTTAAAAAAAAAAATCTTCTTTTACATCCATCTTCCCTAAGGAGGCATCCACACAGTAAAAGAGGATGTACTGTGTGTCAATCCACTTGGCAATGTCCCAGTGTGGACTAAGTCACCTCATTTTTATTGCCACATCAAAAGGTCAGTCTGTTAGCTTGCATTAAAATCATAATTTCATTGTCTGCTGCAGGATTTGATTACACATTAGCTTCTGGGGTTTTGGTTTGGTTTGGTTGGTTGTTTTGTGGGATTTTTTTACTGATGAAAATTTATGGGAAAAGTTGCTGGCAGGATGGGGAATGCTCATGTGACCTGGTGCATTTTCCACTACTGAATCAAAACCACAAAGATGTGGCAGGTGACCAGCAGCAGCTCACATCAAAAGGTCTAAAAAAATGAGCAGCATAATCATTACAGTCTTTGTGCTGAGACCTATTCATGGCCAACCTGACCCATTCAATTTTTAGCTATCATTCCCTTTGCAGTATTCCTCTTTCACAATGTGTCATGGAGCTTATTCCTGATGTACCAAACCCACTTTGCTGCACAGAGCCTGGTTGCCAACAAGCCCTAATCAGGCATCACTGAGGGTAGAAGTTTTTTTAGGGAAAAAATACATTTTGTCTCTCTTCCCTTGCTAGCTGAAGTTTCAGTTGTTTTAAACAAATTAGCTGTGGTAGTATTTCAACTTCAGCAAGTCAGCCAAAGGCAGGAGGTCAGTTAGGTCAAGTTTCCCCAAGTTCAGGGGATCACCTTTTCTCTGGAGTCAGTGGAGTAGGAGATGAACTTCCAGACAGCAGGATGCATCTTGTGGTGGATTTCAGTGGAAGCAACTAAATGAGAAACCTGCATGTCTACTGCAGGCATCCTGAACTACAACATGGGTTAGACTTCTTGCAATGAGCTGATGCAATATATTAAGTAGACAAAAGATTGTTTAAATGACAGTGAGTTTTGGGCTTTTTGGCATTCCTTTTGGGCCACAACTAGGAGATTTTCTTCATGACAAGGTCTGGAACAGACATTTTGCAGAGCTGAGGTGGCTGGCTGGCTGCAATGTCCATCTTACACATTAGTGCTTTACTTGTAGTTTGCAGGAGTTGTTGTCCCCACTCATCAGGTGCTGTAAGGACACACAGCTGAGAGATGGCCCTTGGTGCCCAAAACTTGGGACCTGTTAAACTTCTGTCAGCAACCCTACTGTGACATCTCTGCTTTGGTGGGCTGCACTGCTTTTTCTCTTGCCCTTTAAAATGGCAAAGCTATCGGAGGGTAAGCACCTGGTTATTGTCTTTAATTACTATAATGCCCACTTGGAGGCAAAACCTATGTTTACTCTTTAATAATGTTACACTTGGGAAAAGAAAAAGAAGTGGAAAAAAAAGAAGATGCGGATTTACTTGAAGGCAGCTGTGGCTTCTCTTTGGGCTGTTTTGCAATACATGTGTTCAGCACAGCGAGAAAGTGCCAGTTGTTCCTCATCAGCAGAATGGCTGCAGGTGCCCTGCACTGGCTGTTTTACAGAAAAGTGTCTGCTTACAGCATTGCTAGGTATGTGGTGCCGTGGGGTTTGGTTGCTTTTGGGGTAGTGTGGATTTTATTTTTGGGGTTTTTTGGGATATGTGTTAAGAAAACTCCATGCAACCATAGAGTGATGTTAACAGGAGGTGTGCAGGCACTGAGGGTAAGCTTTGGTATCATCTGCTGGAGAAGGGGGATTGCAGGGTGGGTGCTCCTGCAGTGGGATCTGTGGGATCTGCTGCCCTTGGACACAGCGGCACCCCGAGGGGCAGTGGTGGCCCTGGCTGGCAGGTGTGGAAAGCTGCTCTGTAGGGAATAGGGCGTGTCCATGTGGTATCATGGAGGCTGTGCTTGGGGCCGGCCTGTCTTCAGCTGGCACAGAATCACAGAAATAGTTAGGTTGGAAAAGACCTCTGGGATCGTCAAGTCCACCCTCTGACCTAACACCACCGTGTCAACTAAGTGCCATATCCAGACTTTCCTTAAACAACCTCTAGGGATGGTGACTCCACCACCTCCCCTGACAGTCCATTCCAAAGTCCAATCACCTTATCTATGAAGAAATTTTCTGTAATGTCCAACCCCAACCTCCCCTGGTGCGGCCTAAGACTCTGTCCTCTTGTGCTGTCACTTGTTACCCGGGAGAAGACGATGACCCTACTTGGCTACAACCTCCTTTCAGATGGTTCTAGAGGGCGATAAGGCCGTTCCTGGCCCTGCTCCTCACCCCGCCCTGGCGCAGTGGATGTGTGACAGCCTGCGGCCGCCCCCGTGCATGGCGCGGGGTGTCGGTGCGGTGTCGGTGCGGTATCAGCCCGGGGGGCCCGCGGTGCCGGTGGCGGGTGCCCGGGCTGACAGCGGGCGGCGGGCGGGGCCGTGTTTACATCCCGGGCCGCCGCACGCTGCCGCGGCTCCGCGCGCTCCCATTGGCGGCTCCGCCGGCGGCCCCGCCCCGGGGCGGACGGGCCGAGCCCCGCTGGGCGCGCGGGGCCGCCGCCGGAGCCGCCGCTGGCTCGGCGGGGCCCGGGGAGCGGATGGAGCGGACCGGAGCGGGGAGAGGGTGCCGGGAGTGCCCCCCGCCAGCGGGTCGGGCGGCGGAGAGGTGTCGGGGCTGCGGGCGGCGGCAGCGATGGCAGCGCTCCTCCTGACGCTGCCTGCCGCTCTCCCGGACCCCTCTGCCGGCGGAGCCGAGGCAGCCGGGCCCGGACGCGGCGTGTCCCGGGGGGCGCGGGGGTCGGCGCGGCCCCGCGGCACAGGGGCGGCGCTGGGGCGAGCGGGGCGCGGGCGGCGGACGGGCGGGGGAGCCGCCTGCCGCCCTCGCACATGCGCAGCGCGGGCCCGGCCGCGCTATATAGCGGGTTGGCGCCGGCGCCAGCTGAGCAGCGCGGCCCGGGCGGCAGCGGCGGAGGTGCGCGGGCGTCCCGCCGGTGAGTACGGGGGCTGGTTGTGCGATGGTGCTCATGATAATAATAATACTACTAATAATGATGATGATCACGATGTTAATGGTGACGACAGTGATGATGGTAACGATGATGATGGTAGCGGTGGCTGTGTTGAGGATGGCGGTAGTGGTGGTGGCGGTACCGGCAGGCACGGTGCTGGTGGTGGGAGAGTGTGAGGGGGGCACTGGCAGCGGTGACTGGGAGCGATGAAGCGGGAGCGGTGACCGGGGATCGTGACCGGCAGCGGTGAGGCGGGCTGCCCGCCCGCCCGCCCGGGCAGCGTTTTGGAGGGAGAGTGGCTGAGGAGAGCCTGGGGGAAGATGTCCCCGCGGGCGGCTCCATCCGCAGGGAGCCGAGAGTGGCGATGGCCTGGGTGGGCACCCCCGGAGGGAGCAGTGCGGTGGGCCGGGGTACCGGCGGGATCCCGCCATCGGCTGCCCCCCTCCCCACCGCGGAGAGCCCCGCGGGGGGCGGGCTGCCCGGTTTTGGAGGGAGCCCGGCGCGCTGGGGGCGGGGATGCCGGCCGAGCAGCTTGGCGGGCTGACCCCGACCGCCCGCCTGCGCCGCACCCCGGCGGGACCCGGCTCCCCCGCCCTGGCCCTTGGAGCGGGGTGCGTGTGGGGACACCCCCTCACAGCCCCGGTCCCTGCGCCGGGGGGTCCCGCTGAGGGGTGTCCCGGCGGGGGGTGGGTGTCCCCGCGTGTGAGGCGCCGTCCCGACAGCCCCTTCCTTCCCCCTCAGGTTTTGGAGGGAGCCGCGCTCTCAGCCAGGCGGGAGCGCGGGGGGGGCGGGGCGGCGGTCCTGTCCCTCCCAAGTCCCCTCAGCACCCTCGGGAGCGGGTGGGTGTCGGATCGGCCCTTCGGGAGGGAAGGGCGGGCGCCGGCGGTGCCCCCAGCCCAGCCTGACCCCGGCACAGGCCGCCGCCGCCTCCCCGCTCGCTGGAAATTGGCGCGGAACCGGCGCGGCGGGAGCGCGGGCGGCAGCGCCCGGCCCGGCCCATCGCGGCCCGGCCATCCCGGCAGGTGTGGGGGATCGCCCCGGAGGGAGCGGCACCGCCAAGCCCTGTGTCTGTGTGGGTGCCTGGAATGGAGGGTGTGGGGGGGCTTAGAGGGGTCACATCCCAGGGACTCCCCACATCCTCTTGTGTGGGACGTGTCCCTTTATAACTTCCCTGCCCCCACCCCCGGGCAGTCTGAGCTAAACTGCCGGCATACCTGGGCACCCTGCAGCAGCACATGGAGCTGCATGTGCTTATATATCACTTATATATCAGTCATGCTCTGCTTGGGCATTCCTCAGGCCAGTGGAAGACTTGTGCCCTTCTGTTTGAGCTGTGTGAACCATGCTGCTCTTTGTGATGAGTTCATGACACAAAGTAGGGAACTTGGTTCTAACTTTGTGAGGATGCACTAACTGAGCTTATCCTATTTCTTTGATCCAGGTAGAGATCTTATAGCCCAAAGAAGATGTCAAGGCGTAGGTAAGCTGTTAGCATTGTACTAAGATTATCTGTACTAATCTAACAAGTGCTGCTCTCCTAATGTCTAATGTCTTTTTTCTCTTTGCAGTAGCCGTTTGCAAGCCAAACAGCAGCAGCCACTGTCCTGTCAAGAAGAGGCTCCACAAGAACTGCAGACACTAGATTATGTCCAGACCAGAAAAAGGAGAACAGCAGAGGTGAGCAATTTGAGCAACTTGGAAGGCTGAATGATACTGAGAGCTCTCCAGTGCATTTGGATGGGACAGTCTTTACTTTGCCAAGTTACGAAGTGGGGTGGGCATATTAAGAGTTTGCCTGACCTTCAGGAGGGTGTGCTGGCCACTGTCAGTGTATTGATGTGTGTCTCTCTTCTCAGCAGGAGATTAAGAAAAGAGAAGATGGGAAAATTGCTAAAAAACATCAATACGAAATTAAGGTAATTCAATCCTGATTACCATTTCAAACTAGGTGAGGGAGTCTGTCTGGTTTGTTAGTGAGTGTGAAATCATGCATTCCACACCAGAAAGTATTGAATAGGGGAAGTTTGTATTTTTAGATATTAAAAACTATGGGAGCTTAGCACCTTTTTGTCTGTTTTTGCTTATTTACACATGGCTTTGCTGCAGATAAAAGATCTTTCAATGTAAAACCCACTGGAGAGTAAGGCTAGGTGAAAAAAATAGAATAACCCCAGATATTTCAGAACAATTCCATATACAGAGCAGGTAAGGCCTAGAGGCAAGTCTAAACAAGATCACTGCACTTGTTTTAACTTTAGGTGTGGTTTCACGGCCATTTAGTTAAGATTCGTAACCATGCAGGCCATCTTTACCTTCATTTAACAGTTCTTTTGATTATTTAAATCAATTTAGGGAATGTGTTTTCACTAACAGAGGAAACTCCTAAAACTGACAGGCCTTACAATTTTCTATTTTAAAGCAGATTAGCAAAACATGGTCACATTCTCTTGCAAACAATATTGTTTGTAGTTATTCTGTCTGTAAAGGAAATGAGACTAGCAGCTATGGTGAAGCTCTTCTGTCTGAAGTTGTCTTTGTAAATCTTGAGTAGGAAAAAATGCTGTGTAAGTACATCAGCTGTACCTGGAGTGAAACTTAAGTGTTACAACTTATCTTTGCTGAAAGGAGGAAATCCTGCTTCCCTGTCTCTTCCTCAATACCTGGCCGTGTAGTCCATCCCCTGCCTTGCTCCATTCTTCAAACTAAGCAGTGTGCAGGTTTGTCTTGCTGATTTGGCACTACAAAATAAGTTAAAGTTCTGCCAGGTCAGTGAGTTAAATCAACCCAGCAGAGGGTCTCACAAGCATTGGGGTGGAACTTGGGCAGTGAGGATCACAGCAGAGAAGGAGAAGTGGGACCTCCCTTTTCTCTTGGCTGTGTGCATTAAGGTCAGTTCTGCTGGAATATGTAACTTCACTCTTGGGATAGTTCAGTGTGGCTATAAATAAGTTTAGATGTACTAAGGAATCCTGTGTAGCTTACCTGGCAAGTCAGCTGTATAGGAAAAGCTTCTGTGTTCATGGACAGGTGTTGCCATTCTCTGTGAGTGGGATTCCCCTCAGCTCCACAGAGAATAATTAAAGTTCTGTGTCACCATTTTGAAGACTGTCAGCCATTACAGCATTGCCTATGCTCCAGGGATTTGATACCTCCTTACTCTGTATTGGTTACATACAACCAAGTAAGCATTAGTGAAACAAGTTATAGTTAACTGCAGTGATCTAGAATTCCTTCTCTGAGGCTTTCTGCGTGAATACCTTTGCACTCTTCTCGTTTTGAGTCATTGCATCCCATATTTGGCATTGGCAAGCTGAGAGAGAGTTCACAGCTGCTGCTTGCTCAGTGGGTATCTAGCTCTGGAGCTGAGATGGGTGGCTCCTCTCTGGAGCACTTAACTGGAAGATAACAGGTCGCTGAATTGCCACTGAGAGACAGTAGAACCTCCACCCCCTCTTTTCATTTCACTCTGAATAGATAAGTAGATAGGACTAGCAACTTAATGTCTTGTGTTTTAGTGGCCATTAATATCTTTGCCTTTTGTACTGTAACTGAGCTTTTCAGACAATGGATCGGCTACTTGTGGGTTCATAAACTAAAGACAGACTTCTTCCTCAAAGCTGAGTTTCCAAATGCATCCAGTTTATTTATACATGTTCCATCTTGACTATGGAGGGTTTCACTGGCATTTAATTTTCGTGTTTCTTAGTTTCAGTACTTGAATCAATGCTGAGATCCAGAAAGACTAATGTACATTACATATATTGTTGCTGCTACTGTAATCTACTCCTTGCCTTTCTTGCTCTCATAGTAAACTCAGCATTTAAAAGGTACCTTGTTCATTTTGCAGAGTTGTTGGCCCCCCACGATAACAGGAGGCATCTCGCCTTGCATAATTATTGAAACACCTCACAAAGAATCAGTAACCACTGACTTCTCAAGATTCAAAAAATACAGATTCAGGAACCTCTTCATAAATCCGTCACCTTTGCCAGAACTCAAGTAAGTTTAACAGATGCAGTAATTGTCAATGTCTGTTGTATTGTGCTTATATAATACACACCTCTACTTGTCTCCTCATTCCACAAAAGATGTGATGTACAAGCAAAAGACAGAAATTCTTGGGTTTGGTCATTTGGATGTTTTTTTTCTTGATCTTATAAACACACCAGTCAGATAGTTCTCACCTTTCCAAGCTGTCCTTTTATAACTTAACACTGGACACCCTAAGCGGTTAAGAGGCACATAATGGTTAAACTAAACTTCTTTCAGTGCTATTGGAACTGAATGGCCAAAAAATACTTAACAAAATTTTCTTAACTTAAAAATGTTCAAATAAACTTGTAGCAATATCACCATGCAGGTAGCTTGCAAATGAAAAGCAATGTGTCTGTTGCAGTCACAGTTCTAGACAGTTGTCCTTCTGCAGAGAGATAGCTTAGCTGACTAAATTATAGTCTTCAATTTCAGAATTTCTTAGACATTCGGGTGTGTTAGATAAGTACCCAGTTGCTGTTTGTATCAGCCTGGGGTTTAATGAAAGAGGTGTGAAATGTACTGCAATGTGTTAAGGAAAACCTCTGCTAAGGTGAATGGGAAGAGAAGCAGAACAGGAAGCATTTCTTTAAGAGAACCTTTCTAGATATACCTTGGTTTGTTTTTTTTTGTTCTGGCCCAAACTGGATCAGAACTTTGAGATGCTGCCAGGTGATGCTTTGCTGCAAAGACATGTTCAGATACAGAGTTCCATGCAAGGTGCTTAATCCTGTTGTTCACAGGCATCTGGTAAAGCTGAACTCCATCCCTTCTGATTAGCTGAATAAGAGGATAATTTACTTCTCCATCCTTCCCTAACTGCTGTAAGAGGATCATAATTTATTTCTCAATGCCTGTCTGCTTAAACTGAGAGATTTTTGCATTAAACATGCAAATATCTCCCCGGCTTTGAACTTAGGAGGGCAACAGAATGAAATTGACCTGGGTTAAAATTTGTTGGCAACACCAGTGATCAGCTCTGTCTGTTTCTGCTTGGGGAAAGGTAAATACATAACTCCAAAAATTTCAGTAGGAAGTCATGATTTTATTGGTTAACATGCTTTTCCTCATAGTACCTGCAGGATGAGAACTTCATCTAAGAAAAAAGCCCATATAGATTAATAATAACAATTACAAATAAAGCCATATTGATGATATAGGCATCATCTTCCCTATGATGCCTATAACAGACTGGAGTGCCAATAAATTATAAGCTAGAAATAAAGAAGAACTCAATTTTTCTCTAAATGACTTGCTTTTGAGCCTTGAAGTAAATAAGGAAGAAAATAAATGGATGGATGAGTGGCTTTTAAACATTATCTTCAGTTTTTCTCAAGCTAAACTGGACAACTTATGTATGCTTTGTGTTTCCTGAGGAGGAGTATATTATCCTTTTTTAGGGAGAGGGTTTGGTTTTATCCTGCTCTCTGAACAGCCACCAAACTTGCCAAACTAGGCAAAATAGGAAACTCTGGTTGCACATGCAACTTTGAGAGGCACATGTTCAGTTTTATTACCTGTTCTGTAGAACTGGACTTGCTGGTGATCTTGGCAAGCTGCTGTTTTAGTGATGTAAAATGTTCAAGTATTCCTGCAGTTTTCCAATTACCATAAGGATCTTACAGTATCTGGAATTTTTTTCTTTTTGCTTCTGAATGTCTATAAACGATAAATAATGTTTGTATTCTTTTTTAATGTTTATATTTTCTTGTGAATTGTGTATATACTTAATAATGCTTTGTGTAACTTTATTCCATAGCTGGGGAAATTCCAAAGATGTCTGGCTCAACATCCTGACTAAGGAGAACAGATATGCTCACTGCAAACACTTCACATCACTACATTCTAGTTTGCAACCTCACATGAGATCAATACTGCTGGACTGGCTCTTAGAGGTGTGTACTTTAAATTACTTTGCTATGTGTTGTGCCTGTGGAGTAGGCAGGTAAAAGCACAGCTTTCACACAAAGATCTAATAGTAACATGTACTATTATATAAAAATTGGCAAAACTATTTTGCAGCAGAACAAGTGACTGCTTTCGATCCTCTTGGTGAGTTACATCTGGGCCTTCCTAGGCAGGAGGCACTGAACTTTCCCCCCAGGACAGTGAGCAATAGTATTTAACTTCTGCTCATGACACCCTACATCCTGCAAGGGAGGGAAATCTAGTTTTGAGACAGTTGTATTGAAATTGCTGTAGACAGACCAATTATGGATCTCTAACTTATGGGGTAGACTGTATCTAAGCCATGAGACAGCTGTGTCTGTACTGAGGATTTATTACCCTGACCATGTCAAGAGCTCTTGAGTGTCAGCCCATGATGCTGTTTTCTGATTTCATAGTGAATTTTCAATTTTATCATATGAAGAGAGCAGAAT
Organism: Phylloscopus whistleri; assembly: GCA_017589585.1. NCBI lineage: Eukaryota > Metazoa > Chordata > Aves > Passeriformes > Phylloscopidae > Phylloscopus > Phylloscopus whistleri. Next base: position 394,090 of record JADMLD010001391.1, read on the forward strand.
ATATCAATGGCTGGTAGGTAAAGGTTATTGATATAGACAGCTTCTTATGTGAAAAGATTACAAATAAATCATATTAGCAGGGAATTTCAAGAAAAATGAATTTTTTTTAATACACTGAATAAAACAATTATTCCAATTGTGTGCTTCACTAGTTCCTCTAATGTGGAATTTACATATCGCCATCAAATTAATTTGTTGCTTTTTTTTAAATCTTGAATTAGGAAATCATTCCATTTCCAAACAAAAATATCAAAAAGGGCAGGACATTGCTTTTGTCCAGCTCAGTGGTTCTATATTCCATGGTGGATTTAATTCCCAGCGTCTTTGAGACCTCTTCAGTAGTTCCTAACACTCTTCTGTAACATTAGAACAGATACTGCTTAACATGACCAAGTGTTGTTATCTTTGGGAAATACACTTCTATAGAAACTCTGCCATTTATTTATGGGTGGGCCTGCTCTATACAGTTTTAGTTCTGAATCTTCTTTGGAGCAGTCGTTAATAATATCAGAGTAACACATCAATTATCAGGCAAATATATCAGGTTTAAAAGAGTGGTGCTCAGCTGTATTTCTGCCAGTCAGTTGCATTTTTGGTGGTCTTTAATTTGCAGATGAGCTTCCAACCTTATCTTGGGAAATAGCTTGTAGTTGTGAGATTTTATTCTCACTCTGTATCCAAGTAAAGTAATGAAGTGGCTGGGATCTATTCCTTGGATATTCTTTTCTGTTCTTGTTCTATACTGCATGTAGATTGTAAGTAATTAATAAATATCTAACTGCTTTCTAGTTTTGAAAGGGGTATGGAGTTGCAGATGAGCTGGATATGTGGTAGCTCCTCCCAATTCAATTAGAGGTTAGATGAAAAAATAGGGCTCTCTCTAAGATCTCTGGGTCTGGGCACTCTCTTTTCTTTTTCTGTGGAACTGGCATTTGAAACACTTTGATACAATGCGAGTATTAAAAGTTCTCCCTGCCAGGGAAACCAGCAATGGGATGGAGCAGATGGCGGCTGCTGCAGTTTTGTTTCTGCTTAGTGAGGCTGTTGGTGTGCCTGAGGGGCTGCAGGCAGTGCTCCTGGCCTGCCAGCAGAGCCCCCTCCAGCAGGAGTTTCCAGGCTTCTTTGCTGTAGAGCCACAGACTTGGATTTTTTTAGTGGTTCTGCCCTGGGACAGACCTACTGGGAATTCAGTGAGGATTGGACTTCAGCTTGAGGCTTGAGTGCATTCTTAATCAAAGTAGTTAATGTGTCTATGTGTAGGTGTTGCTGTTCTGTTGGGGTTTTTTCCTTAACAGACTTTCTTCTTTCAGTGAAAAAATGGTTGCTATTTAATTTAGAAAAAGCATTTTTTTAAAATCTGTTAGTTCATCATAGGCAATTCACATTTAGGTGGGAGCATGGGAAATACCTTTTCCAATTCCATGCTAACCACTGCATCCTACCATACCTTGGTATGCAAAGCTTTGTGTGTGCAAAAGATGAACCTGCATTTTGCTGTTAAAGCTTGAATACTCCAAGGTGTGTGCACAGAGTTTTATAACAGAAAACTGAATTGCTTTTTTCCCCTGTTGTAGGTGTGCGAGGTGTATGCACTCCACCGGGAAACCTTCTACCTAGCTCAAGACTTCTTTGATAGATTCATGTTGACACAAAAGAACATTAACAAGAGCATGCTTCAGCTCATAGGAATTACCTCATTATTTATTGCCTCCAAACTTGAGGTAAGAAGCTCTGTTACAGGGAGGAGGATATTGAATTTGGAGTAACTAAAAAGACAGTGATAACAACTATTTCTTGTCTGAATCTTTTGAACTTGATATGGTGTATGTACAACACCAGGTCAAAAGAGGGAAATTTTTTCTCTTCCTTCAATTGTGCATTTGTCAGTCTCTTGGAGAGTAGTTTTTGTCCTCTGTTTCTCCAGCAGCAGGGAAGGAGACCACATAAACTTAAAAGGCATGCAAATGTGCTAGAAGTAGTTTTGTTTTGTCTTGTCTTTTTCCAAATATACAGCAGTTGGCAAACAATCTCAGGAATGGGTGTGGGACTTGAACAAACCAAGCCCAAGTCTCAAACTGCCTGTACATCAGGCTGATACCCTTACAATATCCTCCATTTAGTGGAGTCTGAAGTGCAGTGGTGATACCTTACATTGTGTGCCACATCCATGGGCCAAGAGCATACTGTGGCATAATGCATAGTGGGCTAGACTGACAGGAAAACTCGGGATTAAATTGTTAACTTGGAACCCCTAGATCTCACTGTGGTTCCCAAACCAAGGCTGTGCACTACAAGCAGGCACTGATCCTGAGGAAGTGCATGGGGCCATGGTGGTTGCAGAGCCCGCTGGCAGGGAAGCACTTTTGCTGGCAAGCTCTCTTCTGCTTACACACCAAACCATGCTTGGCCCCAGCTGGCATGACTGGCTGAGCAAATTTCCTTAACCATCTCTGCACCATGGATTTTGACAGTTACAGTGGCTGGTTGTGGGATTTTCTCTCTTTTTTTTTTTTTTTTTTTTTTAATTTTAAATTTATGTGATTACATCAGCACTGACATTGCAGGTAACCTGTACCAGCCAGCCATCTGTAGAGTTGGGATGATGCATGTTTTTACATTGGAATGGCTGAGTAGAAAGATCTGTAAATGATAGGGTGTTGTGATTGCTTGGTCAGTGTTTATTTCCCCAGAAGCTCTAAGAGCTGCAATAAGTCAATTGCATTATACAACAGATACTAAAACCCAAGCAGGTTATATGTTATCTCCTTATCCTGTAAGTTTCATGTCAGTTCATATAATGAAGAAAACACTGTTGTAGCATAAGAAATGTTAACATGTCAATATGGACAGAAAAGTATTTCCCAGTATCTTCTCAACCTTTCTTAGAACTGTAAGATACACTCATCTTCATTTTCCCTCCCTTCAAAGGAAATCTACGCTCCTAAAATCCAGGAATTCGCTTATGTCACTGATGGTGCTTGCAGTGAAGATGATATTGTAAGGATGGAACTTATTATGTTAAAGGTAAAAATTTGCTTTGTTTTTAAGTGCTGGGTGAATGACTCTCCAGCAGAGCCTTGTGTTTTCATGTCACTTATTTTCTTAGAATAAGGAACCTGTCCCTGTTTGTGCACAATAGTGAAGCCTTTGTTGTGTGTGCAGTGGACCTCTGACAGCCTGGCTGGGATGCAGTCCCTGAGTGGTAGAAAAGAGCAGGTTTCTCATGCTTGTGTGGATGTAACACACAAGCTCTTAAAGCTCTTACCAGTGCAGCCAGCCACAGGCAGGCTGGAAGGCTGTCACTGTAGTGTACTGCACTTGCCAACATCCCATGCTGTCCAGGAACAGGGGCTCCTGGAGAGAGAGCAAAGACCTCACACTGCTCAGTGCTCCTCATGCTGGAAAGGATCCACCTTTACCAGCACAGGACCCTATACATTTATTCTTTAATAGATAAGAGCTGCAGGTTCACACAGCTAGCCCAAAAGCTTGAGGAAATAATATTAATTTCCCAGCTTCTGAATGGAGAAGACATAAAATCCAACTGCACCAGTAAAAGGGTACAGATTTGTGGTGATTCTAGCACAGGCTTTTCAAAAAGCAGTTAGAATGTAACCTGAAAAGAATATTTGTACTTCAAATTGTAAATAATTTTTAGTGTCTTTTAAGGGTATGTGCAATAATCTCAGGAGACATGTAGGAAGAAATCAGAACACAAAACTATCCTTGAGTGGTTTAAGGCACTTAAATGTTTGTTAAATATTTGCAGGCTTTAAAATGGGAACTCTGTCCAGTGACAATTGTATCTTGGCTGAACCTCTATCTTCAAGTGGATGCTCTGAAGGATGTTCCAAAAGTGCTGCTACCTCAGTATTCTCAGGAAAAATTCATTCAAATAGCCCAGGTAGGTAATAAACTGTTGGAAAATGGTTCTTGGGGCAGTGACAAGCACTGTGGAACATTACACCCTGAAAGCCACTTTGTTCTCAGTGTTCCCTTGTTTCCCCTTGCCTGTTACTTTAAGGAACATGCAAGTTTGACTCCACCAAAGAAATTCAGTTTTGAGGACAAGTAACCCTATGTTTGTCTCCCTGCTTTCACATATTTTAAGACTTTTCTGTATGCTGGAAAAATAAAAAAAAAAATCCATTTTATTTACTTAATCACTATGCACTCCAGCATTCTGTCAACAGCAGTGACAGCTCTGAGAGGAAGGTGGATAATTTTGGACTCTAGGCTGTTTTTACCTGTGTTGCCCTTAACAGTGTGTCTGTGTAATTGCCAAGAAGCAGCCTGGGGAGTGTTTTGACTGTTTTGGAAATGCTGTGGCTCAGTTTGTATGGGCATGTGCTGTGCCCAGCCTCAGAGCGGCTTACTGAAGCTGGGTAGCTCAGTGGTGTAAATACTGCACTAGGCAGCATTTACATTTAAGACAGTACCTTCAATTTAAGGTACAGGGAGCTCAGCCCTGTTCTGGGGCAGAGGCTTTAGGAGGACTGCTGTGTGTGAAGCCCTCTCTGAGAGGATCATGCTGAAGTATCAGCTTGTTAAAATTTGTTACTCTTCATGTCCTCAGCTTTTAGACCTGTGTATTCTGGATGTGAATTCTTTGGACTTCCAGTACAGAACGCTCGCTGCTGCAGCACTCTGCCACTATACCTCAATCGAAATAGTTAAGAAGGCTTCAGGTAAGATGTCTCTGTAAAGCTTGGCCTTGTTAAGCAGGGAATTCAGAAGCTGTCACAGGCCCAAATCTGCTTAAGAGGGTATTGGTTTACCGAGCTGCCAACGACCAAAACCTACATGGACACTAATATTTGTTCCATGGGTTTCTTTTCCTTCTAGTTTCACTTCCTACCACTATTTCAGATGTTACAAAGACGCAAAAGAAGGAAACAACTTCAGCAGTGCAGCTTTTGCTAAGGAATTGAAACATTTATTGTTCTTGCTTTTGGGATAGCATTTGCCCTATGACTTCCAGGTGTTTGGGGATCATTAGCTATAAATTTGGCCACTTTTTCTCCTGAAAAGTACTTCTCAAGAAGCTGTGCATGTCTGTCAGCAGCACCCAGTGTATGCTTTTATAGCATGACCCACAATCTTGTTTTCAAGCCACAAGTCATTTCAGCCTCCCCTGGAACACAACAACCCTCGTGGCCTCCATAGCCACCGCCCTTTTAGGTAACAAGCATAAGGAAATGTTCATTTCTGGGAGGATGTTTCTTAAGTTTTATCTGCATTATTATTTATTGTGTCTTTTAACTCATGGCCATATTGGAACACTGCACAACTCCCTCATGACTTCTAAATATATTTGCATGTTCTACCCTTCAGGCTTAGATTGGGACAGCATTTCAGAGTGTGTACAATGGATGGTTCCTTTTGTGAACGTGGCAAAAAAGGTCCCTGTGAAGCTGAAGAACTTTAAGAAGGTTGCAGCGGAAGATCGACACAATATCCAGACCCACACAAATTATCTGGACATGCTGGTAAGTGGCTTGTGGATGTGCAGTTTGGGCAGCTGAGAGTTCATTACACATCCCTTGTCCTGAGGCAGCTGTGAGTAGGCAAAGCACCTCCCTGCTCACACCTGGCCTGGCTCACCTCAGGGAGTGAGTGCCCAACCACCAGTGATGCTATAAACAACACGTGATTTACCCTAACACTCCCAGGCCATGAGCAAACACTTGCATTACCAGTACTGGAGAGGTGTTTATAAGAGAATAATCTTCACTTTATGCAATTATCCAGTTATAACATGCAGTTATGCAATGTCCCTTTGGTTTTCTCAGTATCCTGACTCTGGAGTGCTTGAATTGCATGAGTGGTGTGAGGAAGCACTGCTGCCTCCTACTGCCCCAAAAAAGGAGACCTTGTCACAGGTATTAACTGTTGTCTTCTTTCCCCAATACACAGGAAGAAGTGAACAGTGCAGTAGTGTCTACTGCCCCAGGGCAGTTATCACCTGTGTCAACAGGAGGAATAATAACCCCTCCCAAAAGCACAGAGAAGAAATGAAATACAGTCAATTGTCATGAACAGATTCAGAAACAGGACTTGGTGCTTCAGAACAAGACCACACTAAAGGGGACTCAAGCTCTTTACTGCTGTACAAGACTTGGGCAGCAAAAGACACAGCAGATGGAAACTGAGACCAGCATCCTCCTACAGACTTGACAAAAAGAGCTCAGCGGAGCATTGCACCCTGCTATCACAAGAGCCTGGACCACTTTGGTCCATTCTGACGTGACTTCATGGTAATACTTAACTTATGACTTTTAAGAACATTTTTAATAGGGCTGGGTGGCAAGATTTGTCCACTCAGTTTACATGGCAGACTTGCTTTAATTTGGGTTAGATGAGCAGGAGACTGTTGCCAGCTTGTACGTATTACCTCTTCTTGACCCTTTTTCTTTTCCTGGTAAGGTCAGAACTCACTTGTGTCAGTAAGTCCCCCCAGCTCAGGTGCAGTATTAGAGGCCTGTGGGTAAGCAGTTCACATCTCTGAAACTACAGTGCAGCCAGCCTTGTATCAAATCCCAGCTCCACAGGAGGCTGATGATTTAAGGCCCTTTATGCCTGCCATAAACTTCACTTTTAGTGTATCACTGACCTCAGGTAAGAGTACCAGCAAAGAGTACCAGCACTGCTGCTGCAGTAACCCTAACTGGAAGAAGTACAGTCCCCAGCCCCCCACTTGCAACAGGAAAGAACAGTATGAGACCTGGAGAAGGTATGGAGTAAAGGGAGCCACAGGTACTCTACAACCACTCACATCATAGGAACAGTATTTTGAACTGTGGAGCTGTATGTTATCAGTGTTTATAAACAGCATTAACTACTGTGTTTTCCTTACAATATTCACTACCTCTGAGTCACTTCTGTGATGAAGGGCAGTACTGGGAAAGAAGGGTATCAGTCCTCCTTTCGTGATGCTCCTATCTGTGCCACACACCCAGGGACAAGTGTTACATGACACTGAGCAGCCCACAAAGCTGCACTAGAGCATCAAGTGCCACCCACATGCACATTACACTCACAACAACTTGGCAAACTTGAATTCATGTCTTCTTCAAACAAGCCATTGTGGAACTAGCTGCAGTTGCTTCCAGCCTTCTGTACAGTTTGTAAAAATAAGGGGTTTATTATAAGATTTCATCTATTTCTAAGAAGAAAGATACTAGACTGTAAATGTTGTACAAAAATTTAAAGGAATTTAAAAAAATAATAAAGTCTTGAAAGATTTTTTTTTCACTTTTACACATTTTGTAATAGTCTTCCAGCATTAGCCTAAAAGTAAAGTTTTGCCATTGCTTGAAGAAATTTCTTTTTCCTTCTCTGTGCAGCAAGCTGTAGGACTTCCTCGGGATTGCTGGCGTTCAGCTCTGTCTGGCCAATGGCTTTTATCTTGAAACAAAAGAGGAGACACAACCAGCATGAGGCCTTCCAGTAGAGCTGTTTCATTTCAAGGCACTTTCAGCACTAGTTCCATGGGTGATTTATTTCTGTAACATCCCCTACCACCCCACTGCTACAGCCACAACTTTATGTAAAGCACTCAGGTGCTAAAAGAACTGTGTGACAAAATTAAAGCTGGAATTGAAACCACCATTTCAGAGGTGATTTCAGGGAGGGAAAGACTAAAGAAATCCCAGCAGCCTGGGTTAACTTACTGCTATCTGCCGCTTGTCTGTCTCGCCCCTTTTGTGGTGGAGATCTGAGGACAAGTCAAGAAAAGTCACTTAGGTAGGTAAAGGACTTTTCCCAGCTGTGACCATCCAGTATGTGTGGTATTCCAGCAAAAGGATACATGTCAAGTACTCCAAGATGGTGACATCCCAGATGTATTCATAGTAAGAATCCATGGCATCATGACTGAAAGACAAGGCAGGTTAACTGACACACTCACATACTTAAGTGTTTAAGCATCTATAAACTTTGTTGTAACATTTACCTGTTCTGCTCCTGCAGTGCCTTAAAAGCAGTTTTATAGTCTACTTCTCTGAGGAACTGGCACAAAATAGCTACCTGTAAGGAAACACAGTGATTCTGACAGCCTTAATTCCACACAATGCCTTGTTCATTCCACTCCTTTTCTACACATAACCTAGACCTTGCTTCCAAGGTGAGCTAGTTCTGAGCACCTGAGCACTGATCATTCTGACAACAATAGCAGCAACAGCTAAAAGAAAAAGGGATTTACTCAGATCATAAGGGACTGAGTTGGCTTCCAGGTTTCCAAATGCAGTTAAGAGCTTTTAAAGCAGAGCCCAATACAAGCTTTGTTACTTCCTGGAGAATGACTGAGCCCACGGAACAGCAACAGCACCTGCAGTTACAAGAAACAAGGCCAGATTCCCAACACAACCTCACAGATACCTTCTCTTTAAAAAAATCAGAGTAAAATAGGACAAAACACCCCCTGACTATTACTACTTTTTACATTTCCAAGTATGTGCTTATTTGCTCATTAATTATAGTCCTATAACTCCTAGAAGCAAAGGTAACAAAACCTACTCTACTGCAGATTGCATTTCCAAGGGAAGTTGAATTCAGTCTTTTTAGAAGTTACCCACTATATAAATATTTATGAACAGATGTTTTAGTTAATGACATGTTTCACCTCTTACCTGGGTGTGGCAATTGAGTAAAGAGCAACACTTGATCATTCTTTTTATCACCTACACAAAGGTTAAAAACAAAACACATTCTGAAACACTTTGTTTTGGAACACAAACTGCAGTTTTTATTAGTGCTTGCTTTCTTAATTCAAGGGACCAGCTAAAGAGCTATCTACATTCTTCTACCTCCTAAAAACTCCCAGGGTTTAGCACATCCACTGATGAACTGAGCCTTCATCAATATAGAGACTTGCAGCCCAGTAGGAGCCAGATGTTTTCAGCAGCTGGAGCTCAGGGGAGCACTGCTGGTGAGGCAGGGTTGTGGGTCTGGCCCCCAGCACGGTGTGGCTCTGCAGCCATGAGCTGGGGATGGTCACACCACACAGTGATTGTGCTCTGGGCTTTTCCATTTGCTCTCTGCTCCCCTGGTGTCCCACAGTGCTTTCCCAGCACACAGCTCTGCAGCTCAATGAACTAACAGAAAAGCCTTCTGTGATTCAGCAAAGGAGAAGTCTCAGGTTTCCTATAGCTTTCAAGCAACAACCCAAACAAGAAAAATGGACCAATTCCTACATGTATTCCTAAATGCATCAAGATCTAACATCTCACATGCTGCAGGAATGTGTGTGTGCTGGACAGTTTTGTCTCTACATAGAATCAAGATGCTGACTGAATCTAAAGAGAGATTTTTGTAAATCCCACTTTAGCTCACCTGGTCTGTGTACACATCTGGTGGCACCATCTTATTAAAGAAGTCTGAGCACACAGCTCCTGCCTGTAGGTAATAGTGAAGGGCTGCTGAATACTGATTAGTTGCTGTCAAGGGAAAAAAAAGCAAAAAAAGGTCTCAAGAGTAAATACAACAGCTATTTAATACTCAATTGTTTATAGAATTATTCAGATGTGTATCTCACAGCTGAATTCTACTGGGAAAATGACTCATGTTTCATTGTTTAAAAAGCGTGGACACACAGAAAGTGGTTATACAGTGATAGATGGAAAAACTACACAACTGGGGAAACTAGCACCACAGGCAAATTTCTGCCTTTTGGGGATTACTTTTTATTTTTTCAGGTAGTTGATCTTGAATCCATCAACCTTAGAGTGGAAGTTTCTCTTCAGGGGGTAGTGAAGGAGCTTAGCTGGTGTGAGTGAGAGGGGCAGCACTCCTACTCCCAGTAAGCCCTTCCTGAGCTGCGGAGAAGGCAGCAGCAGCCTGCTTACCCATGGCTGCTGAAATACAGACCACTGCCACTGCTCCAACCACTGTTCTTTCAAGTACCAGCTTTGAGGCTCCCTACATAAATGTTCTACTTCTGGGATGCTGCTACACTTTGTACGGGCAATAAACACTGAAAAATAGGTTTATAACCCTGAATCAAGTCTCCCACATGTAATGTAACAGCACTGAACACTGGATTAAGACTCCTCCTCTCAGCCCAAGGGTTATAAAGCTGTAGCTATTTCTCATTTACAAACCCTTGACACTTCCCTATATAAAATACAGATCCTCTCCACTTTGCTCATCTTGTGCTCCACTAAAGCTGATCTCCCCATTTAAAAGCAACCAGTATTCACAACTTTCCATTCACTTATAAAACGCTCAAGTGCCATGGGTTTGCACAATTACACCACTCAAGGACCAACTGCACTAAAAAGGTGAAGTTAAAGGTAACTGTTAAAGTTTCCCTTACCCTAAAAACAAGTCTGCATGACCTATCAAAAGCTCAGTCTATCTGTGGGCTTAGACACCTTCCCAGACAAATCCACCTACACCACTGCATCTGAAGATTTTAACCTCCTACATCACTTAAACTCCTTTTCCTAAGAGGAAATACAAGGAGGGTTATGTCCCTGTTTATGTCCCTTTATTTGTATAAACAAATCTCAGAGCAGCAAGGTACCTCTATACACATGTTAAACATTGGTTCAACTTACCAAAATAAATATCTGCCTGAATAATTAACCAGAAGTGGTTGTTTGCATTGATGGTCAAGGCATAGCTGACCAGCTCTTTTACTGTAATAGCTACAGCTTCAAAGTCCACTGATTGAAGACTAAAGGAAAAAAAGAAAGAAAAATAATTCATAACTTATTGCTTTGTTTTTTTAGCCAATAGTTTGATTTCCCATCTAGTTCAAGACCAAAGCACCTTGTATTAAGTGTGAAGCATAAATAACTCCAGAAAAAATATTGTGTTGACTAAGACTACTGTTGTTACAATAAAGTAAATCTGTAAAACAAACAAACACAGCCTTCACAGGCTTCAACAAAAAGCCAGAACTAAACCAGATTCTGATATCGCATCCCACAGAGCCTCTAAATTTCAGTGGAGAAATACAATTCAACCCAGCCAGAATATATCGATATATCTATTATATATCAATGATATCAAATGTATCATTTGCCACTTCCTATTTTGGCTATTATTCAAACACACCTCAAAAAAATATTAGTGATTTCATATTAAAGTATTATATAGTTCACATAGTTACATATAGTTCAATAAAGCACACAGCTTAAAAAAACCTGTTTATTCTTCTCCTCTTTCTTCTTTCCCATATCTCCATCAGGACCATCAAACTAGGAACAAAATTCTCCATGCCCTCAAACCAACCTTCCCAGAGACAGAATGGGGCAGTGATGCCTTTACATGGAGAAATCACATTAACAGTAACTGGGACCAAACCCATCACATACAGTATCTTGAAAAAAAGTGTTTTTCATCACCATCTTACTTGGGGATGGATGAGGGCCAGATAGAAATGTGTTCTGCTGCAATATCATTCACAATGTCTTCCTAAGAGAAGAAAGGTGGTATGAGAAATCACAAGAAACAATTCAAGAAAACCAAGGAAGACTTTGATGATATATACTAACCCGAACATTATGAAGTTTGACAAACAGGGACAATATTGTAGTTAGAACCAATGGTTCCTGTGGGGGGGAAAAAAAAAGTATTGCCATGAACTGATGAAACTCCACTTTCCTCCCTAAGCTTTAAAACTATGCAAGAAGTTCCGCCATCATTTTAACTCCCTATTGAAATAGGACAATATTTTGTTAAGAGACCTGAAACACATGGATACTGCAAGAATGTTTCTGTAGAAAGTTTTTAATTACTTCAGATTTTCCTGAAGAAGTCCTTGGATATAAACTTTACTTTTGTTTTATGCATCTTTATGTTATTTCTGTAATTACTACCTAACTTTAAACTTAAGCTAGGTTTACTGCAACTTTCTATGCATTTACAAACCCAGAAGCTATAAACAATTTCCCTCCTTCTTACTTCTGCTGCTTAGTATGATGCATGTAGCAGCTTCTGTCTCCCTCCAAAAGGAATGCTTTGCTTCGTGACAGCTGCAATAAAATACACTCCCAATGTAAACAAATCTCCATCAGAATTCAGGGTAATTTTTTCTACAAGCTATTCCACACTGCTGTGTGCCAGGTATAGCAAATTCAGACATTTTTCAGCCATACAAAACACCCATGTAACTGTTAGATTTTCTGGAATTTAACACAAAAAGTCCAGAAAAACACTACACCAAAAGGAAGTTTTGGTTGCAAACAAATTTTCAACACCACTTACCCGAAGCTTTTTGATGAAGGACAACAGTTCACTCCTAAATTAGGGACACAAATACCCATGTAAGTAGCCATCCACAATAAAGAATACATGCACACTTAAATCAAGAGTCAGTAGAGCAAATTCTTCACCTGCTAAAATACCCTTTCATCTCTAAGTTTACAAATGCAGGGCATGTAAATGAAAATGCTCAAGCAGCCCATTCACTTTTAATACAGTCACTAATTTTACACGAAAAACAAATTTTACACTAAAAACAGCTTAAGTAAGAGATCTGTGATTCTCATGCCTTTTATAGCTTAATAGAAAAACATAAGTCAACCACTGACTCTAAAAGGGAAACCAATTCAACTGTACTGCAATTCCCCAAGCTAGGTTTGCAACAATGACCTACACACTTACAGAAGAGGGTACACAATGATCATTTATAACCTACTTCGATTTCCTTGTAATGAACATCAGAAATTGTCACCATAAGACAATCCAGACAAGGACAGCCTTTGGAAAAGGTTTCACTATTTCATTTCCAAAGTAACAACAGGGTCATTGCCCTCTACTGTTTGAATCAGAAGGGTCAGAAAAGGTTCAGTAACCTGGAGCACACCTGTACTGCATTTCTTTGCCAGAGTACACAACTGTAGCACGTCTGTACTACAGCACGTCCGTACCCTGTCCCACCTGTCCCACAGCAGCGTAAGCAAACGCAGCTGGCCCTTAGAACACATCAACCTGATGAGCTCAACGAAGGCACAGACAGACAGAAGTTTGACAGAGGCACCCTTCCCAAGGCTTTAACGTGGAAAGCTGTTCAATGTATTCACACATGTCAAACTGTACCACATTAGACAGCTTATATTTAGGCTTAAACTTCAGAACAGGCCAAATCACTGGACAAATGAGAGAGTCCTGAATCAGTCATTTGAGGCTAAGGCTACCAAGGTGTCTGACAGAGAAAACTCTTGACAAGAGTAATTTGATTTCCTTACTCTTTGCAGAGCTTAGCTGAACTAGAATTTCATTTCAAGACTGAGTAACATTCAGCTTTAGACTCAGAAACAAATCTATGTATAGATACCCATGCTGTGACCTACGTGCTTGGTACAGCTATAAAAGTATAAAACTGATACAGAATAATTCATTTGCTGCAAAGCAGACACCTCCAGCCCATCAGCTAAACTGCCCTCTAGGTGCCATTAACTTTACTGGAAGATCATGGTTATAATGGAAGCACAGCCATATGTGCTTCAGTTTCTGCTTGGAGAGCTGCCTCCCACACATTCCTTTTCTGCCTCTGAAAAGGAAAGTCAACACATCCCTGGTAATACCCAACCCCCAGGATTTTTACTCAGATCTTTAGCTGCTGCCATCACTCTCATAGTGGAATCCACACAATTTTTGACTAGAACACTGATCAAACAAACCATAAAATAATTTTAGAAAACATACCTGTACATAATACCCAGTGTAGACTCCCTGTGCTTTATCAAACTCACTCTTCCATCATTGCCACGTTTGTGCTGGTTGGATACACTGCAGATTTGTACAACAACTTCCCAGAGATCTTTAGCTGTGCGTCTGCTTTCTTTGGGACCTGGCAGTTCCTTGCATGTAGCAGCCAGCAACTGGCCCAGCTATGCAATGCAACAGAAAAAAATTCAGGAACTAAGGCTTCTCTGCATATCACCTACAGCAAAGGAATTACTGGCATTTAAAATGGCTAAGCAAAGTGATTATAAATTATGAGCTACAAAGCAATGTGACTAAATTCTGCAGCAGAGAACACTGATGAAGAAGCTGGAAAACAGGAATTAAATACAGCAATTTCCATTTATTAGCTTCCTTGGTGTGTATTTCATTATTACAAGCTCCAGAAAACAAACATATTGCATAAAACCGTAAACCCCATAAAATACTGTTTTACAAAGACTGGCTCTTTAGACCTCAATGAACTTCCATATAGTAATTAATCCTAATGTTATACAAAAAAGCTGAACCTCAAAACAGAAATTAGGAAGTATCATAGGTAAGCAGAGCAGGGTAAAAATGAACCTGTCCTGTAATATGACCTGCCTTCTGCTCCATGGCCTAACTGTAGAAACATTGCTGTGGAACAACTTTGAAAACAAAGTTTCAAAGAAGGCAGGGCTTTAAAGTCTACAAAAATTCAACACTGGTGTTGGGTAAAAGAATGGAACTCCTACAGTGCATTTGGAACACAAGTATCTTAGGAACAGAAAAGAAGCCAGACATAAAACCAGAGATCTGCACACTTCTCATACCTCCTACATAAATCTAGGCTGAATTCCAGCTGAGAGCCCTTTAGGGAAGTGCTACAGCATTTCAATCATGGATCATAACCAGACACACCTGATGATGAACCAGCCTTAGCTGGCAGCCAACAAGGGCTAAGACTTCACGTGTTCCTACGGCACAGCTTCCCTGTTTTTTTGTCAAGTGCTAAACATGCTTGTTGCTCAGCCCTAGTATCTTCTATCCCACACTTAATTCATTACAGCCATGAAGCCCCACACTCTTGAGCAGAAGGGTACCTGCTTTGAAAAGTACAAAATACTTCAACAGAAAAAAGTCAATTACAGTCTGAGAAAGCTTTGAGACTGAACACTGGTTACCTTCACATAAGGATTAGTTTGAACCAGAGGTAATGGAACTTGCATGGTCAAATACTCATTCTCACACCAGTTTAGCAGGAAGGCAACACATTCTTCAGCTATAACTTGTCGAAGAGGAATATCTAAAAGAAAAGGGATTCTTTGATTATCTTTTTATTTTTGAGAGCACAGTTGTAAAATGGTGTTGTATGAAAACAAGCAAATCCCATTCCCTCTAATCAGCTGTTTTTGTTCCACAGCTATCACAGGAAAATATGATGCCTAGCCCTACAAAGAGACCTCACCTCTGGAAATTAGGAGCAACAAGGGTTTCATCTAATCACAACAGTACAATGTTACTCTCATTGTGAAACCAGGAGAAAGCTTTAACAACTAGCAAAACCTTTCAGGTAGAAGTGCAGACATGTTTATCCTGTTCAAGTCCTTTAACTGGCACTGAACAGAAACCATCAACGTTTAGCAACAGGCAGGCATCATGCTCATTTCCCACTTCTAAAAACTAATGCAACTTCTAAAGACTTACTAAAACCAGCGTCAAAGTCACTGTTGTTTTTACAGTTATACACCTAAGTGATTAATCTGCAGTACAAAGTTGTTTTATTTTGCTGTGCTTTTCTTCCCCTTCTCTCAAGGTTTGTGCTTTGCTGCATCTTAAGAAAGCCAGTAATGTACTTGCCAGGTACTCTCATTTCCAAATATCCTCGGACTCTGCTTATAAGATCAGAAGGAGGACGTTCTCCAGAAGCACCAGCTCCAGCTTCGTGAGTGTAAATGTCCAAAAGCAGCATTTCATTCAGCATGACCTGACGGAGCTTTGGAGAAAACTCTGTCACAAGCTCCAAGCAAGCAGCAAAAAGCTGTTTTGCATGGACAAAATCCTGCAATAAAAATTATATGCATTAATGATTCCTAATGAATTCATAAGGGGAAATACTACCAGCTAAAGTGCATTCAGCTCTATCCTGGCTGAACCAGCCTCTGCATCCATTAGCATCAGCATTGCTCAAGCACCTCACAGTGTCTGTTTATGAGTCCTTAGGATGTGCTATTAAGCTTAAGTGTTCCAGATCTTTTAAAAACAAAACAAGGAGTTTAAGCAAAAACATGCTAAAAACAACTACTGGTACGTTTGGTACAATTTTGTTTTAGCTGCAGTTTAGCAAATTTGTCAGGTACAAGGAAAATAGAACAGCACTCCAATAAATTCCTTATGTAAAACACTTATCCAGAAGAACAGCACTTTGTATCAGTAAATCAAATCACCACTGGATTTAGATGCCACATGATATAGAAAATTATAATCCAAACTTTATATGAATGAAATTATCTCCAGGCTCTGAGTACTCTTGCTATAGCAAAGCAATAGATTGAAGATCTACATTAAAAGTGTGTTCCTATACTGCTCTAATGAAAATACACATCGTCTTAACTGGCTTAAGTTGCTGCAAGAATGCATTAGAGCTGAAAAGATAAGGCCTTTCCATCACTGGAAAGCCATTATCTTTGCTTTGCTGATGGAACTTTGAGAAACAGAAATACTTAACCATCATACAACACGTGGAGCTTGTTACAACACCTCCCTCACCAACCAATTTTTCAGTTCTTTTTCTAAAAAAGGGTCTTCCAAATTTTCCATTTCATTAAGATTGAATTGTCCAAACCAAGCAGTAAGCTCAGATGGCTTGCTCACCTTAATGGCACAGCAGTGTAATCCCTTCGCCATCAGGATGTAGACCAAATCCCTAGTCAGACTGTCTTTGATTCCTAAAATAACATTGCCGTAAACATTTGGTACTTCCCACTGGGAGAGAAACGCATAGGACATTTGCATGGAAACAAGTTTTAGAATTCACATCACTGCTTAAAACACCATAAACAAACCCCAAACACTGAAAACTACTGCCAGCTCTTGTCTTTACATCTAATCACAAGTAATGTATGGCTCATTTAGAAATACAATAAAAATACCCAACTACCCTTTGTTCACACTCTGAATATACAATAAATAAGGGGAGGAAGAAGAAAAAAAAGACAAGAAATCTTTACTTAAACAAGAAGTCCTCCTCTCTCCTGCTCCCACCTTCTAATGACAGAAATTTAAGCTAAAACAATATTGTTATCTAGTCAGAACACTAAAAGCAAAAGCTATGAAAACATCTCTTCTCATAAGGAAAGCTTGGATACAGCCAGTAATTCCTTAAAACAAAGGTTACAGGTTTTCTTGTACTACTCTTCACATAGAATGTGAGTTTAGATATGTATCATCATTCTTATTAAACCACCACTATGCAGAGAGGGAAAAGATAAGGCATCCTGAGGATCTATGAGAAAATGTTTATTGTTCACTGCAGTATGATACCTAACCTGTCCTTGACTTACAGTCTCTCTCTTGTGATGACATGAACTAAGTTACCTTGTTAGAAATTGTCCAGAATTGGCGTTCTGAGGTCATACCATGCAACTCAATTAAGATCTGGCGAATCCTCCAAGGATCCACTGACAGTATGAGCTGATGTTCAAGCTGGCCAATATTGACACTTGCTGAAGCTAGAAGAAAAGCAACCAGGTCTCCAGCACGTCTTCTCAATGTAGATACTTAAAATTCTTTAGCATATAACACTTCAACCAGAATATAGTAAGAACAGCAGATACATCATGCTTCCATAGGTCCAGCCATCTTTTGGGCCCTTCCACAAACACCTTGTGCTACCTTCACCCTGACCTAAAAAGGGCTGCTTGCAAGCCCCCTTCCTCACTCCAGAGCTCTGAGTACTCTTGCTATAGCAAAGCAATAGGTTGAAGATCTACATTAAATGTGTGTTCCTATACTGCTCTAATGAAAATACTCATTGTCTTAACTGGCTTAAGTTACTGCAAGACTGCATTAGAGCTGAAAAGATAAGGCCTTTCCAGCTCCAGCCACCATCTAGCACCTCTGGTTAGCTTCGACTTGTGCAGCTGTGCAGCCAGCCAGCTCTATCAGGGAAATTAACTTGTTGAAAAGATCTGCATTCTACTTTGGTAGGTTTAAAATTTCATTCAGATGGCACTCCTGGTCCAGCTTACCACACAGTGGCATCATCATTAGTGTATATAAGTCCAAAGGCAGGGCTCCCTTTCTGGGAACAGCTGCCACAGCCATATTTTGTTCCAGCCAATGCCATACTGTCTCACTCTGTCACCTAGGACAGGGTCACTTGAGCTTATCTATTACACTCAAGATACAAGCAAGTGACAGCCACCTTCTCGAACAAGCAGGAAGTGCATCAACTAACAACAGGAAATACTCTCTGAAAACATTCTAAACTTTTCTGAGAACAGACCTGCACTTTGTAACCTTAAGGTTTTCATCATGGAAACAGGGCACTGTCTGCTCATAAGTTAATGAAAATGCTGTGAAAAATACCTGGGATATCATAAAAAGAAGTCACAGGTTTTGTGCACAGATTGATTCGAGGAGATCTCTTGCGCATTTGGTCAATGAGCAGCTTCCGTTCATCATCTTTCAGCAGTTTTATGAAAAGCTCATGAGATGAAATCATGAAGACAAACTGAAGGTCTTCCATGCCCAAACACAAGTTTCTAAACAAATAAAAATGTTAGTACATAAGCAGGAAAAAAGTGCTTATTTTTCCAGTTTTAAGTTCTTGAAATATTTCTTGTACTGTATTACATTGCTTACAAAGTGCAAATTCATGTTAACTTAATATGGGTACGTACTTGAGAAATGCTGCCATTCTTCTCTTCAATTCTTCAGAAGCATTTTCCAAGTTTATTGACCCTGAACAAACCTGGAAAAGAAAGCAGAAAATAACTAAGCAGCCCCCTTATGCATTTATAATATCTAGTTACAGCCAGTGTTACTGACCAGCATTCTGTCTCACAAAAAGTAATAGCCAGTAAACCTCTAACTCAGGTGAGGCAACAAAGTTATAGAATCATGGAATGGTTTGGGTTGGAAGAGACCTTAAAGATCATCCAGTTCTAAAAGCCCTGCCATGGGCAGGGACACCCTTCACTAGACCAGATTGCTCAAACCCCCATGCAGGCTGGCCTTGAACACTTCCAGGGATGGGGCATCCACAGCTCCTCCAGGCAACCTGTTCCAGTGCCTCACACCCTCACTGCAAAGGATTTCTTCCTAATACCTAATCTAAACCTGCCACTTTCAGTTTGAACCTATTACCCTCATCCTGTCCCATAGGACCAGGGTAATCCCCCTCCAGCTTTGCTCTAGTCCCCTTCAGGTACCTGAAGGTGCTCCAAGATCCCCTCAGAGCCTTTGCTTCTCCAGGCTGAACAAGCCCAACTCTTTTGGCCTGGCTGTTGTTTTTACTTTATAGAGCAATTTTTGAATCTGCTCAAGTGCTGTTGGGTGAGAAACAAGTGCAGCATTGCTGGGTGGTTACCCTGATTTATCTAGAACCAAACCAGTATTTCTGTTTTGTTCTGTGTAACCCTGTCATGACTCTGTTCCTACAATTGCAGAGATGAGACCAGCTCTCAAGGATTTCTTGTAAGTCAAAGAAAGTAAGATAATATTTGACTGAGAAAGCTTGATAAAGCAGTCTCAGTACAACTGTGTGAAATAAGACTGTCTCTGAAGTAAACCTGATAAAAGCTATTGCCATCACATATGGATCAGTTTCCTTCAATCTGTATACAAGGTAGGATGTTTCAGACAACTGTGATCTTCCCTCAGGTATAATTCACATTCCTTTTTCCTATTCCTCTGCTATACAGAAGCACTGATGCTGAGTGCCACACTATGAGTCAGCCTCACAAGGTCATTTAGCACATGAGTGTAGAAATGAAATATTTCTAAGTGTAAAATGATAAGATTCACAAGGACTTGGGGCTTTTGTAAAACCAGCAGTTGAAGAATAACTAGGTTGTTGAATTTAGTTGCCAGCTTGCAAGAATTTTAGAAGTATGTTTTAGAATTTTATTTCAGAAGCCCATTTCAGTCCCAATATGAGCAGCTGATGTAAGCTTTCACTTGCTCTGCAGTAGAGAGTACTGTCAGTTAATTTCTGCCACATGCTTGAAGAGACAGGCAAAAGAACTAGGTTCAGATTAATAAAGACATTAAAATAACAGCAATGCAATAAAAGGATTAGGTTTAGTTTAAGCAATAACAGTTTCCCAAGACGCTTCACTAAGGGTAACAATGTAGGTCTCACATGTAACAGTAACTCAGGA
The DNA here is from genome assembly GCA_017589585.1 of Phylloscopus whistleri. Classification (NCBI taxonomy): domain Eukaryota; kingdom Metazoa; phylum Chordata; class Aves; order Passeriformes; family Phylloscopidae; genus Phylloscopus; species Phylloscopus whistleri. The sequence continues at coordinate 414,132 of JADMLD010001391.1, forward strand.
TCACTTCACAACACCCTAACTTCTACAACAAAGATGGTAAGAGAAAAGTGATCCTCTTACTCAGGGTATTTTTCCTACTCATTCTCTCTGTCTTGGAGAATTTGATTCTTTGTTCCATGGAAACAAATATTCAGCAATATCTCCATATAATTTAACAATGCATAGCACTTCTAATTTTAGATTAATGTTTTACCTCAAGAAGAAAGTCTATTTTCTCTTTGCTGGGTTTCAGGAACAGTTGACAAAACTGAATATCAATTATTCGACCTTGTAATACATCACAGATCGTGTTGCACACACAGACTTTGAAACAAACTTCATCCAGAGCATCATTCCTGCATGAACACAAAACTGAAGATCACAGGATAGCTCTGACAAAGAAAGAGTGCTATCACAGTAGGTGGAAAAAAAACCTCTAAAACAATCAGTAAAGTGATAAAATTAACTATTTATGTTCATAACATTTTTTCCATATATGGCCACAGTGAGATCCAACCAAGGAGCTGGGGTGTGATATAAAAAGTAGTTTAGACTATTGCTAACAGAAATGAAGGCTGAAGTTTCTTGGATGTAAGTAGTTTGTTGTTAAAGGATTTTACATACTTTTCACAAAAAAACATAACTAACAAAAATTGCTCTTCATCATCATTGAACATGGATCTTTATTTAATGTCTCACCCTTGCTGAGCTTTTTGGAAGAGTTCTCTCAGCACTGATTGTCTGAACTGTTCAGGTAAACTGAGGGTTAGGTTATCTTCAAGGAATATCTTCACTATGTCCTGTAACAAAATCAGTTGGAATAGTCAATGCATAATGCAAAAGAACCAGACAGAAAATTATTTTATCTGGTAAAAATGATGAAACTAAGAGAAGCAGCTCGCATCCATATTTAATGCTAGAATTCACTGAACAACCAAAAAGGGAATCAAATAACAAGAAAAGTTCTCTATCATCAGAAAAATCAAAGAAAAAAACCACAAAAACCCAAAACAAACTTGCACATCTAAGTAGCAACATTCTTGGAAACCCAAAGAATTAGAATCTACCTGAAAATCCCTTATCTCAACTGGCAGGAATTATTTACCATTGTATGAAATACAAGATATTTTAATCTAATATGTACCTGATTGTGTTATATTCCTAAACACATAGGATTTAAAGCAGGATGTTAATGGTTAAATTACCATTTAAAATTTCTTAAAATCCATACCAGTTCAAATGGAATAATCCACACAGAATGATTAAAAACCCCTCAAACATATCTGGGTTTATTTAGGCATCCTACCTGATATTTGCCAGATTTCAAACAGCTGTGGATTTGACTGTATGGAGTTGCCTGTAGAGATGCATCATCAGAAGATGAGGTAAGAACTTCACAAGCTTGACAATAGCCAGCTAACCGTTCTTCATCTATGGTAAAATGGAGTGATGATGAGCCATTCTGAAAAGGAAGTGTTACAACAGATCTTAGAAGCCATTATGAAACATACATTTAATTCAGAAACACAGATTGCTGAATCACAGATTCACAATTTCCCCAAGTAACAGCAAAAGAACAAAAGAATGTGCATGTACATACATACTTTATTTAAGTAAATACTGGAGTTCTGCAGTTTTGGAAATATGAAGCAAAATAAAAAAGGAAACATACCTTACTTATAAATTACAATGTACTTTTTTAAAAGGTTAGAACACAGGCAATCTGATTTCCAAGGGGAAGTCAGATTAAAAAAAAATAGGAAGTACTGTATGGTTACCTTCCTCAAAGACACATCATCACCATGGACACAGGATGTACTGTCCAGTCAAGTTACTATTAGCATCGGGAATGTTATTTCTGCATTTTTTTGCATCAATACAATTTGTGTAAAAGAATATTCATTACAAAATGTAGAACAAAGCAGCAATATACTGCAACCAATTAATATAATTTTAAACCAGGCACAACACGAAAAAAATACTGTCAAATTCAAAACTTCAGGAAGTTTCTTTAAAAACTCTGTGTATCATCAACAGTTATAAAACTGCTAAAGAAGGAAGCAATCATTTACACAAGGGTTTGTTTACATAAGAGTTGAATACACATGCTAAAAGAACACTTGTTACCTTTGCAATCAACTCCTTTGTTTTGAAAAACTTTTCCTTAGCCTTTTCATGAACAGCTGCATTTGTAGATCCTTGTTGGAAATAGATTGCACCCAAATCATAGCAAACCTGCAAACAGCACTCATATCAAACACATGGTCTTGGACATCATGTTTTGAGTCAAGATTAAGTACTTCAGCTCAAATGTTGCATGTACTTTAAACTATTCCTACTTTTAGCTAATTTACCAACATACACTGCACATTTCAATTGCCTCCTCTTTAACTGCAATCTCAGTCTGAGTAATTCTGCACAAGCATTACAAAATTGAAGAATGATTTCCCCATAATCATTGAAAACAATGCAATAAGCTGTCCTTGTCATATAATGGGTCATTTCAGGGGATTGAGGGGGAAAAAGTGAGAGGCTGGTGGGAAGCAACAATATTAACAATGATTAAAAAAAGTTCTATTAATATAAATATATATATATATATAGCCAGTATTATTTCACTGCATTACCAAAAAAAAACAAACCCACAAACAAACAAACAAACACCCCAAAACAACACATTAGAACATTAAGAGAAAAACACTGCAATTTACCTCAAAATTATTATTTAACACCTTTTCTAAAGAAACAGATAGAAACTGAAAGCCTTAGTACAAAATGTGAGCTACCTGGCACTGGATCTCCTCTGCACTGATTTTCAGCCCAGCTGTGGAACTCTCTGTTTCTCCATTCACCATACCAGGTTCCATGGCCAATAAATCCAGAGTTCTTATAGTATGGACATAAAGATCTTTGTTTAATTTTAGTGCTCCTTCTAGAACCAGGATGGAATCAGCAGCCTGCTCCTTCAACTGTAATAGTTCAAATACATTAGAAGAATTATCCTCTTGGTTTTGAGTTTAACTCTGGGTTTAAATTAATGCTACAGTTTTAACAGTTCAGTAAAAGGATAGTTTTAAAAAAAGTCCTAACACAACTGTTCTATGCCATGTAGAACTGGCTTCTGTATTTCTTGTACAATAAAGAAATTCATATTTACGTGTAAATTCAAGGAAAAATAAGAAGGGAAGAGTCTCACCACTTTCAAAATATTTTCAGTTAGTTCCTTTTCTTGTTGAATATGATTCATACTGCAAGTTAGACACAAGAGGTGAACAATTCAGTTATAAGGCAGATCTGCAAGTTATTTCATGTTCTAGATCACAATAATTCATCCATACTTGGTTTTGCTTAACTACATTTTGAACATCATTATGTAGGACACTGACAGCTCTTATCTATCTATCTATATCTGAAATACAGAACTATCTATAATGAAAAGATAGTTTTGTAGGAGAATGTGGTTCAATAAAACAAAAAGCTGCAAAGTTACCACTGCCTTTTTTAAGATCAGATTGCTAATACCAATTCAATAACAAAACAATACTGAAGAAAGCTTCCACAGCCTCGAGTCTCATAAAGCTTCAACATTTAAATCTTCTCAAACATGTCAGGGGCAGAAGTGTGTTCACATGTTTATGTAAAAATTTTAAAGTATTTTTAAATTATTTTCCCACACAGATTTTTTTTTTTTTTTAATTCAGGATCAGACTCTGACACATACAGGACAATATAAGATTTTAGTGAAATAAGGAGTAGGAAGAGGAGTATGTTTAATCAACATATTTAACAGACTCTCTCAAACAAGTATGGTCTACTATGCTTAAGTATAATATTAACATGAAACATATGAAAAGCACCACTTAGATACCTCCAACTTTTAGAGAAATCTGTAACATAAAAGCCAGGGACAAGCTGTTACTAAAGCCTCACAGCTTCTAGAAGGCAAAATGCAAAATTGATTTTAAATTACAAATTATTGCCTAATGAAGTAAATGAAAATACTTAATTATTTCTTAAGTTATCATACACAGTGCTTCAAACTGGTGTAATAAACCATATTAAGCAAGCTACTGTAAGTTATGGATGCAAAAGAATCCAAGGAATGTACCCCATCTAAACTAGAGCATAAGCATTCTGCCACGGCTAATTGCCATCTCCCTTCCTCCCATAATTTTTTGTGCCATGACAAGGCACAGAGATTATAACCTTGACAGAGTGGAACAACAGACAAGTACATGTATCAAGAATGTCTGACAGGAAAGTGAGAACATACTTGAAATAAATCCAAGTTTTCCATGTCACAACTAGACATTTTAAGCAATTCTATGTCACTAACATGATTTAATCCACTTAGAAATTACATTCCTGATTATAAAATACCCACAACATTCAACAAGATTATATCTGTAACTTACACATTTAACTGAGGTGGACCAGGTTTCACTTGCTTTACAGGAAAACTACTTTGAACAATGGTCCTTATGGCCCTACAGGGGAAAAAATTAAGCAAAGAATGGTATTAGCCTCAGAAGTGTAACAAGCACATTACAGGCCTATTGCTAGTAGCAGTTCACCATTTCAGAAACATTACACCATTGGAATACATCCTTTACTCAAGAGCACATCTAGCAGCCAAGAAATGCTCTTATGTCCATAAAAAGCTGAAAGGTGAAGCTTTTTATATTTATAAGGAGAGAGTTCAAACCACTATCTTGACTATTCTTTTTAGGGAAGAAAACCAGCTCTAGAGAAATTTTTCAGACTCAGCTCCTTCACAATAACCTAGCAACATATCACAATATTTATGAGTATTTTAGGATTCTTTTTCCTTCTATGCATAATTATACAGACAGAAGAAAACACTGCTTTATTCTATAATAATTTTGTATTATTGTCTTGTAGTAGTTTACCATCTGTTGTAGAGTAGTATTGCCATTGCAGTGGTTGGGGGTAAGCTGGACAGATCTACATCCACATGTTTAGTTCCTGGGGGAACTTTGCTGATACACAGAAGTTCATTCAGCAGCATGTTCAATACAGGAACAGACAAGCTATTAAAAAATGAAAGAGAGAGAATCAGACACTTCATAGAGTAAATCTATTTAGGGAATGTTAAACAATATACACTACTATTCACTACTGGACTACTACTTAACATTACATGGATGTTTACAAAGCATTTGAGATCAGGTATGTAAAGCAGTTCCCAGTATTAGCTGCATAAATTAAGCCCAAGTAGTGCCCTGACAGCTGCACTACTCCTCTGCACCACTGCTTACCCCACACAGGCACCATACCAGAATAATCCAGTCACCTGTAACAGCATGACCCAGCTAATAAGAAGTTCTTTCAAAGCAACTCTAGATCATACTCCCTGAAGGTACACAACCCCATTTCCACCACAAATGAAATTTCACACACATAAAGTGAACAGTGAAGTTAAGACTAGGAACTTTTTGAATAGAGATCAGTAAAATACACATTAGCTGGGACAGAACTCTAATAAAATGAGAAGACATGCAGGCTGCACTGAACTACTCCAAGCTTTTTTTGATATAATTTAACACAACTAAAATATTATTACTAATTTAGACATAATTTGAAATTAAATCAGCTACTGCCAAAGTACCTTTGATCGTGTGAAAAATTTGCATTCTTTGCAACCAGTATTGAAAACAACCAGTGAAACTACACTTTCAGCACCTAAAGCCAGGATTTCTGTTTAACACATTTTAGGTCTTGTGTTCTACAAGGAGCGGCTGAGGGAGCTGGGGGTGTTTAGCCAGAAGAAAAGAAGGCTCAGAGGGGACCTTATCACTCTCTACAACTCCCCAAAAGGAGGTTGTAGCAAGTAGGTGGTCAGTCTCTTCTCCCAGGCAAGTGACAGGACGAGAGGAAATGGCCTCAGGTTGTGCCAGGTGAGGTTCAGATTGAATTTTAGGACAGGTTTTTCACCAAATGGGTGGTCAGGCACTGGAACAGGCTGCCTAGGGAAATGGTTGAGTCACCATCATACCCTGAAGGTATTTCAGTTATATGCAGATGTGGCACTAAGGGACATGGTTTAGTGGTGGACTTGGCAGTGTCAGATTAACAGTTGGCCTCGATGATCTTAAAGCTCCTTTTCAGCCTAAATGACTCTACACTTCCATGCAAATTAGAACCAGGGCAATTATTGCCCCCTTAAGATTTTAAATTAAATTTCAGATAAAGGGGGCAAGAGACCTATGTGAATGAATAAGGAAATCCTGCCATTACCTAAGTGTAAACAGGAAGCCAAGTGTAAGTAAGAATCACCTGGACACAGTCCTGTGCCATGTGTTCTGGGATGACCCTGCTTGAGCAGGGAGGTTGGATCAGATGACCCACTGTGGCTCTTCCCAACCATACCCAGGCTGTGATTCTGTGAAGTGCAGCCCCCTAACATGCACAGCACTGCCAAAGTGAAGTAGTTCCCAACTGCTCTAGCTCATCAGACCATTCTTCAGCTGAAATTTCCAAAGGAGAGATGCAAAGCTGGGGTTTGTCTATATGAACCACAGTCATTTCAGTGACCTAGGAGCTCTTCACATCAACAAAAGTGGAGAAAGACCTCCAATTTCGAGCATGTTAGAATGAGGAATCTTAGGCTGAAGTATGAAGAAAACATAACTTCCAACTCATCTTTATGCAGTTTACATGTACATATCTTAATGTCTAAGACATGCTATTTTTCCTCTCTAAATAGTATTGATTTGTTCAGACATGCTGCCTTTATCAAAACCCTTTCCTCACTTAGAGATAAAACTTGACTTCAGTTGTCACATCCAAGAGGGAGCAAGACAGATTTCAATTTTTTTAAAAAAAATCTCAAGCCACTTAAATTTAGTAAACTTAGCATGAAGATGTACAAACTATACCTTTTTTCTAATACATCCAAATCCCACTTCAGATGAGCAGCAACTTTGAGAGCAAGAAGCTTTAGAATGCGGTTTCTTTTGTTATCAGGTGGTGGCTGGACTTGGTTCTGTTCGTTCACTGATGGTTTTGAAGCTTGTTCCAAGAACTGAACAATCAACTGCACAGGTGGCGGGTCTGCAAAAATACACAGCCACTCCTCAAATTCTTTGTAAGCCCAGAAATTGATTTTTTTTTCCCCAGCTACGAACACTGTCCTTTTATCCTTGGTGTTTATAGTGCTGACATTGTTACCTGGTAGATTCTAACTCCAAATGGTGTCCTGCATGTGCTGAATTAAATGAGATTATTAACATATCTTTCCTTAATGTTAAAGTTCACTTGACTGCAGTAACCACACTCTTACACTTTTATTTATTTTTACTATTTTGTATTAATGATGTTTTGATACTTCCATCTACTGAAAATAAATGAAATTAAATCACAAGTGAATTGTTGTAAAAACTCTGTATCTACTTCTCCTCTGCACATAAAGTATATTGACAAGCAATTGCTGGTACTTCTGAATACATTTACAAAATGCTTCCAGATTGGTTAAAAAAACAGCATCAAAAAAAGCAGCCAATAAGATAGCCAATACCTTTGAGGTCTTTTGAAAAAAAGAGGCCAAATCACAACTATTACACTCTCGCTGAATTTTGTGAAACATAAACCAAGTATTATCAATTTACTTAATCAATTACAAAATAGAGTATAAAATATAAGCGTAGATCGAAGCATAATATCTAAGCTAGATTATGCTTAAATTTACTTTTTATATGCACTGTACAAAGTTATTTCATTATATAAGCGCAGAGACTTTTAAAGCATGAATTTTCTTGAAAACTTTGGAACGTAGGATAAATACATTGGCAACACTGGCCCAGGTTTTCCTGTTTCCTCCACCTCCTCGCAGAATTCGGGTACTGAAAAAGATAACTACTACTTATGACTGTCAAAAGATCAAGTAATTTTAAAAATGGTCACTTTCTTATAATACATCAGACGAGATTTTTATTTATTCCAGGTCCAGAGAGCAATGTCAGCACTGAGCCTTTCGGAGGACCTCAGCTTCTGCCATTAACAAGACTCCAATGGGAGAAAACCAGCTGAGAACTGCAATGACGTTCACCAGCAGCACTTCCCACCGAACAAACTACAACACTTCCGCACACAACATAAACATATGCGAAAGGAAAAGCGATCTACCAGACAAAAAAAAGACAGAGAAATGAAGTTATTAAATAGGAAAGGTAACGTGAAATGAGAAAAAAACGCGTTGTTGCCGGCGGTAAATGCCTCCGCACAGCCGCAGGCAGTGCCCGGCTCCCTCGGCCCCACTCCCAGCACTGCAGCAGCACCGCAGCGCCTCCCGCACCGACGGCTCGCAGCGCCCCGAACGATCCTGCCCGGGGAGGGGCCGGGGAGCGGCGCCGGGCCCAAGCCGAGGCCGCGGGGAGGCGGTGGCCCGCAGGGCACGCACCGGGAGAGGGCTTCTGCAGGTGCTGCTCCAGCAGCGCCTCTTCCAGCACGAACTCGAACCACGACGTCTGCGGCGGCGTGCATGGCCGGCTGGAGGTGGCGGCCTCCCGGTCGGCCGCCTCCGCGCTCATGCCGGCCGCGGAGCAGGGACCCCCGCACGAACCCCGAGCACCGCGGCCACCGAGCGCTGCACAAGATGGCCGCCGGCCCCGCCCCCTCGCAGGCGGCCCGGGCAGGGCGCCGCCCCGATGGGGCAGCCCTGAGGAGCGGCCGCGGGTTCGCGGCTGGGCGCCTCTCTGCAGCCCCTCAGCCGGGCGGGCCTGCCTCCCTCATGGACTCGGTGGTTTGCTTTCCGAAATCGCTAGTTCGATGCATATCCCCTGCCACCCCCCGCAGCCGTCCCTCTGCCTTTGCGTCCACCGCGGTCCTGTCTCGGCAGGGCGTCCCCTGTGAGCGCTCCGGCCGATAAATGGCTCACCCTCCATGCTCCTGCCCATGCACACCCTAATGCCTCATGAAATTAGGACCTTGGTCCACGGAGGCAGATTTAAATCATGGAATCATAGAATGTTAAGGTGTTGGAATGCACCTTAAGGATCATCTAGACCCAACCACCCCTGCTATGGACAGACACCTCCCAGCAGACCAGGTTGCTCAGAGCCCCATCCAGCCTGGCCTTGAACGCTTCCAGGGCTGGGACATCCACAGCTTCTCTGGGCAGCCTGCTCCAGTGTTTCACCACCCTCACAGCTGATGGGAAAGATGGGTGCTAATGTCTTCACAAATGATTCGATGAGGAGATGATTTAGGAGATTTAGGAGAAATGGGTCTTTGAAATGGTTCTCTAGGCTCATCGAGCTGCACTGGTTTGTGACAGAGCCCTGGCATTTTGACCAGACATTTTGAATTCCTGAACTTTAGCGTATTAGGAGAAATAGGTCTGTGAAGTCTATTGCAAAGCTCAGATGGTCTGAACTTTTGGTGTATCCACAGAACCCAGACAGTCTTAACTTCTGAACTTTAGGGGGAAATGACAATACATGTTTTGGGGGGAATATGTGGTAGGCATTTTGGGAAGGCTGTACCTTCCTGGTACCTCAGCCAATGGGGAAACGAAGAGGGCAACATGTGGTCGGGAGTTTGGGATAAAAGCAGCAGCATCCTCTGAAACCTTAAGAGAGACCCCATGAAGGATTGGCCTGGTGGACTCTCTACCTTTAACAGAATAAAATTGCAGGACTCCTCTGCCTCCTTTATAGACTTTGGCTTTTAATAGCATGGCTTTTATGTACATAGTTAAGAAATTTTTTCCTAACCTAATATTTAACCTAAATTTCCCCTCTTTCCATTTGTAACCACTCCTTATGCTATAACTACGGTTCCTGACAGAGAACCCCTCTCCAGCTTTCCTGTAGGCTTGCTTCAGGTACTGAAAGGCTGCTATGAGGTCTCCACACAACCTACTCTTCTCCAGGCTGAACAGCTCCGACTTTCTCAGCCTGTCTTCAGCGTAGCAGGAGTGCTCCTGTCCTCTTATCAACTTCATGGCCCTCCTCTGGACTTGCTCCAACAGCTCCGTGTCCGTCTTATGAATGAAGTGGCAGAGGAGCTACTCTTTCAGCAGTAACAACTTCAATGTCATGAAGGTGTCAGTATTTGCATAGTCCATGTCGGACTGTGCCACTCTCTCAACTGCAACTAGCCAGGATCTGGTTCTGAAGCTTTTTGGGTATCCCTGTTCTGAGAATGTAGATGTCCTGCAGGATGACTAGCAGAAACTTTTATCTATTTCAGTAACTGGCTGAATTTCTCTAGTGTTTTACCAAGAGCAGGGTTCACAAAGGCTGCACGGGAGGTCTGCAATGCAGATATATGATTAGATACAATAATATTACAGTACTAGAAAAGTTTTTCACCCGAAGGGTTGTTTGGCAGTGGAATGGGCTACCCAGGGAAGTGGTTGCAGCACCAAGCCTGACAGTTCAAGAAGTGTTTGGACCATGCCTTCAGGTAAATGGTGTGACTCTTGGGGCTGTCCTGTGTCTCAGCTATAAGCATTCTGCATTTTGCTACGAGTGACCCAAGGAGATAGAGGAAAGTTCTTCTTTCTCATCTTCCACGAGTACAGAAGTCCATTACGTGTCCTAAGTTCAATGCAATTTTTCTTCTGTCATGCATATTACTTTGTGTGTTCAGTTATTTGAGGGAAAATATTAACTATTACTTCAGCTTTCCTGAGTTATTGTTTAATGCATCCATATGTAAAATATCCAGTTTCAGAATATGAATTACAAAATAATCCTCAAGGAGATCATAGTCTGTTAGCATGATTTGTAGCACATTGTTCAAATTAGTCTCTTTTGGAGGAGACAGTTTAATAACAGTAAGCTTTACTAGATACCAAGTTCAGAAAAGCCAACTTAATAAAGAGCAATAAAATTGTATATCCACTTCATGAAAATATTGTGAGAATTCAACACCTGGAAGAGTCACCTTACTGAAGTTCCGTGGCTCAGCAGTTTTCATTTGCAGCAAGAGTATATGTAATATCCCTTGGTGTAAGAAATGTTGTTTCTTACCAAACTACACATATATCACTAGAAAGGAGGGAAAATTTACATTAAATGAGATGTGGCTGTATGTTAATATATCCATCATATTTATTTTTTATGACTTTGTAAGAATGATCAGTGCCCAGGCATGTGAGGTTTTGGCATGAAGGAGTGGCTCATAGTGACTCGTTCTCCAAATCTTTCTAATAAATACTACTAATTTAGTATCATTGGTACAAATAATTTTATGAAATGAATGCAAATTGTTTTATTCAGTTCACATGGCACTTTTGTTCAAACAATTTTTGATGTAAACTGTTTGTTCTAATAGTATCAAAATCTTCCTTCTAGGTACAAAACTAATTTACATTTGCATTCTTTATGCCAAGTAAAATGATGAAGAGTGATGAAAGATCTAATTTTAAGACATTAATTGTAAATCAAAGCAAGTGTCAAGACTGATAAAAACAAATGTTGAGTATCATGGTAATTAAAAAATCCCACTGAGTTGAAGATGGTTTAAAAACCCTTGGCTCTTCAAAGCACTCTGTAAGCACCTATTAACATTCACACATCACCCCATCTTTGGGAGCTGCCCCACTTTAGAGAGGTTAAGGGAGAAAGGGAAAGAACAAGGTGATTTACCCATGGTCACAGAGGTGAGTGTTCAAGTCCATGTCAGATTGCAGAAGCTCCTGATTCCCTTTTTTTCCATACTAAAACCAGTCATTTTTTTGGAGAGCAGGAGGAGGCAAAGGAGTAGAGGCTAGGTTTCCCATGCTTTCTGTTTTGAGGATCCCAATTTTTACAATGACTGTCCCGATTGAAAGAATTCGGTTCCAACTTTTGCCTGGATGCCCTTCTAGCTTGTCTTCACACCTGCTATCAGCTCTTCTGTTTTCCAGCTGCACACTCTGAAGAAGGGTTCCATGTGAAAAGCAAAGTTGGACATAAAAATTTACTGAACAGAAACTTCTTCCAGGTCTCATAACTGCCTTTAAGAGTGTAAAATTGTCACAAAGTCAGGTTCATGGATGAGATCTTGCTACTCTTTTCCCCTTGGTAATTAGAAAAAAGGGTCAGACAGAAAAAGTCCCACAGAGTTGAGCAGCCTGTAACAGTAAGTGAAGTGGTGTGTGTCATGTCATAGAAGAGCAGAGTTTAGGAGGATAAAACAAAAGCTGACAAGAAACCAGAAATTGTAAATATTTTATATTTAACATTGGTAATAATTATTTTACAGTCTAAAATTAATTCAATTTTAAAAAAGAATGTCCTATGCATTGTTACCCACCTGATAGGTTTCATATAAATACTAGGGAGAAAATAATTCAAGTTCTTGCATCCAGGATAATTCTAGTAAGCCACTGTGGTCTACACAAATTAAAAAAAAAGGATATTATAATACTATTCTATAGAAATCCTACATTCTGAAGTTTTCAAGAAAAGTCATGCTTTAAAAGTCTTTGCACTTATATAATGAAATAACTGTACAGTGCATATAAAAAGATCATTCAAATAAAAACTCCTGGGAAAAGTGAGTATATCATGCTATTGTAACTAAAAACTTGCATCACATAAGTTACTTGATGTAACTTATATATAAAAAAGGGCATTTTTAAAAGTAGTGTCCATATGTCATGACAATGTGTCAAGTTCCTTTAACTCCGGTTACAAATTTTCATTTGAGACTGCATAGAGTTCTTTAAGCTTCTCAAACTTTGACCCCCACTCTTGGAGGCAATCGTAATCTAGATCTTCATCCCCACTGATGGAATCTAGTGAGCTAAGGCTCCCTGCTAGAGAGCATTGCCCTTCCAAGCAGTAAAAGTGAATAGTGTCAGCTGGAAGACTCTTTAGATCGTTGTCTGCATCCCGTATGATTTGAGAAACATATTCCTTGAAGTCTGGGATGCTGGTAACAGCTGATATTGATTGCTTTTGATGTGCATGTTTTGGGAGTGAGTCTCTTATTGGGCCAGTTGGTGTCCTGGAGTGTGGAGCAGCTGCTCGCAAAGAGGAGTGGGGAATTTTGCGGAGAGGTTTCTTCAGTTCATCTATATTGTAGGCATTCTGGAAACAAAGAGAATGTAATTATCAGAGAGAAACAACTCAAGAGGAAACTGATTCAAAAAATGTTTTGCAACACAAGGCAACACAAGACTAAATTCTGTGAGTTTTCTACAAGCTGAAGAAGAGAGTGCCTAGCTCAGAGGACTAAGTTCAGATCATACCAAATTCCTTTGTGTAATGATAGTTTTCAGCTAAAGCAACAATGATGTGTCCAGAGCAGCTCCCTTGAAAGTAGGCACACATGGCCAGCATCATTAAAGGTACAGACTGGGTTGAAACAGAAGCCTCCCACTTAAGAGGACTTCAGATTAAAAAAAAAAAAAAAAAAGAAGAAGAAAAAAGCCAAATTGATAATAAGTTAACTAAAAGGTCTGGGAAAGGAAAGTGAGGAGAGGTTGGATTTGCAAAGCTGGATTGAAGCTGCATCATACCTGGTCACGTTCTCCACCTCCTTCTTCGTTATAATTGAAGACATTTTCTCTAACATCCTCCCAGCTTTCACGCTCTTCAGGAATGTGGTAAATTCCTCCTTTCCGAAACCCTGAACTTCCCCACTGACTCCACACTGTGTAGGAAACCAAGAGTGCTTGAAGAAATAAAGACACATATTTGTTACATGAGATATGGCAATATATGTTGCATGACAAACAAGCAGTTATATAATTCCTGAGATATTAAATCAACTCTTAATTTGACAACTAAATTTGCAGGTAAGAAATGAGTATTGTTAATATATAAACAACTTAAATTCATGAATGTAAAGAATAATCTATGTATATTACATCATAAACTTCATTAAAAGGGTATTTTACTTACCTAAAGGAATCCATTTAAATGGAAGGCATTTTGGCCAATCTCTGGCCTTTCACCAATCCTGAGTAAATAAGATACCCAAAGTAAGTAAACCACTGTTTTAATGAAGGTTACAAGTGTAATATAATTATGGAGTCTGCTATTATGAGCTATGTATGCAGTTTATCAACATTAACATAGTTTTATGTTATTAATTTTTCAGCCTAAGTGCAGCTGAAAAAGGACACACTGTGAACATCTCTCTCTGCCCCCACTTTAAATGAGGCTTGCCTTTTAAGACCATGAACTTTCTAGATGAGCTCTTCCTTCCTGATATGTGAAAAGCATATGTAGCTGTAGTTCCTACCTACTACAAGTGTAAGGGCTCAGAGCAGGTGGGAGTTTCAAATGGATGTGGCTGCACACAAAGTTGCAAAGATGCAAAGCTCTTACTTAAGAAGGATTGAAAGTAAGTGACTCTGGAAGTCTTTGCTTGAACTGTCTCCAAAGCAAGTAAACTGTAACTAGGTGCTGTTGTCTGTCTCTTAGCATCCTCAAATAGTGATCTCCAGAAAAGGCAAAACACTGATCACAACACTCAAAGGTAAAGCAGACTTAATTCAGTGGAACAAGGTACAAGATTAAAAATAATGAAAAAGGGTACATGAGCTCCTACCTAGGAAGACAAGGAGGCACATGCTGATTGCCAGAATAGAGCCAGAACTTAGTCCAACAGGTCTTGCAGCCTTCACCTGGCTAATTTCACACCATCTTCCCTTGTAACCTTCAGGGCACTGGCAGATAGTCTTGTCTTGGGATTGAGCCACACAGGTGCCCCCATTCCTACAGGTCCAGTGTCCACAAGGGGATGAGGTACAGTGTCTGAGCCCTGTAAGGGTGTCAGTCACTTCTACTTTCCCAGCTGGGCACCTGAACAACCAAAGCAGATGATATCTCATAGGCAAGCAAAGCATCTGAAGCTGTATGTTGCTTTGTGCAAAGCTTGTTACTGTTTCTTTTAAGTGAAGTTTAATTATTTTCAAGCAAACCACAAATCCACACCGAAGGTTTGAAATACATGAAAAGTCTAACTTAGTGAGCTAGTGGACTTATGAAAACATGAACACGTGTTCTGGTTTCCTGATCCAAAGATATGCAGAAGAGCTTCACTCTTTCCTTAGAAGTGAGAGCCATCACTTTCTGACTAACCCTTTTTCTACATCCATGTTCTAATTAAAGCCGCTAAAAGAAGATGATCAAGCTGATATCAATAGGAAAAGATCTAGCAAGCACGTGGTGTAAGTTTAGTAATGTTCTTTTGGACCCAGGGAAGAAATGTCATTGACCTTCTCAGAACGACTCGTCTTGTCTTTTAGGATTGATTTCTTCTTGGTTGTAATTGGAGAGGCCCTGGTGGTATAGTGTGGGGTCACTGACCTTCTTTCTGCAATCCAAAGAAGAAATCCTACTGAAAAAATGGTGGAGACTTCATATTGTTCTTTCAGAAGCAGTCTGAGGAATGGAGTGTCCCCAGGCACACTTAAAACCATCTCACAGCCTCTTTTAGCAAAGAATCACTGTACTTCAGAACTGCCAAATTTTGTCTGAATTTCAAGAATTCAAGTGACTGCTCCTCTCAGCATGTGTTTATGTTTGGGTTTTTAAAACAGAAATGCCCGTATTTTGATTTGCATATTTTAATAAATATTTTTAATTTTTTTCTTTAAATAGTGGATCTTCTCCAAGAAACTAACAGTATAGGATAAGAGCTGTTGGGGTTTGGATCTGGCCCTGGGAAGCCAACTTTAGAATATAGTTTTGTGACAATCTAATTTTGAAAGTCTCATACATAATTGTTTCATACAAATTATGATTAATTTCAACTTCTTTACAGGAAATATATGTAAATATGTATTGTATTTGCAATATTAAAATATATATTTATAAAATATATATATCTTTTATATACATATATGTATATATTGATGTGTCTATATGTCTTGGGTTGCAATATTTAACCAAAATTTTATTTTCCATCTGTTGAAACTGGTTGAGGAGGTGTTTTTCTTTATCTCTTGTATAACCCATTCCTCATAACTCCAGAGTGGAGGGGGCAGGTGCCTTCTGATAACGGTCCAGCTGTTAAAACCAGGTGGGACAGTGTTCTTTATCTCTTCCATGACCCATCCTCCCTCCAGGAGATATCTTCTAGGGCCATTAAGTCTCACCACATGACTGATAAAATTAGATCATCCCATTGTGAGATGCTCCAACCAGTCGGAGTAGCCAAGAATTCCTACCTGGATAAAAGATGAGATTCAGAACAGCAGAGCAGCTGGTTTTCCACTGGATTCCCAGAGGGAGACCCATCTTGCCACCACTGGACCCTTCTACAGGATCATCTCTACTCCAACAGAACCACATCTGTTTCTCCAGGAGGATTTATTTAGACTGCTCCCAACACCCTGACCAACAGGGTGTCAGGTTGCATTCTGACTCTGTCAGTGTTTCTAGGATTTTTTGTTGTTGTTTGCTTGGGTTTTTTTCTTGTACTACTGCATTTGTATTTTTCAATATTCCTAGTAAAGAACTGTTATTCCTATTCCCACATCTTTGCCTGAAAGCCCTTAATTGCAAAATTATAATAATTTGGAGGGAAGGGGTTTACATTCTCCATTCCAAGGGAAGTTTTGGCTTTTCCCTAGCAGACATCTGTTTTTCCAAACCAAGACAGATTTTGGTGCCCAACGTGAGGCTCAAGGGCACTGAGAGAAGAAGGAGTAACAGTTCTTGAGGGACCTAATTTCTTGTGCACTGGATATAGAAACCTCATTAGGTAGCATCATGTGGTCTAGCTTTCCCTGGTTTCGGTGGCACGTGGTTGTGGCTGTATTTCTGCCATTTGGTGGCCCTTATCTAAACATGGGCCCTATAACTAAGGCTACTGTGGCTGGCATCCAGTTTGCTTTATGGGTTAATAAAGTGAGGAATTCATTGTTAACTTCCTCTGGAAGGCAGGCACATGGATTCAGAGCTATCACACACTAACTGTGGTTTTGGGGTTGCTTTAATAATGGTACCTAATATGAGGAAATACAGTACACACACATACTGTCTATATAAGACTATAAGTGTATAGATACACTATATTAGTATTTTCATGCAGAGGACAGACCAAAGCTTTTGCAATCCACCTTTTATCAAAGGACACTTCATTTTCTCACTGGCCTTCTGGTGATCTTCTCACCATGGAAAAAAAAGATGGAGTAATTAGGTTCCATACCAGACTTGCAGAAAAGGGCAAGTCTGGTCCATGATAGGAGATGAGATGGAGAAAAGGATTTGTCCTTGGAATGGCTCTCTGGCCAGCAGCCACAGGGAATTTCACTGTTAGAAGCAAGTTGCCTGGTCAAAGTTGGAAAGAAAGAGTTTCCCAGCCATCCCTGGATGAAAACAAAACCTTCACGTACCGGCATTCATATTTTCTCCAAAGGTCTACACAAAGGAAAGGGCTGTAACAGGGCTGGCTGCTACAGGCACTGGAATGGCATCCCATGGTGACCCCTTGCCGCCTCAGAATCAATCCAAACTCTGTGCTTCTGCCTTCCACGAGGAGCAGCTGACCGTCCAGCTGGACATCACGCATACAACCTGCAACAACGCAGAGGAGCATGCACAGAAGTACATTAAGTTAGCTACTTCCCCACCTCAAGCCTTGCCCCCCGCACATAAGCAGGAGAACTTGGAACATTGCAGAAAACTTAAAACATGGTTTAAAAATATCCTTATGCTCCTCAGTTTTATTTTAGGAGAGCTGCAGAACATGTGTCTATTGTGCTCTGGTCAATCTACAGGTTGACAATACTTCTCTAGGAGAGCTGCACTGTACGAATACCACAGCTCAGCAGAACTTTGCTATGAATCAGAATACCTCCAGTAAATTAATTTAGATTTAAGATATAATCTTAAAAGAGGGGCTGAATAAAAAGCAACGGAATGGAAAAAGCTGTTTTCTTGTTGAACCACAATCTCAAAGTCTCAGCACTCAACCCCAGGAAAGGGAGAGAGCACTACAAATTGCCTTGCAATTCTTTCTCCTCCTGCCAAGAGCTGTTTTCCCCGTTCCTTAAATCCTTCCGAGGCAAGGGCCCCTGCCCCTGACAGAGGGTTTGGAATGAGATGATCTTTAAGATCTCTTCCAACCCATTCTCTGAAACAAAAAGCTGCTATTTTTTTAATATTTACAGGAAATCTCATTTCTTTACTAGAACCAGATACAATGGCCCATAGGGTTGCACATTTAATTCCCCAGTAAAGGAAGGACATAGTAGTCCATATAGGAATTGTTCCCTGGGTTTGAGACTATCCAATACACTCAAAGATGCCATTTTCAGGCTTTCATTCCCCCCTATAAGGAATCCATCATATCACTTACCTTGGAAATCACTCTCTGAATGACTGGGAAGGCGGTTTCCTAGCACGATGCTTGTCCAATCCATTTCAAACCATCTATTCATACCCAAGACAGAGGTGACTTCTTGGTCACCTCCACCACTGTTAACACGCAGAGTAAATTCATTGTTGTAGCGCTCCATGGTCAGAAGAACCCACTGGCCATTGTTTATACGTAATGTTCTCATTCTCAAAGAGTGATTTTTGTCCCCCAAACTGAAGTTAACACTAAAGAAACCCTCAATCACCTAGAAGAAGATGATAAAGACCTTTAATAACAGAAACGCACTTCTAAAGGTTATTACACAGTCCTGCCTCAAGAAATGGATGTGAGTTTTTAAAATGGAAATGGCACTCTTGTTTTTAAGTGCTTTATTTCCAGATAAAAGTTACCACAAGAAAACTACATGTGCAGGAATTATCAACTCTTCTTTTTACAGACCACTCTTCTAACTCAGATGAACTCTTTAATCAGTCTTCTCCCTGCTGATATCTACCTCTTAAATCTTCCCAGCTGACCATTCTGTTTCAATTAGAATAATTAGCCTCTCTCTAGCTAGTATAGTCCAGACAGCTTTTTTTCAACAGCAACAAAGGTGTAGAGGCAATTTTTACAGACAGGGAGAGATAGAAGCCAAGGGAAAAAGCAAGCAGGACAAGCAGAACAATCTTCTTCATCCACATGCATCACATGGACATTTTACAGGCAGTGCAAACAAGAATTCATGCCATGAAAGAGTAATACTGAGAAGGACAACACAAATAAGAGTAGTTACCCTCATATGGAAAATTCTTGCTCATCTATTATAGAACAGATGTTTTTAATCAGAAACTGCATCTTTTTCTCTCACTGTGGTATCCCATGACAAATTAAGAGCAGTCAAGCAGAACAGCTCGGCTCACCTCCAGTCGGATGTGTCCATTCCCATCTGCAGAGGCCAGGCTGAGCAGGGTGCTGTGGGAGATCCGGGTGCGCACCATCAGCTGGATCCGAGTGCTTCGAGTGCTGAGGGTGCTCCTTGGCTCGTAGTGGATCCAGCTGTCTCTTCCGAAAGCCCATTCTGGAAGAACTGGGCACAGCACACAAAATCAAAGTGAAAACCTCAGAAATGGCTGCTCCCTCAGATTTCTGCTCTTTGAGAATTTACTAGCTCTGAATGTCAGAGTTTTAGTTCTTAAGGAATTTTGGCAATACAACGAAGCATCATGGAAAGCAACCTCTGTACCACTTCAAAGGGAATTAAGAGAAAACCAACAAATCAAGGATTCAGAATTTAGGCAGGAAAGGGACAATTAGATACTATCTCTTGCAGTCTGCCTGTTACAAGCTATATGTTCTACCCAATCACCCCCTACACTGTGCCCAAATAACTTTTTTTTCAAATCTGAAACGTATTTTCCAGTAAAGTAGCTCATGTTGATCTGAAAAATAGAAAAACCGAACAGCTCCCCAAAAAAAAACAACCAAAGAAAAGAATCAAATGTTTATTTCAGTAGTTTAGTCCCATGGTTAAAACCCCCATTGTTAGAAAATATGCACTTCCCATTTCAGCTGGCACAGGAGAAAGCCTCAGGGAAGGCACAGGATTTTTTTTAACTACAAAGTTTAAAAAAGGGAGATTAAGTTATAGTTTACTATTATAACTAGGGAAAATGCACTGAAATTATTTGTTTCCCTATCCCTCTGAGGAACCCAGGGTCCAGCACAGAGTTTGATGAAGTTGCACTGCACGCTTCTGTGGAAATCAAACACCACTAAACTACCCAGGCCCTGGTGCTCTTGCAGAGAAGGCACCTATTTCAGTCTTATTAGCTGTCAGCAATTCTAAATCTGTTTTGGGCCAAGCTTAGTTGAAAACAAGAAATTTCTTTTCACCAAATAAAGAGATAGTTAAGTTAGTTAATAGATGGGACAGATGCTGGGTCACCAACAGCTTGTGAGATGTCAGTGTCATGCAGTAGAAGTCCAGAGTACCCAGCTCATCCTGGGGCATTTCATTTGGTTCCCAGGACATGAAATATCAAATAATCAGGAGACTTAATTTCTGCATTCTCTTTTCCTTTCACTGTTTGTCTTTTCTCTTTCCTTTCTTGAAGCATGTTTTCTTTTCTCCTCTAGCTTTCCCCCCCTCCCCCCGCCCCCATTATTGTTCCTAACCCTGTTTTCTCTTTTTCAGTGTCTCTGCAGCTACAGGCTGTAGCTGATGAGCAGGCATGGGTTTCCCTGGGATGCTCCAGTGACTCCTGTCCCCAGCTGTCTGCTCCTTGCTGTGAGCATGTCACAGTCCTTCAGAAAGCACCAGCTGCACACCAGAATTTTGCAGCCCAATACATTAGAAGAAGCTGGTGCCAAAGTTTTTCTGTTACATAAGGATATGGCTTACGGATTTTGAACAATTACTTTCTGAGCCCTTGGTTTGTCCCACAGTAATGAGGGGTAGAACCAATACAGCAGCTGGGCTTGTGAAGCAGCATTTCAAAATAATGCAAAACAGAGTAGGATTTGAATTCAGGCAGGTGTTTATAAACCAGTACCATCTGTCTGTAATACAAATAGCTTAACTATATTAACCAGTTCTGTGGTCGTTATGAGCACCTTAAAAAGTGAATGCTCCAGGCCTAGACCATGCCAGTTACAATTCCAGTCCTCCCTGTCATTGGACAGACAGGGCTTCCACTGAATATTTCCTGTCACAATTTTAAGTGTTGTGTGGCAGATGGAGAAAGAAGAGAGCACTGGCTGCCTGCATAGGGTATTATTTTTCTGTATACAAGAAGGAAAATTGAGTGCATTGAGCTGAAAGGATATGTGCAATGCACCATTGTCCTGTTCATTTATTCCAACATACTGATCTAACACTAGCTTGCAATCACTCCTTTCCAGCTGCTCACTGCTGCTCATCCTCACCTGCAGCTCACTCAAACTACAGGACTGAGTGGGATAATTCTCTTCCAACAAAAGCCCCCAGAGCTTTGGGGCACTGGTGCTCTTTACAGACTGTTATGATCAATCACATCGTTTGTACCTTGTACCTAGAGGCAGGTAAAGTCCTAATGAACACCTGTCACTCACTTCTGATTCCTGCTTGGCTGATGAAGGTTTTAAGATAGAGGGCACAGAGCCAACTTCAAGTGTATATCTCCTGTACCCTGAACATGGCTGTGGGCTACTAGGAGTTAAATAATTTATTTCCTATGTTTTTGAATTGTGCTAAAATTTTTCACTTTGATACAACACCTCTGAGGTTTTCATTATGCACCGTGGGAAGCTTCTGTTCTCTGAAACATATTTCATGCTGACTTTGTATAGGATAATACATTTGTTGCAGCCAGCCTGATATTATGCCCCCATGTACACCCACTGCTGTGGTCTAGGCACATTGCTCAACTTGCAATTCATTCTAATGACAGATGCAAATGCAACTATCTCCATTTTATAAATGGGAAATGGGGCCTGAAGATAACAAGAGGGTTACGCCCACAGGTTTCACATGTTCATTAAACTTCATTTTGTGATCAGCATGAGCAGAGGGAAAAGGCACAATGCACAATATTTCCCCTTTCATCACTGAGAAATAAGATAGTGATAAAAAGGACAAAACAACCATTTCCCTACCCTGCAAAATAAAGCCACTCTTAACGTAACCCTCATCTGTGACATTATCTTTATTTAACAAGAGTAAGGAGGATCTTTACATCTTTGAATATCTAAATCATTCCCAGAGTACAGCATGGTGTTATTATTCTATTCAGTTCGAAGTCATGGCAGTATGACTTTGAACATTGGAACAGTGTCTCTGATGCTGTTCCCACAGCTCCTCACCACACATTTTTCCCTAGAACTTGCAGTACCTTTTTCACATGCCAATCCAGCATATCCTGGGGAACAGTCACAGCGAAAGAAATCCCAGCCACTAACACACTTGCCATGGGTGCCACAGGAGGCCATCCCACCACTCTGACACATTTCATCCATAAGGACACAGCCAGGAGCACTGTTCAGGGACTCTGCAGGGTGCTCCAAATCATAGACCTGGAAAAGGTCAAAGAAAACCATCACAGCAGGTGCCTGAACAATTACCAGCAGTAAACCCAAATCTGGTCTTTGTGGCCCTACCTTGCTATCAACGATGAGATTGCGTATGCAGCCCACAAACCCTCTGAAGTGCCTTTGTGAGTTGTGGTAAGGCAAAGTCTTAACTCCACCCAGCTGCAGGGGCTGGTGGCCACTGAAGAGCTTACCCATGCTGAAGAGGAGGCAGGGAAAGAAAGAATTAGTGGCATGCAAAATACAGCAGCTTGGCTGATTTCACCGCCCCACTCCCACCTTTTTCTGTAGCTTTTTTGAGTAGTTGTGTTTCAAATTTTATTTTGGGGGGTATTTTTTTCCCTTTTTGGCGTTGTTTGGTTGGTTTTGTGAGTTTTTGTTTTTTGTTTTTGGTTTTTGGTTTTTTTTTTTTTTTACCTTTGAGATCCTACAATCTCTCCAGAGGCTTCACAGGCAGACAGATCCATTTGGGAAATCTTCTTAGTGACACTGACATTGTCTCTAACTGGGACATTCACACAGTTGTCAAGAATCAGCTTCACTTCCTAGAAAAAGGCATTATTTAAAACAATTATATCCAGAGACATGTATATATTTTAATTACATATTTTCTTTCACTTAGCAGAAGGTAGAATAGTAACTAGCAATTACAATGCAATTACAATTTATTTGTTAAAATAATAAAATACTCCACATACTAATCTGGAAAGTTAATGCACATGGCATATAACTAAAGAGCCACACAAAAGAAAGATCTGACTTTGCCATGACCATGCCAAGTCATTGACATAGCAGAGGGAGCACAGGACATTCTTGGAGTTTTCTGCAAGATGAGAACACAGAGAGATAACCCAGCAGAGCAGAAGGTCTTTCAGGCTGCATCCCAGATTCTGACATGCCCTTCAGCTTGTCTTATGTGAGAGAGAAGGGGGAGCCTAGCAGGTGCCTTCAGCAGTGTTATATCAGCAAGATATTCCCTGTACACAAAAGTGCATCTGCCTCTTTTGTGCTACACATCTGAAGTCTCTTGGTGGGGCAGAGCTTCTCACTCAGATAAAGTACGAATATTTCTCTCAATCACATCAGGAAGCATTTAGCCCCTCAATTATCACAACTCTGTTGTCTAAGCAGCAAGCAGGGTAGCTAAATAAATGAAATAGCATGGCCAGTTTCATAACTGGATCAGACTTCTCCAGGCCTTGTTCTGCTTCACTGCTTCAAGACTAAGAAGATGTCTGAACCGACAAACTTCTACCCCTGCTGTTTCTGAGATTATGGAAAATTGATTGATTGATAAGAGTTCTGCAGAAGGGAGGAAGGATTTGGAAGGAATAACTAGGTACATGAGTTAATGCTTACACAGGGTTGCCCATATTGACACTTGCCTTTCCATCATTTATAATTTTAATGTTGTGCCAGCGGCGATCTGCAACATTAACTTTTTGTGACAGCTGCAGAAAGAGCTCACCAGAGCTGTGGCTCACGGTCAGCGACGGGACACCACCAGAGAGTTCTGCAAAGGAAAGAGTCTTATTGGACATGCAGTAACCATGGTCCCATTCAAATGAAGCTGAAATGACTGTTGCAGTTAGATCTTAGATGGGGAAGATCTTTAGACAGCTCAGAAAAAGTCCAGCTTCTAACAGTGACACAAAGATTTGAATTAGGCATACTGGCAAACTATTGTGCATTCTCCTTATTCTCCAAAAGTAACTTTCTGAGTCTTTTAAAAATAAAAATCCCCAAACCTATGAACTAAGTAGAATCTCACCTTCACATAAACACAAATACTTTATAAGGTGCTAACCTAAAGCAAGGAAGTTTTCCTCTTCTCCAGGCTGCCCTTGTGCTGCTGGTCCATGGTACAACAGAAGGCCATCACCAACTTCAGTGATAAACTCTAAGGAGATGCGGCTCTCAAAGCAAGGCTGAAGGGGAGGGAACCAGGCATAACCGTGGCCTCTGAAGCTGTGTTTTGTCTGCTGGCAGTCTGGTCCATGAAAATTTGCAGCACATTTGCATCTATTTAATAATAATAATTAAAAAAAAGTAAATATCCACCATGCAAACAGAAAATGCAAAGGTCTCTTCTGACAACAGGACTCTCCACTTTAAACACAGGACTCCATGTTCCCTAGGCCACAGTACAGGTAAAGCACTAGCAAAACTTCTGTCAAAAAAGGTTTTGACTTGTTTGTACAAACACAATGTAAGTTTAGTCTAAATTATAATATGTCTATGCAAGTATATCCTGTGAGTAAATGATGGACCTGTTATAATACATAAAGCCCATTAAAACCTCTTACCTCTTCAGCATAAAAAAAGAAAAACATGCTTTTCACTAGGCTTAGTTATCAGCTTGTCTGAAGACTTTATAATGCTGATAGGAAAAGCAAAGAAATCACAAAATCATTGAATGCCAGGCGGAAAGGGCCTCAAGTATAATTTAGCCCAAATTTTCTTGGCAAAAGAATGATCTAGACAAGATGGCCTAGCACCCTGGTAGTCAAATCTCAGAAGTGTCCATTGCTGGGTAAACCACCACCTCCCTGGGGAGATTAATACAATGGTTGATTATTCTTGTTGGGAAAAAAATTCTGCTTGTGTCCAATCAGAGTCTCCCCAGGAAGGGAGTGGGAAGGTAATATCACCCAGAAAAAGTGGGGTGTGGCAGTCATAGATCTTGATGTCTTCACTCTAATTGCAAGATACTAGCTAGTTTATTTCTTTTACACTATCAGATGAGATGCTTGGAGTTCTTTCCTTAATATGTAGAAAAAAGCAGACACAGTATGACAGTAACAGAACCTGTAAGTGGGAAAACCAAAGGAACAACAGAAATTAGCAGAAGGACTGGAAGGGAGATCAGCTGGGCTCCTATTCCTTAGTTTCTGTTTCCCAGAGATTTCTAGTGCCTTTGAGAGCAGAATGATGGGGGTAGGATGCAGGAAAAGATGACACACAAAACTACTGAAAATGGAGCGGAAGCAAAGAAGCCTCAGAGCTGAACAGATGATAGGTGACAGTGCCTACTTAGATTTTCTGGGCAGCAAAATTTCCCTGTCTGATTATACCTGAACAGCAATGAGAGCTTTAGCAGGACAAGAACTTCTGCAGCTTCTGTCTGAGTCCTGTCACCCCTACCAAGCAAGGGTGCTACAAAGACACTGGCCAGTGTTTCTGCTTTCCTACTGTGGTGGTGGGGTTTTGGTAAGTTTGGATAAGTAATTCTCCCGAGGTTTGTTCCTGTTATCCCCCCGATGTTTGGTTTGGTGGTTGGTTTTACCCCAGGTTTTCCCCTCCCCTGCCCTCTTGTCCATCACTCCCCTGTCCCCGTTGTGTCCCTGATGGGTTGGAACACTGTACCTACCCCTGTTATCACCCAGCTTAAAAGCAGGCGTGGGACCCTGCTCGCTCTCTGTCTTGCACCACCTTTGGAGAATAAACGTCTCTGAGAGAGCCTTCTCTGACTCTTGCTTTGAACCTACATGCTGATGACACACAGGGAATGCAGAGAGGAGAAGGCAGCTCTGCTCTACACCTCTGCTCTAGACTGTTGGCAGTCCGGGGACGGCCCCTCCCGAGCGGCGTGGCCGGGTGAGAGCCAGCCGGAGCTCTCCTCGCATCATCCTGTACTGGGATGATTATTTGTAAGCAAACATGCTGGGAGCCACATTCTGGAAGGGGATCAGGCTAATTCTGGGCTAGTACAGTCCTATCATTTTTTTCATCTTTATACTGTGTTATCTATGAGGTCTCATTTTTGGATAAACAAATGAGGTAAGAGATGTGGGGAAGAGGTTATTAAGTGATGTAAGAGATGTGATTAAAATGTTTAACAGCATTAAAATGTTTAAGGCAGGCCCCACAAACTAAGGGCATTTTACAGGGTGGCATTAACAGAACTGGTGCAGCCTGGAATATTCCCAAGGTTTTCCTGGAGACTATGTTGAACATAAAATATATGTACCTGAAAATAGAAGTTCTTTTGCAAGACCTGTGTGTGAAGTATAACAAAACTTAGATCATCCATAGTGGGAATTCATGCAATGATGGTTCCTGAAGCTTCAACTCATCCTCCTTACAGTCTGCACTACGTGCATTTTGTTTGCACACCTTTTGAAGCTTTACCAACCTGTAGCCCAGATCAGTATCCACACACGTGCCACCATTGAGACAAGGGTTTGTCTGGTATGAGGAGCAGGAAAGATGAGGATTCTCCCGAGCAGCACAGCCACACACAGCGTGACTCAGCACCGTCACAGACACCAGTGAAACGCTGCCAGCTGTGGTTATGGTTGGCACATGGGTCTGTTCATGCTTGCTGGTGCACCCGCTGCTGTGAGAGCAGTCTGCAGTCACACATTCATCAATGCCAATCTGGGTGATATTTATGTCCAGAATGCTTTCCAGCTGAAGAAAAAGAAGAAGAATTAGTATTCATCTGATTTTTCCACTGATCTCACCAATGACACCAATGAAAAGCCCAAGTCTTGTTTATTTTCAAATCTGGTTGCTGTGCCAATTCCTTCCAATGTCTACCATGCCCTATACAGCCAAAGGCAGCTCAGCCTGGCATCTGCTAAGGCCAAAGCCTTGGTGTAAGTCCATTACAGCATAAATAAGCATTTTGAGGGCAAAAATACTGTCAATATTCATTAGAGACTGAGTGGATGAATTTTTATCACTAATGGTTCTGATTTATTATTTACATGGCATCTGTAATATATTTTTAATCTGAACTTCTGATTCAAATATAGTGGGAATTGGCACTGGATAGTGAAGAAATATCTTTTCTGGTGAGAATGAGTTGGTACAGCTCTACACCAGTATGTGTCCAACAGGGCAAATATTTTTTTTTTCTAGAAGGAAAGGAACTTTACTAAATTTTAAACACATATTTCCAACCTGGTTTCCTACTGAAAAGTGGCTCTTTTACTACTTTGCTTCTTAAGTCTAGAAACTTGAAACATTTGACTGGTTTGGAAGTTTCAACTAGAGAATTAAAAATTGAAACATTAAGGCATCATGTAGAAAGGCAACAGCCAAACACGTTCTTTATACAGTGTTTTACAGTCTTTTCAATAACAAATACATGTTTACAGTCCTAAAAGCATATTGTGTTTAGGTGACTTAATATGTATTTAGAGTCTGGCTTTCAAAACATTCGTATTTGAAACCTTTAGTATAAGTGCAAAAGGATTGTTTGATTTTACTGATTAAAACTGTATCTTTTTCTCACACATTACTCCCTCAATCATTCTAATTGTTGACATTCACTAGGCAATGGGCATTACCTGAATAGACACAATGAGAAGAGGCTGTGGTTTCATACACAGGATGGATACTTACCCAGGCTCTGGAAGCTGCTACATTGCCATTAAGTTTTTCTGCTTTATAATAAGGTGGACCATAAACTGCAAACCAAACATCAATCCCTCGGATTGGACTTGGGCTATTCAGTACACTGAAAATGTGAACATTTTCCAGTTGAACTGAGAGAATTTCTGAAAGGAGCTTCTTCATCTGATAGTATTTGCTTTGTTTTTCAGGGGACTGGGATATGAACTCCTCTGGTGTGATACCTGTAACAGAAGTTGAAAACTTGACAGGTGTTTCTTGCAACTGTTGTAGCAATAGAAGAGAGGAGCATCACAGAATAAGTAATAAGGTTGCAGAAAATGGACTCAACTGCACGTTCAGGAGTATTTTCATTTTTAGGCTCTGAAATTTTCTGTGCTTGCTTCTGCTAAGCCTGTGTGTTCTTTTACTAATTTCCAATTTTTTGAAATTGTTTTTTTAAATCAGAAACATGTTTAAGAAGATTTTACTTTTCCACAAAGGTTGAAAGAATTTGGTGAATTTCAGGCAGGCACTTGTTCAAATAAAGTTTTTCTTCTGAAATATAAGTTGCTGGGGTTTTTAAAAGTTGGTATAGAAATCAGACAATTTTCCTTGCTGTCTTTTTTCTCCATAGATATTCCTTCCTGTGCAGCATCAGAGGACCATGCAAAGATGCATTTTCAAACCCTTACCTAGAAAACTATTAATTCTCATCTGATGTCTAAGAGCATTCTAAGCAGAATTCTAAGTATCACAGCAGTAACATTAAAGACATAGACTGTACTTGAGCACACACCTTTTATTCGTACAGAACCAGCATTATGGAGAGCATCATCTTTGATTTCCTTCACTATGACCTTTACAGTTGAGGTAACGTCTGGCCAGACTCCATCAATGACTCTAACTCGTATGTTGTATGTTCCTGGTGGGGTTCCTTCTTTAATAGTCAGCAAACCTGAGTTATCATTAAGGATAAAGTACCTGTAATAAGAGTTAAGCCAAGGAACAAGCTATGAGAAGTTCAAAAGCTAAGTACTAATTATCATCACTGATGGTTTTTCTGAAGCACTTTTTATTTATCAAAGAAATCAGATGTGTTCCTTCATGAAGGGACAGAGCAGAAGAGAACTTTTTTACATTGTCTCTCCTGTTGGCTCCTAATGACTCTTCACCAGTGTAACATGAAGGTTTCTTCCTGCTGCTATGCTGTATTAACCGTGCAGGAAGACTAAAGCTGCAAGAGCCATAACTTTGGAAACAGTGCAAATTCCTTGTGTAGATACATTCACTGAGAGTGGCACCTCTGTCAAAACCTCTGAGTGGCACATGTACATCTCAGCCCCAGTCACAACCCAGACACTCCCAAGTCTGTACATACTATAAATAATGTCTTAAAACCAGTGGTGACATGGAAACACCAGGAGCTTAGATGGAGGAATTTAGAAGTTAGTAGGTGTGTTTCCTGTAGCGGCTCACTGATACAGAATGTGGGGATGACTGTGAACAGGAATTCAGAATTCTGGCCCATGAGGCAGTGGGCAGCAGACTGGTTCAGCATGCAGTGTCGTTTATGGCAGCCTCACACTCAGAAGGGTTTTTGGAGATCTACACACAGAAGTGTCTAACCAACAAAATGCTTTTGTACTCTTGTTCTCAAAAAAAAGTCAGTGTAAATGCTTGCTATGATTTTGTGTGTGCTCAATTTTCCCATAACATTTACACAACTCCCATTTTTCTCTCCAAATACCTTGATGTTTTCCCTTCAAATTGGTAGATTTTACGATCCCAGTCATCAGCATCAGGGGCACTGACCTGGCCCAGTACTGTCGTGGGGAGAATACCTAGAACAACAGAGTACACAGGTGACACAGTCAGACCTCTCTCATGTACACAAACATGTACTGGTCTAAGCACATGCATCATAAGCCTAAGGCCTCTACAAAAATAGCTGTGGTAGCTCTCATGAGATGTGCACCAGTTTGCAAATGCCACACGGTGCCCTGCTTGTCACATGTTTGCTGTATGACTACATAGATTTAATTCTACAGGTGACTGCAATAAAAAGCCATGGGAAGGAAAAAAAGGAAAGCCGCTTTTGAGAATTTTCACTATTTTATCTGCATTATCCAACCAACTTACAAAGTGGTTTAGACAGGGATTGGTGTTTGCCAGGATAAACAACCAAAATGCAGACTGGGCAATAAAGGGGAAAAAACAATAGCAATTACAGAAAGGTAAAAATTGCAGTGAGATAGAGAGGATGTCCAAAATACAGTGGCCAGGCTTATTTTGAGTAAATGATGAGACTGGGGTGAGATGGAAAGCAGCATGTATGCTGTAGGTTTTGCATCCTCTCAGCAAAACTGACAAATCAGTATTTTCTTGATTTACCAAACTTGCTTCTGAAGGAGAGGTCCATAGTTATCTGAATTCATAAACCTACTGAGTAAAGAATCAAGGATACACAAAGTGGATAAGTACACGATTTCACCACGTGACAAGGAACAGCACAAACCCCAACAGCTGAGGAGAACTGAATGCAAGGAGAGAAAACTGTACCTCTCTGGCAACTGTGGAGACATTCACTGGATATTTTGCAGGAGACAGTACACAGGATGCCCTGGTGTTTGATTCCCACAACATATGAATGTAACACACAATGTGATAGTAGCCTTTTGATTCTGTCTCTCCTTTATATTTTAATTAATCAAAGATCTGAGATTTCTGAGTCCCTCCCAGAAATTAACCAATGTATTGATGATTTTAAAAAAACAACAAAAATGAGGCTTAATGAAAATGTTTCGTATTTAAGCTACAGATGGAGTTTCTCAGCAAATAGAAACAGACTTGGTTTCAATTTAACAATAAGCTGAACTTGAGTTATCATGCAACAGGCAGTACAAAGTTTCAGTGCAAATAAATGTGAACAGCATCTACTCAGAAGCAGTTCCTGGTGTGCCACAATAGACAATCTATTTAATGTGCTAGCAAACCACAGGACACAGAGCAGAGTAGAAGAGGAAGGAACGCCCTGATCCAACATGAATGCAAGCATCCCAAAATATTGTCACCTGTGTGGTTTATTTTCCTGATGGGCTTATTATGGGGGGCACCAAATCACAAGAATATTGCTGCCTAATTGCCAAAGCAAGAAGGGAAAGACAGCTTCTCTCACACTGCATGCAGCCAGCATTCACAAGAAATTCCTCTATAACAGCATTTTTCAGCTGAAGACTTAGATGAACATTTCAGCAGTTTACATATGAGTTCAGTTTAAGTGTATTCACCAAAATTCAATTCAGTCTGGAGAAGGAAAAAGGTTTAGGGAGGAGAAAGAAGGTTCTCATCATTCATCATTTCTCTCATAATTTCTTAACAACATTATGAACTTTGGTAATTTTTTCTCTCCTGATATGTTAATGTTGCTGAAAAACTGTATCTGAAACCAAGAGATCATTACTCAAGTTTGACAGAAAGGTGCCAAGAAAAGCAGCCAGTTATGCTCTTTGTTCAAGGCTGGCTCACTTTCTTCCACAATCAGGTGGCCCACAGTCCTGTGCCCCACATACCTACTGCTCTCTACTGAGGTCTAAGCAAACTTCAGTAGCACCTCTACTGACAGCTTATGTGGAACAGGACAGAGTCCTCCTGTAAAACTTAAAGCTGCCTCTTTTGACCTTATGTCACCCTTGGAAGCAAACATCAGGGAGTGATTTACCATCATAGCTGTAAATGAGACATTCCATGTAGCCAGCAGAGTGCGGGTGGTCGTTTTGGTCGCCGATGTTCACGGTCAGTGTGTTGGTGGAGCTCATGGGTGGGATCCCGCTGTCTGTGATCAGGATGGGCAGGTAGAAGGCCTTGTGCACCTCCCTGTCAAAGGTCCGCAGTGCGGTGAGCATGGCGCTTCCGTTGTGGAAGTCCTGCAGGCTGAAGCTGCTCAGGCTATCGAGGTCACTGAGCAGGCGGAAGGAGAAAGGTGCTCCGTTGGCAGCAGTGTCTCGGTCCTTGGCGTACAGCAGCGTGGAGGTCTCGTTCATTTGGACAACCTGTGGAGAAGCTGTGTTTTCCCAGACCACTGGGTTATAATGTGCCTCAAACTCTGGCCCATTGTCATTTACATCCTGCAGAGTCACTAGAACAGTGGCACTGCCAGTCAGAGGGGGCTGTCCCATATCAATGGCAATCACAATGAGTTGGTACTGAGCCACTGTCTCATGATCCAGCAATCCTGCAACCATCAGCCACCCATCACTAGCCAAAGAGAACTGGCCACTTGGATCAGACTTGTTCTGCAGGTGAAAAGAAAACCTCCCATTCAGGCCGGAATCCAAGTCAACAGCAGAAACCTGAATAACTTTGGTGCCAACTGGTACATCTTCCCCGAGTGCAGCCACTTCGTAGAACTGGGGATAGAAGACAGGAGCATGATCATTTGAGTCCTCCACATAGATCACACAGTGAGCGATGCTGAAGAAATCCATGTCCTCTGCTTTCACAGTCAAATTGAATACCCTCTCATGAGGCTTCTCAAAGTCAATCCGTTTGCGTAGTCGGATAAACCCACGGTTGTTGACTTCATCTGTCTCTATGGAGAACTTGTGGTCATTGTCCCCATCAATGATGCTGAACTTCACCATGGCATTTTCTCCCTCATCTCTGTCCACAGCAGACACCACCACCACCTCAGTGTTAATACTTGCATTCTCGGAGACAAATGCTGTGTAAATCCTTTGCAGGAAGACTGGAGCATGATCATTTACATCAGTCACCACAATAGTGGCGGTGCCTGTCCCAGTGAGCCCTCCTCCATCTCTGGCCTCAACCACCACCAGGTATTTGTCTTCCTTCTCACGGTCCAGGGACCCCAGCACCGTAGAGATGGTGCCACTAACTGAATCAATTGAGAACAAGTTCAGATTAATTTCATTTTTGACGTTCTGAATGATACTGTACGTAAGGACAGCATTTATACCGGCCTTGGGGTCATCGAGGTCCACTGCTGTCATTTCCATGATAGGAGTGTCAGCCGGGGAGCCCTCAGGGACGTGGCCCGTGAAGCAGCCATCCGACACACAGAGGAAAAGGGGTGAGTTGTCGTTCACGTCCTTCACTTCTATGATCACGTCTGCAAAGCCAGTCAGGCCCTCTCCGCCCTCATCCGTGGCAAGAACGAGAAAGCGCCACGTTGATCGCTTCTCTCGGTCCAACCTTTTGTGTGCACTGATCTCTCCTGTGTTCTCATTGATGCTGAATTCACTGCTGGCTCCCTGTCCGTGCAGGGAGTAGTTAATGGCGTTTTGATCTGCTGCTTGGTCAGGATCTGCTGCAGACACCTGGAACAAGCCACGGCAGGTAAGTGTTTATGTTAAAAAAATCACAGTTCTCTTATTGATGGCAGCTGCCACAGTGAAGGCTAAATGAATAGCGTGCATTTTAACAGCAAGCGTCTATTGGTTTGAGTCATTCGAGTACGCTTTTAATAAACATCATGAACGGCCTAGAGAAACAAAAAGAAGACATTTTGACAGACTAATACACTCTACTTCCTAGTATATTTTGGAAAGAGAAAAAATTCTAGGAAGAATCAAGTGAAAAGAATAACAGTTCTGCTGAGCAAATGTTTCTTGTGAAATTCTTTGGAGCTGGAATACAAAGGCAAGCAGAGGCTGATTCTCTCTGAGTGAACAGACTGCTGTGAAAAGAGGCCATACATCCAAGCTGATGATCAGCACAGGCCAGAGAGATCCCCCAGCTCCTGATTTGCATCCAGGGATCATTTGGGAGGTTGCTAGTTGGGCCTACCAAGAACTGCTCTAACAACAAAATAATGAAGGTGATTGAACTGGAGTCAAAGAACAGTCCCTGGTAACGTTTATTTGGTAGCATAAATTTAACCATTACATACATGAGGTACACATGCCAACCATTCTGTTCTTATAGAGTTGCTCAAAATGTGCCAAATCTTCTTTGGAAAGGAAGTATTTTTCAATTCTTAATATCACGTAATTTTAGAATCAGTTTGGAAAAGACCCTTAAGATCAAAACGAGCCATTATTTATGTTGGTCAAGAGAGCAAGTCCACCACGCAAAATTACCAGGCTTACTTTATTCTGTTCTTTACAGAAAGTTGTTAGCTAAGTCCTAATACCAGGCCTCACCCCCCACCCTAAATAAACTTTTTGGATTTGTGTGAATGAATGGGGTTGAGCTGAACACAAAGCCAGGTTTTGCCCTGCTTTGTGGAAACTGCTTTACCTTTAGGACAAGTATGGGCAGATCTGTGAGCTCCTCCAAGACACTGCCCTGGTATTCATTCTGAGTGAAGACTGGTGCTTCATCATTCTTATTGACAACATTGATGATGATAAGAGTGTGGTTTTCCCATTTCCATCAGAAGCTACAAGCCGGAGCTCATAATGTTGTTCTTGTTCATAATCCAGAGGGTGAGAAATGAAGACAGTTCCAATCTCAGGTTCCACATCAAAAACCCCTTTCACATTTCCTGAAGTGATCTGATACCTTAGTTTGGCATTTGCACCTATAAGAGAAGAAACAATTGCCCCCTTTGTTCACTCTATGAATGCTCAATCCAGCTATGCACAATGGACATGTATCCAAGAGAAACCTTATTTGCCCAGACTGCTATGGTGTGTGTGTGAGATAAAACACAAAAACGTACACAGAATGATCTGTGTATGTAATTTGAAGGTTTTGTGTGTGGTAGACGGGAGGCTAGGTTTGCATTTATATTTACAAGTATAATTTACAAACTCAAACACTTATTGATTAATAATGGAGAAATCGTGTGCCTCTAAATTATTGTGCATTCATTTGCCAATAATAAAAAAGCAGTATACTATGAAAATACAAGAAGCTATTTTTACTCAATGTTTCCCAAGCCTCTTATTTCGAATGCCAGTATTCCTTAACTTTATTTAAACCACTGGGTGGTGCTAAAATATAGCAGAAGTCTGGTATTTTAAACAAGAATTCATCTTAGAACATTCCACCTGTGCAACAGCAGTTGTTTGATTTCTGTAAAACTTTTAGAAACAACAAGAAAACTTTTAGGAACAACAACAAATAGTTTAGTGCTTCCTGTTTACTTATTTGGAAGGGTAAAAAAATACGTTGCATTGCAGTATACAAAGTCATTTCCTAAATCAAATAGGTGAACTGCTAGGAGCAAAAAGAACATTCAGTTTTTTAAGTTGTGAGTCAGCTGTGTATGAGAAGCTAGAGCAATATGGATGGCTAGAAAGTGAAAAGGCTGTGCTCAACATTAGTGCTCGGAAGGACTTGGCTGCCTTTGCAGCAAGAGTTTGAGCATCACTTGCTAGCAGCTTTTGTCAAATTCTCCCAAGTGCAGCAGCTGGTTTCAAATGGCCTCTTTACACCTCCCTCATGGGCACTAAGAGGCACAGGCATTGCAGCACTGCCACAAAAAGGAACGGCCAGCTCTCACCTGCTCCCAGCAACACACTCCTCTGGTTCTCATTTGGGCTCTGTCACCAGCTTGTCCTCTTTTAATCAATGGATTTGTTCTCTTGAGCAAGTTGAGCTTGACCAGCTCACAAAAGTAACCAAAATGCAAAGACAGGGACTGACTAGTGATACATGCTGTTGGACTGGCTCTGCCCATCTGGTCTCACCACACTGAAGGGGCAGCTTCACACCATCAGAGCTGGTGTCAGTGTGAACCCAAATGGAAGGTCTGACTTTCCCTTTCTTCCTGACTTCATCTCTGGCCATGTCATCCCACATTTTCCACTGTTTGTCAGATTCTTCCACAAGCATATTTAACCCACTAATTCACCAAAAACCACACATTTGATTTTTTTTTACAACAGTGGTGAATAGAACTGACTCCTAGGGAGATCTTGAAAGCACAGGAGTCAGCAAAAAAGCAAGCATGTGCTCCTCAAAGAGTGAGTGTAAAGTTACAGCAGTGCTGTGATTCCAGGTGATTTCAATCTACCCCAAAGATACTGCCAGCTAACTTAACCTTTGCACTACAAACCTGAGCACCTAATTACAGAAAATGCTCACATGTGCCCAGAACTTCTCTCCCCTCTTTTACAAATGTTTGAAATGTGGAATTGTCTCCTGAATGCAGAGAACTGTTTGTCCATGAAGGAAGTAGCCCTAAACACAAACACACATTAATACTAAAAGTACTTAAAAAGACAGCAGGGTCCACTCACCCTCATCCTCATCATCTGCTGTTGCTGTCACAACAGGACTTCCAACATCCCTGTCCTCATCCAGGCTGACCTCGTAGACTGACCGAGGGAACGCCGGGGCGTTGTCGTTCACATCGCTGACAAAAATCCTCACGTAGGCTGTGTCTGCAGAGGAGATGCAAGAGGAACACACAGAGTAGAAATGGCAGAGGTGGAATACCTTGTGTTATTCTAAACAGCTCACAAACCTGCCAAGCCTATGAACGTTAAAAAGCCCAATATAGAATTCCTTCTTAGTGTTACCTGTGTTGGGCTGCCCATGAACACCAGGTCTAGCAGATTCTGATAAGTCCTGAGACTGAACTTCAATCAAGTAGGAGGCTCTTTTCTCTCTGTCAAAAGATGCCTGGGTGGAAATAATTCCTGTCTCAGGTTCAATAGTGAAGAACTGATAATCTTCATTAGCATCTCTTAATATTAAGTAGTGAACCTAAAAAGGAAATAATTAAAAGAGGTTACATTTTCAATTTTCATTTGTATGTCCAAGTGCTGTGACCTCTCCCTTCCTCAGAAGCCTCCTGGTTCTGGCTGGAAAGTAGCAACACTGAGGAAAGACAGATCATCTGAACATAATTTTGCTAAGTCTTTTGCTCATTTTGATATAAAAAGTGCAGAATTCTCAAACAGAAGAATATCTGTACCAATGATATCAAGGCTGATCAAGCCCAGTATCTAATCGCCAGCAGTGGCCAGTAGGAGCAGTTAAGAAAGATCATGAATAACAGAAGGGGAGAGAATGTATGGACTGGAATTCAGCTCTTCAGCTTCTAGTAATCCACCGTGCTTCTGATCTCAAAAAAAAAAAAAAAAAAGCTAATAATTTGGGTCCTGTTCAACAAGATTGCATAAATGAAAACCTCCACCAATGAAAGCTGTTCACATTTTTCCCTTTAATAAAGATTGTTCTCTGAAAAAACACCATTTCCATCCCCACCCCCAAGTCGTGCCCAGAGCAACACCAGACTGTTCTACCACACAGGTTGCTCTTCAGAAGCTGCAAAATGGCAGTTTCAGAACAGCAGATCTCCACTAGCTAGAGTTTCTTCACAGAAGAATTAGCAGGATTTTTAAAAATGGCTCAGAAAAATGCAAAGGAAATGAGCAAATCCCTTCAGAATTCTGCCTTTTCCTAGGGTTGGGTCATTATTACTATGATGGTCAAATATTGGTTTGACCAATGATGGTATTTAATTGACCATATTTAAATGGCTGTTAATTTAAACTGACAGTAATCACTGATGGTCAATTTAAAAATGAGCTAAAGAGGCAAGAGTTTAGAAACATGTCCTGCAGCCACATCCACTTGTCTTGCCACGGGAGCAACCCTGAGAATCATGCAGCAATGCTTTGTCAAGATTGCTGGTTGCTGTCAGGACGAGCTGCCATGCTGCAGGATGCTGAGATCACGAACAGCATCTTCTCTGCCTGCATCCCCTGTGATGCACATCAGCCATAAGACAGACAATGCTTGACAAGTGCTGTAAGAGGTGCTGGTGGCTGGTGCCATCTGCTGACTGCACATTCTCACTAATTACAACACTGCAACTTGAGTACTGTGAGGAAAAGAACTGGGTTAAGGTCAAACCTCTCCATGTAGGCCAGAATCCAAGTCCATGGCTAACACCTGAACCACAGACGTGCCAACATCAGCTCCTTCTGGCACAGATGCCTCGTAGTTAGAAGACATGAAGAATGGAACATTGTCATTGACATCTGAAAAGGGAGGTGATGAGGATCATGGTAAGAAAATATTTGAAGACTTTTTTGTTTACTCTGGATTTGTTTTTTTCCCCCGCAATTGTGTTTTGCTTGGAGGAAGAAATTACATTGTTTATAGTAATAAGCAATCCTGCTTTGGGTTTTCCCATTCTCCTGGTAGCAGTCAGGAGGCATTTTATAGACACTGGGCAGTTTCTGGGAGACAGTGGCCTAATCCCAGCTGAGATACTGGCTAATGATTTGACCAGAGATATACTAAGTCCATGAATGCCAGGACCAGAAGAGCTTTCATCCACAGCTAAGTTACTGAAAAAGGATTTTTTCTTGTGAGCAGAATGAAGTTTCTGCCAAATTCTGGTACCAAAACCTGCACTACAGGAAAAACCTTTTGGGACAGGGTCCATAACTTAGAATGAAGCTCAGACCCTGCTCTACAGCCTGAAGGAGTTTTGCATTGGTGGATTATAAAGACAAGACAATGCCGTGATAAAGTGAAGCAGGAAAGTTGTATTGCCTTTCAAATTACTACCCCATTCTCATTTCCATGCTGCTTGGCAAGATAAATGTTTTTGCTGGAGACTTCACTTATTCATATTTTCATCTTAATGTCTGCCTAACAAATGTACCTCCACTAATCCTGCAAAAAGCAGGGATTAATATCAGATTTATAGTTTTACGTGGATCTACAGGAACAGAGCCTTATGAAAAGATCCTACTATAAGGAGTTTTGGATCAAATTCTTGAAAATTGCACCTATCATAAGGACCCTTGCAATTTCATTTCTATAGTTTTAATCTCGGTGTGCAATGGAAAATTCTGAATGTAACAAAACCCCCTAAACATATATCCAACACAAACCCAGCCTACCTGGGCTGTTTCTCTTTCTATAGCACAGACTATTTCCAGTAATACTCATCTCCTTTCAATAGCTTGGGAACAAGTACTAGATTTCTCCTCCTTTCAAAAGAAAATCTTTCTAATTACCTTTACAGAACCAGGAACTAGTGCTGCCTAAACATGCAGGCAGCCAATTTTTTGCACTATCACATCTTCTCCTTTGATAGTTGTACTTAGGAATTGTCCCAAACAGACCTTTTTAACGACTGCAGAACTTTTTACAGTATATAAATGTACAAAGCATTTTGAGGTGGCTTGGCATTTCATGGATGTTACCTTAATTTGTGGCATTATACTAAAAATAACAAGAATATTGTTCTGAACAGCAGCAAAGCTTACCTGTTATATTCACACAAACAGTGGCAAAGGAAGCTAAAGGAGTCATTGCTACGTTTTGTGCCCGGACTGTCAGGGTGAAAAACTTAGTTGTCTCAAAGTCAAGTGGTTCAGCGACTAGAAGAGAAGCAGATCCATCAGCTCTGTTTGGCTTCAGATAGAAACGAACTGGCATGTTAGTCTCTGGAACTTGACCCTCCTCCAGATTATACGTGACCCTGGGATCACCAAGAGGGGATGTGGCTTTGATGGTCTGAAGAAGAAAAGAGCCACCACAGACATTCATGAAACACAGGGCTGCAAGTGTTACGTGTTGAGTTTGATGGCAGAAGCATACACCCATGTAAGTTCTCCAGGAACATACATGCCTGTATGACTCAGACAAAATAGAAACATTTACAGAGCTGAGTTGTATTTTACAATATCTACGTTTGATGCAGGTGTTTAATCAACAGAAAACTTATCTGCCTATAAATGTGCCAAGCCAGAATGGCTGCACAGCTGAAGGAAATCCCTCCTCTCTCCTCCTTCCAAAGCAAAACCGATCCATAAGAAGGCCATTTCTCCACTGAGTTGAACATTTTAACCAGCAAGTTACAGAAAAAACCCCAAACCATAAGTTGTTTCCAAGTCCTTGAATATTAAATGCAGGAGGAGGAAGGCAGGAATTATGTGGCAATATATAGAAGGCATTGTCCTTAAAGACTGAGTCTCTATGGGTTAAAAAGTAAAGAGTCTGAAGCAAACTATGTCACTCCATGATCTTGTCCTAAACTGAGAAAAGCTTTAAGAAAGACACAAGCAGATAACATAGCCCCTGAGGATGGAGGAGTGAGGACCTGGCTCTTGGAGGGAACACTCAAGGATTTCCTTCTCTGGCAGCGCACAAGCCTTGCTCCTGTGGAAGCACACCTTAAGGACCATTAGTGTGAGAATTCACTGGGAAAACTGCTGCCAGCTGAAATGCCAGCCTATTCTGTGACAGGTACACCTGACAAACTTCAATGGGTACACAGCAGTGAGGGCTCATAAGGGAACAGTACACTGCAGTAAGGCTGCAGAGCGGGCATCCACGTACTTCTGCCTTAGAGCGTAACAGAGGAGGAAGCGGCAATGAAGAGGGAGGGGAGTAATCACACTTCTAACATACCACAAGTAATCACACTTCTAATATACCACAAGTAATCACACTTTTAACATACCACAATCTTGGTGTCACGAGTGGTGTTTTCGGGGATGGTTACCCAGTAGGTGCTCTGCTCCCAGCGGGGTGGCTGGCTCAGGGCACTGGTGACAGTCACCGTCAGCTCCACCGTGCTGCTTCTGTTCCCCCCGTCTGTCGCTACAATATAGCGGCTAACGCGCATTGCCTACCAAACAGAGACGGAGGATACTTGAAAACCGTGTTGTACAAAGCAAGAGAGCACAATTAACCCTCTGCAGATGATTTGAGGGGCTGGAGTCTCACCTTACCTGGGGTAGTGGGCAATTCACATACACCCAGCCTGTGCTGGGGTTGATCTGGAAGTATTCCAGCTGATGCTCTAACATCGAGTATGTGACAGCAGCATTCACACCCTGGTCACTGTCGTGAGCTGCAACTCGGAGGAAACTCATCCCCACTGGAGTGTCTTCACTAAGGAAGTCTTTGAAAAGACAAAGGTATTGTCAGCAGGCCTGCTCTGGTTTAGCAGGCTGTATTTGTAAAGAAATACCCCTGTAAAATATCATTGTTCCCTTCATGGGAGGTTAAACATTTCTGCACTGAGGCAGGTTATAAGGTATTGTCACCAACAGTGTCTATAGTCCTCTTTCAGCTTCCCCTTCCCTCTCCCCTGCCATGCTGGTTGTTAAGTGAGCTGCTGGTGATGCAGATTTACTGACACTGCTGCTGCCAGCACTTGTACCTCTCCACGGTGGCTCTGGCAAACCCCACAGCAGCTCACATGCCCACTGCTGCAGCTCACAGCCCAGCCTGCTGGGCTCAGCTGAAGATAAAAGCAGGCTGGCATCAAAGCGAATTCTGTGTGAGCTGAATTAAGCTTGGATATGAGTGGTGCCAGCAGCACTGCCAGTGGGAGGCACTAGGTAATTAATTC
Organism: Phylloscopus whistleri; assembly: GCA_017589585.1. Classification (NCBI taxonomy): domain Eukaryota; kingdom Metazoa; phylum Chordata; class Aves; order Passeriformes; family Phylloscopidae; genus Phylloscopus; species Phylloscopus whistleri. The sequence continues at coordinate 455,086 of JADMLD010001391.1, forward strand.
CAAATCATAAAGACTCAGGTCACAGCAAAGATGCCTCCAACCCCTCAGTGTTTTGGAGAAGCTGCCCAGGGCAAGGGCAATGATCATTTTATGCATTTCTCTTTCCTTAGGTTTCATTCCCTGTTCCCAGAAATCCACCTGTGTCAGAGGTTGTGTCTTTCTGCCCATAGTTCCAGAGAGACCAATCCTTCACTGAACCTGCTTGGACAATTGTTATTTTAAAATGTGGTGGCCAAGTCATGCATTTGAAGAGCCCACTGCACAGAAGAGTAACTAATTTTGTCTTCCTAAAGCCTGATTTCTGGAAGGGACACCAACAAAGTGATGGGAAATCATGAGCAGTCATTTCCTGCTCCCCTCCACTCTGCAAGGCACAGTTTTATATGAAGCTATCACATCCCTGCCAGCTGTTTTTCTTCCACACTCATCTTTACATTACACTGATTTTTGGTCCAGCTCTTCCCTCTATCCTCAGCCATCCAGTCCCAATTCCTCCTTCAAGTAGCTGTGTGCTTGCCTGATTGTGTTTCCAAGCTGTTTCCTTGTACTAAGATTCCATCAGCTCAGTGTATTAAAATTGGCAGTGGGAAGGGTGTTGCAGTTGGGTTTAGGCAACCCAGTCAGTCTGTTAATTCATGTCTTGTTCAGAAACTATTTCATATCTTTGATCTCCCTTATATGTGTCTCCTTTAGCATTTTTGAGGCAAGATAATCAGAACTGCACACTACTTATGGAGTGCTCATGTTTTCTGTTTTGGTCTTCTCCTTTAATGTCTACAGTCTGTAGTAGTGGAGCAGTACAACTTTAAACAACAGCAAGCACTTGCTCCATGGACAATAATTTGAGATTTAATTGGCTTCACTCGTCCCTGTGTCATTTAATTATCCTGGGATTCTTGTCTTTGGTATGTCAGTTACAGACAAAGCTAATCTCACAAGAGATTTACCAGCACTAAGATAGATTAATGAAAATTGAATTAACTGCCATAAATCACTGTAAAATACTCCTTTTTTGTGTTTATGCTTTTGTGTGTGTGTGTGCACGCATGTGTGTATTTATGATGTCTTTAACAGTCAAATTCTGTTAAATTTCATTGGAAGAAAAAAGAAAAAGTCACTTGGAAGGGTGGTACTCCCCCTAATTAATTTGGTAAATACAAATTTCACGTGTTTTGCTTGCTGCTGGCACAACTTTAGCATTTACTGTACCATCCCTACTACAGTGAAGCATTTCTTTAATGCCTGTTTTGCAGACAGATTATAAGATGCAAGACTAAATCAGGAATTTGACCAACATCCTAGTGCTGAAAGTAAAGAACCAGCAGTTTCCAGGATGAATAGAAACCTATGACTAATGGCATTTGATCTTGTTAGGGAAGAAGCTATTTTTAATTCTGTGACGTTCAAGCATTGATTACTTATGTAGAGATGTTGAGAAAGTGCTAGCATAACATGGCCTCATTGTCTGCAGTTTTGCCACCTCAAAAAGCTGCCTTTGCTTCAGAACCTTTGCTGGTACCCGCTGTTCATGAAAAAAGAAAAAAAAAACTGCCTGTTTTTCAAAAGTGCTGAAGCCACCACAATTACAAATGCAGCCTCTCAGCTTCACAGCTTTTGAAAAAGAAAAATCCTGGGCAGTTTCATCTGAAGGACATGTGTGATGGTAAAATAGAAAGGTTCATTTTTGCACAAATATTACCTTTACCTCAGGGACTTACTTGTCTGCTCTGCTCAAAAATATTTCTCTCCAGAAAGGTTATTCCTACTCAACTTCTCAGTGCTGCTTTGGCCAGGTGTGCAGAAGATGCTGGTAAGAATGTAGAAATGGCTATTCCAAATCTACACATTTTAATGAATTTGGCACTTAGAATTAGTCACTACAAGATACTTTAAAGGTGCAACACAATTTTCCTTCTGTTCTTGTACATAACTCTGAACTGTGAATGTATATTTAGCTTATTTCCCAGCAGGTCACTTTTTGTTAAAGTCTTAAAATATAAACATCCAACTTATTTTTGAATCCTTCTAAAATGCTGGCATATATGATGTTAAAGACAATTTTCTTATAAGCCATCTCCATTTTAATAAGGTATTGGTCACTGCTTTGCCCTCCATGACATTTCCACACAAGTGGCAAAAAACTCCAAAATGAAGTTGTTGGCAGATGCATCAGCAACAATTTTTTTTCCATTTTCAAGCAATTATGCAAGGAAGGACCTGTTCCAGCCCAACAACTAGAGATTATGCTCAAGACTTGTGGATGACATTAAATGTAGAGAGCCCAAGTCTAATGAAATGCAGGGTTCTACTGGAGAAGCATCAAGTCAAATTAAATGGAAGACTGAATGAAGTGGGGATGAAAAGGGGAATGTCACCAGGGCAAACGGGAAAAGCTAGCTCAGCAGGACACATACAGCAGGCATTGGCTCCCAGCCAAAGGCAGCCTAGAAACCAATGATTTTGTGCTGTTTGACAAGACATAAATGCCACTTCAGTCTATTCAAACAGAGGTGCTGTGCTACAGAGAACAGATGACAATTATACCTCTAGGCAGGGTTGATGATTTCCCAGCTAGGATGCAATGTTTTGTTTTGGGACATCAAATGAAAATTCAGTGTGGAAAAAAGCTGGGCAGAGAAAAGCTGCAAAGAGAAGGGATCGGATCTGCCTCATCTGTAAGAGTGAAGTATGTCAGTGTGTTTAAGAGAGCTGCAATGACTAAAGAGGACTGGTTAGTTCTGCACATTTCCACTGATGATGGGTTAAACAGTGACTGGCTTAGTGGGCAACAAAGGAAGATCGGTCACCTAACAAACTGACCACTGTTACAAGGAATAACCTAACAAGGTCCAGGTGGCAGTACTGGGACAAGTATTTAAGCAACACTCACACTGATAGCGGCTGTTCTCAAAGGTGGGGTCGTTGTCGTTGAGGTCGGCGATGAGGACGCTGAGCTGGCACACGCCGATCAGCGGCTCCGGCGCCTGGTCGGTGGCAGTGACAGACAGGGTGTACTCCCTCTGCTTCTCCCGGTCGAAGCTCTGAGTGGTGGTGATGACCCCTGCAAACACAGACACTCCTGTTCTGCCTGTCACAGCCTCGGGACTGAATCCTCACCCACCCTGCAACATGTCTTGGACCAGACCAACTCCAGTTCTCTCGTCTCTCCTCTCCTCACATGTCACATGTCACCTTTTCCTGCTGCCCTGATAAGAAGCTCAGTCTTATTAACTTGTTATCTCATGGCTCATGGAGCACAGAAGGACTTTCTCCTTCTCACTGAAAGGTTTACTCCAGTGGTAGTCCAAGTAACTGAATCAGCTCATTGAGGAAGCTCTTTGAGGAAGAGTCACACCACAGAAGACACAAGTGATGTGACCAAAGTAACCTCTGCTAGAGGATTTGGAGGCTGCCTCATGGAGCAGATGAAAATTGGGTAAAATCACAGAGTGGATAAATCAAATTATTTTCTCCAAATCTTCAGGTTTTCCTCCCTACTAATGAAGTCTCTCTATATCTCAGCTATTTTCTTCTGGTTAGCAGATTTCAAACTGGCCCTCTTGAGGCTACTTCTAGACCTATTTCTCTACTATGCTCAGAGTTCTTCAGCTCTGTTGTAGTCCCTTCCAGTCTCCTGCACAGTCCTGGGCATAATAATATGCCATTTTCCTATTTTGACTATAGAAACATTAACAACTATATAACATCTTAATTGGAAATAAATCATATATTAAGACATCATTGCCCTGTTCTGATATGAGAGTTTTGCCTGCAGTGCACTGGATCTCCTATTTGTGCATGAGATGAGAAATAAACTGTGGCCACATCATAGGGAAGAATAAATTTAACCTGTAAAAATCACACATCCTGCTCTGCATTTTTATAGCTACCGTTGGTCCAAATAGGAGGGTAAGTGATACAGAACACATTTTTATCTTCTTATTGAACAGGGGTTTGTTTCCCTATTTGATTTGCTTTTGGGACTCCCAATATAAGAAGGATGTAGATCTGTTAGAGGAGGGACATGAAGATGATCAGAGGGTTGGAACACCTATCCTGTGAAGACAGACTGAGTTGGGATTTTTCAGCCTGAAGAAGAGAAAGTTCCAGGGAGACCTTACAGCTCCTTCCAGTACCTTAAGGTGGTAACACAAGAGCTGGTGAGAGTCTGTGGGCATGTAGTGATAGGACAAGGGGCAATGGCTTTAAACTGAGGGAGAACAGGTTTAGATCAGGAAGACATTCTTTACTGTGATGGTGGTGAGATACTGCCCAACACAGGTTGCCCAGGGAAGCTGTGGAAGCCCCATCCCTGGAAGTGTTCAGGGCCTGGTTAGAATGGGGCATTGGGCAACCTGGTCTAGTGGAAAGTGTCCCTGCCCACAGCAGGGGTGTTGGAAATAAATGATCTTTCAGGTCTCTTCCAACCCAAACCATTCTATGCTACTATGATTTGAATCACTACAACCTTCATGAATCGAATCGAATCGAATCGAATCGAATCGAATCCAATCCAATCCAATCCAATCCAATCCAATCCAATCCAATCCATGTGCATGGCTATTTACATACCCTGAGCATCTTCCAGTGTTTATCCTATAAACTGCCACAGCTAACCCTGCAGTTACACTGTTAAGCATGAGCCCAATGGACATACTGATACAGCAGCATTTTCATTACAATACAAAGTCATTTTCATTCTTTCTCAGAAACCTGAAGCCACTGACCTGTGTCTGGGTCAATGCTGAAGCCTAGGGAAGCTCCATCTCGGTGCATGAGCCCATACTTCACCTCCCCATTGATGCCGAGGTCTGCATCGTAGGCTTCCACCTGCAGCACACGCGTGCCTGGAGGCTGATTCTCCAGAACCCAGGTGCTGTCGCTGTAGTAAGCGCACTAAAAATACACCCAAACATCCGACCCTAAATGTTACACAGAGCCACATGAATTTGCTGCACAGCGTCAATATTTTTTCCAGCAGGTCTGAGGAAAACTTGGAAGAAAATCACTGCTATTACTTATGCACACAAAGAAATCAGTCTCTAAGGGAGAGGAAGGAAAAAGCAGAGTGAAGACTTTACATAGACTTCCTCTATGAAGAAAGCTGACTGTTGTTCACTTACAAGTTCATTCTGCTCTGCACACACAGACCCTTCAGCCCACCAGCAATCACTTGTAGCTATGGAGACTCTATTACCCCAGTTACAGCTTAGGTGGGAAAAGAATATCTGCAGAAAGACATATCTGCAGAAAGACATCTTACCTCTCTAAAGACAGGCTTGTTGTTATTAACGTCGTTAACTCCTACAATAACCTCAGCAAAACTGCTGAGAGGTGTGGGTCCCCCTGAGGCATTGTCATCTATTGCAGTGACATTCAGAGTGTACTGTGGCTCTTTCAGACTGGGTGGTGGGTTTCTGCGGAGTTTAATGATACCTGAATTTGGAAGCATAAAGTGTCACGTTAATTTACTGTGCAAACACACAGAATCAAGTGAGAAGCACATTTCTCTGTCACTGTATTGCTGGCTCAGTTTGTGTTTTGGTTGCAAAGCACAGAAACCTGTCATCTTAGACTTGGAACAGGATCCCAAGTTTTGGCTGATAGTTGAAGAACAACCATCATATCAAAGAACTAAACCTCACTGATACAAAACATCCCCATTGGGGGATTATATAAATACAGCGCTTTCTTGTGGTTTTTGACATATGGGCGGACCAGAGTCCGTAGAGATTAGACAGTAAATGACTGTGTTCTTAAACCTCTTTCCTTACCTTTCTGGCTATCCAGCTCAAAGTTGCCCTCCTCATTGCCTCCTGTAATCAGATAAAGTAGCCCATCTCCATCAGGGTCCTCTGCCCGAACAGTAGCCACCAAGGTGCCGGGACCAGCATCTTCTGAAAGGAAAGTCCTGTAGCTGATGGACATAAGGGAGCAGCACACAAAGTATCAGAATAACCATCACCATGTCAGCCATCAGCAAGATTATGAATTCAGGATGAATGGTTTTTTAAAGTTTTGGGCATGAAACCATCAAGTCTTAAGCTGGTTTAAGATTTGACTTAGGTCTTCTTTGTTCAACATAGGGTACTTATTTTATGACTGTAATCTGTATTTTTGGTATACGTAATTTTGAAGGATCCTTTGGAGGATAACAATATGCACCATACTACATTGTACTGTAAAACAGGATCATGTATCTCCTAAAGTTGAGAAAAAGCACTAGTATCTGCCATGCAGTATTTCTTATGTCACTATATATTAATGGAAAGCATCAGATACTACAGAGATGAATGTAAAAAAAGTATTTCATTTGGTAAATAAGTAGATGTATGTTTTGTATTTAAAACATGTTCATACTTCAAAATTATGCAAAGAATAGAAATTGTATTGATTAGGGACGGGAAAGAAAAAGGAATCTTAAACAAACAGGGGTTCATGAAATTAGCTTACAATAGAATCTGTTGATGCTAAAATTAAGTTTTAATGTTTGCTAACTACCACATTTATTTGTCACCTATTTATACATGGATAATCACTTTGAGACCTAGGAGTCAACACAGTAAAAATCATTCTCTGTATAGATAGGTCTTTGATTCATTCTGTTCTCTCTCTATAAAGCCAATACACTGGTATCACAAATGATGTAATTTTTTAATATATGATCTAGAAATGAATCCAGCTCCTAAAGCCTTTCTATATTGAAATTACCCTTCAATTTCCCTGCACAAAACAACAAGTGACCATTTAGCCAAGTGCTATTAGGGTTACATGTGTGAACAGCATCTTTCAAAAGCAAAGCAGGTGTTCTCTGTGGCTTACAGGGGCTGGGAGAAGACAGGAGCCTCGTCGTTGACGTTGGCCATCCGGATGCGCACAGACGCCGTCCCCGTCCGAGGGGGGTGTCCTTTATCGACAGCTATCACCACAAACTCGTACATGTGGTTTGCCCGCTCAAAGTTCAGCCTCTGGTTAGAATTGATGACCCCGTGACGTGTGATGGAAAAATCAGTGCTCTGGATGAAGTAAGAGATCTCAGAGTTGGAGCCAGAGTCGCAGTCTGTTGCAAGCACTATTAGAGAACACATTAAACAGAGCAGTCATACTGGAAAGGAGGTTTGGTTACGCTGTTTCCCACCAAGCCAACTCTGGGGTTTTTGTTAGTTTTTGAGAATAGGCATCACCTAAATCTGTTTCATCCATGAAAGGGTTTTTTTTGGTTTTTTTTGTGGGTTGTGTTTGTTTGTTTGTTGTGTTTTGTGGGTTTTTGGTTTTGCTTGTTTGTTTGTTTTGTTTTGTTTTTTTTGTTTGTTTGTTTCTTTGGGTTTGTTTTTTTTTTTTTGTGTGTGTGTGTGGTTAGATTCTGGGAACTCAGCAAGAGGCTGGGAATGACGAATCCAAACAACTCTTCCCTCTGCTCCAACCCAGCCCGAGTGGTCACAGCCAGGTGAGTTTGCAAGAGAGCTGTGATCCCAGCACTGCACAAAGTGCTTTGTACAAATAGCAGCCAACACTTGTAATTAGCACACAATCAGTATGCACGTTGGTTGAACATTATCAGTCATAAAATGGTTCCTCACTCCTTCCAGGAATGTTCAAATTTAATTAGCTCCCAGCTAGTTATATGCCTTCTAATTACCTGGTGCTTCAAGGTACAAAGAGTGATTAAATATTCCTCCCCAGTAAGTGTTTATTCAGTATGCTGAGTGTCCCATCTGCTCAGAAGCAGCAAACCAGCACAACAAAGACCTGGAACTCACAGCATAGCATCAAAAGTGATTTTTAAGAGCAGAAGCTCACCTCTCCAATTACCTTGCAATTTTTCTAGCCTAACAATGAGGCTTCACATCATACCCACACTTGTAATACACAAACTCCTTATTCTACCTATAGGATTCAGATGCAGCCACCATGGTAGCACACAGCCTTCTGGAAGCAGAGCAGTGATTGCAGTGTGTGGACAACCCAGCAAACAGCTGCAGCATCACCCACAGAGAGGGGTGGTGGAAACAACCCATCTCTATCAGAATATTAACTCAAAATAGGAAAGGAGCAGAGAATTATTTCAAAAGTACACTGAAGAACTGTTCTACTTAGTTGCAAAAAAATTCAACTACATCTGCCTGTGTAAAGTTACTCATCATTGTTTACAAGGATATTTAGAGTGGTTGTATTTAGAGACATTTTGTTTAAAGTCTCTCCAAATCCTGCTGTGAATAAATATTTGTGTGTGTGTTACAGACTACAAAATCAAGGGCTTTAGAGTTAAAAACTCTCTTGCTGCACTGACAGACAAAATATATTAAAAACTCAAGAAAGACTGAAATGACAGTGATTTAAATCTGTCAAATATAGTGGTTAAGTATTGTTTTTAGAAAGGCATGCAGAACATGAAAAACTTATTTGATTTGAAAAATTCTGATTTAATCTACAGTCATTAGTGAGCCATTGTAACCATTCACAAAAATACATTCTATGTGCTTACATTCTATATGCTCCGTTTCCCCCAGATGTTTTCTGGCAAATAGGGAATGTGGCACTTACTTGTACATGGCAGAAACACGCCTTACCTCCCAATAGCAACTGGGAATTCTATTCCTCTACATTTCATTCCGTCCTGGAAACTGGTGTGCTTTGCAAAGGATATTTTAAGGATCATATGCCAGCCACAAGCAGCTCTGTGCTGGCTTTGCACGTGCTCTGAACTAGCTCAGTGCAAGCTGGCTCTGGCTCAGAAGCTGACTGGGTTGCCAGCTACAGCTCCAAGCCTTGCTCTGCTGGAACAGCGATGCAGCTGAAGGCTGAGGGCCCTGCTGAGGGCACCCTCCGTGCTTCAGGCTTCAACTGTGCTAAACTAAAAGTGTCTGATGGCTGAAACCTGCGTTTGCATCCTCCACAGTTTTAACAGGAACATGTATCACACTACCTTTTCACTGCCATCAACAGCTGCAGGCACACCCAGAATGGCAAAAGCTGCCTCATATTTGTATTTATTTTTGTTGTGGGTCATTCTGAGGCTGCAACAGCCCACACCTCAAGGAGCTACGATGAGGGTAAGAGTTGTTTGTCTTTTTTTTCCTGAGATACTTGCTTTGGCAGTCAGAGTTAGTGGCACAGGTCTTGTCCTGCACAAGGTACAGCTTCCTTGCAGCCACTAACAGCCCTGCTCAGCCCTTCTACAGCGAGTCTTCACACACCCATTTCCACTGACTGTCACTATACTTCCACCTCATTTTTTTTTCTAAGATGGCTCTTTCTCTGAAATGTACTCCATGTGGCAAGACAACAACATGGGATGCAACTGCACAGCTTTGACATTCTGCTTGCTTTGGACATGGGCATACATTTTTTCTCCACAAGGGGAATTTTGATGAGCTTTACAAGTCATCTGGACAGAAGAATGTTCAACTCTTTAAGGAAAATCACATGCTTAGGAGTTTTAGGATTTGGTTATTTTGACCAATTTCTTTCTTCCCAAGAGTGATTAAATCCAAAAATTAGGTATGACAAGCTCTGAGCTCCCTTAGCAAGTGTTTAGAGAAAGCAGGCCCTGCAGCCCCCTTACACAAGGGAAGCTAAGCTTCTTATCACCTCTGCAACCTGCAGAGTTCAGCTCCAGCTTTGGGAAATTTGTATTTTGTCTTTTTGCTAAGTCTTGCCTTGGCACATACTCATTTCTCAGGGTTCATACCCCCTGAAGTCTTTTACCAGGATACTATTTCAGCCTCTAAAAATGTCACCTGTGCACTCAGGGTTTATATGCATGTGACACATGGCCATGTTAAAAACAACAAACACGCAATGACGACTGGTAAGCACAACCATAAATATAAATTCACAAGCTTTCAAAATATTTTTCCTTTAACACTTTGCAAGTCAGTTATACAGCATTAATGCCTATTTTACAAAACTAGCTGCCCATTTTAAAAAAATCTGTTTTTTCTTAACACATTAAGAAAAGACAATTTTTTGCATAATTTTTGCAAAAGATATAATTGCAGCTGCTTCTGGAACACAAAAAGATTACCAAGATGAGTTAAAAGACAGCTACAACATTTAAAGGAAACTAAGCCACTTCCTATAACTGCCCTTGGATACCACAGGATCTCTCCTTGGGCACAGTGCAGTGATCCTCAGCTGAGGACACTCACAACTCTACTTCCAGGATACCTAAAAGGCATCCCCAGGCTGGCAGGAAAGCTGCCATCCACATCTTACAAAGGCAGTGCTGTGGAAGAGAGCACTTCCTCACGGCCAGAACGTGAAAAGATAACAAACCAGTAGGTCTGTGGCAAAACTGAAATGAAAGGTGCCGGGATGGTCCCCACCTTGCAGAAGAGATGTGCCAACAGGAATGGTCTCAGGAACGTTGTCTCTGCTGTAAATGGACCTCTGGAACTCAGGAGAACAGTCATTTTCATCAGTGATATGGACCATGACCTGAGGAAAAGGGACACATTGAGAATGGATTTTAGCTTCTACACTGCTGAAAGAGCACCTCTTTCTGGACACTGCAGTGGCAGGCAGTGCTTTTGCTGCTGTCCCATCCTTACACCTCTGATGCTGTTCTTCTCACACTACTCCTGTAACACAGAGAAGTATTTGCACCTCCACTCCCAAGACGGGAGGCAAAGCCAAACAGTAATAACAAGAGGTATTTGCAGAGCCTAGATGTGAACCCAGGCCAGAGCCCAGATTGCTGCCTGTACTACAGGGCCTCCTCCCTGCCCAGCATCCTCACAAGTGTCCTGGCTATCCATCTGTGTCACTGCCCCAGAGCAAGGGACTGCAGACCGTGGGTAGGATGTGAAGAGATCATGTACCTCAGTCACACTGCTGAGAGTGCTCTCAACTTCCATGGCTTTCAGTAGGAGGTGGTAGAGGTGGTGCTCGCTCTCGTAGTCCACGGGGTGGGTCAGGCTGAGCTCTCCACTCTCTTGCCTCACCCAGAAGAGCCCAGAGGGGTTCGTCAGGAGAGTGTAGGAAAGAGGCTGGCTCTGGAAAGAAACAGCCTCAACAACTGCTACTCTGCAAAGAATGAGAGAACAACCCTTTGCTTCAAAACAGTAACAATAAAAGATGTGTCCTCAGCACCTAGAGGAGGAGGAGGATAGGATGAGGAGAGGTGTCTTGCTCACTCTCTGTCAATGCTTGGCTCAGCTTTGTATTCAGACTGGAAACCCCTTTTGCTACAGGCAGTTCATCTACTTTCTCTTCTCTTCTCTCACCAAACTTACTCACTGACATAGCAATACTGAAATAACAACCCATTTTAACCTCCACTAATGCTAAAACATCTTTTTCTTCCCTATGGTAGCCTTTTAAATACTTGACAGCGGTAGATGGTTTACCCCCAGTTTCTCAGTTATTCAGAAGTAAGTGACCCACAATACTTTTGAGTTTCTCTGTAGTTGTGTATTCAGAAAAGAAACAGGTTCAGACATGGATGGGAATCCCATGGAGCATAGGGATTTCCAGATCCTGCCGTCCACCTTGGCAGGACATCAAAGGAATGTTTGCCTCCCTACTGTGACATAAGTTTTGAAGCTCCACCTCTCACACCAGTCTTTCACCAGCATAATACACTTTTAGCTCATCTCACTGAAAGCTCCTGGGAAGTAGAGAAATTTCCCTCCTCCTTTTCATTCAGTCTCTCTTAAGGATTAGTGGCACATCTCCAGCAATTTTTCCTAGGTCATCAGTTTATTTTGAGGTTTCCTGCTCCGTAGAGGCCTTATGGCACTGTTCCACCTGCTCCTTAGAGGCCTTAAAGTCCATTCTGATCTCAAGTAGCTGAACAGTGACAATAAACCCAGAGCCAGCTTGAGAGCATCTCCCCACTGTGGCTTGGCTTAGCTACACTTCGTGCAAAAGCAGAGCCCCTCAGAGATCAATCTTTATCTATTTGCAGTCCACAACGGTGCTGTTATCTCAAGAGTCTGCCAATGACTTTTCTTTCTAGAAATTTAAATGCAAGTCAAATGGTACACAAACAACTCCAGATCTGGTTAATTAAAGACTATTTTTCAAGCATTTGTTTAAATCACCAGGAGATGCATAGCCAGTAGTTTGGCTGTTCTAATTCACGAAGCAATGCACTAGAGACCCCAAAAGTATTAAAAAAATTCCAGCACCCAGACTACATCTGACACATGGAGACTCATATCACACTGGAGACTCTGAAACATCAGAAGAGGCGTAATTTCTTTTAGAAAACACAACATTGTTTTTAAAGTGTGATAGACAAATGCATATGCACAGCCCTGAGAAGGAAAACACAAAAGTTTCACTCTGTTGTGCTCTGTGAAGCCCCTCTCAGGCTGCAGGGAGGAAGTCACCTAAGCAAGCACACTTACTTTTCTCCTGCTGGAGTATTTTCAGGGACAAACACACTGTAGGACATGTTAGTGAACTGTGGAGGTCGGGAGCCTGCCAGGATGGAAACGGAGGCGTAGGGGCTTTTGTTGCCGTGCTGGTCAGAGGCCTCCACAGTGACCACATACTCCTTGTTCCACGTCAAGGGCAAACCAGTCGTCATGATAATGCCAGTGTCCTTATCCACTCGGAATCGCTCCTCACCACCTAGCAATACAAGCACAAAGCTGGTCTGAGACATGCCCCACAGCAACACCTGCACCCTCACCATTTCTAGGTAAGCCATCCTCGACTCACCCACCTATGTCCTTGTATGCACATCCTTTTACCTTTCTAGTTGTTCACCTTTTCTTTCACTCACACTGTTTTGTTGACCAGTGAAGTGTAAAGAGGCAAAAACGAGCAAGGAATGGAGACTTAAGCCAACAGTAAAGCTGCCATCAATTTCGAAATAAGCAAAGAAAATGGCAACAAGAAGGATTCCCATCCACCTAACTTACAGCACTTCCAGCTTCTACTTGCTGTACTTGCTGTACCTCTAAGGATTCCCCAAGGGAAAAATCTACCAATGAAATTATAAAATCGGAACCTGGTAAGAAACATCTGCAACTAAACAGGATTTTCCCTTTTTCCAGACTGTCCCTACCTGCAATGAGTGTGTAGGTGATGCCAGCAGTGGTGTTTTGGTGGCCACTGTGACGTGCCACGAGCTGGTAGACGAGGGTGCCTTTGCGCGCATCGGGGTCGACGCGGGCCAGGTACGGGTACGGGTACATGGCCCAGGACAGCAGCTCCTCCTCTGGGGCAAGGAGTGTCACCTGGCACAGGTACCAGTCATCGTCTGCAAGAGACACGTGGATTTCTAGACAGCTGATCACGAACTTTAGTCAGGAGTGTTAAGATCTTCTCCGTTAGTATCTTTAAACAAGCTGAGAAGGAAGCTTCCATGGCAAAAGACATGTAGGATTTAACCACAGTGTTTTTACCTCTAGGGAGACTTCTATTCAAGCCTTTTTAATTCACAGCAAGTCACTAACAGCTGCTAAAGGTATTTATGGATTTATTGAAGAAATTTTCCTAAGCACATTTGTGTTCTATAAATGCCTTTAAGATTTGACCTCAAATTAAAATGAATGTATTATTGAATGTAGAGAAAAAAGTTGAATAAAAAGAGAAACTAAATGTAGAAAGGGGGTATGCAGCAAGGTACATTGGAGAAATGCACATTTTTTGCATGTTAAAATATGATCACATATTTCAACAAACTGCACTGAGGTTGCAGGTCTGTTAAGGGCTACACCACTACAAAATGAAACACCCACCCAGGTGTATGTGTGTCTCATACAAGGAAACCCTTCATCTCTGCCTTCAAGAGAGACATTTCACACAGGATGGAAGAAGACAGGAGCTCACGGACAAAACCAGCAGCAAAGGCAAGAAGTAAGCCAGAAAACAATTTTAAGTGTATGTCTCAGGGATGTGATGATAAATAAAAGGCAGCCCACAGATAGACATTCCCTGACACACCAGACCTGTACTTAGAAGCAGTCTTACCCTGCAGTGAAAACACATTAGAAAATCTCCCAGAGATAATCCTTCCCAGGAAGGAAAAAACTTAACTGAAGTTTTGTGGGGTTTTAAAGTATTTAAAATCATTTAAGACATGGTTTCCTTAGTTTTTCTTAGATTACATGTTTTCTAGTTTTCTCATGTGAAAACTGATTTTCTCAAGTAAACGTTGGTTCACTCTTTTTTTCTTTTTTTTTCTTTTTTTTTTTCTTTTTTTTTCTTTTTTTTTTTTCTTTTTTTTTTTCCTTCTATATTGCTATGTAGGACAAGGCACAACCCACAGCACAGTAATAGCTCAAAAGAGTAAGAGAGCAGCTGGAGCAGTCACTATTTTACCTGTAGACAAGAAGCAGGGTTGAGAAATACATGTCCTAATTCAGCCAGTTACAGACAGTGTTGTTTTGCTACTAAAGGGATGAAAACTTGTAGGTGTGAGCATTTAAAGATACTTTTGTTCATTTATTGGTCTAATTCAGGCAGTTCTAATTTCTGCAGAGGTATGTAGTCAACTATTTTTCTCATTTAGTGAAACCTGGAGAATAATTTTTAAAATTGTAATTATGCAGATTATTCTTAATATTTCTCCATTTAAGTGATCCAATTGTTAAGTACCAATCAATAATGAGGTCCTAATCCTGCTGTAGGTATTGTAAAACCCACCAAAAGTCAGCAGTAAAACAGAGAATTATATTTAAAAAAAAAAAAAAAAACAAGACAAGGGAACAAATTTCTCTGAGTTCAGGACAGCATGTCAGGGAAAATACTTGTGTTGTTCCAATTAACCATAATTTTCTGGACTTTTACAAACACCTCACCTTCCCTCTCTATGAAAGATGTATTTGAATAGAAACATAGAAGAATTTAGGTTGGAAAAGATTCTAAGATCATCAAGTCCAACCATTAACCTGGTACTGCCAACTTCACAACTAATCCTGGGATTCACCATCCCTGGAGATGTTGAAAATGGCACTTGAGGACATGATTTAATGGTGAAAATGGTGCTGGTGTTAGGTTGACAGTTAGACTTGATAATTTTAAAGGTCTTTTCGAACTTTTAGGAATTCTACAATTCCATGAAACCACGTCCCTAAAGCCACATCCACATGTCTTTTAGATACTTCCAGGGGATGGTGACTCAACCACTTCCCTGAACAGCCTGTTCTAATGCTTGGCAACTCTTTCTGTGAAGAATTTTTCCCCTAATATTGAATCTAACCCTCCCCTGGCACAACCTGGGGCCATTTCCTCTTGTCTTCTTGTTACTCAGGAGAGAAGACCGAGCCACTCCTGGCTACACCCTTTGTTCAGACAGCTGCAGAGGGCAATAAAATCACCCCTGAGCCTCCTTTCCTCCAGCTAAACACCCCCAGCTCCCTCAGCTGCTCCTCACAGGATTTGTGCCCCAGACCCTTCACCAGCTCTCTTGCCCTCTCTGGACACACTCCAGCACCTCAATGTCCTTCTTGTGGTGAGGGGCCCAGAACTGGACACAGCCCTCGAGGTGCAGCCTCACCAGTGCCCAGTGCAGAGGGACAATCCCTGCCCTGCTCCTGCTGGCCACACCATTGCTGATGCAGGCCAGGATGCCTTTGGCCTTCTTGGCCTCCTGGGCACATGCTGGCTCATGCTCAGCCCTCACTGAACATTGGTAAAATTGTGACACTTAGCAAAGCCTCAGACCACAGACTCATGGGGTGGGTGAAGGTGGCAGGATCTCTGGAGATCATCTGGTCCAACCTCTCTGCTCAAGCTGGGCTACCTAGAGCTGGCTGCTCCAGAAAACGTCCACAAGGCTTTTGAATATCTCCAAGGAGGGAGACTCAAAAACCTCCCTGGGCAATCCAGTGAACTAAAGTTCTAGGGGCTGGATGGCAAGAAAGACGTGAACCAGCTGGCAAGTGTCCAGAGAAAAGCCAAGAACATAACCATGAAGAATGCCCTTCAAGAGAGGTGAAAAGACCTGGAGATTTTCAGGAGACTGCAAGAGATGTGCAAGCAGTGATATAAGAGACTGAAGGACTGATGTCAGTCAGCTGTTCTGTAACCTTCAAACCAAAAAATAACTAACTCACATTCTGAAGGAAAAGACTGGCATTAGATGTTGGGTGTGGGAACCCTCAGCATGTTTTTAATTTTGAGTTCAATGGAGCCCTTGACAGTGGCCAGAGAGGTGAGACTGCATCCGTCTGGGAGATCTTTAAGACCTGACTAGACAAATACCTGCTGGCAATTGCTTTGTTGTGACAAAACCTGCCTCTGGGCAGGAGCGTGGAACCAGCAAGGCTATTAAATCCTTTCCATCACACATTAATCTCCCTGCCCTTCAGCCTCTCATTGATTTTTGAGGCATGCATGTCCACATGTCACTCATTCCCCTGCAGCTTCAAGGAACTTTTAACATAAACATTCTTTGGACTTTGTGTTTTATCTTTGCTCTTTGCTTAAGGGTAAGAAGTGAGAAAAGGAGTGAATGGCAGTCTAGAAACAGCATCACACATGAAAGGAAAAACATGGGATGAAGCCAAACCTGGAGGGCTATAGTACAGCAGCAGGGGTAATAAACTTCAGCTATAGGGTGGAATATCTTTCTGCAGCTGAGACTTGGCTCACTCCTTCAGGCCATCAGCATTTATTTCAGTTTTTTAGACTTGAAGCTGTTCTCTCCATGCAAGTAAACAAAATTTAAATTGAAGCAACTTGCAAGCATGCTGACAAAACAGTCCATGTTATATCTCTATAGATCAGAGCTCTAATTCTAGCAAGGCATAAATGGAAGAAAAGATAGTTACAAAGAGCAGATTTTACCAATTCAAGTCCAAAACCCCAAAAAAGCAGTGTTGAACATAGTCTGGAGACTAACAGGAGGTCAGTCAAACAGCACTAATTTCCCCTATCATCCAGAAAGAGCTATTCAGGAGCAGCACTATGAGTACAGACATTTTTTTTCTGGTTGCTCCCCTTTGCACACACACCACGTGTGAGAAACTCAAGGATTTTAAGGTGTTACAGACACATGACAACCAGATACTGTGTAAAATTATCACACTATCTTGAAACAAGTCAGTGAAACAAAATCAGCCTTGACAAAGCAGAGTTTTTCCCCAGGAATGCATTGGGTTTTCAACTGTCATAGCTGCAAAGGCATTAGCAGATCAAGCCTCTGAAATCAATAGAGTTTTATTTTGTTCCTGACACAACCACAGCATCCTATTAAATCAAAATGCAACATCACTGGGTGATGTTACAGTTCACCCATTTTGTCGATATGAATCATCCACTGCAAGGAAGGAAATAATCAGGAAATCAGTCTCTATACCCTGTGAAACCAGACTATCAACAGGATGGTCTGGCCTCTGCACCACACAGTGGAAAGAGCCTTGGTAGGATCAGTCTGGAAGAGAATATTAAGGAGTGCTGATTTTCCTGGAAATACTGGTGTATCCCCAAGGCTCCAGCTTTACCTCCTGTTCACATCTAAAAAAGACATGTAAACAAAAGGGATGTCAAGCAATCACCAGCGAAGAGCATCCTAAGTAAAAATGTTAGGATGCAGCAAGTGCAAGAAGAGGGAGGGATGAAGAGATACTAAGTTTGTGTCTTGGAGGGCTAAATGTTCTTCAGCAGACCAGAGCAGATACACCCACACCTTCCTCGGACAACAATATGAAGGCAAAGAAAGAACTGGTAAGAGGTTTGAAACTGCAAGTGGATATTCTTGCAAGCTTGTATTAATTTCACTCCTTTGATCACTTAGTTTCCTCCCTCACCAGAAGAAGAAATATAAGAGAACAGAATCTCTTTTCCTAAGATTAGAATGAGAGCTGCACTGATATGGGTTTAAGGGGACTAAGGCTGAAAAATTAAAAAAATGTGCATTAAAAATGGTAGTTTATGTTTTGTTTCTATCCCCTCAGGCAAAAAGAATCTTTTGAATTGAAAAGAGAGAGTGTGGTATGTGAAGTTTCTGAAGTACCCAGCCTGAAATCAGACACCAAGGTGGGATGCCTGGAAAGCGTCTCATTGTGCTGTCAGGCCACACCACTAGTCCTCAGCAGTAGGGCAAGACATCAGGAGCTTTGGCTCATTATTGAACCAGAGCCAGGAAATCTACACCTGAGAAATGGTTGTTACCATGCTGAACCCCCTCATCATCTTCAGGACCATAGGCATAATCTACTTAGGGATATTTAAACTTAAACTAAAATTTCTTGTGGCAGTAATTGATCTTTAACCAGAGTTCATAATCACTTTTAGAAATTCCTTTTTTTTTAAAATTTATTTTAATGGCACTGTTAGTCATATTTACACAGTCATGCTGTCCACTGTGCCACTCCCCCCTTTTTGAATCTGGTGGTAAATTTTCCTACAAGCTTGAGCACCAGCAGCTGGCCAGAAGATGAGCACCCTAAATAAAGGTATTCACTGAAGTAGAGGAGAAAAGAAAGCAGCTTTAACTTGGTCTTGAGGGCTAGTCCAGTCAGCAACAGCTATGATGCTCCTGCCTCTGCCCGAGCTACAGCATGTGCTGTCACCCCCACTGAAAGAAGTGCAGGGGCATTGAGAAGCTCTTACAGTGGGGACAGCCTTCAAAACACAGATCTCCCCTTCAAAACTGAAGGCTTAATTTTATGAATTTCTTTTCCCCAACTCACTTAAGAAAAGTTGTATGGGAGCACCTTTAGTCCAGCTTGTCTGCTGTCATGAACATGATGGGTCAGCTCCACCTCAAACACTGATGAGAGATTACTGAGCCTGATGCTTTTATCAATTAACAGATTTGGTGTCTCACAAATACTCCTAATTGGGTACAATGCCCAGGGGTATCACATTCCTTTGTAACACACTGATGGGCTCTTGTTGGACCAAGTAGTGAGTACTGTGTCCTGAAGGCAAGGTAATACCCTCACCATCAGTTATGGAAATATGTCTCTTTACTCCTTTGGAAGTCCACAAACCACTGCAGCACCTTGGGGATAAAGAGCCCACAGCCACAGTACACCTGGGCAGTGTGACTGTACCAACTGCCTCACTAAAGCTGTGCTAATTTCAATTCTCCCTCCTCAGTTAACCACAACCAGCAAGTTTGAAAGAGCAGCCTGCAGAGATCATTTTGCATTATATCTATTATATATTTCTTAACATACACCAGCACCTGGACACATTTTCTATGTATACACACCCTCGCCCAGTTTAGGAGGCGACCCTAACTTCTTTCCAAACCCTTCAAAAGTTAATGTCACGAGCAAAACACAGTCATTTCAGAACAGCAAATGTGTTTGAGGTCTACAAAAAGATGCCAAAAAGCCTTGTAGCAATATTAACTTTAACACTTTAACATCACTGGATGCAGCAGTGAGAAGCAGCTCAGACCCAGCAGCACGTGTCCCTTTGGTGAAGCTGGGCAGCAGCACTGAGAGGCATGTTTGGAGCAGCAGCCTGCAAAGGAGCCCTGTGCTGGCTACTCTGCTGTGTCCTAAGAGATGAAAAGCTAAAGTTGCTAGATCATCTTCCAGTTCTCCTTATACACTAAATTTCTAAACAGATCATCTTCCACAGACGCTTCCCCTGACACTTTGCTACTTCTCTCTCACAAATCAGTGTCTATGCCATACACAGGGTTTGCTTATTCAGGCAAAAGCTCAGCCACCCATAGGAACTAGTGGCTCCTTACTTTGTTGTCATCAAGCACGGCTTTTAGGGCATTCCATCAGCAACATTCACTGCAGGAGGAGAACTCCGAGTCCTTTCCATCAGCCTGTTTCCTCAGGTCAGGTTTTTAAAGGCTTTTCTTAAACTTTCTACTTTACTTTTTTCTTAAATTTTGGGTAGTTTCCACCAGCAACCCAACCTCAGTGTCGCCCTGTTCTTCTCTGTTTTTCTAAAACCTTCTGTGTTTGCATTTTTGCAATGGAGTTTCTCACGCACTTTTCATGTAAATAATGATTGCTTTGCATTCCTTTCTGGAGGAGGAGAGAATTCATGGACTGTTGGGTTGACCAGTGCTGTTGGAGAGGATAATTTTCTTCCTCCAATCCATGGTCACTGTTGGAATTCTATAAATGTCGAGCTCTGTAAATAAACTGCCTTTTTGTTGCCTTGGACATCTCAGTGTGTGAGCGTTGTTCTTTCTGTGTCATACTGCGACACCTCAGTGCTCAAAATGCAGTACTGTTGAGTTCTGCACTAGCCAAGGTCTGACTGCTGCAGCAAGGAACCCCTAATTCCTGCCCCAAAACACGTCCTGTGAAGCCACTGCTCTCTGGGGAGGACACAGCTTTCCAAGCCCGTTGGAGATGCAGGAGCAGGAGCAAGTTCAATTCCACTTCAGTCACAGTCCCAGAAGAGAAGGCTTTGTGCACATCTGCCGTGAGCATGAACAGACTGCCTGTGCAAACGTGGCAAGTGTGAGTTTTGGGTCTCCCACGTGTAACACAGGTGTGTAAAGGCAGCCCCAGGTCAGCTGGCTCCTGCCAGTAAATGAAAACCAAACACTGCTGTGCACTGCACAGTGCTCCTGGAGTGTGAGACAACACCAGCAGCATGCAGGGGCGCTTCTGGCACGGTGCAGCTTTGATCTGGGTCTAAAACCAGATCTTTAAATACCTTCCTGCTGTTGGTATGTAATGAAAACTCAGAAATACTAAATCATAGTCTGTATAAAAGGATTCAAGACACTAATCTTAAGAATAAAGGGCTGAATGTTCTATTTTTAAGGTCTCCCACTGCTTTTCTCTCACACTTGTTATGATAGAGGTTCTCTCATTGCTTAAATAGCTTATGTAACTTATCAAGAATACTTGCAACATAAGCTTTACATTTACCTCTTCAGTTTTAAGCTTTTTGTAGGCTTCTCTACATGTCTGACTTTACCAGACATTCTTAAGACTTATTTATTTCCTCTGGATCATTATATATGTTTACTTCTATTTTTTTTTTTTTTCAGAAAGGTTTTTCCAGAGATAGGTACAGACAGGGTAATGTAATAACCTTCATCCCTGAGCTTGCTCTTTAACCCAGTGATCCCTGGCTGTTACAGTGGTTTCACGGGTTAAGTGAAGCAAGCTTTCTCTGTTGGTACCTGAATTTGGAGGCACACTAATGGCATCCACAGATGGCTTTAATCAGTCTGATACCAGGAGGAAACACCCCCCCCCACCCCCAAAAAGAAAAAAGCAGCATATAATATGACCTCAATATCTGATCAGGTCAAATTTCTGTTTCTGGAGTAAGATTTATTTTCTAAAAGTGTCAGGGGGTTCCAGGAAATAGTGGGCCATTTCTGGGTCTGTTAACAAAGAAAAGGAAAAAACCCTCCAAACCTAAGCTATGTCTTGATTTGAAGTCATGGCCAGCAACATACATGAATTACTTGTTAGCTTTTACAGAAGCTGTATTACATGGATTGAAAGGTTTCCCTTCCCAGTAGGCATCCTGATGGAAGTCTCTTAAGAAAGTAGAAGGGACTCAAACCACATACTCTTTCCATGTGCAGTCTAGGGTGTATTTACAGGAATGCCAAGATCTGACAGATGTCTTTTTAAAATGCAGTTTGCTTCCAGTGAGTTGTAAGAGTTCAACACTGATCATATTCCACCATAAGACACTGCACTTAAGAAACTGCATTATGCTACAGCCTCCTCAGTCAGATTTAAGACCTATCTCCTTGGAATTCACTTACAGTGGTAAACAGTTGTTATCCCATCTGAAAGAGAATAGGGAATGAGATATCCATCTCATCTCCAAATCCAGGAAAATTCTGAACAGCCTTGCAACTGTTTTATTCACTTCAGTCTAAAACTGCCTGCTGGTGCTTACCCCTCTTTGATGTCTTGAGGCATCCCAGAGTTAAAGGGTTGCTAACATCAACCCTTTAACCCTTCAGTGCACTGCAGAAACATGAGAGGGAAAGAGATTTGTCTTGTCATGCTTTTTTTGAGTTCCTACTGTTGCCAAACAAAATTACCCTTTGTAGATTATGGAGTGACTGCTTACACAGCAGTTTTCAGTTAGATAGCATGTGCAGTGCATCTGCAATGTGTGTGTGTGCAGGAACACAGACATCTCCCACTGCATCTCACTATTCCAAGCCAAGGCAGTGTGCACTCTGTAAGCCCTTTGTGACAGGCTCTAAAGGTTAAAGAAACTAAATACCAAACCGAACAAAAACAAACAAAAACCCCCAAAACAAAACAAAGCCCCCAAACCAAACCAAAGAGAGAGCTAAAAGCCTTCTAGAGTTGAAGAACAGGGATAAGAAATTGCTTTTTGAAGCATGATTGACAAAGTCCTAAATGTCAAACTACTACACAGTGTGCACCAGTACTCATTGCCAGCATCAGAGAGGTCAGCTGAGGGGGCAGAAGAGGAAACTGAAACTGCACATCCACCCTGTGTAGTAGGTAGCAACTACGAGAACCTATGTAGGTACTTGTAGGTGTGCACAAATAGAGGCAGACTTGGAAGAGAAAAGGAGCTTCGACTCCTCCTCACCACCCCCAGCCTTTCCATGCTCAGGCCCCACACTGTTCTGATGGTGCAGTCAGTGTTTACAGGGTATGAAATGTCCCAAAAGAAAATCTGGATGAGAAAAGTTGGGCCTGCAGTCCATACCTTCGTATGAGAGTCTTATCTAAACTCCAGGTCCACTCCATAACTATCCATACACAGAGCCCAGAACAACAAGGCTTTGACAGACAGAGGCTGCCAGATTCCTAAAGAAGATGCCAGCTGCTTGGTGTAGGTAGATAAGACCAGCCACAGAAGTTGTGCAAACATCTTTACGATGCACAATTCACGTACCAAGTGTATATTCAGTGGGAGAACAGCTGTGTTTTCACAGTGCCTGCAACAAGATCCCCGCAAAAGAGATGGCAGCCCCCTCCCTAACACTGCTATGTGTGCTACTGAGCAACTTGGAAGATTCAGAAGGTTATTGTACTCTGTGCTCAGTTTATTTCAGTATTTCAAGTGTGCACAGAAATATCTTGTCTTCCTAGGACTAATGTTGCAGGAAACAGTGCTCTGAGTTACTATCTAACCTACTGTTTTGGGTTTTTTTAAAGCTTATTTTTTAAAAAGCTTTTATTTTCTTGGGAAAAAAAAGGCAAGCGCATCCAAAACCCCAAGAGACATGCTCCCCTGGAGATGCAGCACCTGTAAAATGCCTAAGTCCATTCATGTCTTTTACATAAGAGATGGCAATTAATAAAAGTCTGATAGCTTTGTTTTTCAATTAAAGAGGTGATTAAGAGTTTGGCACATGTTCCATAATATCGATTGCTTTGAGAGTGATTGTTAATTACATTTAGTAAGAGGCGTGAGGAGAAATGAGGAGCAGACCAAAGTTAATTCCATCTGACTTTTGACAGTTCAGCAGGTGTCTTCAGAAAAAAAAAAAATGGATGCTCAAATCCTCTCACCATTTCACCATATTTTTGTAAAATAAGCAGACAGAAAAAGATCCCAAGTTTATTGCTGTACAAAGTTATGAGAGTGTTTTGATTTTCAAAGTAGCTTAAAGGAGTGTCTAAATGACCTTGTCCCACTTGATCATTGAATTCCTTTCTCCCTGAGGCTCATCTCTTGTCAATACATTATTAGTGCACAGACAGTGGTAAAAACATGCTGTGCACCACCAGTCTGGAGAGGACAATACAATCATATGTTGAACACTCTTCACAAGGTTATTTGCTTTCATTACAAATAAGCAAGACAATCAAGCTGTGTATTCCCTTTCCAACTCCATCTTTAGCTTGAATGAGAAGTTCTACTTTAAACATCAGGTGATTTGTTTAAAGTTAGTAGCTGGAAATACTGTGCAGAGTTTTTCTAATGTTAAATGTTTGTCACTTGCACAACACATCCCATTCCTGCAAGAATAAGTTTCTCAGGCGGGCAGCTCTGGACTCGCAGACTGCACACAGCAGTCTGGTAAAAGTCATAGCCTGCAGCATAATTCAACGTGTTTGTTTTCCTCCCAGCTCTATGTTTCACATTTCCTGAGCACTAGGCTGTAAAATTGACTGATACAAATTGGTAAATATTCCCTGCTTAGTAAAGGTGCATTAAGAAAAAAGGCAAGCAAAACAATTCAAAACAAACCCAAGCAAATGATAACCAGCTGTGTTATTAGCAACCTGAGCTGCACTTACAAATGCACTCTAAAACTTACTCTAAGATGAAAGTAACACATGGAAAGGATGGCTCTTGCAACCATAACGCACCTCAAGCTTAATGTGGTTTAAGAAGTTTATCAAGCTCAGCCATTCTCTCTGCTGTCTTATTAGGAAAACCATATGCAACAGTATATGAGCTCTTGACATACAGATGTAACTACAATATCTCCATTTAGTTCACTACAGCAACTCCTAGGATTCCTCGGGGTTTGGGGTTTTTTTTTTCCCTTTTTCTTGTCCTCGGCTCGTTGACATCTATTTTCTAACGCCTCCGTTCCCTTCCCGAGCGCTGCTGTGCAGGGCTGTGTCTGACCCCCAGCTCCGCTCACGCGGTTCGGGGAGCGGGCTCAGCGGGACCCCCAGCGCCGTGGGCTGCAGCTGCAGCTCTGTAGTGCCCACATCAGCGTCCCCTCCTTCTTCTCAGGTCCTGAAGGACTTGAGAGGCTCCCTGCTAACTGCCCCTACTTTGAGACAAGCTATCTGTTGTGGGGGAGCCCCTTCTTTACCGGGCCCTAACTGCTTGTTAACCACTGAGCAGGCACCTCTGGTCCCACAAAAGTGAACCCACTGTGACAAGAATACCTTACAAGACAACATAACCCAAACACCATTCCCTACGTTTCCAGCTATTCCTTCAAAGGCAAGAGGCAGAAGCTCTGAGAGCGGTACCGGGGAAGAGCCGGCACATCCCCATGCCGCCCACCGAGCTCCCGCAGCCGCCTGTGGCTCTCGCACCCCACGGAGGGCAGCATCGCCGCGGCCGCGTCTCCTCGAATGGCAAACGCCCGGCACGGCCGTGCCCGGTCAGCATCCCCCTCCTTCGGGGCAACCCTTCGTGCCCACCCATCCCTTTCGCTGCCACCCCGACCCTCCCGGGGCGGCGCCGCGGGGAGAACCGACCCCACCCCAGCCTCCCCGTCCCGTTCCGGGCCGCTACCTCCTCCTCCGCCGCGGTGCACCTTGACCAGCACCTCCGCCCTGCCGCCCGCTCGCAGCTCCCGCCGCAGGTAGAGCCGCCCCGACGTCCTGTCGATCCCCACGGGGATGGCGCCGGGAGAGGCCAGCTCGAACCAGCCGCCCGCCGCCCGGTCTCGGCTCCTCGGGACGGTGAAGACGGTGTCGCCCACCCGCGCCCCGGCGGGCAGGCGGGCCGTGTAGCGCCGGGCTCCGGGCCCCGGCGGCTGCAGCGAGCGCGGCTCCCGCCGCCGGCCCGCGCCGCCCGCCGCCCCCCGCCCGCGCACGGCCAGGCGCAGGCACCGCGCGGGGCTGCGCAGCGGCCGCGGCCGCCCGTGGTCCAGAGCCGCCACGCAGAGGCGGAGCCGGCGCAGCCCCAGCAGCGAGCCCACGGTCAGCACCTGCCCGCTGCGGGGCACCACGAAGAGCTGGCGGCTGCCGGCGCCCGGCGGCCAGGGGCGGTAGGTGAGGCGCGCGTTGGCGCCCTCGTCGCCGTCCGAGGCGCGGAGCCGGGCCACCTCCGTGCCCAGCGGGACCAGCTCGTCCACTTCCAGCGGCCGCACCGGCGGCAGCCGCGGGCGGTGATCGTTGCGGTCCAGGACGCGGACCCGCAGCAGCGCCTCCCGGGGGGACCGTCCCGCCCGCCGCCGCAGCCGGAGCCCGTACTCGGGCTGCGTCTCCCGGTCCAGGGGCTCGGCGGTGCGGAGCAGCAGCAACCCCCGGCCGCCGCCCGGCCGCCGCTGGAGGGAGAAGCGGGAGGCGCCGTCGCCTTCCAGCGCCCACTCCCCGGCCGGCTCCCCGGGGCCCAGGAGCTTCCTCAGCGGCACCCGCAAGCCCCGCACCCGCGTCCCCGCCGGGCTGTTCTCGGGCACCTGCCCCCAGAAGCGCAGCGGGCGGGGGGAGCCGCCGCACCCCGGCCCCGCCGCCCCGCCGAGCAGCGGCAGCAGCAGCAGGACCGGGAGCAGCCCGCAGCCGCTCCGCCGCGCCCGGCCCATCCCGCCGAGCGGAGCGCAGCCCGGCTCTGAGCTGCTCCCGCCGCGGGCACCCACGGCTCGGGCAGCCCGGCCCGTCCCGCGGCCACTCAGGGCCGTGGGCGGGGACGGAGCGAGCCCGCCCCGCGTGGTCGAGCGGGGAGCCTGCCCCTGGTAAAGCGCACCACGCCGAGGTGCAAATCCCTCATCTTCCCCTATTCCGTGGCAAAGCGCACAATGTTGCTTGGCAAATTCCTCATCTTCCCCCATTCCACACTGCCCGTGAGGATCATCTGTGAGTCCTCTCTCCCCGGCCCTGTTTCAACTCGTGAACTTTTTGTTTTATTTTCTCTCCGCTGTCCAGCTGCAGAGAGGAGTGATAGAGCAGCTTTGGTGGGTGCCTGGCATTCAGCAGGGGTGAAAATACCACATGCATCCAGCTGCCTCTTCTGCAAGCTGAGCAGACACAGGATGAACCACACTTCCTGGGGGGTTGACTTGGGGAAAACGGGCAATCTCCAGTTCTCCTGAGCCTGTATGAAAAAACACACCTAGCCAAGCTACAAGAACCACCATAAAAGAAACCACTATTGCCCTAAAGGAGAGCGGACCTTGGGACACTTGAATCAGAAGAGCAGCTGTCACCCAGCAGATATGCTTCCCTGCTATCAGCTGGGTTTGTTTTGGAAGCACAGCCTCTCAGAAATGCACATTCAGGTTGCTGCTCCTTCAGGAAAGATGCAGTATTTTTGGGATAAAAACAGTGTGTGTTGTTATTGAGAGCAAGACTGAAATGCTCCTTCTGAACGTACCAAGTGAACACACCAGTCCCACTAAACACGTGTAAAACAATCTGGGCATGGAACTCATCACTCTGGTCAGTCTGTGATCAATGGAAGTGTGAATACAAGCCAGAGCACTCCAGTGTCAATGACTGCTCATCAAAGCAAACAGCACTCATTTTCTCACTGCTCCAAGCACAAGTTCCCAGCAGCATCTTCTTGTTAATAAACAAGAACAAGAACATCTCCCTTCACATAGTGATGGTAACAGCTCAGGAACAGCCTTTTGCAGTCTCCACATCCAGCTGGTCAAACTGTGTTAGGTGTTGTTCCATCAGAAATGCTCCCGCTTCCTGCTTTGAACAGGCTCGCTAGTTTTACCAGAGGGTTGTTAGGAAGGCAGGGGTGTTTGTTGCCAACTGTGTTGTAACTTCAGTATGGAAGTGAAGTTCTGCTCAAGAAAGCCAGAACCCATTTCACTTGTCTTTATTCAAATATTGCTGGCAACAGTCAAAGGTGACAACCAACTGCTAGACCTGCACCTGCGCCACCCGGGGAATCATCAGTTTTAAGGAGAGGAGATCACATCCCATTATTACAAGCTGTCCAACTTTATTTTTTACCCCCTCAAGGTGGAGGAAGGGATGATAGCTTCTAAAATGTGGCACAATGCAAGATTTCAGACTGGGAAGGCAAAAAGTAAAACTAGATAGTTTTACAGAATGGTTTACCAGTAACAACAATGAAAGTAACCATCCAGACCCATGCCTGGTTAATCTGCTATAGCAAGCTTTGAGTATGCTGTGGTTGCTCTTTGTGCCCTAATTCCTTCCTCCACAAAGGCACTAGAAGGCTCATTAATTTAAAACACTTAATGAGCTAGCCAGACCATGCAAACAATCGTTCAGTTTAGGACAGGCTTAGCTCTGCATGGAGACACAGCACAGCTTTCCCTCCTCTGAAGTGTGTAGCATCCTTACACAACTTCCAACAAGCAATTTAAATCCTCTCAAAATCAAGTTCCCCTTTTTAGCCTACATTACAGGACGCACTACCTACACACTGCCTCACTTTCTATTCTCTTCTATTCAAGCACTTAGAAACATGCAGTTTCCCCTACAGCCTGAGAAGATATAAACTAGATTTTATTCACAGTATTCCCTCCCACCTATCAACCCATGTATTTCTAATACATTAACACAGCATTTTGGTGATGGAAATTCAGGCTTCTCCTGCATGTCACTCCCATTGCCAGAATTTAGGGCACAGCTTCCAGAGCAGAACCAGAGCCAAGCTTGCCTTGTGGATACTCACAAGCACAACTGTGTTATTTTCAACATCCAATTACACAAAACCTGTGTGATGACAAATGTACAGCTCTTTGTGGCCACAGATCCTACCCTACCATTGAAAGAGATGCAAACACACTTGAATCTAGACACGTTTTCCAAAGGAACTTGTCTGTTCCTGCAAAACTGAAGCAGAATCCACAGAGACTGATCCAGTGTCAGCCCAAGAGGACATCTCAGTAAAGACAATGGAGAGGCTCTTGGCTTCAATAGGAAACATAGACAAGAAACAAATAAAAATAAATAAGCTCCTTAGATATTGTCTAAGCCAACACAGATCTTCAGGACACTGTCAGCTGCTATTGCCAAAGAATCATTGTGAAATTTAGTTTTAAGGTTCTTCTTAAGCAAAGCTGATCTAGGGAACTGAGGACTGTGAACTGCAACCACTAAATCTAAGAACTGTCATTCTAAGGCCAAAACACCAGCAATACCAACAGCTTTCCTCTGACCTTCCCTCGCAGCTGGGACAAGCCCCTGGAGTGCAGCCAGCAGGTTGGACCTCAGCTCAGATTGTCATAAAATGGGCCAACTTGGGAGGAGAGAAAAAGAAAGAAAAAAGGAAAAAAAAAAAGAAAGAAGCGTTTATCCATGTGCTAACAGTGCTGAAATAGATGAAAATGACAGTGTTTCAGAACTGTGTGTGTTTCAGAAAGGTTTCATGATGAAATTAAAAACAGGCTTGATTTTAATGTACCTTTCTAAAATTGCATAAATGGTTGAGTCACTTCTGCTGCAGTGATTTAGTCTTACTGCCTAGAATTAAAGTCAGCCATGGAAACCACAAGTGCAGCCAGCAGTTACTCCAGGGAGACCACAGCTCCTGTGCTCTGAGTCTCATGGAGAGTGTAACATGAGGCAGTGAAGAATGGAGCTGCATTCTTACCTGTCCTTTTTCAACTTACTTCAGAGGGGAGAATAGCTTAAGGCATCACTTTATATGCACCCTCACCTTATGGAATATTCTGGTATTTACTGCAGTTTAAAAATAAAGTCAGTCTTAACATGTTTTAGGTCTTTCTATTACAGCCAGTACAGCACCAGCAGGAGTCATGGCTTGACAGCAGACAGTACAGTGTAACTGTGAAGTGGAATAAATTCCAAGGCATTGAAAAGCTGCTCAAAGTTCTGAAAGTAAATGTATGTACTAATAGTATATTACAACCTACTGAATTGCTCTGTAATACAATAAGCAATCAGGATTGTTTAATGTCTGTATATTCTACATATGCAGTTTAATCCATAACAAACTCATCGCTATTAAAAAAAGTCTGGTGACATTTATTACCTAAGCAACCTGAAAGCATACAGGGGTTCAAGTATGATAGGCTGGGTCACTGCAAAAATGGGAAAATCTGGGAAACTAGGTCCAACAAATAGATTCTAGAACCACTATTTAGGTGGAAAATAATCCAAACCAACAGCAATTTTACCTAAGGCCTCTGAGTCATTGATTATAAACATCGATTATAAACAGAGATAGAGATACAGACTGTACAGAGATACAGACTCACATAAAACACATATACACCTACTTATAAACATATATCAATATAAATTCTATTATATATAACAGAATGTTCTCTGTTTCACAGCTAGTAACCACAGTCTGTTTTGCATAAAGACATAGAAGAGTACACAGATACCAACATGAATCTCATGCTGCCAGGAAGCTCCATTCCCCTTTGAGCCAAGCAACCACAAAGCCTGGTTGCTTGAATGGCTAAACTTGGATACTTCAACATCAGCTCACTTCCTGACTAGCCTAAAACAAAGCAGTCTGATAAATGCTCAAAACTCAGAATCATTATAAATTAAAGATGTAAATATGTAATTTTTTTCAGGTGCTAAATGACCTGGTTTTGGAGAAGTGCTCTGTAGGGTATTTCTACCATCTTTGGAATTTAACTAAAAAAATCAAGATTTTTGTATAATTACATGCTAAATTATTATAAAGTAATCTGCATTCAAAGATTTCCACTAATAATATTGTATAAAACAATAGAGGGCTCCAAAATATGTGATCATGATCTGTAAAAATTCAAGGCAGACAATACATTAGTAGATAAAAAAAATTAAATCAGTAAGCATTTGATGTTGCATAGCACTTTATTTCCAGGTGACATGCTTGCTGTAGGAAGATCTTTAGGGAGAAAGTCACAGAGTTCAATAATTCCATATGAAGCAGCTCACATTTTGCTGTTCATCCTCACACAAGTATGTCTCCACAGGCAGTCACAGTCAGCACGACATATGGATCCAGTCTGAGCAGGCTGCTTGTCCTCAAGAGTTGCAAGACTGTTTATGCTGCCCGTCAAGACAAACATTTGAGCTATGCTGCACAGTCTTCCCTTGACTTCTCAAAGGATAAAATGGTTTGTGTCCAAAACAATTCATACTTTCTGGACTTGGCTTTTTATTAATTTTTCCACAGAAAAAAAAAATAGTTACAAGAGAAAAATATTTACTATGTCTACATTACTTTGATTAAAAAAACTGTCCAAGACAACAAACAGGATTAAAGGAATTGTATTCCTTAGACTTGTTATTAAATAGCTGCACACAGATAAGTCCATATGCCATACACGCTACTGCTAAACGTCACTGCTAACAAGTAAAGCACCACCAATAACTCTTCTGCATTATTGAAGTAAACAAGTTTGAAACTTTGAAAGGCATTAAACCTTCTGTCCCATCAAATAAACAGGTAACCTTAAACATCACTTGAAAGGCAGAAATACATGTATTTAACTGTGCTGAAACCAAAACCATTGCCAGATTAATTACATTTAAACACATTGTTGAGGTACAGAACAATTTAGAAGACCTTCAGGCATCACTAGCTCTGCATTCTGGCATAGTTAGAGCACAGCAACATAATGGTGATTGTTTTTGTAGCTGTACTGATGAAGTAGAAAAGATTATTAAGATAACACACAATGCATGTCTTAGAATTCCCACTTTTTTCCCTCTAAAGTTAGGTTTTAAAAAGAGTATTAAAGCATGATTATGCAGATTTATGTTGAGGTATTATTTCACATGAAATATTGCTCGTGTTGGAATAAAGTTCCGCTTCTCTTTCATCTCCAGTATCACAGTACTCCAGAGTCCACCTGCCCATCAATATTTACCAGACTTAGAGATTCAATCACCATTAGTGATAAGAGAAGTTCCTCATTCCATCTCCAAAGCACAATAGTAGAACAGACACCTGTAAATGCAAACACATCACGTGTGCACACACTCACACATTCACAAACCCAGCTACGCTTTCTCCTGTTGGAGTTTTGGTTGAAGGACAGGTTATATGATGTTCTAAGAAGGATTTCAGAGGTACCTTACAATCCCTACAACCTGATCTTGCAGCTCCTCTTCATGTGAATTGCATGGAAAAGCTGACGCAATGCTACAAGGTCTGGACACTTGAAGATGACTTAGTGAAAGTAAGGTGGTAAGAACAAGACTTGGTCCCTAGCCTCTACCTTTTAGTAAATAGTAATGCCACCAGAGCAAATAGCTGGAAAATTTTTCAATGCCTGTGAAGCCTTTTGGCCCACTTTCTTCCACATTTGTGTATCTTCCCTTTATTCCCCACCCCCATGGAAAATGTATTTAAGACTGTGTTGTATTAAAGCGTATTTCTATTTACTTTGGAAGAAATGAAATCAAATTTTTTTTAATAATTTAAATATAAGTTTATGCTCAAAAATACCTATCCTTAGTCTTAAGCACCTCCTGTCAAATCTGAGTTCAAGTATGTGTTTCAAAATTCAGGAAGTGAAAGAGCATTTCTTAAAGACAAAACTGTGTATGTTAGTTTAGCTGTGGGTTGGTCAGACTTCAATTCACAAGTCTAAGGATAACAGGTGGGTGCCTGAAAATACTATGCTAATTTACTCTTTCAAAGTAATTTTTCTGCATTTACTAAGATCAAGTATATCAGAAAGTGGAAATGTGAAGGAGGAAATAAGTCAGGAGACTAGTCACACAAACTGCTATGCCAATTCTCCTTCCCAGTCAACAGCTGTTAGATGGCTGGCACACATCCCAGCTGCACCACTTGGGTATCCTCGGAGGCTGGCATATTAAAACACAACAGAAACTCTAGAAATCAGAGGGACAGGAATTTAAAAAAAAATTCACAAAAAGAAACATGAATTGAGGTTTTTGTTTGTTTAATAAAAGCTTGCAAGGCACATGTTTCAACTGAATTGCAACATCTACAGCAAAGCAGATCAAAATTTGCAAACTTTCCCACAACCCTTTCAGGGAGTTAAACCTATGATCTGGTTGAAAAACAAGCCAGGGTTGTCTGCATAAGTCTGGTGTAATTATGCCCTATTGTCCCACTGAAGGATATCACTGGAACTTACTATTTTTCACAGAAACTGGAGATTAGACAGTATTTTTGCTAGTCCATAGCTGGATAAGAAATTAATTCACTTTCCTTGTAAGATATGATTCTTTCAGTCACTCATTTTAATTATGCCTTTTTACAGGAACAACCACAATGTTCTCCCAAATAAAAGGCTCCTTCTGTTACTTAAGGCTGCTGTGCCAATGGTGCTGCAATATAATTTTCTCTAATATAAAAAGCAAGGTAAAAATCTTAAATGATTCTCCTAAAGCAGAATCAATTGAAGTATCAATAATACATCTTAAAAACTATGACAAAACTAATAACAATAACTATGTCACAGTTCAAATGAAGTTCAACTCGTTCATTTAAACATGTATAAAGGCCAACGTGCTACAAGAGTTTTGTTTAGATGTGTGGGTGGCCTCAGTTGTGGTTTTCTTAATATGTGTGCTCTAGATGTAGGTGTTCAAACTTTGTCCTACTCATTGCAGTAAAACACAACAGGCAGTCAAGGACAGCTGAATGTTGCATCTTGGCATGGCAGTCTAAGGCATGAAGCCCTCAGCTCTGAGACTTCATCTACCCAAGTACAGTTGTAACCCTGAAGTTTGCACCTGGAATGCCCTATTGTTGATATGAAGAGATATTCATCAATTACTAAGTTCAGGAAATTAAATGACTGACACACAGACATGTAATTCCTTGACAGTGATTCACACATACTTAAATTGAAAAAAGAACTCTAAACTTGCTTCCAAATATTACATCTGTATCCACACATATAGAGGGGGTTCCTGCAGGCTTGCCATAGCTCAAGTTAACACACAAGCTTCTGTTGGTATATGGTAATTGAGTAGTCTGAAACAGCCCAGTGCAATAAAACATGCACTTGTGCACAAGCAAATAATGCAGCCTGCACTCCAGCAGACACACAGGTACACATTATCCCCAACATGATGCCTGTATGCCCAGAAAGGATATTTACTTACAACTTGTAACTCAGTTATACAGATGTTTCTCTCAGTGACAACATCCCATATATTTGATGGATTTATCTGAACATTGGTTTCAAATAAAACGTATAATTTGACAGTTTGTCAAGAGTCATAGGCCTAAAAATATAACTAAAAGTAAAAAACAGATTACAGACATGTTGGCTTTTACAACAATAAAGCTTTTCTCTTTTAAATCACTCCAAAAGTGATAACAAGTTTTAAAAAATCTCAGCACTACGTGTCGGTGTAAAGTAAGCAGGTGTATCTGCATAAGCAGAGAAGAATCATGCACATACAACAACATGCTGCATTTCTGAATAATTTCAGAGTTAAAATCTCCGACTTGCAGTAAGGATTGTTTTGCAGCTTCCACTTGCAGAATGGTTTGCAGATTTTTTAGCTGAGGGTTCATCCTACTTTTCCAGATCCTTCATTAAAGACATCTGGGCTCCAACATATGCCTGACAGACTGGTCTCTGGGCCAGGTGTTACATTAATTTGTAACTGAAGGTAATTCCTAAGGGGTGAGCAACTTCTTCCAAAACTTAGTCCTGGCTTTTTGTCCAATTACACCTACATTAAGCAAAGCTACTGTTATCTTTTATTGGCGTTTCCATTCTCAACACTAGATTTAGGCCCAGAGTTGTAATTAAAGCATCATTCATTTTCTTCAAAGTCTATCAGTTAGCAACAAACAGGATGAACAGACAATTTGTTAAGAAAAGGAGTTGTAGAGGCAACGAGGGTCATATAACAAAGACAATTTTCAGAGGGAAACAAAACTGCAGAATACTTTCCCAAGTAATTTTTCAAGAATCTGTGTATTTGCATAATTGATATAAAAATAGCTATGAACATCTATACCACTATTTATTAATGGTGGTGATTATAGTGTTTTAAATGACAGTTATGGCACTATCTTAACACAGCTATTGCATAATAAGTTGAATGCAATGAGTATCACCCATCCCTCCACACACACACACACATACACACACACACACATACCTGCACACACACAGGGGGTGAAACTGAAGTGCAGAAGTCTCAGTAGCAAACCTGGTTGTTCTGCTACACTTGCCTGAAAACAAGTATGGCATACTGTGGTATACTGGCCCATTCTGGTGGCTGCTAAGAAAGACACACTTATGCATACACACATGCACACTTAAGTGTGGATAAATGCCGAAGACAAGTTCTTCCCAAACTGAAGATCTGAGCTTGTCAGCTCCTATTGCTAGGTCTAATTCCTAGCATTTCCACCAACATGTCTCTGTAGACAACAGAGACAACAATGTAGAGATCAGTGCCTTAATCTGTGGAAGTGATGCTTAAGTAAAATCTTCCTTATTTGATTTATACAAACTATATAGCTACACATAACATGTATAAAATGTGTGTTTGATAAATATAGTTACATATAAGATGTATAAATGTGTTTTTGATAAACACAGAAATGTTTACCATGGAAGACAGGAAGAATTAAAACAAAACAAAAAGAAACCCCAAACTAAAAATCCAAACACTTACTTGAAAAGACTTAGGATAGAGATTGCTTTCTTGCTAAAAATTAAAAGCTATATGACTTAAATGAGCTCTTTAAATAATTTTTCTGTATTTACTGAAGTCTACACATATCAACTCTCTAACACTCAAGTTAGAAATCTCATTTACATGAAGATTAAGATGATTTATAATGGAAAGAAAAATGTAAAAACATGGAAGACTGTAGCACATTATAGAGACTGTAAAACTGATAAATGCTCCCATTTCCTTCAAGGATGGTATATGTGTCTGCTGATCTGTAGATCAAAGAATTTCAGTTTGGTAGAATAAAGTTGTCAGTACACTGCATGTGTGCACATCTATCTGGAAAAATAAACTTCCTTCCTCAAAAGGAACTTTTCCAACTGAAATTCATTCACAATCAATCCTCAGAAAGAAGCTTGCATGCTTTTTCATGACTGGAAGGATATCACAGTGTTGATTTTATATACAAAGTAGGATCTATTCCAGTATACTCGAGTGAAATAATTCACATATGGAGAATAGTTCATTTTGATTTCATGACAAAATCGTCCATATTTTGAGTAGGCATAGTTGTCACCTTCCTCACAAACCACCTGTCAGAAAGAAAAAGACCTAATTACACTACTGAAGATAAGTGGTTACAGAACATAATTCTGTACATTTAATTAACTTTTGTATTCTGTACATTTCATTTATGATAGACATTTAATTTCCACGTTGTACAGTTCCAATAAACTGGAAACACATTCCCCTGTAATTTGTTTAACCATCTAAAACAGCCTTTGCGAGGCAGCAGACATTAAAACCAGTGTACTTTGTTCATATTAGAAACAACAGCAGTGGAAATTATGCACATGCCCTATTTACCCAGTAGCTCAAACCTGACCTACACAGAGCATACCAGTATGAAGGAAAGAAAAATCTCAATTACCTTTCCCAGGCCAATTAAGTTTGCCATACCTAATAAGGACCAAACACACACACATCGCCCTACAAATTCCAACAACTGACTTGGAAGCAAACTGTATATTTTAGCATCTACTGTCTGATATCCCTGAAGAAATCCCTTCATTATTCCTTCTGATAGCACAAATTTACATGGCTTTAAAAAAAGGTGGTAGGACAAACTCATGAAGAAAAATCCACCAGTGGCTGCCAAACACAAAGATAACTGCCCTGAGCTACAGCCTTTCAGCAACAGACTGCTGGAAAACATTTGTTTTTCCCTATCAGTAAACCTATGCTCTCAGCCAGTGTCAGACACAAGATACTGGACTAGGACTACAGGATATAGCACAAGCTAGAAAGTAGTGCTTATCTTCTTAAACACAGTAATTCAAAACACATCCACAGACTTGTCAACACACTATCTATCCACTGTCTCACTTTGAGAATAAATGCTGCAGTTGCAGTCTCCAAATATGTATGCACTAGCTTCCACTACTATGGAATGTCTCAATAATCTTCCAATAAGACTTAAACAATTTCTGTTAGCAAGCAAACAGAGAGATTTGTTTAAAGCTTCCTGCGACAATACACTTTATTAATTTTCTGGAACAAACTATGTCAGTTGTCTGAAAAAAACCCCAATATACCCAAACCAACCACTCTCCCCAAAACAACAACAAAACGACAACAAAAAACACAAGAAGGATTATCAAGGTTATGTGTGAGAGACAAGCATGCAGGAGGCATGGAGATGAGAGATGCAGGAGTATGAAGGCATGGAATCCTGATATTGTGGTTAATTGCTCCAGTGGAGATCCTAAGTGTGAAGAGGAAACAGGAACTTATTCATGCAAACACAGATCTGAGAAGAAACTGAGAGGTAACGTGCACATTAACAATGTTGGAAGTTATTCATAAACACACACTCTAGTTATGGTACAGTATATTGGATATATCCTGGAATAATCACAGAATACATGATTTTAACAGCAAGACAAGGAAAGAAATAATAGATTTCAGCAGTGGTAAGGAAGTTAATAGAAAAATGGAGACAATATGATTCATGGATAAAGTAGTTAGGAAACCTTGAAGTGAAACTGACACCAGGTGTAGATTCCTGGGGAAGTACAGAGTAATCCCTAATAACACATTGCTCCTATATTGCTTAGAGGTAACTGGTGACTCCCTCTTTCCTGTTGACCTGAGAATAAGCAATGAAACTCTAAGTGAGTTTAAGGCCACCCCCTGCCTTTCTAAAATCAAAATTTTTGCTGGATTTTCAGGAAGCCAATGAACAAGTAGCAGTGAGATCACCTTATAAACCCCATCTTAATTTCCTACTTCAGCAGCAAGAGCAGCACTACTAACATCCAAAGAGACAGAATATGTAAATGACTGAAGCAGCATTCATGGCCCAGTTTATTCATCCAATCATTCTAGCAGATGTGGTTTAAACTATCTGTTAGTGTGCTAACCTACCTGCAAGGCTGAACTGAATAGACTTGCACTCTCACCAGAATCAGTCTGTACTGAACTAAATGGCAGGCTTGTCCTCATCCCAGCCAGAGTTTTAGAAGAACTGAGTTTATCCATTTTAGAATTTCATCTTCAAAGTTAGTAAAAAATGCTTTCTGAGGCAGACTTCACTGCCTTTGTAATAACCTCTTCAGGTGTCAGTCTTAAACATATATATAGTTAAATGGTATTTAATGATTAGCAGAAAAGCAGCACAGCTGGATATTCATGTGTTAGGAGGGATTAGAGCAGTTAGTAGTATTGGGTAAGATTACAAGTTTAGGAAACAGACAATCCAAAACTTAACTGATCACTTCTAAAACTTGAGTCTTTGTCTCAAGTACAGTAAGAAAAATAAGACCAGCATTTTAAGATTTATTTTTAATTTATTATTTATGCATTCAAACATTCATTTTTTTCTCATGGATACTTACATGACCATTAGCAATATCCAACAGATCTTTAACTCTACATCCTCTTACAGGTCCCACTTCATTGCAAATTGAATCTTCAATAACCAGGAAGTTGGCTTTGTAAGATGTGAGTATCTTATAAATATCCTCTGCTGACCTCTTTGAATAGATTTGATAAATCTATAAATTAAGAAAACATGTTCATGCAATCCACAAATCACTGATCCCTTAAATACTGGGACACACACCCCACAATGATGACCTATCTGCAACGACAAACTATACGTACACATCAAGTTATAAAAAGTTTGGGTTTGGAATCTCCAAAACAATGTGGCAATGGCCTGCTCAATGGGAAATATTTGTCTCTGATGATGGTAAGTTCAAATGGCCTGAAATAGTCTTCAGAAATATTTTTATATTTGTTTCTGTGCAGAGTGAAGCACTGATAATCTACTTGATAATCCCTTCCATGTCTGCTGGACTCCTATGTCCTCCTCCCTTCTAATACATTTGCGTTACATTTGGGAGAAGAGGAAGACAGTTCCTGTGAGATGCCACATTTATGGAATTGGATACTCACATTCTCATTTCTTTTCAGAAGATCATCATCATTATACAAAGGCAAGCTGGACACCATCCATCCCGTACAGAGCTTAATCACACCCATGAGCTGTGGGCTGCCTGCAAACACTGCAGCCACAGGAGCCTGGCGTCTGCAAAGGCAACACCAACACACACGTTTGAGTATGGCATGCACTCATCAGAACAACTTTATGTACTCTGGGGTCTGCTGAGGTGCTGCAGAATGAACTGGAGTACATGGAAGGTATCACTGGGGGTCTCATTACAAGTGGTGTTTGTGTTGCAGTGGGAAAAGCAGCACCAGGGAAAGCACAGACCTGCAGCAACACGGAGTTTGAAAGGAAGGGCTCCTGCTGGGACAAGGGCTGATGGCTGTTCTCCCCTCCTTGCAATCCACCAAGCACCATTCAGAGTGCTCCTGGAATGGACCCAAGTATTGCTTTTCTGAGTGGCTACCAACTTGTGACAAAACAAGCTTGGGAGAGACAGCAGGTAAGGAGAAAGAACCTGATGTTATCTTGCAAGGGAAAGATTTGTGATTGTTGTCTTGATCTCTATTATGTATTTCATATGTAATCTCTGATTATGTATTTCATAATCTATGAGAAAATAATGTCAGCATACAGAATAATGCCTACAGTAATTATGTTTCTGGGTTTGGTATAATTTTTTGACTATTGTATTTCTGTATTAGTGAAAGAAAACAGTCTTTGTCATATTTTATTAAAGACTTTGGCAACTTTTATAGAAAAAATTCAAATTAAATTAGTATTATCAAAGAGAAGACTTTGAGAAAATATACCATAATAACGACACTGAATTAAAATTTCAATGTGGATAGCTAAGTATATCCATAAGAAAAAAAATCTTTATTTTCTTTAAAAATAAGAACAGCTGCTACAAATAAGAGTAGTCATATTGCTCGTAGCTGAGTGAATCTCAATGAAATTCACCATGATTAATTGCATACTTGAAGGATATGCAGACTAACATAAAAGCCATTAGGTACTTGGCATTATTCCACTTGCTGCCTTGAAGAGCTACAGCAGTGACAAACAACATACACTACAACAACAACAACAAGACACTAATTACCAGCCTTGCCTTTTGTGAAGACAAACAGGTTGACATTAAAGACTACATAAATATGTAAAGTAATATTCTAAAAAAATACAGTGAAAGCTAAGTGATCTGAACACAAGGGATCTAATTTTCAGAAAAGTGCAGTTCCTAATGACATAGTTTGAAATTAAATAGAATGAGGCAGAATGCAATTCTGAAACTTTTGGTGGTAAGAACAATATATCTGTGAAAATGACTTGGTATTAGCTGTGTCATGTTCAGTATGAGCCATGTAACATTGCTCATACTTGCTCTGGTCAAAGGGGAAGTCTGAATCAGAAATGCTCCTCCTCCATGTAGCCTGACAAAAGTCTCTAAGTCCTCACATTCAAGCATTTCATTTTATTGGCTCAGGCACATAACATTTCAGTGTTTTTGTCCCCCACTAGCATTACAATCAACACGAATCCTGTCATCTAATGAAAAGTTAGCTTGCAAAGAGGCAAGATCTGAGATCTTGCTAAGATCTCGACCTCTATTTGTAAACTAAGTTTGCAATGACATTAAACATGACTTGTGTGTTTCAGGATCTTCTCTTGTAATCCATGATAAACTCCTGTTTCTTTTCATGGGAATAATACCAAACTTAAAATATAAAACGTCTCTCCCCATGCATCATTGAATGACTTAGCAAGGGAAAACCCAGCTTGATAGAAGTAGCTCCACAAACCATTGAGATAAAAATATTCTTACAAAAAGCAGTAAAATAGAAATGTTGGACTTCATGCTTACTTTATCCATGTCATAAGCTCTACTGTGTCAGGATCATAGAATTCTTGCAGTTCTGTAAGCTCTGTCATTATTCTAGGGAAAAACTGATGGAAATGTTTTTGGTTACTTACAGCTTAAAAAATATCTGTAGAGCATCTCATTATATTAAGGCCTTAAGTGACACAACACAAATGAGTTTCAACAGTTTTCTCCCCTGAATGGTACTTTTGCTTGAATATTTTGGAAAATTTAGCTTACATTTACTTACCTGACAGCAGGAGACCCTCTACAAAACAAGGGTATTAAACAGAAGTTCTAATCTCTCTCTGTTTTACTAGAATACTTATAATTAAAAATAAATAAACAAAGAGCAGCAACAGCATTTATCAACATCAAGTGGCCTTAAATGCATCAAAACCATAGTTCAGGTGGTCATATGCAAATGTCTACAAATAAGGGCACTGAACCAAGAAGATGATAAATCTCTCATAGTAAACCTGCTTGAGCAGGAGGGATTGATTGCACTGTTGTGACTTGATGGAAAGATGTTACGCAAGCAAGACAAGAGAGAAGAAATTTCCTAGAGGAGGCCTGGTAACGTGCCCTGGACTTGCTTCTGACTTCAACCACTGCAGTGAAGGAAAGCACATTACATTATGTGAAGTGGGATATCTCAATTTGTGCTCTTGAAAAACATTTTGGGAAAAGGAGGCATTCTGTGAAGTGAGATAGAATGCCACCTCTTTCAAACCAGGCCAGCTTGCAACCCTGCATCATGGCTTCCCTACCCTGTCAGGTTTGAGGTCCTTCTTTATTAAGATGGGAGATTTTGTCAGTCCTTGAGCCATTTGGAGCATTTATCTGAAAAAGGCATGGCTGGAAACTGGCCAGCTTTGAGGGGCTGGAGCAGCACATGTACATGTTGTAAATGCTAAGTGAAAGTTACTGGATGTCAGCAGCTCTTTTGGAAAAGAATAAAGTTTACAAGTTATGCCAGATTAAAGAGAAAACTTACTTAGGGACAGCCACAGTGGACAGACAGTTACAAGTGGGAGCCTGCTTTTAACTGAGGAGTTTCCACCCCCACTACCTGGACAACTCAGCTGTCAAGTGATAGCAGTCTACAGCCAGCACAAGAGCAGCTGCCATATGTTTGTGTCAGGGACAAACAGCACTGCTGCTACACATACATTGGAACTACTCCCAGAACAGAGGGATGGAAAGAGGAACTGCTACTGCCACCCCAAGGAGAACCTGCTTCACTCATTGGTCACAGCACCTGGAAAAACCTAGTTAGAGGAGGGACTTTGCCAGACACATCAGAAGGCAGCCAATCAAAAAGATGCTGAGCTATACACCTTTCATAGCCATGGTAACAGATTAGGAGCCTCAAGGCATTTTTGCTGCTCTGTTACTTCTAATCAACATTCCCAACCTCAGGGATGAGTTATGAACCTGGAGAGGAAACTGTTCACTGCTTAAAAGCAGAACCTGGGTCTGCAACAGATGAAGCCCTCTAGAGTCCAAACCCCCACACTGCTTTCATTAAAATAATCTGAAAAACAATTACTTGGTTAACTAAATTAGTTTCCTCTATTGTAATAGATTTCATAACTCTTTGGAGCAGCTCTAGCTTTTTCTACAGACAGCATCTATTGCTCCATCAAAAACATGTAAAAAGTCAGGCCACAATAAAAAATTTGGTTGCAATGTAAGATAGATGTTACAACATCTGTTAAAATACGGTTGGGCAAGACCCTCTTCTATATATGAATTCTTAGACTATCCAAACTATTTTCAAGCTGTGCCAGTATAACAGAGGACTACACTTTATGAGATGTTTCACATACTTTTTGCACTCACAGGAGCTTAAAAAATAATTTCTAAACACTCTACCCCCAGCCTGTCTGTGACTTGCAATAAAGAACCAAGTATTCATTTTCAACACGGAAACATCTGTGGCTCTTCTTCTCTGTAGTAGGTACACACTTCAACACAATGGTTTGCACAAAGAATTTAACTCCATTATAATTTGATGAGAGCTTTTCAAACAGTTTATTTGCATATGGCCTCCTGTAATTTTATTTCATCTAACTTTACCCCTTCTTACTAAAACTAAGATTGGTGCAACATATTTTTCAATATCCTGAGTTTTCATTTGGCAGTATTTTCTTTGTTGAGTCAGTTTATACATCCAAAGCTATTATATTCAGCTTACTAAGCTGAATATTTATAATAAAGTCTTCATTTAAATTTAATTACAGTAAGTGATCGTTAAAAAATTAAATTGTCAAATACCTTCTACTGAAAAAAGTGAAGTGTTTTTTTAAATGAAATATATTTTCAATGGATGACAGCTTCAATTTCGTCACAGACATTTAATTTCACTGAGTACATTTCATTATATTTACTCATCATTTTGACTCATATTGTGCCTACATACAAAGAAAACTCCACAAAGGTACTTTTCTTACCTCTTTCCACAAGCTGAATCCAATTATGGTGGGAACTGCCATACTCAGAATAAGAGCCTAGAAAGTACATGTTAGAGAAAATGGATTATGCAACATTCTCCAACATTGAGGTTCTGCTGATTCTGCTCATACAGCGAGCAATATTTATGCCTGAAACCTTAGGTGACAGTAAGTGAAACTCTGTGGTTTTCTACCGAGCAAAAAACTTCCCTCAAACAAGAATTTGCCTAATTTGGCATGGAAGGCTTCATTTGACTCACAGAAACTTTACCATCAATTTTAGGGACAGTTAATTACTACTCAAGTAACAATGATTCCATGTGCACATGACGTAGTGAACAGGAGAAGGTAAACACCTCACATTGAAATGCTATGAGAAAGGGAAAAAACATTCAAACCTCTGATCTTGTTGATGATTTTGTTCAGATTAGCATTATTGATATGCAAGACCCAGAAACCCATCTCTCAGCATGCCATCATTCTAGCTGATAAAATTTTTGCTTTGCAAGGAGAAACTAGCTTGTAGAGTACAGAAAATGTTTGATAGGGAATGCACACAGGGCATTCCTTTGATAATAAGCTACTAACACATCTACTGTGTTAATAGTAAAAAAGCAGGTCTACATGACAGAAAACATGAAGTATATAAAATAATGTGCTTACCATGTGCTTACATATTGTTACTCCTTGACTGAAAGAACACTCAGTGTTTCTGATATAGCAGTGTATGGTATTTTCACATGTGACATAATGAACCTCTAAGTATAATATCATTTATTCCTATAAGCCTCTTGAATTTAGGGTAAGCAATGTCCTATGCATAAAGCTGCTAAAAATCACACAAAGCAATTCTTGTCATATTGAGAATAAAGCTAGGGTTGGAAGCAGGAGAGCTGTTGGCTCTGTAACACAAGCTTATCTTCAGACATAGCACTTCCCTATAATGGCCATACACGAACAAATCTCATACAAAGTAATTTGACTTACCATTTCCTATGAAGCATTTTTTACTCTCAGCAGTTAAATACACCTTACTACACCATTTTAAGAC
Source organism: Phylloscopus whistleri (assembly GCA_017589585.1). Taxonomy (NCBI): domain Eukaryota; kingdom Metazoa; phylum Chordata; class Aves; order Passeriformes; family Phylloscopidae; genus Phylloscopus; species Phylloscopus whistleri. The sequence goes on from JADMLD010001391.1 coordinate 498,965, forward strand.
CCATTTCTCAGTGAAACAAAGCTTATATGTCTTCCCTGTGCACCAGTACTTTTTCTCCCGCATTCCTCCTAAAAAGTGCATGACCTTTTTGACCAATCCCAACTAGATACGGCAGAGAGGTCAAGGTCTCAAAGATTTGTTAAAAGAAGTTGAGAAGCATGAAAGGGAGAAGAAGACAGCTCTGCATTTTATGAGGAAAGGTTTTAGTGTGAATGCAACTTTATCACCAGGTACCAGAGAACATGTGATCCTAGGAACAAAAGACACAGAGAAAGCAGACTATTGTGATCCACTGCTCACAGAATAACCTGTTGCTTTCATGGGTTCTTTCATGGTTCTTAGGTAATTGTTGTTTACAAAGCTTGCTACCTGTATTTTCCAAGACTTTGGCAATAGCAACTCACCAGCAGTATTGGATGCACAGCTTTCAGTCGAAGCCACTTGAAAAGCGTCATCCAAAGTTCAGGAGAGCACACACCAAATGCAGCAAGCATGCAAACATAAGGTGTCCATAGATATTTCATTCTGAAAAACACTGCAATAACTTAGTTGGGACCCTGTGCATGCCTCTGTACTCAAACTATTATAAAAACATTCAGATTTTTTTCTTGTGTCAAACACAGTCTGGATGTTCAAACAATCTGAGGTCAACTTTGATGGTACTGGAGGGTAAACCAAGGAAATCTCTAGCAGAAGAGCTGGCACCTGATTATCTGCTGTGAGATGGAGGAGCAAGATCCAAGGTAAAAGACGACAAAATCCTTCACAGAGTTCAGGGAAGGATGAAAGAAAAACAGAGAATAGTAGTCACTTGGCTATTGTGGTTTTCCAGCCAAAAAGGGATAAAACCCAGCTATTTGGCAAAGCTGTACAGAAAATGTACTGTAAGAGAGTTCCTGAAGAAAGGAAAGGAAAATATTTAATTAACAATTTATGATTTGCTGGTGTTGTCCACCTCTTAAGAGTCGACCAGTCAACTTCTAACAATCACAGGATAACACAACAGTCTGTTCACTTTAAGCAATATTTATGAATATTTAGATTTTGGGATGAGGAGCCTAATAAAAACAAAAGCATGACATCTTCAAGCTGATTAAGCTGAGAAACAAGACTATAACAACAATGTCTTCCAAACATCAGCTTCTCTAGCTTTAAGGACTAACACAATACTTATGAAATTAGTTCTGCTACTGCTTTAACGTGTCAAGCAAAGGTACACTTCCTGGTAGCCTACACACAAGAAGAGGGATAAGAAATCTTCCATGTCCCAATATTCCAGCACTATTCTGTTCATCCAGGCACAACACAAGCTCTTGCTAAAAATAACAGCAACAGTTATTAAGAACAGTTATAAAGAACAGCACAGTTCTACACTTAAATAAAAGGAAGTGATTAAAATGTGAGTCAATTAATGTCTTGGATCTTGGATGCATTAAAGGCTTGGAAAACATGTTAAAGAGACCAAGCATAAGTGTTCTTATGACCATATCCAATTTATAACCAGAATTACCTCTGACTACTCCTGAGTAGTATCACTATATGCCGAAATTATTTCCAAAAAAGGGTGAATTTCAAAGGGGTAAACATCATATCATGCCCAATAAGGAGCTCTGTTGCTTTCAAAAGAGATACATCAAAATCAGACTTACCCTTCCAAACACATGGCTAGACAACCAAGCAAAATTGTGTGAATTACATGATAAACTATTTCTGGCCTCTCTCCAATCCGACCGTCCTCAAGTTTAACTGTCTCTTTCAGTGGTTCACCACTGCAGTTGGAGAAAATGAGACATCACTTCATTCAGATATTATCCCAGGAAAAGGTGCCAATAAAAATACTTCTAAGTCAGCAGTGTACTGAGATCATTCCATAACATAGCATATAATATTGTTACAGTGTTTACTTGCTCTTTGTTCTTGATCAATGACCTATTAGTAGCCACTGTCCCTCGTTTTAGATTGCAACCTCTCTGGAGCAATGGCTGTAAATTAATACAATGGGATCACTGCCTATGACCACAAATCTTACTTTAAGGTAATTCAGCACCAAGAGGCAGCCTAATTTAAGAGCATGTACACTCTACAAACATTTAGATGAATCATGCTGAACATGCATTTTAAGTTCCTTCATACCATTAGCTTGGTAAAGAATTATGGAATCTGTAGGATGGTAATTGTGTATGGAATATGTGTAAAACAAAGATAACAAAAGTAACTTTTGGTCACATTATTATAAATTCTAGTAATATACTAATTAAAATATATTATAAATTAAAATCATAGCCAAAATCTTGCAATGAAAGGTTTTCCACTAGATAGGAAGGCACAGAATAGACAGCAATTCTTTCTACCATGATGTGATATTAGGTTACATTTTTATAATAAGCTTCCTTATGAAAATTAGAAAAAATATTTTGAGTTTATTAACTCATTCAAAAATTTTTAAAAAGAGAGAGAGGAGAAGGTTTACTTTAAGCTTTTCTTTAAAACGGTGTTGGACATAGTGTGGTCACTGCTCATTACAGAGTAATAAACAGTTATTTCAACCACTAGAAAAAAAGAAGTTTGCTCCATTGTTCTTAATATTCTATCACACATCCAACCTGAGAAACATTTTCATTTATAGCAGCATAATCTTTATCTGTTAGAAGCCTTCATCCTTGAAATAAACCTTTGATTTTTGCTGCAGACAAGTGAGAAATTTGTTCCAGTATCTGAGCAGTTACACCATTCATCTTCTACCAGGAAGAGATAATTTCCTAACCAGTGAGTTTCCAAGGCAAGTTATGCTGGGATCTACAGTGTTGGTATTCTTAGTCTTTTTACAAAGACAGTTCCACTACTCCTTCTCTCAAGGGAACTATGAATCATCATGAAACTAAAACTAATTGAGTCAGTTTTACTTCCGTTCTGTTCAAAGCAGCAAAGGCTAGTGGACCTTATCACAGTAAATAAGTGTTCAAAAAAACAACAGTGAAGCATTAGAAATCCAAAGTCCTCTCAGCTCCACTCATCTCATCTTTCTCAGAACATAAACTTGAAAAAAAAAAAAAAACAAAAACTCCAAATCCAAAACAGAAAAACAAATTCTAGCAACAATTAGATAACTTTGCTGTTGGAAGGAGAATTACAGATATAACATCTTTCTCTGTCAGAGAGAAGAAACAAAAACATCAGCAAACATTAGCCAGAGCTGTGCAGGAATGCCAACTCCCTGTCCTGACAGGAGGGATGCTCAAGAATCTCCTCACTAAAGGACTTTTCTTCAGGAGGCTCTGGTGGGCCTTCCCACTGGTGCTCACATGCTGACAAGCTCAATGGTACAAAAAGCTTTGTAGTAACAAACATAATAACCATTTCCTGAGGCATCCAGGAGCCTCTTATTTTTAACTTATTTTTTATATAAATAAGTTACTTACCAAATTCTCCTAAAAATGACCTGAGTTACAGAAAAAAGGCAGATAATTAATACTAAAATGTAAAAAGGCAACAGTGATGACTGTGTTAGTCGCAAAAAAAAGTCTTGGGAGGGTGCCTGAAGAGATTCTTGACAAAGGAGCCAATTCATTGTAAAATTCCTAGTAAGGCAAAAACATTCCATTAAAAACCGTAACAATATCCCATAGATTAGGAAAAAACCCAACAACCTGGCACAAAACAATCTCAGTTTAACCTATTCACATCATAGGAAATTACTTGAAATTCATCTTTGAAAAGTTTTCTTTTTATTGTTTGAAACTGCTTTGCAAATACTCTTTAGAGTAACTGTCAAAAGTTTATCTTCCCAAATAGTATCTGTGATCTGAAGAGACCAGACTACAAGTCCTTCACATCACAAAAGCCAACCTCCATACAACTCCATTATGGGGACCAAAAGAATCTTGTTGTCACAGTGTATTAAGATTTTAGAGATATTGATGCAAGAAGGTATGCTTGTCCTCATTCCAAACAAGGAGATGAAGAAGGGGAAGTGGTCATCTGAGATCACAAAGAAGCCTGAGGCACTGCCAGGAATAAAATCCTCAATGTTGAAATTCTAGTTCTGTAGCTGAAGCCACTTGATCATTCTTCTTTCTCAGTTAGCAAGCAGGAAGATAATACACTCCACCAAGAAACACTGTCAGTGTGTATTCTCAACTGGAAGTGCTGCAGCATAGTGGTGCTGTGAATGCATTCTTGTCTTAATTTGTTTTGCTTTCCTTCCTCTTTTCATTTTCTCCCAAGGGAAGACTAGAGGACAGAACCACTTTCAATTAGACAGAATCAGTTCACAGATTAACAGCTGGGCATGTCCAAACTGGCCTTAAAAGAAATATCTTTAAGCTCTTCTGCTGCAAATGGTAATTCCAATACACAGTTACACAGTGTTCCAGTTTGTCTCAATCTCTGGCTTCACTGCAGAGTCTGACAGCCTGAGAAGTGACATTTAGGAAGGCCCCAGGGGGAAAAAAAAGGGGAATCCATTAATACCTGGGAGGTGAATAAACTGAAATCCTGACCAGGAGTCCTTTCTTTTCTTCAAAACACTAAAGAATGGGTATGTGTGTGTGTGTTAAACAATGCATCATAGTCAACATCACTGCATCTTGTCTTCCAGAAGTTCCCCAACAGTTTCAGTTGGGTGTGATGTCATTTTCCACTTGTTCCCCTGAAAGGCTGTGAAGTAGTTTTTTGTAAGAGATGCAGTTCTTCGGAGAGAGCTCCAATTCCTGCACAGAATTCCAAGTCTTGGCTTGGGTCTAGGAGTGTGTCAGTCCTTACTAACACTCCATTGGACGTTTTCCAAAAAATCTGTTGCCATGACATCTTCTTGCAGTCCAACATCCAACTCTTTTACATGTTTTTTCTTAGAATCACAACAGTTCCCTCTGACTTTTAAGATGTCCCTTGTCCTAATTTCTTCCAAAACATACAAGTGGGCTTGGGGGTACCCAAAACCCAAGCCTCTTTTGAGGTAGTGTCAGTAGTTCATTACTCTTTCCAAAGCCCTCTTTTCCAGGCTATAAAAAGCTCATACTGCCACCTTTACCCTATTATCTTTGCTTTCAAGTCTTATTAAAAACACTATAGACAGGGTACAGAAAGTTTTCACTCTTCAACATCACAAGAGAAAAAAAATCCACAAAATGCTTCCACCCCAAGGCATGAAAAATATTGAAGTGCCTCGGAAACCTCAATACCCTAAGTAAATTCTGTATGTGCATTTTTTTTTAATTTCAATCTTAAAATCAGACAACAAATAACTAAACTATTTCCCTAGCTCCACTACAAAACTCTCACAAGCCACTGAAATGTTACACTTCTCAGAGCAGTTTCAAAAGTTTGGATATCTTGGGAGGTGTAAAGAGTTTAAATAAACTTACTTAGTTGTGTTTAAGCCAAGTTTTACTTCAATGAACTTCAGCAAATGCTCATTTTCTTTATGAGGAATGAACATCTGAAAATTAATTTACCAGAGAAAAATTATAAGAAATGCTGGAAGCAGCTTTCATATGCTCATTCAGATTACAAAATGTTAGGTAACAATCAACTATTCAAGATTTAGTTAAAACTAACAAAACGGATTAAGTGTGCTAATTAAGGTACTAATATAGTACTGTAAACCTTCACTTCAATAAACCTATATTTTGGGCTTCCTTGAGAATGTTATTCCCCTCATGCCACTCCCATGCCACAGCAGGAGGGCAAGTGAAAAGTTGACAATAAGTTGTCAAAAGGCTACTGAGCAGTGTAAAAAGGATCATGAAAAACAGACACAGACTTACTCCCAAGCAAGCCTAAGAGTGGTGTGCTTGGCTCCATTAGAAAACAGGACTGCAGCTGAGCAAAAGTCATGAGCATTTGTAATCTTCACACAGATTGCCTGAGCTGCCTGAAGTTCTGTAACTTACTCATAAGTGTAATTAAACTCTTATTTTTCAAGGTTAGATTTTATTTTCCTGGAGATACATCAAGGCTAGTCATTCTGAATGGTACAAGAAAATAATTACATGTGAGCATTCTTTCAAGCCTTCTAGGGTTCAGTAGTTTCTTTACTTTTTAAGTTAATACTGTCAATTAACACAACCATGGTGAGTTTGAGACATAGAAGAAAAGCAAAATAGTATGTGTAAAAGGCCAGCACAAGAGGGAATTGCTTATCAAAATACAAGACCAGGCTAAAATCCCACTGCATAATCTCAACCCCTAATTGACCCCTACACTCTCTGTTCCCATGTTCTACTTGAAAATTAATATCTACCCTAAGACTATTTACACTTGTTCCTTGTTCAATCTGTTGCCATGCACAAGAATACTGTTTTAATATTTAGACTAGTCTGTAGGGGCCATCCAAGTTATAAAAAACCCCATATTTATAAAATAGATTAAATGTATTTTAATGAGTATTTCTATACTGTTTCAACCCAAAAGACCAAAACCCCAACAAGACCAAGCTGTTTGAGTTGCTACAAAATGACTCAATTTTTAGTACTCATACTAACTATGAATTAAGCTATGAGCTATCATATCAATAAGATAAGCAACACTTCAAAAGTTTTTCAAGATATATCTGCAACTTTCCGTTTAGATTCTGAAATTAAAATCACTTCTTCAGAGGAATCTTACCTTTAATAAGAAGTTTAATGTCACTGCCACTGTAAGTACCAAATAAATATACATTATTTTCAGCAATCTTGACACAAATGTACTTTTTTTCATATTCATCTGCAAAGATATTTAAAGAATGCTGTATCATTTGGAGTTCAGTTTAAATTTTAAAACTACACTCAGGGTTATAAGAAAGTCTAGTTACCTGAAGAGATTTGGAGAGCATTAAAGCTGCGACAAGACTCAGTAATGGTGACACTAGTAAGGCTGAGTTTTCAAACTGCAGAAGGTATGCCCCAATGAGAGAAAACAGGTAGATTCTATATACCTCATGCACCTGTTGAAGAAAAAGATAAACAATAAAATAAAACTACAGTGGACATAAATCCTGCTTTTTAGAGCAGTAGATAGTTCACACATTCTTCTGTTAGTCAGGGGATTAACAGATCTCAATCCTTCAACTCATGAGTCTACCAGGTACCATTTGGCTCTGGAAAGAATTGCACATGAAAATGATCCTGGTTAGCCTCAGTAACTAGTGAACAACTACTTCACAAGAATTCTATAAAAATGCCAGAAGCAGGAGTATTTTACCAGGTCTCCCCATTCAGTAACACCTCATGATGCAGCATGAAGCAGAAACTACAAGGCACCAGTAAGAACACACAATTTGTGACAGAGCTCACCTGCAAACAGGTGTTTTCCTTGCCCTCAAAATAACTTGTTCATTAACCTGTCTCAAGAATACTCAGACTATTACGAATACTTGCTGTTATTTACTATTTGATAAGCAGAACTTATAAACCTTGATGCTTGATTCTTCATACTTTTACCAAAACACCCATTTTCTCCCTTATACATTCTGCTTTGAACTACAACAGATCAAACATTTCCCACTGCTGAGGAACAGAATAAAAAGAAACTGAAAGAAGGGGTGAAGAATTAGAATTGCATGCAGTTTGATATCTAATAAAACCAGAAAGTACACATGTACAAAGGAGCATATGTACAACTGCAACAGGCAGAATAAAAACACCTTATTGCTTGCAGCACTTCTAAGACCCATGTTGCAGAATGAATTTAAATACTTTCTTGTACTGAAAAATCAATTGGCCTTCAAGATCTGTCTAGTCTATTTATTGGCAAATCAGTGCAGTACAGGCCACGGAGGGTGAAAATGAGCCCTTTAACTACACAGAGCCAACAGAGCACTTCTTTGGTCTGCCCACCCTGCTGTGAACAGGAGAAAGAAAAGAAGAGGCAGCTATGTCAAAATTGAGAAGTATCGTTCATCACTCTTTTAGCTCTCCAAGGATGTTTCAGTTCTCAGAAACTTTGTTCAGCTTCCATCCCAACACAGCAGCCCAAAAGAGACTCAGTTTAAAGATGTTTTATTCTTCTGATGGATATCACATGCACTGCAGCTGGGCCCAGGCTGCAAGACACCCATCACTCAGTCTCTCGTGCCCTCTGGAGCTCCTGAGCAGTATGAATGGCAGGCACCTCAGAGGCTGCCTCTCAGTCCACAACTATTGGTAGGCTGAAAAGTTCCAATACCTTCTCTGTCTGTGCCAGGGCAAAGCTGTCTAGCAGGAAAAGAGAAACAGCCTGGACAAACAGGAGATAATGACTGTATTCCCACATCATCATGAAGGTATATGTTGAGGCATTCACCAAAAGGTAACAAAACTTCTAGAAAAAAAAGAAAAGGAAAAAAAAAAACCCATTAATTTTGTACCCATGCATGTCTGTCACCAAGTAACTGAGAGGTCATTAAAACATAAACTATGGAAATTAATTATTATTTTGGGAAATAATTCAAATATTGACTTCAGAGGTGCTTAACTTTCAGACAGAACAAAGTAATTACTGAAATATTCAAAAACATTTCAAGCCAATCAGAAGAAACATTTTTGAGAGAGAGTCAGGGTAAGAAAGTAAGAACCATCTTCTTCAAGAAAAACAGTTTGCACAAGAAAATTCTGCCTCAGTTTATTCACAAAAAAGCAGCACATGGCCCATTACCACACTGTTCTCTCTGAACCCTCCTGGGGGCACAACAAGGTAGGGTACAAACTGCTCAGCAAAAACTGCACATGCCTAGGTGACATCCAACTGACTCTTTTGAAAAGAAGAAACAAAACATCTACTGTTTTCTGCCCAGAAGGGCAACAATAGCAGAAGTAACTACCCTAGAGTACAGTTTTGCCAGCAGCTCTTTATTAAGAAACTAATTTTGCTTTACCTCAGCAGAACAGTTTAGGTTCTTTTTTAAATAGCCTGTGAGAGCTGCTACTTGACATGCAAAATATGGCAAAGCCCAATTTTCTCTTGATGGTATGGAGTAATCAATTCTTGTTGTATCTGTCCTAGAATAAAGTACAAAGAAACAAAAAAATTAAAATATCTATGTAACAAAAATATCAAGGAAAGCCTAAATGTCACTTCTAGTTGTAAATGTGGCCTTGAAGCAAACTTTTCTGGATTTTGGTGCAAAGTAACACTGACACAATTTTGCTGCTGATACAGTTCACAAATTCATTAACAACATGGAAGGCCCAATCTTTAGTCATCTATTTATCAGGTTTCCATGTTAGCTGGCATTTATAGGACTGAAGCCAAAAAGCATCTGCCTCAAGCCTTTTCTGACCTGCAATGAAAATCAGCTCATAGCTGAGAGAAAATATTCCTTTCAGTTCTCATACAATATGTTTTAAACAAGTGATTTAGGCAGTTGAGCACAATATACTTAGGATACAAACTGGTGCTTCCTCACAGCAGCAGCAGCAGCGGCAGCAAATATTTTGTCTACAGGGAAAAATTCTGCCCAGCAAAACAAGAGATTAAAGATGGATGGGGAGCATGCAGGGTTTTCTCGTGGAATGACTTGACAGTATCCACACAATTAGAGGTGTAGGTGAAAGTTTTTTAAAGTGCTAAAGTGACTCAGAAGCACAAGCCACGCTTTCAAATGTGATCAAAGGCATCAGTCTCAGAGGTACAGAGTCTTCTTTGTGTCTACTATGCCTTTAAAAAGGAACCTCAAGCTCCTTTATCACTTAGGTATTTAAAAGCATCACCTTTCATTTTTTCCTCTTGCACAGGCGTATTTGGAGCTTTTTTAACTACTAAACCTTTCATTTTGTTGATGCTGTTTAATCTTATTCACTGTTGAAAAAGTTACAGATTTATTCACCACTTTTTCTACTTTCCACTCTTTACACCAGCTTGATGAACAGCATTTTCAGCTACTAATCACAGATTCTGTCATGATGACCTCCTAGAAGATCCTTCCCAACAGTTCAACTTTAAAGGTACGTCTCCAACATTTTGCTCCATAGTTATTTTATTTCAAGTGCTCTCAAGTTCATAGAAAGCCACAGAGCTCCATGGTGACAAACCAAGAGCATGAACATAGGTTTTCATTGCCAAAATGAGGTTCCCTATTATTGTGGTGCTTCATAAGGGGAAGGGGAATTCCAAATGAATTGTTTTAAAATTAAAAAAATTCTTGATATTAGGATCACCTAAGAAAATTCCACTTTGCAGAAAAACTCATACAAAAAGAAGATATAAAAAACCAAATATTCTTTAGAAAAGAATGCACATCATAATTTCTTTCTGTGCCACTGGACAACTGTCACAATATTTAGAGCTGGCCAGGGAGTGCAGTTCAGTTTCACAGCTGTTTTGAACATTTATCTTCATTCTTCATCAGCACAAAACCAAACCTTCCAAGGAATATTTTTGAAAAATGAAATTTTGTGTGAATACTCCTGTATTCACACACATACATAAAGTCAGTTCAACTGGTAATGTGGATGGTTTGGACAACAGGAGGCCTTTCCATTAAAAAAAATCATCATGAGAATCAATGAACCTCTTGGAAATGTTTTCTATTCACCATAAGATTTTGCTCTCAGAGTGAGAACACAAAGCTTAATAAAAGCATTTCAATCCACTAATTAAAGTCACTTCAATCCACTAGTATTTTAAAATGCCTTATTGACAAACTAGATTGTATAAAGATGTTTTTCTTACCTGTTAATAATGAACCATGCTACAGTCAGCATTCCTGCCAGCCAAGTCCCACTCATAACCCAACTGGTTACAAACAATGCAGTCACATAAATTCCCTGCAGTCCAAAAACTATACCAATGTAGAAATACACTGGTTCAATAACTTCCTGAAATTACAAATAAAAACGAAGAGACATAGTGGCAACTGAGCTGATGCTGGAAATTATTGCTATTTACAATTTGTTACTGCTAACAATGTGCTAGGTGCTTTACAAACAGGTAAGAGACGCCTCCTATTCTAGAAAAGTACTGGGCATGCTTTTATTTGGGGCTCAGGAAGAACAAAGCAGTGTGAATTAAGACCACACTTCAGGGCTCAGCTTGCCAGTGCCATGATTTTTGACTTTGCTTTAGCTTGAACACTCTATGTGTCAGATTAAATAAATCTATGTTGCAGTGGGATATAAAGTTCAAAGGACTACTAGAAGAAGTTATAAAAGGAAAGAACTTGAAGAAGTAAAGATGTGGCAAAAATGGTTCTAAAATAAGTAAATAATAAAAAAGGAAAGACAATGAAAGGACCCGAGTATGCAGCATAAGCAGAACAAAGCCTGAGTAGAGTGGAAACTGACAAAAGGTTAATCTACAGAAGTGCTTTTCCCCATGAGAATGGGCAGACAGGCACCACTATAACAGACTTCTGTACTCCAAAGGAGTTAATTTTCCTGTTGGATAGCACAGATACTCCTGACATTTCTAAGCAGTCTGTAGAAGGAAAGAATAACAGAAAATGTTAGCGGTTAGCGTTAAACCCCCAAAATCCTATGCCAGAGACTGATCAGAATTGAGGAGAACCTGGACCTGGTGAGAGCCTTAGCTCAACTCATTCAACAAAAATATTTTGTTTTTGTGTTCAATGGATACAGCACAGAAAGTCTCATACACACACACAGATACAACCATAACGAAAGTACAGAAAGTAGGAGAAATGCACATACTTCGCTACCAGATGCTTGATATAAAACACTGGCAATCAGCTCTGGGTACAAAGTCATTTGCTGGACAGCATTTATGGTCTTCAGTGAGATTGTCTTATTGTTGTGTGTCAACTCATAAACACCTACAGACAAAAAAAAAATCCTTGGAATCACTTACTACTGCTGTTCCTAAAAGAGGCCAAAGTGTATTCAAAGGTAGGGGGAAACAGATTTGATCACTAAAGCTACTGACTGATTCACCACATCTAGTTTTAAAGGAAGGAGCAATTTCTGTGTTAGATGTCATTCCACCTACTGATGTAGCTAGAAAGTTATTACCCTTTTTTCATCTAGTCTTTAAATACAAGGCCCAAAACGAATCATTTGAAGCACAGTCTTTTCAGTAACACACTGATGCAGTCCTGGAACTACTCGCCAATAGATCACCTTCACAGGTGAAGTGAGACAGATCTAACAGGGATGAGCAGGATGTATTAACTCCATCTCCAGAAGGACATCAGGTATGATGGTCTCATCACCCCTTTCAGCTCTGCATTTCTGAGGTTTCTAAGAATCATTCACCAAACACAATGTGCCTTTCTATGGGGTTAAGATGGATTGGAGCTGCCATACTTGAAGGATTATTCCAAAATGTTATAAATAAAGACCTGTCAATACTTAGGACCATAGAGGGAAGAGCAAAAACAATCCAAACCAAGATATGAGGGAGAACAAAAGGCTCAAAACCAATGCAACAGTCAAAACAGACAACTGTTTCCAGCTCTGAGCATATCTTGGTGTATGGTCTGCAGTTGGTTCTCTGTAGGCCAAACCAGGTCTTTCAGGACTTACAACTGGGTTCAGCACAGCTGTAATACACTCTTGAAGACTGGATGTCTTGTAATACCTTGTAGGCACATGAGTCGACCTGTTTCCAGAGACAGCATCCCTGAATGAAGCATGCAGTCCATCCACTCACAGCATGAGCAATATCCCCAGAGGCCATGAGACACTGAGTGTACCAAAGACCTCAAATATTGCTGATGTGCTGGGAAAATGCTCAACCAACAAAACACTAACCACAAAGTTTAGTTTTACTGGCTTCAGTGAGGTTTCACAAAGGGACTGAACTAATTCAGTGGCTGACCACTGCAAGATAGGGCAGTTCATCCTCTCCCCTCCTGAGTTCCAGCCCCATGTTGTGCAGTGCACCTCTGGACTCCCTGAACTAACATGAAGTGCTCCTTCTTTTCACTGCTTTACTTTCCCTTTGGTTTAGGGACCCAGGGTCAGTGAGACCCAGAGCCAGTGCAGGATAAAGAACAAGAGCACAAAGGAAAAGAGAGATCATTGTCACTCAGTCTGTTCTCCTTCCTGCTGCTTTCTGTCCCCACCACTCAGTGCTCATCAGCATCTATTCACCACAGCTGACAAGAGTAAAATCTTCTGGCAGGGACAGGATGGAGCAGATCAGCTTGTGACAGAAACTGTTCTGTCTTCTGACAGAGGATGGAAAACAGTAATTTTCATCCCTCATTCCCCAATTCAACATAAATTATGTTTACATGGCAGAAAATCCACTATTGTGACATAGGCAAACCCAATGATAACTTTGATACAGAGCATCATAAGTGTAATGCTAACCCTATCCTAGAGTATTGATTAAAGGTAATCTGCTGGAATACAGGATAGTTAAATACTGTTTTTGAAAAGGCACTGAAAAGTTAGGAAAGTGTGTGGCTTTTAATTAATCTGACCAATATATCTACATAAGAGAATAAAATCAGTCCCCCAAGTCTGCAGTTTTTTTTACTGTCTCCAAAGAAAACAGGACTTTCCAAAGTTAATAAAACAAATTAGTTTTGTACCTCTTTCAAAGGAAGGAGCCTTTAGCAGTTCTTTATAGAATGAGTAATAAATGGCACTGTCACCCTGAAATGTAATTTCTCGTTCAAGTTCCTAGGAAAAAAAAAATATATATTAATCTCCTGGAATCTCTTTCCAGAGAAGACAATAGATTTCCAGATAGACCTGGTTTTGTAACAGAGTACATGGTTATGACTTCACTGTACATCTTCAAAATCTTCCACAAAACGTTAATCTTCACAGCATTTCTATCAGGTACATATTGCTCTCTGTAACTTAGCAAACATGCTCGGAATCAGAGCAACTCAAATCCACATTATGTAGTCAGAACAAAATCCACAGGATCTTTTCATACTCAGAAATTTCATTCAACTTTCTCTACTTCACTTAAAAATGGAGTTCTTAAGAAAAGAAAACAAAATCAACCAACCAAAAAAACCAAACCAAACCAAAGAAACCAAACCACAAAACCCACCCCTCCCCAAATCCCAAAACAAACACAAAAAACCACCCCCAAAAGCCAACACACATTCCTGTTGATTAGCTTCTGCAATCTCAGTATGCTTCAGTTATTTTTCCATATTTTAGAAAGGCATTTTAAGAATAAAGGATGGCATGGAAAAACATACAGAAGCATGACAAGCCACAACAACTGTTAGCAGGAGGAAAAAAAAAAGAAAATAAAGAAGACAAAAAAAAAAAAAAGCTGTTTCAAAGACAGAGACCTCAGTAGAAGAACACAGTAGTTCTGTGAAACTACTGCTGCAAGTAGTTTCAACATGACACGGATCAGATTTGATTTCAAGGACACAATTTGGCTTTTGTCTCAGTAGTTTATCTTTACCTGCCTGCTGGAAAACCAGAATTTCCGCTCATGATATGTAGAGAGGTACACAGCATACATCATTCCACTGGTGACTGCCGCCAGACAGCCAAAGAAAAGCTTTGCAAAACGCTGGATTAACAGATCTGAAAAGGAACAGTTGAAAAGCTAAAACAGTCCAGAGCATTGAGAAACAAACAGTACATGCTATACATGACTCTTATTTCTGAGCATCAAGTGAACCTACTGGCATGAGAATTATCACTATCAGCAGCACGGATACATTGAAAACTGGTTTGTTACTCCTGTCCTGCAGTTTTCTTTCCCAGTTGCTATCACTGCTTCACAGGATCCTTAGACAAAATACTCACGCACTACACTGCAAATTTTCTTAAACAAGCTTTGTTTGCAGATGAATTCCAAGAAGGAAAAGCCTCTTCCAGATAAACAGAGCAAGCTCTAGATTCTACCCAAAACACCACAAACTTCTTAAAGACATTAACAGACAGAGGTGGCATACCACATCTAACATAACTTCTGAGACATTCTATTTGCCATTCTGTTTTTGAATATAAGAACAAAAAAATCTGAATTTTACCAAACTTATTCAAAGGGTGTCTACTTCATCTGTAGCTCCCTCGAGTTAGTACATACTTTTAACATAAAAGCTTTTGGTAGCTTGGTGAGCACTTGCCTAAAATTATACCTAGTCTTAGTTCTGTTTCCTGAAAGGCTGTAAGGACTTTTTGCCTGTTCTTGTTTCAGTACCATTACTTCATGTGTATCAGCTTCCAACCAGAAGATCATTCCAGGAGCAATAAAAATATTTATTTGTATGCAAATAGTAATAGTAAATTTCTTAACTCCCCTGCTTCTACCTCCCCAAGCCTGAAACAGTCCAAGACTACCATTTCACTCTCCAATACATAAAATTATTAAAGAACTCTAATGTGCATGCCTGTTTTCTCTTGAAATATTCAAAAACCTAATTCAAAGTAAGTCTGTTATAAATTACTGTGCTACAAATATCTTCCCATAAAATGTAAGAGAATAATGAAAAAAACAATCAAAAGTCAGCTAAAAATTCTGTAGCTTACATTTTGGCGACCTTCCCAGCTTTGAATTTTCTTTGTTTCTCTCCTCTGGAGCCATTTTGTCAGATTCGGTGCAGTTTTGTTTCTTTCTCTGTCGCAGGTCTGCTGCCCCTGAAGACATTTTTTTTTTAAGTTACTGCAACACAATACCTAAAATCACACTGGGAAATCCACACAGCAGCAAGTAGCAGCCAATTACTGCTCCTGATTCAATCCCATGGAAGATATATTTGACAAAGTCTCAATTAAAATATGTCATATGCCCAACTGAAATAACAATTTAACACTACAGAAGTCAATTCTTATGTTATTCCTTAGAAAAAACAACAGTATTCTCTTGAGGCCATACTCTGGGATTAGCCAGAATCCAAACTGGAAGCTAACTGGTTTATTTCATTGGATGAACAGAAATGAAGGAAATCAGTAGTTTAGATAAGTTGATGCAGACACTGGGAGAAACTGGTGCCAATTCCATCCTACTCTCATCCTGGTTTTATGCTGCTATAGCAGTGTAATACAAAAACTGGGCTAGTCCATTACTTTTAAATAGAGATGCCTATTATTTATATGGTAAAGGCTTTTATGAAGTAAATGTAACATCACTTTTTTCCCGCTTTTGGATCTACTGGAACTAAGCAGATTTATGGATATTTAGTCTAACATATAATCAAAAAAGCCCAGCCAGCTCAGCCACATAGATCACATCACAAGACCAAGGGCTTCTGTTAACTTTTTTTGTGAGCAGCAGCAGTTTGAAGTCCTAGTCCTTTTATTTTACAGTCTGAAAGGCAACGAGGCTAATTCACAGACTGCAGGTCTACATACAAAAAGACTCATTGCAAAAAGTATTTTATAATTCGTATATTAAAGATACCCCACAATATTTATGTCATTCTGGAAGTGTAATGAAAAGGTTGAACTGTAATTCGTGCTCCAGAATTTTTAGCTCTCGTGTTTGACCTACTGTCCAACATTGCCTGAAATTTTGCAGCCACCAATTTTCTTCTGGACTTAAAAACAGGTCCTTCATAAACCCATTCAACTTCAAACTTGAAGTGTCAATCTTCACACCCCACAACAAAGCTTTTAAGTACTCTGGTTATCTATTACTTCAATTCTAATTCAGTCTACTTTTAATTCCTGGCTACTAGATCTAAAAGTTAGAAACTAGAGATAGAAATATAAATGGTTAAAGCGATGTCTGCCTGTATCAGGACACCTGTGGGCTAACAGAGCAATTTATAAATCATTCTGAGTAAACCAAGATCTCAATGGTAACATTTTTCATGGAATGAACAGAAAATGTCTACCTTCTTAACCAATACAAGAACTGGAAAGATTTTAAACAACACAAGGTTTAGGGTTTTCAGTGTCACATTTATCAACATGTCCATCCAACATAAAATGACACCAGCATCTCTTCATGACATGTATGTGTGAAGTTTATCAGCAATGCAAACACCAAGTGCACTGCAGTTAAAAATCATTTGTACCATGCAAAATAAAACCCAGTGGGAGAAAATCCTGGATCACAAAAGTGGCAGGATACGTGCTTGGAAGGACAACTGAGTGCCCCTGTCATTCTAGTTATGACCAAAGCAACAGCACTGAGAACACTGGAGGAAAAGGCCTTCGCTTCTCTGGCAGAGAACTGTAGCAGAAGTGTAACAAACTTACAAAGTATAGCATTAACAGCAGTAATAGAAAGCTCCCAAAGAAATAACAATTTAAAATTCTACTTCTGAAACAACAACATCTCAATCAGCAAATGATCTTCATCTCGGTTTTCAAGACTGCTCAACACACTGCCCCCCAAAGCAGTAACACAAAAAGATGTGAATGTGTTACTTCTGTTTCTTGCTGCTGCTGCAAACAAGAAAAAAGCTGTTTTCACTTCAGTGAATCCTTCAAACAGAAATGAAAGTTAAACAAGGTAACAACCAAAAATTTTCTAGAATTTTGAACTGATGACAGCCTCTAATAACTCTCTATCCAGCACATAATTTTTCATCAGCTTTTCAGTTCACTGTAAGTCCCAGTTCAAACAAGTTCTTGTTCAGAAAACACGCATTCCACTTATTTTTGTGTTTCTACTGCAGAAAAACATAACTCATTCCTACTTTTTGCCACTATACTCATCTACTTTTCACTTACTAATTGAGCACTGTCTGTAGTTTTTGTCTTTTCATCTAAAGAAGGGTAAGACAGAGCTGGGAAACATTCAGAGGAGGGCCATGAGGGTGATTTAGGTTGTGCAGTGGCTCCCATACAAGGAACAAGGAAGCAAATTGAAGATGCCTCAGTCTAGAAAAGACTATGACCAACAGAAACATGCCAGACATCTACTAGTTAGTGAAGTGCACAAACACACTGAATCGAGAGCAGTGATTTACCTTTTCTAATACAAGAAGTTCTCAAATAAACCTAGTGAATCAGGTTAAAAAGAATCAGCTCATTGCACATCACCTTCATGCAGAACATTCCTACCCAAAGAACATTCTGTAAACCAAGAATTTGCACAGATTCATAAGAAGATGGACACAGTTGCGGAGGACAAGCTACTGGAGACTCCTAAACCATGTGCAACTCACAAAGTACCCCTGCTGAGAACAGCTGGGAGGCTGGAATATGCCACGGGACAGATTTGTAAATGCTTGTTTTGCTCCTGCATTTTTCTGGGTGCCTATTAACAGTTTTGTTTCTGCTAATTTCTCCAAGAAAACTGAATGCCATCTCCTACCCCCTACAAAAGGAGTTTGCACTGAAAAGACATGGAGAAAAATGCTTGTGTAGGCACTAAAAGTGAAACACAATCACAGAATACAGAATAAGTTGGAAGGGACCTGCAAGGATGACCCTGCAAGGGACCAGCTGTTGACCCTGCACAGGACACCTCAATAATCACACCATGTGCCTGAGAGCACTGCCAAAGTGCTTCTTGAACTCTGTCAGGCTTAGTGCTGTGTCCACTTCTCTTGGGAACCTGTTCCAGTGCCCAATCACTTCCTAATACTTCTTCCTAATAACTCTTCCTAATACCAACCTAAACCCCCCCTTACGCAGCTTCAGCCATTCCCTCGGATCCTGTCACTGGTCTCCACAGACAAGAGATCGGTATCTGCCCCTCCTCTTCCCTCCTGAGCGAGCTGCAGACTCCGGTGAGGTCTCCATCAGTCTCCAGGCTGAACAAACCAAGCGACTTCAGCCGCTCCTCATACAGCTTCCCCTCAAGGCCCTTCACCACCTTCGCAGCCCTCTTGGATACTCTCTAACACTTAACGAAACGAGAGAGAAGACTGACTAAAACATAGGGAAGGATGCCGAAGAGAAAGCACACTGACGGTGGCATGCACGGAGCCCACAGTGCTGCCCCGGGCGCTCTGCCCAGAGACAATGCCAGGCGAGGGAAGAGAAGAAGACCCCACGTCCCTGGCCCGGCCTCCCGCTTGGGGCTGCAAAGGACGGGCTGCCTTGAGCTGGGCTGGGGCCCGAGGGGCCGCCGGGGCGGGCTGGGCCCGGGAGGCCGCCGGTGTCCTGCAGCCCCGTGTTTCACCTCCGTCCGTGCGCCGCGGTCCCGGCACGGCTCCGGCACAGACCGCGAGGGGCGGCCACACGGCCGGCCTGTGCCAGCGGCCTGGCCCCGACCGCCTCCGCCCGGCCCCGGCTCCGCGGCCTGAGGAGCCGCCCCTCACCTTCCTCCATCGCTGGCCCGTGCTCGCCGCCCGCCGCTGGGACCCCCCGCCGCTCTCTGCGGGGCGACGCGTCCGCCCCACTGGCGCCGCCGCCCGCCTCCCGCCGGCCGCGGGGGCGGGAGTGCTCCCGCATCCCCCGGCGAGCGGAGCGGAGCGGCCCCGCGCTTCCTCCTACGGCCGGAACTGCGGCTGCGGAGCGCGGGGGGCGGCCGGAGCCGAGCGGCGGCGCACCGGGGCACAGCGGGCGTACCGGGGTACAGCGGGCGCAGCGGGAGTGCCGGGCACACCGGGCACAGCGGGAATACTGGGCACAGCGGGCGCACCGGGAATGCCGGGCACAGCGGGCGCACCGGGAATACCGGGCACAGCGGGCGCACCGGGAATACCGGGCACAGGGCGCACCGGGAGTGCCGGGTGCAGGGCACACCGGGAATACCGGGCACAGCGGGCACACCGGGAATACCGGGCACAGGGCACACCGGGGATGCCGGGCACAGCAGGCGCACCGGGAGTGCCGGGCGCACCGGGAATACCGGGCACAAGGCACACCGGGGATACCGGGCACAGCGGGCACACCGGGAATGCCGGGCACAGGGCGCACCGGGAATGCCGGGCACAGGGCACACCGGGGCGCTGCCGGGCGGCCTCAGGGCTCCACTGCCGGAGCTCCGCGCTCCCGCCCCGCCGCGCAGCCCCCGCAAGCGGCGCCTCCCGGGCAGCGCGGCCGTCCCGCCGCTCCCGCCGCCAGCCCCGCTGCAGAGGGACCGGGCGCCCTCAGAGAGGCCGCGGGGCCCCGGATTCGCTTGGGCAAGAGGAGGCTCGGGGGGGCCTTATCGCTCCCCACGATTGCCCGAAGGAGGGTGTAGCCAGGGCAGCGTCGGTCTCTTTTCCCAGACAACCAGAGGTAGGACGAGAGGACATGGCCTCAAGCTGTACCAGGGAAGGTTTAGGTTGGACATCAGGAGGATTTTTTTTCACAGAAAAGATGATTAGACATTCGAACGGACTGCCCAGGGAAGTGGTGGAGTCACTGTCCCCGGAGGTGTTTAAGACTGGACGTGGCACTTTGTGCCAGGGTCTAGTTGACACGGTGGTGTTCGGTCAGAAATTGGTCTCGATGATCTCAGAGGCCTTTTCAAACCTCATTGATCCTGTGGTTACAGAGCTGGTAACTCTTCTGTGGAAGAGGTTTCTGGGAATTGCCCCTTGGAGGCTGCATGTCTGCTGACATGAGGCCTGCATCAGGCCAGCAGCCGATCAGCTGCTGGAAAACTGATTGCTTGTCTGGCAGCTGCAAGGGAAAACTAAACCAATATGTGTGTCCTGTTGGAGTGTAAAATGAGATTTATAAGTTTCCTGGATTTTTTAATAAAATCTAAAATACTTCTGCAGTTGTTGATTTATTGCATAGTGAAAGGGGTTGCTTATGTTTTTAACGATCCACAAATTATCCATTGCATTTCTAAGGCTGTGTGTTTGAACTGTGTTTTTTTGTTTGTTAGTTTAGGAGGTTTTTTTAGATCCTGGAATAAGCAACAATAATCATTGCAATGAAAAGAACAGTAATTTTTTTAAATATTTGTGCTCAGACCATCTGTACATGGATAGACATAAACAGTTGCTCAGTTGTGCTCTAGATGTTCTTTTTTCTTAAGCTTCCATTGTACTTGCTGTTTTATAGTGTCCCTTGTTGCATTTATTGTGCAACTTCAGTGTTCTGCTGATGCTCCAGTATGGATCATCCTACACCTTGATTTCAGTAAAATTATGAATGTGCATCAAGTTATTTACATGCATAACTGTATAGTTAGCAGAGAAGTGAAAAATCCAGCCTGCTCACTCGATTTTCATTTTTTTCCTGAGGAAAAAAATTGCACATTTGGAGGTGGGGGAACCAAAAATCATTTTTCATGCAAGTTTCTTTCTCCCAGAATGAATATGCTGAAATGATTGTTAAGGTAATGTTGAAAATGATATTACTGTTGCACTTCAATCTTCCAAAATGCTTTCTGTAACTAATATTATATGAAAGTTATTTCATTTGATAGCTTATTATGTGCCCTAAACATTGTGCTGTAATACATTACAATGAATAAATACAGGGATGTTGTGTTCTTTTTCCAAGCTTGCTCTGTACAAACATGCATCATGTACCTGCATGGTGGCATTTTTTCTCTGTTTACATATTATTTCTAAGGCCTGCAGACATAACTTCCCTTTTTATTTACAAGTTCATAGTCGTGATGCTTTCCAGTTAAACAATCATTCTTTCTCTCCTTTAGAGATTGCTGTCAGGAGACAGGCATAGACCTTAGTATAATGCATTCATACTGGGCGTGTTTGTCATTACAAAAACTTTTAAGAAATATGTAGTTGTTTATTTTGTAAACAAACCAAGTTATATTTTTGTTTGTTAAAGTTCCCATGCCTAAAAATACGTGTAATGTTTCAATCATCAGGTAATGACTGTGGATATTTCACCCGTTCTCCTAATTTCAGGCTTTTCTAGGGTTCATTTTCAGGCTGCTAACTTATGGTTCTGGATTGTCAGTATAGAGTGGTTTTGCTTATTTTAATTATTTCAGATTCTCCCCCCCCCCCTCCCCCAGAGCTGTACCTCTTCTACCAAAGTGTAAAAAAGTAGTGCCTACAAAAGTGTATGTGGGACCAAAATATTGCTTAAAGTTGGAAAGGTGTGCTCTCCCACCTGATATGGGGACTGCAAGGAAATAAGTATGGGGGATATTGAGGGATAATGGTAATATGGAAGTATTACTCAAAACTGGACCTAAGAAAATTAACGAAATATATAGAACCTCTAGGATTTTTTTCCCACCTATTTAATTATTTTACTATTTTGTTTCAGCACAACTTCCAGTGGTTTTGATTGCTTCAGCTCCTGCCTGCCTTGCCTAAGGTATAAGTGGGCGATAATTGTCATCTGCTGTATTGTAAAACATGGATAATACACATTAAATCAAGGGAGCTGATTTAGATTAGCACTCTGAAACTGAGCTGGGGACATGAAAACATGCTTTGGCTCTGTTTTCTCTTAGCTTCAATCCTCTGGTGGTAAATCTATGTTTTGATTTCTCCTGAGGCCTTTGGAATTTCTTTAAACAGTGCTCCTCCACAGACGAAAGACACCACAGATGTGGTTGACATAACCATCTTCCTGCTCTTTCTACCCTGCCTCTTGTATTTACTGTCCTTGAAGCAGCATGAGATCCTGCATATTCATTTTCTTTGCTTCTCCTGTCGCTCCTTGTCCTTCCCTGTAATCTAGAACTGACTCATGTCATCCTGTGTTTAGATGTGTGTGATACTCGACAGCCTCTCATCCTGTACGCTTTCTCTTCTACATCCTTCTGACCATCTCATCACCTTCTCCATCCTTTTTTTTCTCTCTCCATCCCACCTGAAAGAATTCCTTCTTTGTGTTTTCACCCTCTTAAACAGCATTGATCCTTATCACAGTTGCCTTTCTGACCTGTAATTTTCTCTGTTAGTTTCTTGCTTTTCATCTTACCTCATAAGACCAAGCCATGTCAGCTGACTAATTACTGTATTGCTACTTTAGCCAGCCCAAGTGCCTGCAGAGCACTGTGTCAGTAGTAAAGTCATGGTAAATGGACTACAGGGGAAAAATCTTCATAAATGTTACTTTATTTAAACACACACACACAAACACACACCCTCAGTGGTGTGACTTGCTTTCTGTACCACGTCCCTCTTTCTACTCTTGCTCTAGTTCTTGTTTGTGCTGCAGGTGAAGTTCCCCAGAGCAGGAGGCTGATCCTTGTATTTGTGAAACATGCAGAGTATTGTGTACCTGGCCAGAAATAACAGCAAGGGAGCATAACTGGCTGATAGCTGCCTTGCCCTCTACGTGGCCTCCGCTCTGTGAGGAGGCTCTGCTATTGTCTCTGTCCTTTCCCACACTCCTTTTTTCCTCTCTGAGCTGTCTCTGACTTCTATCCAAGGATAAAGCCCTTTGAGGTGGGTGACTCACAACTCTGCACTTGCATTGACTCACACTTTGCCACCTAGTATATTGGTCAGCTCTCAGTAAATTGCAATTTGGTTTTTTTTATTGCTAATGACGACAACCCTTGCAGCCCACATCTTTGATTTCACTGTCATTTCCGCTGGGTCAGAGCTGTGCTTGTTTTCTCTATGATTGGTCAAAGCTGTATTTCCCCTTTCTCCCTCTCCCTGTGTTTGATACCGTTTGATTTTTTAAACATCCCTTGCAGATGTCAGAGTCTGGAGGCTCTTTTTCCTCTGGTGCCCAGCTGTTTGGGCTGCATTTCTGAGGGTGAAGGTGCTGGTGCCCACACAGCCTGCCTGCCCTGCCGAAATGGAAAGGCAGCCTCATCCCTTGCCCCCCCATGCAGCATCCTCACCGTTCATCAGCTCCTTGAGCAGGAGCAGCTCATTCTCCAGCTTCCAGTGGCATTCCCAGTAACGCACCTTGAGTGACGACAGAGAGTTGGTGTCATCACACAGGTGCTGCTGATGAGTGAGGGCTTTGCAAACACTTCAGCTAGTGAAAACAAGCACCACAATTCAAGTCTCTCTTCAGGCACTGTGTTGTCCCTGAAGGGCAGGCCTAGCATGAGGGGGAGTCACTGAAACCCCATCCCTGGCACTGACATCAGCAGGAATGACTGATTACATCTAGGAACTTGCTCTTGGAATATTGTGCTGGCCTTTTTCATGTAGGTATTTTTCAGAGAAGTGGAGCGATGTGATCTTTAATGTGTGTTAATATCTTACTAAATAACTAGTCAGGCACATCTCCCATCCCAACATAGCAACCAGCACTCTCAGCCCCACATTCTTGTCTGACCATGTTACAGCTGGCAGAAGAAAGGGCGATATCGCTGCTTTTGATGGGTTTCCAACTTAAGGCAGGAAGCAATTTGGCCTGATACTTGAAGATTATAAATCAGTAATACAAGTCATAGCCCAAACACTAAGCAGACACGAGATCTTCTCAAAAGCTGCATCTAGTGTTATTAAAACATCTTGGGCTGAGGCAGCCCTCTGCAGCTGATGCTGCTTTTCACTGGAGTGAGTAGAAACAGACTCCAGCACAGGCAAAACAACACTCCGAGCAGGCAGATTAGCTATTACCAAGCTACTGCTTGTCTGCTAGGATTTCCTAGACAGCAGGAAAAGAAGTGAATGGGACTATACTTGGCAGTAGGGTGTAACTTCCATCTGGGATGCAGATTCTTGACTCTGAAGGAGCTCTGATAATCCCAGATGTAATTTTCCAAGGAAGAAACATAAGCCAGGCAGTTTGTTACAGAGAAGTGTGATTCCTCTAAGGAAGGGCAGTTCTGTTTCCGGAGCTTTTCTTCAATCCTAGCCAGCATTGCCAGGCTTTGACTTCATTTCCAGAACTGATGCTCTCCGAGCCTGGAGTTGTCTGAGTTGAACAGCCCCATTTGAAATGATTCATTTTACTGGCACCTGTATCAGTCTGTATAACTGCTTTGATGAGACACGGGGCACTATCAAAAATGCAGAGAACAAACAGACCTCGTGTGTAAGCAGGATGCCTATCACTGTGTAATTATGTATAACTGTACAGTTACATAAATGCTTTTCTCGGGGAATCACCAGTGACGGCAGCAACCTTTGCCTGTCATGTTTGGGCTAGTTCAAGCAGTGATTCATCATACTTTGAATATTCTGTTTCCTGCTTGTTCCGTGGTAAATGGATTGCTGCCTGCAATTTCAATAGTAATTAATGAAGATGAGAGATAGATCCAGTGATAAAACTGGGTTGTCTGAAGACGTGGAATAATTTACTCCAGTTGTCAAATCTCATAGTGTTACTAGAATATCACTGGCTTGTTTGCAGACTGATTCTTCCTCTTCTTGACAGATGCAGTTTTATCAGTTGGGGTAACAAATCTAAGCATAGAAACCATGATTTGACTCTTTTGTTCCTCCTCCATGTGAAGTATCCCCCTCCTTCCCTTTATGCCACTCGCCTTGGGCTCATTTTTGCAGCTGCATATTTCTTCTTGAGCTGTCCAGCCATCTGGTGTGCATCAAGTTGGTCAAACCTTGGGGGGGGGTGCAGAAAGTGAATTTGTGCTCAGCTCTTGGCAGGTGCCATTGTACCACTTCTGGTACCCCCTCTAGCTTGTTAGCTCATTCAGCTCTGGATGAAACCTTATTGCTTAGATTGAGAGCAATCCACAAAAGAAGCAATGCCCTGAGAGAGGAGCTGGCTAGGCAGGGATCTGAGCTTCTTCCACTCGGATGGAAGCTCCAGAGGAGATGCCTGCCTTGATGATTTTAAGGCACAGTGTGATCCCCAGAAGAAAGGCACTATATTAATTCAAGATAATTATTATTAGTGGTATCATTACCACTGTTATAGGGACTGTTACTATATTACCTTATTGCCATACTTAAACAAGAAGAAATATGCATTGTCAGGTGGAGGGAGGGAAGGGAGTGATGGCTTTGCTCAAGCAAAAGGTGGCTAAATTTGACATTTGATCAGAATACAGTCATCTTTCTGACGTTAGCTCAGTTGGTTAGAGCATGGTACAATAACACCAGGGTTATGGGTTCTAAACCCCTGATGGGTCATTTACTCAAGAGCTGGACTCCTAAGTCCATTCCTCCTCAGAGTACTCTATGACTCTCAAAGCAAAAGCAGATTCTTTGCTTCCTTGTAAATCTGCATTGTTTTGTGTTAATGCAAGCACAATCTGCACATATAAAACAGACAACCTGGATGGTAGCTAGATACAAGATCTATCACTGAGAAACTTATAGAGAAATTAATTTATGTACAGTTCAGATGAGCAAAGAGTCAACATGTTCGTGCACAGTGCTAGTGAAAGTGCCAAATTTTTGTGATGGGAGAACTTGAGGAAACCAGGCTTTGTGGTTGGCCTTAGCTGGCCGCACTCTTTTTTCCTGTGTACATCATGTTAGAGTAATTTGTTAAATATCCTTCCCAGCTTTATGTAACTCTGACCTTACAGGTGAAGAGTTGGTCCTGCCCTAGGAATTGCAAGAAGAATGATGTTTGTTGACAGAGGTAGATAATATCTTCCTCTTCAGTGAGTCAGGATGCCAGCAGCAATGACTTGGACAGGAATTGACAGGAAATTTACGCTTAGTCCTTGAACTCTGTGGTTTTGGCAGAGATATGACTGAATGAAACACAAAGTGACAGAGGGAGAAACCTGGATTCCCTCCCAGAGAGGGAGTTTACTTGAATTGCTTGGTCATGGACTAGCTTGTTTCATTCACAGAAAAAAATCTGGATCTTAAGAGAGACTATTATGGTATCCATCCCATTGACATCGGGGACGTGGAGAAGCAGCTATCATGTAACCATTCTCTGCAGTATACTTAGGAGGGTGTAATTAATTGCTGTAAGTCTCCAGTGTGGCTTCACTGAATTAAATCAGCCCCACAAATATCACTGAAACTTCTTTGGAGTATTTTATAAACAGGATTTACCTATAAAATAAACCCAAGCATTGATGATGTTCATTCTAAATGTCACTTAATTTTATCCTGAAATTTCTTTTATGCTAGAGTTTAAATTTTCATTAGTTCAAAGAATGGACATTCTTTTAGGGTCATGCCTTCCAGATGTGCAGGATTGCAATCAATAGCCAGTCCCTGCAATAAATTTTCATTTAGACACTTTATGACCCAGGCAAAGAGTACATATATAAATAGGGGGGAAACTAATAGACTGCTAGAAAACAAGAGTGCTTGCCTTTCCCTGGAAAGGTTAATGGAACTATCAGCCTGCAGGTATCACACTTGCTTGTGGAGTTTTCTTCCCTCCTCCTCCTCAGCCCTGTTTTTGCAGTTGGCATTTGGAGAAGTACTAAATGAAATCCAAGTTAATGTACATAGCATGAAATTCTGCTGTGCTGAGTGGAGGAGCAAGAGGCTTTTGAGACCAGTCCTGGGAGATTCTGGCTGCTGCTTGTGCCTGCAGTAGGGAGCAGTGGAGGGAGTTGAGGGTCTTATGAGGGCAGAGTCTAAATTAAGGCAGGCTCTGGCATGCACAGTGGCGAGGAAATGCAATTTGGTGTAAACATTGGCGCTCCGAAGTGAGTGAATGCCACCTACACTGCTCCCAGGGGGCTCCTGTTTCTCAGGAATGTTCTGGCAACGTGTTGCAACCTAGATATTAGTTGTACTTTTCAGTTTGCTTTGTCATTTTCGGCAGCAGCTTTTAGTCTGGAAAAACCATACTAATATGTGGTAGTGTATTCAGGAGAATGCACATTTTCATTGACTCTAAAGAAGTGGGCAGCATTCGGGCGTGCACCCTTGCAGTTTACAGACTTGATTCCAGGAACAATTCCTACCCTAAACACTGAATTTCCATCATTACAAAGAAAGGGCTCTCAGTAAATACAAAATTGCTAAAATTGTAGCAAAATTGCTACAAAATAATATAGCATTTTTCCATTGGACTAAACATACAGATCGACAGAACTCGCTACTCGCTGACCAGCTTCAAAGATAAATAAGCTAAGAAAGCAAATTTAGACAGAAAAAAAAATCCTACTCGTGCAACAGTGTCCAATGAACATTTCTTGCCCTGTGAAATGTTCAGTGATAAGGTAGGTATTTTCCCTTAATGGACCCTACTCAACAGACACGTGTCAGAAGGCATATTGATAGCTCCCATGTACACAAGATCTGCTCTCCTTTTAGCCAGCGCTCTGCTGCTCTCATTTGACCTCGTCCCTAGAAGGCTGAAACTTTATTACTGTAATGAATCTTTGTTTCTCCTTCCTTGCACCTGGGGGATTTAAACGTGCTTGTGCCAAGACACCGTCTCCTTGCTTGGCTGTATATAATCTGGGATACATGCAAGTTGATTTCACGTGGAAATTAGAGAGGATGGAAGAGATTTGTCACCAGACATTTGTGACCCATGTGACATCAGCCTTTGGGAATACAGTATGTCAGCCAAAATAAAGGCTTGCCTTGCGAAATAGGTTGTTAGCACTGATAAACAAAGCTTCAATAGGAGTTGAGGATCGGGCTAGTAGCAGAAATACTGAAGTCATTTGGGACCTTGAATTAATATATTTGTCCACAAACAGGTTCATGGTGGAGAAGGTCAGGGCAGCCTTTGCCACCTAGCAAACACCATGCCCCATCTGATGCCAGCCATGGTGGGAGAACTTTGATCTTGTTTGATTGCTTGTCAGTTCTCAAACTGCCACTATTTTTTATTAAATTGATCAGTACAGAATTCATCAATTTTTGTGCTCCCTTCTGATTCCCAATAGCACCAGCCTTCAGTTTTGTAATTTTCTGATTTAATGACTCCTGACATACCTGAGCCAAATCACAAAATGTGTTTCCCATGGAAGTTCTGCTCCAAAGGTCAGCAGATCCCTTCACTTTTACACTACTTTATTGATGTGTGTCACTTGAAGTGAGACACAAGTGAGTATTTCTGCCTCCCTTTTAAAGCCCTGCCTAAAAGCTTTTCATCAACAGCTCCCATTGGAATCAGATTTCTCCTTTGTTGTTCTGTTCCCTCCTTTTTCTTCTGGGGCGAAACAGTTCACCACTGCTTAGTCTTGGGAAAACCAGGAAATGAGCGTTACCAGGAAGAGGGATAGGATTCCTCTCTCTTATCTTGAGATGAGTGCCTGTGTGCTGCTCCAGCTCATCCTCCTGGCTCCAGATGAGCAAATGGAGAGAGAGAGAGAGAGGGAGAGAGGAGTCTCCTGGGGGCCATTCACCCCATTCTGAGAGAGCCGGCTGGGAAAGGTGTGAGGAGCCACATGAATTGTGCCTGAGGAGTGCAACTGCAGGGCTCAGAAAGAGAGAAAAAGACTTAACACCAGGAAGCACAGATTGATGATCAAGGATACATAGGGTGAGCATAGGTGAACATAAGGATACATAGATGAACATAAATATAAATTTGTAAAATTGTAGTATAATTTTTCTTAAAGCTGGTATTTGTTTCACTTGAAACCTTTCTCTCACTTTGCTTTTCATAAAACTTTTTTAAAAAATTTTATTTTCAAACAACAAACCAACAAACCCCAGAAAAAGCTCTCAGGTAACAATTAAATCTGCATGACACTCTTTGCATCTAAGAAGTTTTCAGCAACCAGAGGCTAAGCTTCCACCTCTACCCTGTGCACCCTTCATGCGTTATTAACTCTCAAAACACATTACTGTGCACATTCAGTGTATGTAAATACAGAGTTTGATTTTTGTTTACTCCACAAAGTACAGCAGAGTTAAAGAGCTTTTAAAGTGCATGTATATACAACATTGCTTCTCAGAAAACTAGTTTATGTTTAAAAATCTGGACCAAACCTAGAACTTTTTACAGTGTAGATTATCTGTCACAATCATTATTTGTTATGTGACCTCAGAATTTATTTACTTTTATTAATTATTTACTGTGTAACACAGTAAAAGTAATCCACAAATTATTCTTTGCAGTCATTCTGCTTCTCTTGACTTCTAAAGCATTATGTTCATTTTATGTTTTGCTTTTAACTCACATTTCAGAACTCACGTGCCTGATGAATAATCTCAGTTATATTTCTGATTTGCCTTTTGTTTAAAAAAAATTGCCAGCAAATTCCCAACCTCCATGATTAGATAGAAACTTGGAAGACTTGAAACCACAAAAGCAAATGTACCCCCATTATCTTTACACTCCTGACTTGTAAGCCATCCCCGGATGTGAGGTTTGTTAGTGCACGGGAGGCTCCTGCTGTGCCCTAAGTTGTGAAAGCCAGACTGCCACATGAGCAAACAAAGAAACTGCAATCACAGTCAGTGTTTGGGGCAGAGGTGGCAGATTGCTTTCTATGAAGGCTGTGAGATTGTTTTAAATGTGGAAAAAGAAAGGCATACAGGAATCAAGAAGCAGAACTGATGAAAAGAAAAAGGTTCCTTTGTGCAGAAGGATGCTCAGGGCTTGTCAGTGGGTGAAGTACTGACCAGTGCAAGTGCAGGGTTGTCCTGTGTGTGTTCCAGCCTCCCTCCAGGAAAGGTACTCATACAGCAACGAGCATCCCATTGCACACCAAAGGAATGTTTATATCCTCTGATCACATCTGAAGCATCAGTAGCTGCTTTGCTATTGGAAAGAAGAAAATTAAAACAATACCATTCAAACTGCAAATTAAAAGCCCACTACAGATGTAGATTTCATGAGCCAAGTTATTAGGAGCATTAGTATGCATATTAGAAGTAATTAAAAGCAAGCAAACAGGAAGAATGCCAGGTGAGAACATACAGGTTGGAGGAGAATTTGCTACTCATTTACACAAGTGTTAATGAATATCTTGTAAATAAATCCACAATCATTTTCTTGGATGAAGTTAAAGTCATGCTGCTTGTAAGTAACTTAACCATAAGCACTGAAAACCAAAACAACAGCATACAACTTATAACAACAAGAAAACAAAAATTAAATGTAAAACAGAACCAACTTGTTTGTCTGTTCTCAGTGGTACCCTGGAAATGAGGTTATCCTCTCTGGGGATGCTGATAATTTGCTGAGCTGGGACTGGTCTGATTTTTTCTGACTAATGTCATAATTAGTCAATTGCTTGAAGATATTTGTCTGAGAAACCTCTGATACTGTTACTTGTTTTTAAAATGTTGTTTACAGTTGTTTACAATTTATAGTTGTTCATACTATTTTATTGACAAACTTCTTTCCTATTGTGTATGCATAATTGTCCCTATTTTCTCTACACAAATTCCTTATTTGTGAGTATCTGTAAATAATTCAAAGAATAACTTCTCATTTCATGTGACATCAAGAAATTATTTATTCCTTATATTTTATAGTGAAGCTGTAAAATGAATCATTGTACTTGCTTCTGACCAAAACATGAAAAGCTTTTAAAACCAGGTATAGTCAACAATAGTTCTCTTTGGATTAAAATAAGTCAAGGGTTTAGAAGTATTTTCAAGATGTATTTTAATATCTGAAAGTTGTCTGACTAGTCAAATAAAAGATGACTCATAGATCCCCCTAGGAAAAGAACTATCCTTCTTGTTTGCTGGAATGCCGACCAATCTTTTAATCCTCTCCAGATTAGTTTAGGGGTGTGAAATTGGCATTTCAAGGTACTTACAGTCCCTCCCGGAGCACATGGGTTACTAACCAAGCTGGGCTCCATAGAGGTCCTGCATTCCATCAGGTGTCACAAGGAGCCCTGACTGGTGTGA
The DNA here is from genome assembly GCA_017589585.1 of Phylloscopus whistleri. NCBI lineage: Eukaryota > Metazoa > Chordata > Aves > Passeriformes > Phylloscopidae > Phylloscopus > Phylloscopus whistleri. Next base: position 530,262 of record JADMLD010001391.1, read on the forward strand.
GCCTGGTCTGGGGGAATTAAGGCCAGGTGAAATGCCAAGCCCCTTAGCTCATCTGCTGCAGAGAACGGGTCTGCAGTGTGCCTGCTCAAGCCTTGTTACGGGAATAAATCCGGCGTGCCTCACTTACTAGGTCAGAGACACTCAGCAGCGTCTCAGTATGCAGTGTGCCATAATATCAAGTGTATCACAGAAGCCAAAAGCAAGATTAGGTTGCAAAGGCAAACACTGAAAATTTAAGAAATGCCAGAATTAGAATGCTTACCCAATTGACATTTGTTTCCTGGTGGCAAATGATTTATGATACATTTATCTCTAGCCACACGATCGCCCACTGGTGTTTTGTCCTGCCCTGGTGCTCAGGATGAGCAGTTTGTTTACTCTGTGCTGAGTGTGCCCAGCCCTTGGTCACTGTACACTCTTCAAACCCTTCTTTGGAGGCAGCTATTTATTCTTACTCAGGATTTTTCATATGTTTGTATTGCTGGAGTAGCTCAGCAAAATAGAAGATGTGCAGGGTCCGCAACATTTCCTTTCTGCAGATGTTTGACCTGACAATTGCAATAACACTCCCAAGGGGTAGGAGAGGGGGTGTTTTACCCACACAAGGGAGTGGGGAGGACAAACCAAGGGCAGTTCCCTCAGGTGTTACTGCAGAGAAGCCCACCCAACTCATCAGCAAATTCAAAGCCTCCTGCACAGACACTCCATCTCCATCTCCATCTCCATCTCCATCTCCATCTCCATCTCCATCTCCATCTCCATCATCATCTCCATCTCCATCATCTCCATCTCCATCCACAATCTCTTGCCCTGATGTAAACCTCCTCTCTCTCTTCCCACAACTTATCCCCCCTATATTCTATAAATCAGGCCCTACATCTCTCACAGCTCTGCCTTCATACTGGGCGACATCTTCTTTCTGGCTGCATTCACAGCTCCTTTTAGGGACCTGAAATTACAGTCTCCCCTTAGATCTGACATCCAGCCCTTGCTGGACTGACATTCTCTCCTGTAACTGCTGGTAAGGTCATGGCTACCTTGGCCTGGAGCACACCAAGGATATCAGATGTCATATACTGCATCTCAACTGGTTATGTTGATTTTTTTAACTGCCAAAAAGCATAATTTACCAGATTTCCCTAATTTACCCATGAAATTGCAAAAAAGCAGATCACTGAAATCACACTACCATGACAGACTACTGAGTAGAGAGAAATTAGCTCTTCTCAAAGAAAAAGGCACCAGTGTCTTACTTTAACACAGACAAAATTATGTCTTTTCCTCTAGCCTCACAGCTGTACTGTCCTGCCTGAAATGTTCCACAGTAATTCAGCAGGAGACAGATTCAGAATGAAAAATTTCAGTTCAAGTTTGACAAAATCATAAACAACAGAAAACAAGGCTCCTAAGGGACAGCTGAAGACCTTAATAACAGATGCTTTCAGCAGCTCTGCTAATAATAAGCTGTGGGGAATTGATGGTGTTCATTTTAAAATGATTTTCACATTTAAATTTTGATGGGACTTTTTGGTTAGATGCTGTGTGCAGGGCAGATAAAGCAAATAGCCAGCAGACCTGCTGGGATATTTCAAAGAAACTCCCTTCACATTTAAGAGGAGGATGAGGCTTGTCTGCATCAGAGGTTCAGATTCAGGGCATGTAGATCTGTTCTTCCACATGACCATTTTAGTGCCTTTCTCAGAACAGCCCCTGGTGCTGTACCACATGTGACACACCCCATGCCCCACACTTGCCCTTTCAGAGACCAGTCCCCACAAGGTATGGAAGCCACAGGCTTGGGCTTTTTCAGGATGCTTGTCCGTCAGATGCTGCTTAGAAAGCTCCAGGAGCTCAGCTTGGGGTAACTGATGGGAATTTTCAGTTGCCTGGCTGGACAAATGCAGATTTCTCTTCAGTGTTTAGAAGAGGGTTATAAACAATTAGGAAGTGACCTCAGCTGATGGGTATATCATGTTCTTTCATTCTATTCACTTACAGCATTTACAACATCTCCCCATTATCGTTTAGACTTTTACAACTCTTAATGACCCTTTTATCAGAGCAGCAATAACCAATAAATCCCCTTTGGCATTTATTGCCCTGTCTCTAATACATAAAAGAACCAATTTATAACATCTCATGAATGCTGGAGATGATTTTTCAAACTACTTCTTCAAATCTCACTACAAAAATAAGTGCTCTGATGAAGGCCCTGTTTCTATGGTTTGCTCAGCATCAGCCCTAAATTAAATTCACCAACAATATGCAATAAACTTTGTGGACTGGATGCTGTATGGCAGAGAGAAACAAGAAACTAGAAATCCAAAATGTCTTCTCTGTAGGGAGGTGTTCCTTTCCCTGCCCATCTCCTGCCAGCATCAGTTTTGTCCTTTTGCCAGGAGGAGTTTCTGGCCTGAGCTCCTGCTCTGCCCTCAGCAGGAGCCCTGGGGGCAGGGGACGCTACTTTGTCAACAGCCATCACAGAAAGCACAGGTGGACCTTGTACATCTGACATGGTGCACTCAGCAGTCAGATAACTGAGATCATCTTGCTGGTCTTTGTCTGAAAATGGTGGAGAGAAACAGACACCACCATGAGAGGCTGTATCCCATCCTACAAGAAGTGCCCAGGAGGGACAGCTCCAAGGTGAGCAGTCCTGGCTGCACTCCTCTCTGTGCCACTGCCTGGTAACAGTCATCCAACTTCAAAACACCTAAAATTAGATGCTACTAATCTCTATGCCTTTGTTTGCAGTGATGACAACATAACTTTGAAGTTATCTCTGTTATTGCAAGCAGAAACAAAACTCCAAATATACTTCGTTTACTCATTTTTCTAATTTTTGCCCAACACACAGTAATGTCCTGCTCTCCCTGGAGGACATTCAATAGATTGCCATTAGTACTTCTGGAAGTTGTGTTTTGTCTTGGTTTATCTACAGGTAGAACACATGCAGCCTCTGCAGAGAAACTCTCCCCTGCATTTCCAAACCCCATCAATCAGAACACAACAAAGTAGTTGTGATGGTTTAATCACGTTCTATATTTCATTTGACTGGAAGAATATAAAGCAAACCAGGCCCATCTTTAAATTACAAAGATAGTTTATTAATACACACAAAAACAACAAGAAAAGGGAAAAAAAAACAACAACAACAACAAATGAAACTTCTAAAACATCTTTCTTTCTCTTTCTAAGTTTTTTACCTTTCTTCACTCAACATAAAAAGACATGACTTGCAACTTCAGCCAGTTTTACCATTTTAAAAATAACCTTTTATCAGTTCTTTTAGGAAAGGAGTCTCTCTGGGTTCTATATAGACATCCCATGCTCTACATCTGCGAGGATTTTAAAGGAACTCCTGCAAACTGCGAAATCCTACCCATTAGCAGTTCTCTCAACACTGCACATAGGTCATATTTGCTTATTGGGGTACTGTTTAAGGATGCCTCCTCTAGTATGACACAAAGATTCTCTTCTTCTATTTCTAAAATCATCTCAAGACCCAAAAACAAATCTCCTCTTTCTTTAGGAGCAAAAAGCTTCATATCACTTTTAACTAGAACTTTACATCCCCCCAAAAGCATTTATATGTTACAGGAAAAACTAGTTGTCTCTATAGTTTACCAGAAATGTCCAGCCAAAATTAGGCCACTCCTTGTCCTTTTGCCTTAAAGTCCTTTTCACTCTCCTTTCACCGACTGTAGCTTCATGCCGTGTCCTTCCATAGTTCATTCGCTATAACTGTTCTTCTTCCGGAGAAAGATGATGTTTAGGAAAGTCCATCTGCTAACAACAAAGGGTTAAACTTTTCGGGCTGCCGGGCTGCCCACGTGGCTCTGCGGCGGGAAACTGAGTCGTTTAGAAGCCTTGCGCTGGTTTCTTCGGCTTGAAAAGAAGAGCAAGGGCGAAGGGGCACTCCGTCCGAGCTCTCCTTCTTCTCCATGCTGCCTGCTTCTCGGCAAGACAGCGGCTCCTAAAGCTCCGGCCCGGCCCGCCCCGGCTCCGGCAGCATCGGGGCCCGGCCCGGCCCGCCGCAGCCGCCCCGGGGTGGGGGGGCACCGAGGCCAGCCGGCCCGGCCGCTCCCTGTCCCCGGCCTGCCACACCGCAAGACAAAGAGGTCGCTCCTCCCCCCACCCAGCCTTTTTAAGCATTTTGCCAAAAGTCGCAGCTTGTCTTCTACTGGATAAATTGCTTGTCAATCAAAAAAACTGACCCCGATTGGAACAAAATCAGGCTTTTCCTAGCCTATGACAGTAGTCCTTAGGAATCATTTCAAAGTGAACTGGTAATGAAGGCAACCTAAGGATTCTATGTGGCAATGATTTCAGTTTTACTAACTCCATATCTAGACACCAGACTTAGACTTGATTCAAAGCCCAGCACTGGAAAGACTTGACATCAGCAGATTTTGGACAGGGATGTAGATATTTCTGTGGGGTGAATGAAATGCTGTACGAAGATGCCCTAAGTGAGCCACTGCCTGGGCTGGAGGCCGACATTGCTGTGCTGGTTAGACACTGTCTCCCAGCTAAGTAGTCTGTTTTCACCTGGGCAGAGAAGCTCAGTTAGGGCAGCAGTTTTGCTCCCAGCACAAGCTAGCCCAAGCACCTCTGTGCCATGTGGAGACAGTTCAGTGCCATTACACAGGGTCTGTCCCACAAAGACCAGACATGCTCAGTTCATCCTATTTCCCGTCTTCTCAGTTGCCTGCTCATTGCCCTTCTGAGGTCTACTGCCAGGTCCTCCCATTTTTCTCTTTGCTCCTGCTGACCCTCTTCTCCTCTGCAGAACTACAAACCCAACAGCTCCCGAAAGAACTTTTCATTAATATAATTTATTAGCTAAATCGTTCCTCTGACCTATTTCTTGTTCAACTAGCAGATCTCCCCATCCACTCAATATAATTGGCACAGCACCTGAACTCTGCTGCCGGGGTTTAAATGGCCTGACATATATCACTGAGTCACAGGATATTAAGAGAAAGGTGAGAGGATTATTGGAGCCCTGCCACTGGGATCAGATTGGATTTCTTGTCCAACCACTGAAACATGTGGTTGTATAAAGAGGGTTTACACAGGCTTGGTTTAGCCCTTACTCAAAGCTTGACCACTTGAAAACAGCATGGGACTTTCACTAAAGACTGTAGACTTGGCCATGTAAGGAAGCCTTTCTTGCACACGTTGTCCTGTTGATTTTTGGAAGGGGATGATCTGCATGAGGCTTTGCAGGATGGGGCTGGCCAGGAGTGCTGTGCTGGAGCTCTCTGCAGCTGGAGTTGCATCAACACTTTTCTCCTGCCTGGCTGCAATGGTCCATTGCACAGGCCATTACCAGCAGCCTGGCCTTGCCTGCCGGTCTGCACATGGTCCCAGGTGCTCCCATTGCTGTGATTTCCTATTTTGCATCATGGTTCTCTCACCAATGATCCTCTTGCTTCTAAGTTTAAGGAAGTATTAAACACTGGGCTGTAGGTTTTCACTGGTGATTAATTTTGTTGCATAATCTTCTCCCCCTTTTGAATTATAAAACATCAAAGGGTACAAACACAGCCACCGTCCTTGCCGAGAGACATTCATTCTGTCTTTTTGTTCTTTTTTCCCGGGAAAAAAGGCCTGCTGACGTCATCTACCTTGCTCAGGATCTTTGTAATTGGCCCCTGTCTGTTTTTGGCTCCTCCTTCCCTCCCCTCATCTCTCATCCCCTACTCCATACTGAGAGGTAACCAGGGAAACCAGGAAACCATGGCAACCCAAAGCAGCATAATTTTTCTCTGAAGAAAAAAAATAAGCATGCAAAATCCCTTTAATGTTTATACCAGGCAACTGGGTCCTAATCTTCTCTTTCCCTCCTCTTTGGAGAGAGGAATCCCTGGGCCTGCCTCTTGCTGGAGCTGCCCTTGCCATGAGCCCTGGGTGAAGCTCACCTCCAGCCCCTTGCTTCACCCAGCCAAAGCCCTCGGCTCCCCGTGGCCCCACAAAGCCAGTGTGGCAGCTGGGGCTCAGTTTCCACCAGTGTGGGTGGTCCTGACCCACCAAGAGCAATCAGACATGCTGAGAGTAATCCCCAGGTTAGAGTGAGCATCTGTCCCCATCACTGAGTGCTCCTCAGCTTTGAATGCATTTCTCAACAGGACACAGCAAAGTGCTTCTTTCACTGACTGGATATGGAGAGCTCAGGCACAGAAGGTTTAGGGTCTGGTTTTCAAAGGATGAGCCAACTGGGCACTTCTCTGTAGCTCTGGACATCTTTTTCTTGTCACAAAAGGAGTATGTGACAGAGGATAGAAAAGTGGGTCTTCCCACACCCACTGAATTGTTCACCCTCAGATTCCAAACTTGTCTGGATGAGAGACAAGGATTCTTGCCCTGCCAGGCAAGGCCAAGAATGTAGAGCACAGAATATACATTTTTATTACTATGTAGTATAATGGCAGTATCGGAGTGGTACTATCATCACTGCTTCTCCAAAATGTGGGAAAGGGGCAGCCAGCTGTGGAGGGGGGAACATGACTGCTCCATTCTCTCTCTGCTTTTCCCTCAAAATGGGGCACAGGGTGACACTGCCTCACTGCTGCCCAGTGCCCCTTGGCAGGGTTGTGCACAGGAATAGGAAGCATCACCCCTGGGCAAGGACTCAGCCCCTGCTCCCTGTCCCTCACCCTTCAGCCAGGCTGGTCTCCTCAGGGGATGGTAGTAAGATCCCAGCCCCCTGGAAACCCCAAGGTCACTCCTTCTGCAAAGGGCTACTGCAAGTACCATTCTTGGTGGGGTACAGGAGGTTTTGGAATCAGCTGTGGAAGCTTCAGGCAGCATGCCCAGCACTGCTCAGAGGCTAAGTCAGCAAAGAAATAACTAGCAAGTTTTGCTACTCTAAAAGTGTACAAGAGACAAACTGCTTGACTTCTAGCTTGTTTCCAAAATAGAACCCTGACTGTAAGTTGCCTTCTTTAGGAGAAGAATGATGACAGAAGTAATAAATTGTACACGTTTATTTTTGAGTTTGCAGATGAGGGAATGTCAAGCAGTGGTTGGGAAGAAAACAAACAAACCCTGGCAAGCAGCTATTTTTATAGAATAGTTTTGTGTTGAAATTTCTATAAGTTGGCAACAGAGTCATCATGAGACCTTTTATCCAGATAAGACTATGCCAAAATCTTCAGGAAACATCTTGCATGTTAATTTTTTTACTTAGAAAACAGGGGAGAGAGAAGGAAACAAAGGCTTAGGGAAACGTTTGCAGACGTACAGTGTCTGCTCTATAAGGCACCAAATACTTTTCATTCTGTGGATGTAAATGGGACTTTTTCCAAACCTGCCCCTTGCTTAGTTCAGTTCTGGGGTAGCTCCAAATCAGAGTTTGCAGCAGATTTTCTTGCAGCCTGGGGAGGGAGATGTCACCAGGCCGAGTAAGCAAAGTTCATGAACCCTAAGGACTAGTCTGGGATATCTCACCTTTAAGGTCAATGAGCCTGTTGAGAGAAGACTGGCTCTCCAGTCCCTCCAAGTACAGTTGTTTTAAAGAGACATTGTCAAAACTCTGCTAATTATGTTGTCCCTGTCTTCTGCTTCCCAGCCAGAGCCCAAACAAGGTCTGTTCAGGAGAAGCATTGAGCCAAGAGGACATCTGCTGCGTCTGCAACTGCAGCTCCAGGCCCAGTGCTCTGGGAAGTGGCTTCTTTATCGATGTTTGCTCTTTGTGTTTGATGTCTAGGAAATGTCTGGACTTTCTTAGACTTCACTCTGTGCCATGAAAGCGTTGCTGTGTGCATGCATGTGTCTGTCCCTAAAATCTGTACTCCGAAGAAAACATTTTAGATTTAAATGTTGGCTCATAAAGAAAAATTGTTTTGTGCTAAAAGATCCCTTGCCATTGCCCCAGACAGTTTTTGGCAAGTTTCTGTCAAAATTCTGTTTATTAGAGTTGTTCTGTTGAAATGTGTCATCTGTTGCAATCTGCCAGCAGAGGAGAGGAAAGGGTTACCTACGACGTGAGAAGGGAAATCTAAGACAGGAGCTTTATAACTGGCTCTGTGACTGAACATTAGATAGTAATGGCTCAAAAGTAAACTATTTCAGCAGCTCCAGTTTCTATGCTAAATTGACTCTAGTGTGTTTGTAACCAAAGGGTCAGCTGCTTCCTGAAGAGCCTCTCTTAAGACTTAAAAGGATTAACTGGTTTTGTGTTGAGATTATTGACATCATCTTGATGCACTTATTTTACTCTGATTTATTTTCTCATTTTATTTGTTGTTAATAACTTCACTTTAGAAGCATTTTTCCTTAATTTTAACCCCTTTGTTTGAACTTGATTTCTTTTAATAAATAGGGCCAGAGTGGGGTCAGAAATGAATGCCATCTAAAAGCTTGACCTCCAAATTTTCCTATAGAGCTCTTTCTAAATATTCATAGTGAATTTTTCACGTTTCACATTTTTATGCCCTTCTGCTGCTGCAAGTAGTTGAGCACTGAGGGAAGTTTTCAAAGCAGTGTGTGAGTAGCACACAGTAAGTCTTCTGAGCATTTCAGAGGTTTTTTGCAGAGGTCACAATTGTCCTGAGCAGCAGGTTGGTTTCCTCTGAAGTGCTCTCAAAGGACCCCACATGTTCACCCAAAAGCATGTGCTTATTTACATTCAAGGCATGGCTGTACCACGAGGTTAAATTTAAAATCCTGTTGCATCAGTCACTAATTAGCTCCTGTGCCCATTGCATAACCATGGAGCCCATGTCAGGTAGATGAAACACATATGCCAAGCACCTTGGAGACTGAAGGAGAGAAAATAGAACAAAAGCTGGGGCAAGATGTGAAGAAGGAACATCATTTATAGCTGTGTCCAGGATGGGGCAGGGTCAGAAACATTGAGGGAGCTAAAATGTCTGTCTGAAATGATCAGCAGCAATCAGCAACCACCATAACCCTGCCCAGAGTGAAGGGCCATAGCAAGCAGGTGAGGAAAAAGACAAGTCAAAGAGCCTTGGGAGGTGCCCATGTGTGCCACCAAGGAGCCAAAGGGGGCCCTACTTGAGCCTGGTGCTGGACAGTCTTGCACTATGGCTCCCCTCAAGACAACAAGGTTTGTGTGCATGGCACTGGGGTAGCATTCATCCTGTGTCTTTGTCTCAGGACAAGGCCTTTGACAACATGATTTCCAGCCTTCGCAATGGATCTTCAGGTGAATCTTCATAGCTCTCATAGAATGGTACCAAGAGATGATCTCATTCTGTGACATGGGACTCAGCTGCCTGTGATGGACTTGTGTTTAAGCATAATATGCATCCTCCTAAGCACCTCTTGTTGTTTTCAGGATATCTGAACTTCTTCCTTTGAGGTTCCATTTCCCTTACAATCTCTTTATTCCATTATAAAATATATCTAATAAGCCCACTATCTGGGCTCCTGATGGTGCTTGCAACAGGGGATGATATATCTGCATTCTGTACCTAGGTACAACTGGCTGGGGTACGTGTCCCTCCATTGGGTGTTAGCACTGGCTGGGTGTTTCTGCCACATGGAGAAGATGTGTCTGTTTCCCACGCAGAGGGCTCAAGTGCATGCTCCTGATGAAGATGAGAGGGAGGAATTAATCCCCTGATGAGAACCCTTGGAGGTTTGATGCTGGAACTGGAAGGCGTGAGAAGTGATAAGACATTGATTAGGTCTCTGAGTCAGCAGTGGACGCACCCTTGCCACGCTACCAACTGGTCTATTAGCTCTCCCACTTGCTTGTTACCTAACTTATCATCCTGACTCATCCCAAACCCAGCTGACACCAGAGACAGGCAAACTACACGCCACTGCCCCTTCGGCAGCCTCTGGTGCACCTTCTGCTGCCCTGTAACTCCCATGAGGATTACAACTTTTCTTTACCAAACAGGAAAAAAAAAAAGGGTAAAAGACGTTGTGACTGTAAGGAGGAGAGGGAATCCTGGAGAGAAAAAATGATCTAGGATCGCACCTGGGAGAGGAAGAGGGGTTTTTAAAAAGAGAGAATTCCCTTTTGTGCACTTCTGGTAAGACTGTTTCATGTTATGGGCATAGTCCCATATTTCAGTGATGGTGATGTGCTCACCATGAGTGAAGCAGCAACCTCCATAGCAGCAAGGAACAGGTAATATGCAGTACAGTCTTTCATCTGTCTCTGGATATGACAGGGCTGTGGCAATACTTATTTTTTGTTTTGTTTTGTTTTGTTTTAAGGACAGGCTGACATTTCACAGTGCCAGATTAGAGCCAAAGGACCAGCATGGGGGTCATGGTCACCTCAGTCCTGGAGGTCTGTGAGCATCACCATTGCAGCCAGTCTCTGCTCCTCACTGGTTCTGAGCTCATTTGGACCCAAAATAGTCTCCTAAGCTCCTCTGCAAATTCCTCCGCAATTCCTTTTTAGCTAATGTGCTCTAAGTTTGGTGCAGCAGTAATGGGCATGGAGATAAAGAGGGAAATGGGAAAGGGTACAGAACACTTCCATCTTCCTCCCTGGGATCAGGTAGGCTCAAACAGTCCTGGGCACATTTGAAGAAATCAAATAATTTCCCTCTTTCTCTGAATTTGAAAGGGCAAAACGAGGCAACATGAGCTGCTGGTTGAGAACAGCACAGGGAGCAGACCTCACCTTCCAGCACACACTGCAGGAGCCCAGTGGGAATCCAGTCAGGCTCAAGGACACTGCAGAAAGTGATTACCATGGCCTTTGGTGGGACTTGACAGCAGGTGGAGTTGGGGATGGGGTTGATCCAGGTTTGATGGGCATGGTCTCCTCTGCCTTCAGACAAGTGAGTCCATTCCCCAGGAGGGGGACAGGAGTGGGGTGCAGCATCCCACAAATGCAGCAGGGTGGCATCTCTGGCCTGGAGATCTGGATTATATTTACTCTGCCTTTTCAAAGTTCAGGTTAGTCTTGCTGGTTGTTATAAATTCAGCAGCTCCAGGTTTTAATGCTTTGTGAAGTCACTGTAGCTTGCCTGAGAAAGGTGCCTGGTCACCTTCAAAATGTTGTCCCAATGCTTACAAGGAGCTTTGTTGGTGTGACCAAGGTGTTCTCAGAAGCAAGCAGCACTGCCAGGGCAGACCTCCCTGCTCTAATGACCAACCATCAGCATTTCATACCAGGCACAGCAAGTTCCTTCTGATCATAATTTTTTTTTTTTTTTGCCTGAGACAGAAGTCCACAAGTGTCCTTTCATGTTTGAGTTTTGACAAGGAGATCCTCAGCAGCCTCTGTCTGAGGCAGGTCCCCTTTCCTGCCCCTTTTGTGGCTGTAGTGCAGATTCAAAGTGCACAGGAAAGGCTTGGCCTGAGAGTATGTGCTGCTGCTATTGCACATGTGAAAACCGAATTCATTGCAAAGGAGAAAGACTGATGGGGAAAGAGAGTCACTTTCAGATTTGCCCCACACTGCTGCTCTTGGAGGCAGAGACCTGAGTTGAATCATCTGCAGGAGGTGTAGCTGGAAGTCTGCAAACTATCTTGCTTATCAACTCACAAATATGGGGATGTGATTTCATGTCACAGGCTCTGCCTGGGCTTGCAGAATTTGGTGCTGGCTGGGCACAGGTGAAATTTCAACTTCACCTGCTGTTAAGGCATATGAAGTCTGTTCCATGTTTTGTAGCTTCTGAAATCTAAGGGAAAACTCTTGTTTTTCAATGTCATTTCTGCTGCAGTCAGGGGAAGCTGAACACCCCTGCCTAAACTGCTGGGAGGGTACTGTAGGCATGTGATCCTAGACCCACGAGTTTTCCATCCTTGATTTTCAAACTTTGCTTACCTTTTTTTGGCCCACATTTTTCCACTCTCCTTACAACTGAAGTGACATGGAAATTCTTATGGATAAATATTCAGGACACTATTTAAATAGGCAGCTATATCTTGCAGATCATCTGCTTTGCTGTGTTGCAAATGTTGCATTTGGTACTGTGTAGTGTGAATTATGGATATGTGTTGCATATAGTCTGGGATAGGCCCATACTTGTAAATAGATGGCAAGATATAATCAAACTGGACCAGATTCACAGTTCTCCCAATTCCTCAGAAGGGCTTATTTCTTTGTGAAAGCAATACATTTGCACATTATTCCCAATTATGGAGATATCTGACCTTGCAAGAGAAGCACTTAGATGGCTGTAGCACACCCTATTCCTTACCACTTGCTCAGCTGTATTGGTAAATTAACCAGATGGATGCAAACTATCCTACAGCCCAGTGTGAAGGAATTTGCAAAACTCCAAATCCAGCTCCCAATCTGTTACAAACAACAAATTTATGTAGTAAGGTGCCAAACTAAACCCGTGTCTTCAAAACAATCTTCCACTTGGATGTTCCAAATCCTGGGCCAAGCTGGGGCTGAGTGCTGGGACACTGAGCAGTGGTATGGTGTTTGCAGAAGCTGCTCATGGAAGCTTCCTCCAGAGACTGAACCCACGAGGTGCCAGACGATGCTGGGATCTGCATCTGTTTGGCCAACTCTGGGTGTAAACCCTGTGTGGTGGGATGAATTAGGCCCTTAATGGCTACAGAGAGACATTGGAAATAAGAGTTTGTATTAACATAGTACATTTCATCCCAAAGGACCCTAAATCACACTGCACAAACTTTACATAAACAGCAGAACTGAAATGCAGCTGCGTCAGGAATGGAGGGTGGCAGCCAGCTGGCATGTGTTAGCAGGACAAAAATAAGCCACTATTTTTGGACAAGGACATCAGGGCAAACCCCTCTATTGCGAAAGTGCCTTCCAAACTTCAAAGTGCAGTTTTACTCTAAATAGTGATTGTGGATAAATAGATCTTTTGTTGTCAGTTGACTTGTTCCCAGGCACATCTGGGGAATTCACTCACTAAAATAAGGATTTGCTACATTTTATGCCAGCTAAGGCTGCAGAACTTCCTCACCCAAGATAGCAAATTTCTATTCCAATTCCAGTAGCATTTGCAGAATTGGAAGCCTTTTTTACACAGCCCTTACTACTGAGGATGGGACCAGAAAAAGCTGCTCTGGCTTTCTCTGCTGAACTTACCCTGACCAGGCATATCTGGAAATTAACATTTGCAGTTAGCTGGGCAGATTTGTTGATTAGAAAGACAAATTTTCACTATGCCTATCAAGGTAACTTTTCAAAATACAACTGACCTTTAAATATCAGCGTGGAGAGGCCAGGACATTTGGAGATCTTGCCACAAAGGCCCTCATGGAGCAGGCTGTGTAGCACCTCTCAGGTCTCTGGGCTATCCAAACACTGCACAGCACTGAAAGGCATGGTTCCTCACAGCAATGTCACCTATGAAATGCACAGGATTTTTACAGATACGTATTTACTTTGGGGCCAGGGGGGTATCTATACTTACAGAGAGCACTGCATCTCAGAGAACCCTGAATAACCCTCCAGGAGAAATTGCCCTGTGGCAACTGGTGGCTCCCTGAGGGCTTCCTCCCATAGCTCCATGTTGTGCTGCAGCTGAATCCTGTGCTCTGGCATCCACCCTCCTGAGCCATCTCATTGCCCTGTCATGCCATTTAATTGCTACTAGAGCACTCTCCAGCGTGATTTCAGTTCCATACTACAGTCCAGTCCAGTTTGGAGGATATGAAAAGCCAGGGACCATTCCCCAAGAGGAAGGATGGATGAGGAGGGTTTAGCTGTGCCACCTGCCCTTAGGGCCAAGGAGGAAGCCCCTGGCCATTTGATTTATTAACATGCCTGTGGCCTTTGAGACTGAGCACCCCTTGGGCACTGCCCTGTGCACTGGATGGACAAGGAAGGAGGAAGCTGGCCAGGACCTAGATGTCTTTCAAGGAGCCTTCCAAGCAGGGACACAACCCTGCTGGTATAATTCAAGGCTCCAGACACCCTCACTGTCTCCCACCCCGGCACTGACACTGGCACCAGTGCAATGACACACTGACTGGGTGGGGGAGTTGTTTTTCTGAAGACACATCATGTTAGCTTTCAGCCAGCTCAGCTCCCTGCCAGCCCTGGGTGTGCAAGGCCAGAACACCTGTGGCTGGAGAGGAGGATGCACCCCATGGCAGCTCCATCTGAGACTGGTTTATGGTACTGAGGAACAATTACATGGTGCTGAGACATTACAGTCTCCCTCCCTAAAAACATGAAATGCAAGAGGCAGCCTGCATGCCAGCCCTTCATCATCTTCCCTGCCTCTCTCCCAGCACCTCATCACCATGCACAATCCTCATACAGTCCATTTTCCTGTCATCCAGCACACCTTGGCTGGATGGGTGCAGTGGGTTCAGTGCAGAACCCTATAATACTCACACAAGCATTTCTTATTGATAACAATTTTAAGTGGCATTTCTCTCTTAGAGGAGCTGTAGGGAGTCCAAGTAGGACACATACTGCAGAGTCCTGTTGGTAAGGCTTTGATAAGGTTACTTCCACGAGCCTTCAGATTCATTGAGAAGCAGCACTAAAGGCCATTTGGAGTCAGAGCAGGGCTGCAAGGGAGGTAGGCAGCATTTCAGGTGCCCAAAGCACACTACCTCCTCTGGGATCCCAAATCTATGACAATCTCCTACCAGCTGAGGCAGAACATCAGCCTGTCTTTGTATAGAGGTACTCCATTCCTCTGAACATTACATGGCCCTTCTCTAGACCCACTCTAACAGGTCCATATCTTTCTTGTTCTAAAGCTTCTAGAGCTGGACACAGTACCCCAGGTGGTGACCTCGTGGGGCAGGGTAGAGCAGGAGAACCACCTCCCTTGATGTGCTGGCCACACCTCTTCTGATGTAGCCCAGGATGAGGTTGGCTTTCTGGGCTGTCAGCACACACTCCTGGCTCACACCCAGCTTTTCATCCCTGAGAATATCCAACCCCTTTGCTGCAGGACTGATCTCAATGACTTCTTCTGTGCTTATATCTGGGATTTCCAGGTGCAGCACTTTGCACTTGGACTTGTTGAATTTCAGGAAGTTCTCATGGGCCACTTCTTGAGTCTGTCCAGGTCCCACGGAAGTGATCCTGTCCTTCTTTTGTGTCAGCTGTACCACTCAGCTTCAGGCCATCTGCAAACACGATGAAGGTGCACTTGATCTCACTGTCTGTGTCACTGATGAAGATGTTGAAGAGCACTGGTCCCAAGACAGGGTCCTGAGGGACACAACTCATTGCTGGCCTCCACCTAGACATAAAGCCATTGATCACAACCCTCTGGCTGCACTCATTCAGCCAGTTTCTTATCCACTTAATGGTTTACCCACCAAATCCCTGTCTCTTCAATTTGGAGATGAGGAAATCATGTTGGACCATACCAAAGGCCGAACAGAAGACTAGATAACTGATGTATTTTGGTCTTCTCTTACCAACTCTTGCCATCACTCCAACACAGATTGGTCAGGCATGATTTACTCTCAGTAGAGATGCGCTGGCTGACACCTTCTTGTCTTTTATGTGCTTTAGCAGATCTTCTAGGAAGTTCTGCACCATGGTGTTCCCAAGCTCAGCTGGTCTGTAGTTCCCTGGACCTTCCTTTTTCCCATTTTAAAAAATAAGAGTGATGTCTCCAGTTTTCAGGTCGCCAAAGACTTCACCTGACCACCATGACTTTTCAAATATGATGGAAGTGACTTAGCAACAACATTGACCCATTCCCTCAGGACCCTGGGATGCATCTCCTCAGGTCCTATAGACTTGTGGCTATTCAGCTTCATTAAGTGATCCTGAATCTGCTCTTCACTTATAGAGGGAGGGGCACCTACCCAGAGGATCAGGGACTTGAAAGGAGTGGGAAGCCTGACTGTCAGTGAAGATTGAGACAAAGAACTCATTGACTACATCAGCCTTCTCCATATCAGTGTCACCCTTCTTGCTTATCACAGGGCTACACTCTCTGGCCTTTTCTTTTCTGATCTATGTCCTTATGGAACCCCTTCTTGTAATTCCTTACATCTCTTGCCAAGTCCTGTTCCAGTTTTGCCCTGGCTTTCCTGACCCCATTCCTAGACATATGAACTGTGTGTCTCTCCCCAGGTCACCTGTCTCTGCTTCCACTGGCAGTGCATTTCTTTCTTACTCCTCAGTCTGAGGAGCAAATCCATGGCAGTTTCTGGCCTGCCTTTCTTGATTTCCTACACACTGAAAGAGCACTCTTGCACTCTAAGAAAAGGGGCCCTAAAGAGCTGCCAGCACTGGTCATCACCTCTGTCCTTAAGGACAGTTTCCCAGTGAATCTTATTCACCAACATTAAAGAGCTGGGAGTTCACTCTTGCAAAATTCAGGGGTTTGACTTTGCTCCTTTCCAGGCTCACACTCCTTGAGATCACAGATCTCAAGATCTGGGCCTGAGAGGACCTGAGAGCAGAGAAAGGGAAAAACAAAGAAAGAAACATTTGGTGACCTTATCTGAGCCCTGAGAAATGTGGAAATGTGTAGGACAGGGGCATGATGCTCTGGGAAAAGCAGAATCCAGGGAATGCAAGACAGATCTCTCCCTTATCAAAGAACCAGTGCAAAAATTCTTCATGGAGATGGATCCACCTTTGATGCTGATGTTGGAAGCAGATTACAGAGCCATGTCACACCAGTTCCCAAGATTCCTGGAAGGGAAAGCTGGTCACACACACTGGAAGGCTCTCCACAGCATGCCAAGAGCACTCAGCTCTGTATACCAGAATCTCCCTTGTCCTTTTTTAAGCCCTTTGCCTTTGCTCTGTTTGCACAGCATTAAAGCACCACACTTTCCAGGGAAAAAAAAATCTTTTGTCTAATATTTGTAAATTTAAAGCTGAATTTTACTTTTTTTTTAATGCACCAGCATTATCCAACATGTAATTCCAATATATAAAATTGATCACAACCTAGAAAAGAACCTAAGCTTTTGGAATGATGCTGCAGGCAGGGAGAGAGGCCCCACAGGCCAGCACTCAGGCACTCAAACTGATTATGCACAAGTTGCACAGTTTGATACACTCATGGGTGTACTCAGGCACTTTGAAAACTGAGCAATAACAGAGAGTCTCCTCCTCTTCTCCACTCCCTGCCTCCCATCACAGGACCCTGCAGAGAAACACACTGTGTACAACTGGTATTTCCCCCAAGCAGACTTGCATCCATGGCAGTGTGAAAAATTAATAAAGGAGTACAAAGTGTATTAACAAAGGCTGACATATTTCCCACAGTTAATTGACATCCTCTGTTTTATTTAAAATTAATAAAAGCTTGCCAAACATGCAGAACTTGCACATCATAGCAAAGGAGATGTCTCACACAGCTCATCAGGTCATGTCGCTGTATCAGTGATGCTGCATACCATAAATCATGACAAATCTTCCTTGCATAATGTCAGGCCTGTATCCAAGGTGTTGCTCTCAGCATCAGTGTAGGAGGGCTGTCTGACACATGCTCTGCAAATTTCTACTCTGATGGACGAACAACATGGGCTGCTAAGCCAGCCTTGTAACATCTAAACCCTGGTCTCCAGCTGAAGCTAGTCCCTCTCTCTCTGGTGCAGTGAGGGGAGCAGTTGCCCTCAGCTCATGGAGCCTGTCTGCTGTCTCCACACAGCTTGTGGTGGTGGGGAGCAGCACTGCACTGCTGGCCTGTCACTGCTCCCTCAGCCATTTAATGGATTTTTCTATGGTCCAGACGTCCCACCAATATCTTACTGAGCCACACATAGAGGGTGCTCACAGAACCTTCTAGAAACTAAAGAAGAAACCCTGGAAGTGCTAATGACACTCCTGAGTGGGATGGCAGTCCTCTTTTTTTCAGTAATGGAGTCAGGTGACAATCTGGTGAACTGCATACACTGTAAAGCTAAAACCTCTGTGAGGTTTTCAGAAGGCCTGAAGTAGAGCAGACAAGTCCTAGGTGAAGTTTTTTTTGAGAACTGTGGGGCTCGAGCTACCATCAGTGGCATAGCCCAAGGTGGGACTGGTCCAGGTAAGCAGGAGTGATCCTGCTCTTGGCTGGTCTGCCCCCCAGGGCTGCAGCCAGTTGTACCTGGTTGTATTTGTAAAGTGCAAGCCTTGGCTCAGGGATAACAACAGCGAGGGCTGTGCCAAGCCAGTGAAATCGGGGACCCTTGTAGGTGACACTAACAACACTCCTGGGGATTTCCACATGCTGCCCTGACAACACCTTTCTGGATGGTGATGACTGTGTCCTTTTGGGTAGGCAGTCTGATGCAGTATCTCCCAGGTAACTGGGGAAAAGTGCCTTTTCACACCTTGAAGCACGTTCTGTGGGCCAGTGGTGGCCCTCAGCATGCTCCTCTCCACTCTCCCAAGCTCATGACAAGGAGGGAAGATATATGAAACGCAGTTCTACCAGAAGAGCACCATGTTGAACTCCTTCTGCTTCTCCTTTGCATCCTTGTACTTGTGGCACTGCTGCTGGGTGGGAAGATGAAGCTGGGAAAATGGCAGCCAAAATTACATGGAAGAGTTCTGCCTGTCTGGAAAACTTGCAGCTGTCTAACACTGGCATGCCAAGTATCCCCACAGTGATGGCCACCTACACCCAGTTACTTTGGGGAGAGCTGGCTTCTTCATAGTGATTTGTTGGTAACCTGAACAATGATAACAGCCAAAAGGTGAATCACAGAGATTTGAGGGTGTGAACATCTGGGTGGAAATTTGTGACTTCTGGCTATGCTCTGTCACCTGCCCCCCTGGGTGCCAGTGGAGCTATCCCACAGCCTAGCAACTCCCCCAGGTACCCTGGTGTCCAGCTGAAGCTTCCCTGCTCTTTTTCTCCAAGCAGAAACAATGACTTGGGAAGAAGCCCTGTGTTCATTTGGACACTGCTTCTGCACACTAGTTTATACAGAGCAGTTACATTGCAGCACCACACATTTCAAAGTAAACTTCTTTGTGTAACCAGCTCTGAAAAGAGAAAAGAGCTCCTCACATCTCAGCTGAGAATTGTACCTGCACCTCTGTGGGAGCTACTAACTCTTTTCATTTAGGCTGTGGTGAACTGGCTCCTTTAAAACCAAGCCCCACTTTGATTTTCAGTTTCTAGTCTCTACACAGGGGCTGAATCAAAGCAACTTAAACAGTGGCTTTGATTCCTGTTCCCAGAGCTGGCTTAAGATGTATTTTCATGGGCTTCCTGCTATTTGTTATCATCTGCTTGCTGGAGATTCATACCTGCCTGGTAGAGCTGGTGGACCTGGATGTGTGTGTATGTCTGGGCTTTGATGTTCACAGCTTCCCAAGACAGTATTGAAACACAAGCACTTCTGATCAAGAATAATGGTGAGAGCTGATGAATTAACATTATATGCCTTGAAATGCTCCCATTCTGTTCTCCAGGATAACGTGCTCAGTATTCTGGTTTAGCAGTATTTACCTGTACCCTGATCCAGTTGTTTGCCTCATACTTGGTAATTACCTTGATGGGGTAAACAACCTTTGGTTGTTTCTGGCAATGATGTAATCTTTGCTTGTACTGCTTGCCTACATAGTTTGCTGTATTGAAGGGTTTGGAGTACTTCCTCTGGTGATTTTATTTCACTGGCTCTTTAGAAAAAGCTGTACCTATTTTCTCATCCAGCCCAGAACTTTTGTCTCAGGGAAGAATATGAGCTCAGCTGACTTCCTCCCATTATAACAGCTTCTCATTGTACAACTGGAGTTGAGACAGATTTGTTAAATCTACACTTGCTACAAAATAGGCTGGATCCTCAGCTGTGCTCATGCACTACTTAGTCTGAAAAAATGACAGGACAAAGGTTTAAACAAACCTTTAGGCCCCTCTTCAGCATTTTATTTCCCAGAGGTCATGGGCTTTTTTGTTGTAGCCCATGTGTAATGTCTCATCAATTTAACCAAAGAGGCAAGGTTGATCTGGGATGAATAAACTGGTGTGTCTCAAAGCATGAGAATGTCCCATCCCACTCCTCCAGGGTGTATGAGGGTGAGTGCAGTCATGTAAGGCCCTTTGTGCATGATCTGGGTGGTGGAAGGGGGCCTAGGCAGGGATAGGACAGGTTTGGTTAAAATCTGATGTCTGGATGGGGGATAGGAGGAAGATGCAAGCATTTAACTGTGGTCTGTCTCTGCCAGAGGAGTTAATAGTTGGAGGCACTGTGAAGTAAGTGGGTTACTGGAAAGGGTCTAAGGTAACATTTTTTCCCAGTTCTGCCATTTGCTTGCTAGATGACCTTCCTCAGATCAACCACCTACTCAATGGTATTGGTGCAGTGTCTATGCAATATGTTTAGAACTATCTACCTCCAAAACCCCTTTGAGATCCACCAGTGGGAAGTGATACCTAAAGCCTCACTTTGCTCCTCCTGCCTGAATCTTGATTTTTCTTTTCAGTAGTTAAAAAATCGTGGGATGAGACAGAGAGCGCTCCCTTCCTCTCCAGCTATCCCACAGTCATGTGGCTTGGGCATAATGCTGGGGTGTGGGAGAGGAAGGGTTTGAACTCCCTGGGGCTGTGGAGCAGCTGTGCTGACTGACTAAGTCTGACAACCCTTGCTGCTACGTCGGAGGAGTCCCCTCCTCAGGTGTTTACTCAGCGCTTGTGCTACCCTCATCATCCTGCTGTGAGCTGGCAGAAACAAGCCTCCCTGTGCCCCAGTTCCTGCAGGGCAAAAGTTCAGTGTCCTCCCACAAGTGGCTGATGAAGGCAGGTGTGTGGGAAGGTGTGTGGGGTTTTTTTTTTTCACAAAACCGGCTGCGATGAGCACCCAGGGCAAGGGCCACCAGCTCTGCTGGGAGAGACAGACCTCTGGCAAGGGGATGGGAACAGAGACCTGGGAACCTGTGAAACCACACCTTGAACTGGCTCTGGGAATGCAAATCAAAGCCATGATAAATTGGTGCAGCTTCTGTGTTCAGCTGAGCCCTCTAATCTTTGAATTGCCAAAGGCCTTGAGGGATCATTATGTTAGGTAAAGCCTACCAAAGGGCAGCTTGCTCCAGCCTTCTTGTCCTCAGCAGGTGTGGAGACACCGTGTGTGGGGTGGGTAGCAGGGATGTCTCTGGTTCCCTTTCCAGAGGGGTGCTTTCAGATGAACTGTAGAGGCAGCTTTCTGATTCTTTGCTTTCATCAAAATGGCCCAGAGGAGCTCCATGGGAACCAAAAGCTCACCTGGGCTTTTTTTTTTTTTTTTTTCTTTTAGAAGGATTAACACAGATTTATGTTTAAGAAAGCAGGCTAGTTCCAGTCTAAAGTGCAGGACAATTCCCTCCAGTTCCCAGGAGGGTAACATCATAATCCATTATTAGCTGTGCCAGTTACAGTTGTTTCCTTCCCACATTTCCTTTCAGGTGTCAGACTGGAATGCAATTGCTTTTCTTCCTAAGAGCACTATTTTTAAATCTGAAGAATTGGATGTTATTAATATAGTAGGTGTTGTACTGTGCAGCCCATTCTGTAATGGGGTGTTTATAGCACCAGTGCTCTTACCCAGTCCATTTGTAATCAGAAGTAATGGCACCACTTCACCACTTGCTCCGCTTGAAGACGCTGCAATAAATTCCAATGAGCCATAGCTTGGCTGCAGCTGGTGACTGATGTAGCAGCTTTGTGCATTTTTACTTCTTTAATGTTTATAGCTCTTTTACATTATATGAATATTGCCAGTCCTGAGGATTCAGCTGTCATGAGTCAAGCCTCAAAAACGAATGAGATTTTACAAAATGTGTTCATTTGAAGTGTGTTTTATGGGCCTTCAAATGTATCAGGCTTTGTGCCATACTGCCAGGCTTCCCTCACTTTCCTGCCACAAGCTTGCTTTAAGAAAGGAAAAGGAAAGCTGGGATTAACATATGATCATCTGATTCCAACAGCTGGCCCCTACCAACATCACCTGATCTCACAAAACTCACGATAATGCTGTAGGAGCAGTCAGCACAGTCAAACACCCCCTCATCTGTGTGATGGGCCAACACCACTCAGCTAAAACAATGTCACCTCGAGCTTATAGCCCTGGTTTGCTGTGGGAATAAAAACTTTCAGCTCCAGCTGCCATGAACATCCCTCGTGGAAGGAGGAAGGAAGGGTTCATTTTGGAGAAGTGCAACAGAAGCCACCAGCCAGCACAGTGTGGGCTGAGCAGGCCAGAGCACATTGTATGCCACCCCTGTGCTTTTGGCAAGGAATGTTCAGCAGCACAGATCCCCCACCCACCAGTTCATTGCCATTGCCATTGCCTGCTCCACTGGTGCAGTCTGTGAGGCTGCAGCTTGAAGTGGGCAAGGGAATCAATCCAGGTTAGAAACGACCATGCTTCTCCCTCCCCCTCTCCCAGTCTCCCACTTTCAGAGCATTGCTTTACACCTGGATCAGCTTCCTATTCCTGCCTGATGGCTGCACCCCAGCAGGGGCAATGACACCTCTGAAGGGGTAGTGGGGCTGCAGAGTGATCCAAGTAGGATCAGAGGCATCACTGAGTACCAAAGAGCTTTCTTAGGACTGAGTACAGACCGAAGTGTGCGTGTGCACAGGAAATGCACAGGAAATGGAAATGGAAATGCACAGGAAATGGAAAGAAAGGAGAAAAAACAGAGAAGTGTGTCATTTCTAGTGGAAGTAAGGAAGAAACTAAGACTTGGGAGTGGTGTTTTAGAGAAGGACAGGCCTGGCTTTCTTGCACTGCTCAGGGAGAAATGACTTTGGAGAGCTATTTAGTAAGTGAGGAAAACTGCACCTAAGAAATGCCTGTCCCTGGCATCAGTTCCTCTTAAAACCCAGACACAGACCCAGATTTGGTTTGGGACTTTACTGAAATGAAGAACAACTGCAAATGGATTTACTCTGTATTTTGCACATTTCTCAGCACTGGGGTGCAGGACTGCTTGGATCAAGACAGGTGGTCTTAGGATCAACTACTCAAAGAACAGAGTTAACAAAAGGGTGCTGCTGTTGGGAAGGAGTGTGGGAGGGGGCAGCAGCATCCTCTTCTGTCCTTGCTCAGGTAGTGCCTCTGTCTTAGTCCCAGTGGTCACCACCTTCTGATGCCTCTAGAGCTCATGGAGCCAACATCTACACATGTTTAAAATTCTGGCTATTTTTCATTCTTCTCCAAAACTATCAATGGCAATTGTCCCTGCTTTACACTGCACTTCTCCTAACTTTGTACTCTGTAATCTCCTCATGCTAATGTTAGGGTTAGGGTTTGATAAGCTTTTCTATTCCTCTTGCACTTATCTTCTTCTTTTCTGTTCCTTCCTTATTCCCATCTTATTATTTTCTTATGCCCTTACTGATTAGCCCTTCCCTTCCTCCTCATTTCTATTCTGATGAGCTTTTTCTGATTAAAAAACTGGATTTCTAAACAAAATACAACCAAGCAAGAAAGCCAAGATTAACAATTCTGCTACAAGTGTATTTTTCTGGACGAGATCTATGAGCATGTGCAAGAACTCTCATCAATATCTTGGTACACATTTGTAAGAGAGAGTATTACCTTCCCCCAGACTCATCTCTTTTCTTTTTTAAAAATGTTCCCTTGTGACAGAGACTATATTATCCTATTGGTTTGTACAATTTCTAGCATATCTGATCACTCCTACAATATAAATGCTGTATAATCATTAAAATAACACATAAAGCACTCATTGCCTGCAGTCTTGGGATGTCTGGAGTTGTGTACTTCCTAAGCATTTCTCTCTGTGATCGCCCACCCACCTATCTCTAAGGGGCTTGAGGATCCTCCAGTGTTCACAAGACCTCTCACAGCACACATGAGCAGCAGTGATGTGACACAAGACACATAACATGTCCCTACAGACCTGGGGACCAGCATCTGCTGAACCCTCGTGCCATGCTTTGATGTTTGGTTTCCCTTCTCTCCACGTGGTGGGAAGCAGGACGTAACTCCAGTGGAAGCAGAGTCTCCATGGACCAGATGGTTTCATGAGACCCCATGCACACAGCCATGGAACTTGGTGGATGTACAGGGGAATAAGATGGGAATAATGCAAAGTCTACCTCTGTTTGCTGACATTCTTAATTTCTTCTTTAAATAATGCCCTGATCCAATGTTTCCCAGAGGAGATCTGGAGGGAGTCACTATCTCCACACGGACTCATGTAAGAAAGGAAGCAGCTGCTCCCTGATATTTATTGCTGTATATCAGTTTGGAAGCCTTGGCTGAAACACCGCACAAACCCCCATTTCTCTGGGTTATTTTCATCCTCCCTCTTTTTGTTCAATGAAATAATTAATACTTCAAGGAAAAAAACCTCTGGGAGTTCATTTCACTCAGGACAGGGAGCGCTGGAGCATAACTGGATGTAAGATGGAAGTGCTGTTGGACACAGGTTTATTCCTGTTCTTATTTTAGCTGAACCGGTTCACCCTTCCCGACAAACAGGTGATAAGGCAGTGTGTTTATAGTGAGTATCCCATGTGGCACAACTGTACAATAGATTAGGTAATGCCACTGACTCACTGCAGAGTTATTGGGCCACCTCATTCCTTCCTTTCTCAGGGCTGTACACTTCACCATGTGCACACTGATGGGCTTTGCACACACTAATCGAGCCTCAGAGCTTTTCTGTTAGGTTAGGTGTAGTTGTAGGCATTTTTCAGATAAAGGGACTGCAGAACAGATCTTCCTGCCAGAGACATAAAGTTGTTTCCTCTGATTTTTTTTCTAGGGGTGCTTGAAACCTCCTTCCAAAGAACCAAGCCCTCACAGGTTCATGCAGGAATTATCATTTGGTATGTCCAGACCTAGGGCATTCCTGGTCCAAACTTTGATACTTGCACTGGATCGTGGGCACCTAGATTCAAAATAAGTCAAAAACAAATGAGGTTTCAGTAATCCTGCTGTAGACAAGAGCTACACACCTAAAGGGCCCTTTGTATTAACACCCACGTGTTGGACTTCCTTTGATGGATTTGGAGAGTTGTTCTTCATTTTGGTTTAATGCAAGAGGCTTTTTATGGATGTACTGACCTACCCAGATGGTCAAGTCCGTGATGGCTTTTAGGGACCCAGCATGGGACTTTCTCTGCACAACTGCTAAAACAACATGATCACAGAGTATGTGGCCTAGCATGAGGAAGAAGACTGGATGCTCTCTTTAAGTGGACACGTCCCAGGCATCAAGTGCTTTTTTTCCCAGCCTGTGTTCTCAGCTAAGCTGGATGCACAGGAGCCTCTATCAGCCATGGTTTTTTATTTCCCCTGTGGTTCAGATTGAAGGAACTTGCTTTCATATTATTTTACCTAGTCACAACAGAGACCATGGTGAATGAGCCAGGAAGTGGGATAAAAATCTATGGGTTGGTACCCAAATGGTCTTCTAGTACCCATTCCAAATGCCCTCAGATGGGACCTTCACAGATCAAAACTTAGGTAAATTTTTACTCTAAATACAAATCAATTGAAATCATGGGGAAAAGAATTGTTCACTGATTTCAGTCTTACCAGGATTTGAGGTTGCAATAGGGGGACTAGCAGCTGTTCACTGAAGCCAGTGGAAAGGACTGTAAATAACTTGAGCCTGTGGTTTGGCTTTTGGTCTCACTATTGCTTTGGAACTGGCTATAGCAGTTGCTGTTTACCCTGTCCCCATCAGCTGATCAGTTGTGCCTCCCTGCAGCCTCCTGAGTTGCACCAGCCCGACTGTTTGTGTAACCATGCAGTAAACTGCCTTAGGAAATAGCCTGGCCCAGGGATGTTCCCCAGCACAGCTCACTGCCTGGCTGCACAAACAGCTGTGCCAGCCCCACAGACAGGTGGCACGGGGTCCAGGGCAAGGAAGGACAAACAGCTGCTCAACACTGCTACCAACAAAATGTCCCCCTTGGAAGATTGGTGATGCAGAGGGACTGAGCTACATCAGCAGGTGCTGTTGAGAGAGTCTTTGCTTGAGCCATTTCACTTGCTCTAGAATTTGGAGGCTTCACCAGAGTAACCAAGCTCACTAACCTGGCAGAAACTAGGCAGGCTGGGCAAAAAGGAGGCTAGTTTTCTACTGGGCTGTTAGATGGTTTAGTTGTCTTGTGCGATATCAACCTCAGTGATCAGACCCTTGATGCTTGTCACTTACACAAGGGCACACAGTTGTACCCATGGTTGTCCTTATGCTTGATGAAAACAATCCATGTTTACAATGGAAATACCAGAGAACACAAGTCAAGAATGTGGTGACTAATTATATTCCTTCAGCATTACTATACTGGTATTTTGTTTATTGAGCTCTTCCATTCTAGTTCAAGATTCAACACACAGGCTCATTCCCTGGCCTTTTCCAGGACATCTGCCTCACGAGGACATCTGCAGAGATGGCTTTGTACATCCTCCACTTGTTAATCCAAAGCTTTTATTGAGATGGACATACCCATTCCATGCAATACTCCCAGCAGTTTCACTTCTACATCATTCAAAAGCAGAGTACTTAGGGGTGTGTTTTCTTCCTAGTTTCTCCCTTTAAATTCCAAGTTTGAGCCTGCAAAAATATTTACATCTGTATTATATAAACTAACGAAAAACAATGTTTAAAATGAAACTGCTGGCACAACTTTATGGAGAACAGCAGTGGAAATGACCATGTGGTAATAAACAGGCTACCTGATATGGTTTATTCTTTAACTCCTTGCTTACTTTTAGAAACTTAAGCTTATGTTCTCAAATGCCCTCTGACACATGTACATGTGTTGGGTTAATCACCAAATCCAAGTCCAGGTTCCCTTGTGAGTACATAGCCTGGGAGTAGATCAGTGAGTAAGGAGCCTTCTCAAGCAGGGACTGCCAGTATCTCCACGTGCTTCACAGCACAGAACACACCATAAACAGAGCCTCAATTTCTAAGGTAAAAAAGAAAGAATTCTGATTTTTAAAAAAGGGCAAGAAAATGTCTGGACATTAACAAGTTTCCTTCTTGCAACAATCCACCAGGAAAACAAAAGAGAGTGAGAGATTTTATGTTACTGCAGTGTTGCCTTTCTCGTGCCTAGCCGTGATGGTTTCCTAGCCTGTGATCGTAATGGCACGATGAGATATTTATAACACGCTAAGAAAAATGTTTCCTTTTTAAAGCCCATCACAGTGGCATAATAACAAGCCTTGAAATCTGTCTTCCCTCTCTCCCCAAATCACTCAATGGAAATGATTTTTATGTGCTGACTGTCGGTGTGCATATTAAAGCCATTTCCAAGGGAAAGCTGTAAAACACACGCCGTGCACGGCTCTCTGCACACATGGCTGCACAGCCAGATCAGGCCACACGGCAGGAAAAGTGCTCCTGCCCTGCTCCAACAAGAGCTCCTGCAATTGTTACCACAAGTGAAACCATGCTGGTACCAGAGCAAGGGTGGGAACAGCTCGAGTGCAGATAAGCCTTTACAGTAAATCAGCCATAACATGGCTTGGCTGCACTCCCAAGTAATAACTAACCAGTTTTATGTTAATTATTTGCTATCCTTCTACGTATAGCAATAGTTACAAGCTTTACTAAGCACAAATGGCTGCAGTGCGTAGCTGGCTTTCATAAAGTCTCTACTTTTTTGACATACTGCATCACTTTCTAACTGACAGTTGTGAATAATTCCAGTTTTTCCTTTTGTTCTGGCTTCTGTCTTGCAGCCTCCCATGAAGTAATAGAGGCATTGGATACATATACATTTGGATATTTCATTTTGTAGTTATGTGCATGTTATGTGGTAACTCACCCTTGCACACACTGACTGCAACAGAGTCATTCCCTCTTGAGCACCCCAGTAAATCTGCTTCAGTCTGAATATATTCCCCTATCTGGAACACAACCACCAAGAAGATGGGTTGCAAAACCATGGAGCCCTTCTCTGTCCTTCTCTATCCATCTTGATCAATAGTACCCAGTCCCCAAATCACAATGCAACACTCCATCGGGGAAGCCAACCCAGCTCTTTGTGGGAGTGATTGAAAAACTGGTCCAACTTTGAAAAGTCAGCCAATTATTTACCCCCTGGGTTACTTTTTTAAGCTGATAGACTGAAGGGCCAGCCTGCAGCAGCACTGGCAGGGGCAGACACAAATGTCAGAGAAGCAAATACCTGCAGTTATCAGTGCCTTGATGATTCCTTTAGTGGAGTCGTGGTCTGAGACCTGTTTCCATCACAGAAAGATCACAGTAGGAACCCACTGGCTGTGATGTATGCTCACTCCCACACAATTCCACCAAGGGACTCTCTGCCCTCTTCAAAATCTCAACCACAAAAGTCCTTTATGGGGATCTAAGTGCAAGCACTTCTCTGAAGTGCTTGCAGAAGGGTTGCTTTAGGTCCTACCAGCTTGGTCTCCACTGGTAAGGATTTTGATTCTCCATCATGACTTGTCTATTCCTGCAGGGCTGCTGTACCTCTGGAAGGGTTGTGTAGTTCTACATTACAGGTATGCCAGTCACCCCTGCAAGTGGGGCACACCAAAAGACAGCTTTGGCTAGAAGTACAGTATTGCTGGCATGACTTTTGGGTCACTGCAGGTTTTTGTGGATGAAGATAAAATGCCTCTGAATCCCAAATATGTACTCCTAATAGTGGATATACACCTTGCACAAGGATGAATGGCTAACAAGAAACCAAGATAGAAGAGAATTAGGCCAAGGGACTAAGTTTTATTAAAATTTATGCAGCCATTAAATAAAGCAAACACTATTGAAATTTCACAAATAACTGATTCTCCCTTACCTGAGTGGAACACACATTCCTTCAATGATATTGCTACAGTGCAGGGAGATTGAAAAAAAATCAAGTGCTAATTAAAATAAAATGTTATCAATGGAAAGCAAAGGAATCACAAAGGTTCTTCCAGATTACTCCAGAAGGTGCTGCTCTTAGTAATGATGGGCAGAGCTCATTGTGGAAAAATAAAGTTGGGCAATTCAGAGGACATAAAAGTTGAATGGAAAAGGCTTTGAGTCAGGCTGACAGCTTGCTTAATAAAGTTATATGCTAACAAATATTAGCACATATGTGGGCCCACCTGGGTGCTGAAGAGTTTGGATTGTGGAGTGATGGTTGACAGCTTTGCTGCTGCCACAATGTACCTGTTTCCCTGTGAGCCTGGGTTCCCTACTAACAGCAGACACTCCTGTAGTATTAGAACACCAGCAAAACTGGAACAGAACAGGACTTTGGAAAAGTTATTCTACAAAATTAATCTATTCTATTGCTTTTTTCTCTTTGGAGAAACATGGAGCAGTAGTGAATGCTCCAAGTTCTTACAAGTTTCATTGACAGAGCAGCTCTCAGGTTATGAAAGTTAACCCCCTGGTGCCCAAATGGCAGATGACCACTGAGGCACACCAAATACACTTGAAAAATTGCTGTGTCCTGACCTCACCAGCCACTTTGTCATGAACTTTAACAACTACGTACCAGACCCTTTCAGCAAACTACATCACAAGAAGAAATAGGACAGAGAATTGAGCACATGTTGTGCTGTGGAAAGGGCAGTGCCAGGATCTAGAACTTGTATTACCCTACAAATGAAATGAAGATTTTTTAAAAAGAAAAAATAGGAAGAGTGTTTAGAAAGAACCCAGTTCTCGCAGCTCTCATTTTTCTGAATGTTTTTATTTGCTTTATTCTATTTACAGCCTCTAGTTCTCCAGTATGTGTGTCCAATAATGTTTCACCTTAGAGCTTCCCAGCAATGAAATGCTGGAGCGAGGCACTGGCTGCTGCCCAGCTGGCCTCTGCCCTAGTTACACTCAGTGAGGGCTGTAGTATCAGTCCTTTCCGGGGATAAACCGTGCCGTGGACTTTTGATCATTAAAGGAAATGAACTTGGGATGACATAAAAAAAAGTAAATAAGACTTGTGTACAAGGACATTAAGATTACAAAGCAGCAGTCTAAAGGTTGGAAGATGCAGAGTGCAGAGCCGCTGCTTCAGTGATGTTCTTTGGCAGGAGCTTAAATGACAGCAAGAGGTGTGAGGCAATGAAGAATAAAATCCTGAGCTTTCAAGGAAATTTGCAAAAAACACTGTCTCAACAGCCAAGATTTACACATGTCTTCCGAGAAAGAATTACTTTTTTATGAGAAAGTAATCATCCCCTGCACAGCTGAGCTAATGATGTATAAAATAAGTCTGACAAGCCCAAGTCCCACAGTGACACTAGACAACAGACAAGAAAAAATGGAATCCAAACAAACTACTGGTGACCAGAAAACAACTCGAAGCAGATCACCAGCAATAAATCGTAACATGACATTGAAGCTGGGCTCATCTTACAAAGAGCAAAGAGTAGAGAGAGAATTGCTAAGGGCAGATGGCAGTGCCTTTCCTGGTGGTATAAACACAGATGAATGCATATCACTTCTGAGTACTGTATATGGCTCTGCCTATCTCAACAGCACAAATAACTAGGGAGAACTTTAACACATTTCTAGGGGTCGAGTTCTAATTTTTTTGTGGTATACAACCATTGGTTGCATCTAATTATATTTAACATGGCTGTGGCTTCAAATATTCCACATTACAGAAATTATGAAGTTCAACTGGAAGTGTTTTACCTGCCAAGATCTGAATTTCATGTTATCCTGCAGTAGCTGGTGGCAAAACAAACCTACTGCAGCATAACAGGAGGTTACGTCCTTTACACGGTTATATTTAATCCCTCCTGATGCTTATCTGAGTTGTAGCCCAGTACAAGGAAAAACAATTCTGCATTCAAATTCTTGTAAGTACAAAGAGTAATGGCAACAGCCATAAGCATAATGCATAACT
The DNA here is from genome assembly GCA_017589585.1 of Phylloscopus whistleri. NCBI lineage: Eukaryota > Metazoa > Chordata > Aves > Passeriformes > Phylloscopidae > Phylloscopus > Phylloscopus whistleri. Next base: position 560,906 of record JADMLD010001391.1, read on the forward strand.
CTTGCCTGTCCAAGGAACCAAGGATTTTTTAATGTTTTACATGTAGTTTATCCTTTGTTCAAATATTCTCCACAAAAGTTGTCAGGGAAAATCTGTGAAAATCAAGAAATCTGCCTCTTTATAAGAAGTACTGGAAGAAATGTGAGCTTGATCATACCAAACATATGATCACATGCATAAAATCAACAAACTAAAAACTACAATGTATATTATTTCTCTTATATAACTTCCTTAAAATTCCTTTTGGGATATCTGTAGCGATAAAATCTAAAAAAAAACCTGACTGTAGATGACTTGCCAAAAAAGTATGTCCACACCATTACGCATTCATTTTTCTATACTATTTATGGGTACATTTGTTTGTAAACCTTTTAAAATGTTCTTTCCACTTCTTGAGATTTACTTACACCATTTCATGCTTCTGTTGCACAAAGCTGACATATCCAGATGGCAAATATAAACATCAAAAGATGGACTGCCACTCAAAGACATGTGGGAAACATTTGCCAAAGCTAAATATGGTCTTAAAAGAATTTCAATATTAGTGTAAAAGTTCTTCTGAACATGCCATTAATAGTTGTGCAATAGATCTAGCTGACACATTGGAGGTGGTGAGCTGCACTCAAATACTTTGCTACCCACAAAATGGCACTTACTTCAGGATTGTTCCATACTCAGGAAATAATACAGTAAATCAAAGCAACAAATTATACAAACTATGCTATAAAAGGCAGTACACACTAAATAGTACACAAGAAACATGCACATGTGCACGGTGAAGGAAGAGTCTACAGGACTCAGCTTTTTTGCTGAATAAATATTTGAGATTTTTACAGTTCTTCAGCATTTCATTTTATGTAATCAGATAACTGCAACTACAAATTCAACCTGAGCACTGACATTTTTACATTACAGTGGCACGTTTGTTGCTACAAACAGTAATATATACACAACAAATCAGTTCAGAGGGAAAATGCTTTCCATCATACTTGGCTTTGTCTTGTGATCAGAATGAGAAACTATGTGCATGACTTTGTTTTACAAGCAGTATTAGCCTCCTTTACGTATTGGCAGGGGTGGGAGGGGATCTGCTAAAATCCATTACACATTTTGTCTTGGCTGTAATAAGAGAAGGGGTCCATTGGGCACTGGGCAATTCAAAGAGCCAAGGACAAAAGAAAGAGTTCACTCATAGTGAAAGTTCAAACTTTGACACACTTTCCAAGCAGAAAATGTATTATAAGTAAAATATTTTACAATGTTTTCTTGGACAGAGAAGTCCAAAAAGTTTACTCATCCCTTACACCAGCCACAACAGAGACAGATCTTTACGGTGGCTGGTCCTTGCCTCTGACACCACTTCTGCAAGTCACATGGTTGCATACAGAATCACACTTTTTTTGGAGACTCGACAGCGTGCAAACTCCCAGTGGAGCACTGAGACTATCCATGAAGACCATGCCTTCAGGCACCTTGGTGCAAGTCTAAATATAGGCACTCTTAAGGTGTTTTTGATCCCCAACATAACCCATGGTTTGTTGCCAGCATGGAAGAAATTAGATTTCTTTTTATTCCTAAACCATGGTAAAAGCAATGGATTTGAAGGTCTGTAACGTGAGCTAATGAGTCTATATTGAGCACATCTGCATGGCTCCATTCTGCAAAGGAGATCTGTGACACCAGTAAGCCCTAGTAACTGCACTGCTGTTGTAGTAGTGTCCTCTCTGCCATGCTTGTCTATGCTGCAACACTGAATTGTGGATAACCATCGTCTCCCATACAAGCCCACAATGCCATGCTACAATTTCTGTGTATTAATTTGTTCCCTCAGCAGACGGTTTTCTGGGAAAAACACTGAATCCACTAGTGTAGCTGCCACACAAAGCATCTTCTTTAATCAAAAAGCACAGAGGAATTGCAGGTGCTGATCAGTTCAAGGAACATGAGCCATTGAGACCACTCCAAATGTAGTTTCATGAAAGACTGACTCCAGCAACTATGTGGGTCAAGTTCCTGCTCTATGACCTCCAGTTACTCACTCCTGGAGTTACACCACAGCTCATCACCTCTGCTCTTGCGTCAGAAGTTATGTACCTTGAGCCACAGCCCAGTTTATAGTCTAGCTCTGCAGAGATTGATTTCACAGATCCACCTGAAGAGGTGATGAATTTCAGCACAAAGGCAGAAGCAGTCAGCTGGGTCTGGATCATGGCAGGCACTGTTTGAAAGAGCTTCACTACCAAAGCCAGTGTATTGGGGAGACTTCTCCTGCAGATTTATGATTCAGCTAAACCAACTTAATAGCTGAAAGAAGTCCCACTCCCTCTCCTGCCTGCCAGCCATGCTTTCTGCAAGCTCTTTGCTAGGGATGTACATCAAACCATAAATAATCCAGAGCAGAAAGCCAAACTGATCTCTAACTCAATGCTTTTTTGCAGGCCTAGTTTTCTGCTGTCTGAACCCTCTGATCTGACTGCCTGTGGCTCCAAAGAGCACCAGAGGCAGCACAAGGGATGTGTTAGAAACACAGAAAGGGGAGCAGGTGGGGAAGGGCTTTCAAAGGCAGCTTGGCATTATGTTGGCTTAGTCAGGTTTGGTCATTATCAAATGCTATCTCCACAAAGAGGTGCCATCCAGGCTACCCACAAGTTACACAAGGCACCTTGCAACACGCCTGCAAAAGCTGGGATACCTCAGCACAGGAAATATTCATGTGGTCACTCCCTTCTGCTTGTCATTTTCAAGGGGTTTCTTATTGAGCAATGCAACCAGCTTCCTCTTTTGGTATCTCAGAAGAGGTTTTCTTTTGGGATTTTGGAACTGCACCATTCTTTCAGAATTATTTTCTGAAGGAAGATGAATTTAGATTCACATCATTTTCAAGAAATTATTTTAGTTTCAGTATATCCTACCTACTTCAGTTGCAAAGCCTTCAATGAGCACAGCACAGAGGGTGAATGACATCAGCAGTGATAATGAGCAGACAAGGGAATCCCAGGAAAACTTTAATCATCATCATTAACATTTTATTTTCTGCAGTGCAATTCCTATTTCAATGTACTGCAATTTGCTGTAGCAGACTGCAATGCCCAGTGCTGATAAATAGGAAGAGCAGGAAAGCCATGAGGAAGAAAGTAATCACTAAGCTGGAACTGCCACGGTTGTTTACTGTTTTGATATTTATTTTTTTATTATTATTGCTGTGAGAGTGTCCTTCAAGCCAGTATGATTCTGAAGTAGAAGAAAGGTAGACTCAAGCATGTAGACAGATGATATCTAGTTTCCCTGGTCCCTGGCTTTGTTGCTCATTTATAAGTTTGTGTGCTCACAAACCATGTTGCAACTTCTGGTTTTAGTACTGTTTTGCCCAATTTACTATCTTATTCAAATGAACGTTGAAGGAAAGTAACAAAACCCACCAGGCTGCAACACCAACGAATTTTGGTAAATGTGGTGGAGAGTTTTCTTGTTGCAGCTTGACACTCACTGAGAAACACAGACCTTAAGTAGGGACCCTTTGGAAATGGATCATGAAGGTAAATTTGTGAAAACAGTAAAGAAGGGAACTTCTGAAGTATATGCACTCATTATACCAATGGTACATAATCTCAGTGATGATTCCCCAGCTGAAGACATATTTTATAGGAAAGTTATAGGAAAGTTATAGTGAAAGCTAACAATATTAAGTTCTTTATAAAGTGGTTCATTAACTGAAAAGAGGTTTCTTTCTTGGACAAATTGTCTTAGAAATGTTGGCCTTAGGGGTCCTGTTGTCCTTGCTAAAATAGCATAGTGCCAACAGAACTACTTTATACAGCTTAAAATCAAATTTGCAATCAAGAATTCTGTTTATAAGCTCTTTGAACTCAATTTCACTGCAAAGTTAACCTGAGTTTTAAGTTATTCTAGGTATAACTGGAATCCTTTCTACACAAAAAATATGAAACCCAAGCCTGTGGTTGCTTTTCATTTGAGGCAGCCAATTTAACAGGAGGATAAAGGCTGATACTGAAGTGTCTGTCTTGTCAGCTACTCTGTACCATGAGGACATTTTTCCACCACTTGAATGATACTACTCTTCCAATGCCTTTCCATTCCTCCTTCCTTATTGCCAGAGGCCTCCTGCTCATGCCTGCCACAGAATGAATAGCACCACCAGCTTGTGGTACTGCTAAGAACCTTTAGGGTTGGCAGAAATCCTGGGGCATGGTTTTATGGTGTGAAGTTCTTTTAAGGGTAGAACCTACTTTTAGTGTTCCTATTTCAACATCCTTCCTCCGTCCTGCCCTCCTCTGCCCCTGCATTGCTCATTTCTGCTAATCCAGTATTTTTAGAGTCCTGAGAAAGACACATTTCCAAAGCACAGCTCGGTGGCTCCTAGTGTGGCACAACACACCTCTCCAGCACAACAATGAGGGCTGCAACGTGGGCATGGCAGTGCAGGCAGGGTCAGAGAGCTTAAAACACTATTTTCACAAAACGTGAGGCATTGTGAAGCTGTGACAACCACAGGAGACACAAGGGAAGGTATAAAGACACACTCCAAGGGCAGAGGCTGCAAATGCCCCTTCATAAACTAGTGAGGGGCTTGAGGCTGCTGCAAGAGCACATAGAACACTTCTAAATTCCCCCAAAATGCAGCCAGTGCTCAGGGAGCTATTGGAGAGGGCTAGTTGTAATTTTCCTGACAAAAAACCATCCCACTTGAATCCCCATGACTCACTCCTTTGAAATACAGTCACATCTTTCAGCAAAAAGGATGTAACACAGGAATCAAAAAGTCCGGTGGCAATCATAGTTGTCTTGTAGCAGGTAGTGTGGGGAAGAGGAAACATAGAGTGAGACAGGAAATAGTTATTGCTATTTGGCTCTAAAGTGTAGAAAACTTTCTTCATAATTGGCAGGAATTTTGGTCTACTGCTCTTAATTTAAGAGATGCTTTACAGAAGAAAGGGGGGAATTATTCCAAAGTGTTGAACGTTTTCAAAGATAGAAAAGTCTATCTAAAAAAAAAAAATTATCTAAAATAACAGTGGGAGTCCAAGAAGAACAATTCATATCATGCAAAAAAAGCAGTGGCTCCCCTAAAGATTTACCTGCAAATCTTCATTCCAGAGGTCTCCACTCAGTCCGAGTACAGCCCTCCAACCACAAGTGAGAAGGCAAAGCTCCCACTGAGATGGTTGAAAGAGCTTCTCCCCACCACTTCTGCACTGCTCAGTTTTCCTGCTTCAGTCTGCTCCTCTGCAGCTACAGAACTGCCACAAATCTAAGACTTGCTATAAAGAAAATTAAAATTCAGGTTAACTGTGTGCTTCTGAGTCTGCTCAAAACTAACAGAAGCAGTTCTTCAGATACATAAACAAGCAGAAAGAGAAAGAAAATACTGCCTCACTGATAAGAGATGTGAACTTGTCACTGACAATGCTGAAAAGGCATAGGTTCTCAACACTCTCTTCACTTCTGTCTGCACCAGCACTGCTGGGCCCCCAGCCATGGAGACAAAAAATCCAGGCTGATGCATCCATAGGAGCATCACTAGCAGAGATCCAGAACTCATTATCCCACTCTGCTCAGTACTTATCAGGCCACACTGCAATTCTGTGTTCAGTTTTGGTCCCTGCTGTGCAGAAAAGATGGGGACAGGCTGGAGAAGGTCCAGAGAAGAGCCACAAAGATGATCAAATGACTGGGAAGCCTGTGACAGGGGGAAAGGCTGAGAGAACTGGGTTTGTTTAGCCTTGAGAAAAGAAGGCTTGGGGGAGACCTCCTCACCATGTTCCACTATTTGATGGGTGATTACAGAGAAGATGGAGACTTCCTTTTTATAAGGAGTCACATGAAAAAGACAGGGGGTATTGGGTACAAGTTACTCCTGGGAATAGTTACAGCTACTCACACAAGGAAAACTTTTCACAATGAGAACAATCAGCCATTGGAATAATCTCCCCAGGGAAGTGGTGGATTCCCCAATACAGTACACTCTTGAGGTTTGGCTGCCAGTGTGCTGGGGCATCTTATCTAGACTCTGCTTTTACCAAGAAAGGTTGGATGAAATGTTCCTTGAGGTCAGTCCTTTCCAACCTGTATTCTATGATTCTGCAGTTTAAAATCACGGCCAGTTTATGTGCATGCCCCAGCTATGAACTGTGGTGGTTCAGCAGGACCCTGGAGAGAGGAAAATTGAATGAGGCAGAAACATTCTCCATGTCTCTTATTGTGAGACAAAGACTTTTTATACAAAATCTTGAGAACCCTACACCAGAAGGAGGTGACATGACCTGTGATACTTACTCTAAATTACACATGTACAATAGCACCCAAGGATATCATGAAATCTATTATGGTGAACATTATATGCTGAAAGGTTTGCAACATAAAAGGCTGTTTTTCATTATCCACTGAGGGTGAATTTAGCCCTAAACAAAATATACAGGAAAACACAGTTGTTAATGTGATGGGAATTATTACTGTGTAATAATTTATGGGTGTTGTTCGTTGACTTTGCTATTGGGAAATTCACTGTCTAAACATATAGGCTTGATTTTTAAAAGGGAAAGCTAGGCTAACCTAATAGATGATTGGAGGATAAAATACGCAGCTAGAAGAACAAAAACCCTCAAACCCATCAAAATAAGCCACTTCTTCACACTCTGGCCAGCAGGCCGAGGACGGTGATTCTGCCCCTCTACTCTTGTGAGATCCCACCTAGAGTATGGCATCCAGCTCTGGGTTCCCCAACACAAGGAAGATGTAGACCTTTTGAAGCGAGTTCACAGGCAGGTCATAAACATGACTGGTGGGCTGGAGCACCTCTCCTGTGAGGACAGGCTGAGAGAGTTGCCTTCCAGTACCTCAAGGGGGCCTAAAAGAAGGCTGGAGAGGGACTTCTGACCAGGGTGTGTAGCAACAGGACAAGGGGGAATGGCTGAAAACTGAAAGAGCGTAGGTTTAGATTGGATACTAGGAAGAAATTCTTTACAGTGAGGGTGATCAGGCACAGGTTGCCCAGAGAAGCTGTGGATGCTCCATCCCTGGAAGTGTTCAAGGCCAGGTTGCATGGAACTCTGAGCAACCAGGTCTAGCAGAAGGTCTTCCTGCCCACAGTAAGGGGATTGAAACAAGATGATCTTTAAGGTCCATTCCAACCCAAGCCATTACGTGATTCTATGAAATGTGTTTGGATTTTTAGAAGTTCCTGGAGAAAAAAAAAAAAAAAAAAAAAAAAGGACTGTAAGCAGACCAAAAGGACTCTTTTAGGTAAAACAGAAAGGAGCATGTGCAGTGGAATCAGGCTGTCAAGTACTTAATATTTTTAAAGGGAAGAAGGAAAGGTGTTTCAAGAAGCTAGATCTATCTCTCCTGTTCTAAAGGGCTAATAAGTCTTGAGAAAAATGGATATGCAGTTTGTTGGTTTTAAAATCTTTTACTAATCTCTCTCACAGGGAAAAATGGCAGAGATTAAATATCATACTGAGTACCACAAGTGAACATCACAGTGCTCTGCAGGATTAGATTAAGGAGGAAAACTGAGGAATTCACAATGAGATGAATAATACCGGCAGGAAAAAAAAAAATAAAAAGAAAGAGAAAAAGAAAAAAAAGAAAAAAAAAAGTGAGTTGTGGTCAGGGAGCAAAAGAAGGAAATGTGACCACATCTATAACCATCGTAGCTGCCCTGAGAGGTTTCTTACCTGAAGGTTGATCATGCTTCTGTGAGGAACAAATCCAAGGCCTAAATTGCACTAACAGCACAGTTCAGATTCAAAACAAGAAGGAGTTGTCAGATCTCAGGTGGTGCCTGGTCTTTATTTTTCTTTTTAAGTAATAGTCAACTTTTTCTAATGGCTTCAAAAGTATGCTTGAAGGAGGAATTTCAATGAGGAAAGCTGGCAGTCCTGCCCAGGTTCCATTGATTCCATGGAACTGGCTGCAGTCCTTGTGGGACAAGTGCTCTCTTAATTTTAGACAAGTCTACTTCAAATATAATTAGACAGGAGGCTTTTTTTTCCTTTTTTTCCCTACATGCTGAGGGAGACACATTACTTGTAATCATTATATACTAGTTTATTGATCGTGGCTTTTCAGTATTCACTGTAGACAGGCTTGTTTGAACAGAACTTTCAAGAGACATGTCTGGTTAACAAACAATTACCAACTGAAGGTATAGAAACAAGCACAGGGATTTTGTCAGAAATGTGCAGGGTATTTTGACAAAAGGTAAAAGGGCTTTTCTCTTGAATCTGATATTTTTAAGAGATGTTCCTAAAGTCCATTTAATGACATTTTAGGAGTGATTCAATATATTGTTCTCATCTCTGCTTCCTATATTTCAATATTTGAAAAGACTGAACAAATGGAAATTATTCTCAGGAATTGCCTATATGGAAAACCTATGAGAGCCCACAGAATGGATTACACTGGCTCATTATTTATAATATAGGTTACCATTAAAACGTATTCCAGTTATTAGGAAAGTTGGAAGTGACTCAATTATTTGAATAAACAAACAAAGACTTGGTTGCCCCATAGTTTAGTGCATCCCTGAGACGTCTCTAGGCTCCTTTCCCACGCCTCCTGTCTCATTCCCAAACCAGCAGAGGCGGTTGTGCAAGGCAGCCTGGCAGCTCCTAATGAACAGGGAGCTCAATGCACTCCTTGGGAGCAATTCTGCACACTGTCCACTTCTGCACATTTGCTGCAGGTACGGGGCACCAACTGCATCTTGTGTGTATCAGAGGAGGGAGAAGAGGTTTTGCAGCTTAGGGAAAGAGAAAGATCAGCTTATCAGGCCAAAGCAATGTTACTGTGGTCCCTCCAAAGGGGCTCTGTGTTCTGATTGCTTGGACAAGCTGAAATACAGCAGTTTGGTGTGTCAGACACCAGAAGAAGGTGAGAAGACAGAAGATGCCAACTTTTTGCTTTACCCAAAAGACTGGAGTGGATTTTTTTGTGTCTAAAAGATACAAGAAACAGTGACAACTTCAGCAAAAAGAAGTAACTCAGCCTCACAACTGACAGCGTAGTTCCCAGCCTTGTTAGGAAGCAGTATCCCTACATGCAAATTCTTAGGTAATTGAATGAGGATAAGCAGAAGCAATACACTAAAGAAATACATCTCAAACATCCATTGGGACAAAGTATGCGTATTTCAATTCCTTAAGAGTGAAAGTCTGTATTTTCTAAAACAATTGATGTTTCCTGTTTCCATTAAGGTCTCAGACTGGGCATCCCAAACTATGTAAAACTGTTGGCCAACAGGTTTATATTTACCCTGGGAATCAAGGTGAGATTCATGACACTGCTGCTTATTAAAGCTCATTTTAATGTGTGTGGGTTTTGTAAGTTATGACACAGTAAACACATTTGTGTCACTTAGCAACCTCAGTTGTTTCTAAAGGAATGTCTTTTGTTCTTGGAAATCTATTATAAATGCAGATTACAAAACGATTAATGGGGAATCTAAACTTGTCTTATTTGGATGGTGTTCTGGCCTTTCCCCATTCTGCATTTGAAGTGTGCACAGGAAATTAATTTACTTTGCACAAGCATCCTTCCTTGACACTATTGTTATGGAAAGAAGCTCTGCATATTTAACAAATATGACAGAAGTTTCTGTAGAAAATAAAGGACATGAGAAATGCCTGGAGACAGAAAGGACTGGAAAGGGCCTCCTAGTCACTGGGTTCACCCAGTTCAAGGCTGTCTTACTGTTTTGTAAACAACACTATAAATACTTTAACACTGTGATGCAACACTACACAGTCTCTATCATGAATTTATCAACCTGATTCATTTCTACACATGCCAAAGTCTGAGATCACAGATCATGCAGCTCCAGCAAAAGAGTTTGAAATGTAAACACCTGCATAAAGAAGTATTATTTACAATTTTCACATTGACTGGGTTACAGGGCCTCCATAACAGATTAGAACATGTGCATGATCCTGAACACACACATGGAGTCGAGGGACTGAAATTACACTGAATTGAAGACTTCAAAGGATTTAAGGGTTTTCTTTCTTTGTCTTTAATAGGTTTAAAGCTCAGAATTCACATCCGGTTGTCCATGTTATCAGGATCAGTACAAAAGGCAAAATATATAAATTGACCTTTATATTCTGAAATTAAAATGTATCCTCAGGAAACACAATAAAACTATGTCAAGATTTTATAGACGGACACATAATCAATATTATTAGCACTTGTTTATGAAATTCAGATTTTGTCCTCTGCTAGGAATATCTGAAAGACAAGTATTACTAGAATTATCTTAAAGACTCTTTCCTAAACATTTGAACAGATAAAGTGAGAGTGCAAATGAACAATAATCATAAAAAGGCACAGATCACTGTTCTCAACTGTAATGTCTTGCTAATAGAATGACTTAGACAACAAGTTGTCATGAGAATTTTGGCAATCTCATTAGAGAAGCAAGACCATACACAGAAATGCATCTGGAAAAAAAAAAAGAATAGCACCAATGGTCATTATCAAATTTCTGCTCAGAAAAATACTGTCAGAGTTCAGAAAAATGTTGTCAACAGTTTTGCAACTCCTTTTATACTTTTATTTTGAAAAGGATCTCCCCCTATCCTTAGTGTTCTATGCTTTGGGGTTTTGGGGATTTTTTAAATTGCAATTGCAGTGTTGCAGAGCTCATCTCCAGCGGTAGAAGAACAAGTACGATAACCAGGCTGTGATTCTCCTAACTTAAAAGAGAATACAGTGAGTAAGCTACAGCTTCCTCAGGACTTGGCCAAATAACCTGATAGTTACAACTGATGAGGCCTCAGCTTCCTTGGGGCTGACCTAGCCACCAACCCTGTCACTTACAAACTCTGCATCAGGCCAACTATGACAGCCCCTTTATTGCAAAACCCACTGCTGAAGTTGTTCTCATTTCTGTGGAGAGGCACTAGCAAACAGCTGCCTGCTCATGAACTGCTGTAGTATTTCTGCCAGGAACATCCAACAATGGCTGCCGACAGTTCAGATCTCTCCTAGCATGGATTGGGGTTTAATCCCAGAAAGGTCTCTGGGTGCTGACAGACCGAGATCCATTCCACAGATTTGATTATGATGTAAATTCATATTTAGCCCTCTTTGGTACAGTTTTCCCACATAAACAAATCTTTGAGGGAGAATCAAATACAGGATATACTGTCTTCTCCAGCATTTCAGCTCTTCTTTCATCATCCAGTGAAAAGAGCAGATAGTACCAAAGTGATGGTTGAGGTTCCCAATTCCTCTAGGAGGACATAATCTCAAACACCCTTCTGAAGGTCCACAAATCTCATTTTGCTCAGCTGGAAAATCTATTAATCCTCATCAGTAGCGTTCAGTGTAAACATTTGCAGTATGTTTAGTCCTAAAAGCCTCAGCAGATACCCAGTCCATTGTCAACCAGTCATCACCAAAATTTTGCATTTAAAAAGATCTGAGGACATCGGGATTCTGCTAATGCCTGCGCTCTGAGCTCCCTATCTGTGGCACTGATCTGCAGGATCCTGCAAACTTTTCCCAGCCCTGCCGTTGGTTAGGGATGCAGTGAAGCACGATTTGCCATTATCATTCCCAGGCTCATGAAAGCCCCAGGTGTAGATGTAATCACAAGCAGCACTGAGCTTTTGCTGGTATAGCTTATTTTGCTTTTGTGGGAGAAGAAAAGGCTGGAATAAGCTGTACTGGTTTATTGCAGTTTTGCTTGTATAGAATACCCGATTACCTACTCAGAAGTGATCTGAATATAGATCTCCCTTGGAGCTGAAGAAGATCCATCCACTGCATCTATGTAGGCCGGCTTCTATTGCTTTCGAACAGATATTGCAGAAATAAGGAATAAAGGTGGAAGCGTTTTCTTAAAAATATTTTGAGGCTGGTGAGTGGCAAAAACTCACTTTTCCATCGTCTGTAGAAAAATGGGATCTGAGTTTTAATTGACAGTTACCAAAAAGGTGCTGAAAATAAGAAAGTATCAGTACCTCAAGTATGCACATGAATAAATAACATGCGATTAGGTAGCATGATTTATGCCCAGCTCATATAAATCCAGGGAGGGGATATAGCAATGGCCTTGGACACCTAGGCTGGAGTGACCAGCATGTGCAGATAGCAGGCATGTTCACAAACACAGGCATTTATGCACAGGGTCTCTTGCTCTGTACCAGCAAGTGGAAGCAGCTCAGGAGAACATGAGGACAAACAGATCAAAGGACATGCCCTCTCCTTTGCCAACAGCTTACTGATTAATCAAGGGCACAATGGTGAGAGCAGTTACGTGTATGAGCAACTTACACTTTACAAGCTGTTCCCAGCGGAGGCGACCGCATGCCCCGTCACGTGAATGAATGTGCTCTGGACTGTGTCCCCAGAGCTCCAACACCCAGAAAACCTTATTTAAGGCTCCTCACAGAAATTTTAGCACCTGCTTAAATGATGCAGTGACAGAAACAAGGGAAGGAATGGGACTGGGACATGACGAGAAAGGGCAGAGCCTTGGTGCAGCTGATGAAGTGAACCGCAGGCTGAGAGAAATCCCGACAAAACACCTGCACAGAGTTGCTTCACGTCTGCTAATCCTAGTGATGCAAAAAATAAGGCTCCTAAGGCATTTCTATGTCAAGGAATTAACCCCCAAACCAATGCGCTGCCGGGTGCGGGCACAGAGCGGGCACGGCACTCAGGGCACAGACGGCCGCCGGGCGCGAACCGCGCGGCCAGAGCCGGGCGCTGCGGTACCAAGGCGCCGCGATCCCGGCGCGGAACCTTGCGGGAGACGGCGCTGGGTACCGGGGATGGCAGCGGCGCGGCGGCTCCCGGCGGGGCCGGTGCGGTCGGGCCGCGCTCCGCTGGGACGCGCCGGCTCCCGCTTCCCGGCGCGCGGCGCCGCGGGGGAGCCGCACGCGCGCAACCGCCGGCCGCTCGCGGGGGCACCGGCGCGCGCCCGCGGCGGCGCCCCGCGGGCCGTTAACGGCGGGGCGGGAGCGGCACCCGCCGAGCCGGCACCGCGGTCGCGCGGCGGTCACCGGGCACCGCTCGCCCGCCGCGCCGCCCCCCGCGCCCCCTCCGAGCGTTCGTCCCGAGGCGACGGGGCGGTGCGGGACCCTCGGCCGCGCCGCCCGCCCCGCCCCCTCCTGCCAATCACCGCGGCCCCGCCCCCGAGACCCGAGGTGCGGGGTTTGAAAGCGGGCCGGTCCACGCGGTGCGCAGACGGGGGGGAAAGGGGACGGAACGGGCAGCGTCGCGCTCGGTGGTCGCGGGGCGGCCTCGCCCGGCCGGCGGCGCCCGCCGGCGGAAGCCGCCCCCGCGCCGTTGGCCGAGCCCTCCCCGCGCGGGGCGCCGGGCCCGGGGGCGGCCGGCGAGCGGTTGGTCCGGAGGGCCGCCCCGCTCCCCCCCCGGCCGGCGCAGTGGGAGGCGCCCGGGAGCGCGCGTCACCCATTGTTTACAAACCAACGCCAGCGGGCCGAGCTCCAGCCGCGACCGCAGCGCCGGAGCCGCGTGTGCTCGCGCGCGCGCGGGGCGGCGGGCGGGCGGCGGCCCCGGTCCCGCTGCGGCGGCTGCGGCACGGCGGGGACCCGGCAGAGATGCCGTGCCGCCCGGGCGAGCGCTTCCTGCTGCTGGAGCGCCCGGTCGCCGTGGGACAGGCGGGCTCCAAGGAGGTGGACGCGCTGGTGGCCAAGCTGGGCGAGGTGCTGCAGCTGAGCGCCCAGCGGGCGCCGCCGCCGCCCCGCGCCCCCAAGCACCTGGGGCCGGGCAGCGCCCGCGACCGCGCCGCCCCCTACTCCCCGCGGTGCTGCAGCGGCGGCGGGGCCGGGGCCGGGCTGCTGGCGCCGCGGGGACCGGCCCCGCCGCAAGCTCACTCGCAACACGTCGAGCCTCCGCGGCCGGACCGGAGCGGCCAGCAGCGGGTGACCAAGCAGCTGTGCGGACGGGGCTGGCTGCGGAGCGCCGCCCGCCGGAGGAAGCAGCCTCCGCCGGGGCCGGGCGACGGGCCGGCGGAGGAGGAGGACCCGCACCGGCTCCTGCAGCAGCTCATCCTTTCCGGCAACCTCATCAAAGAAGCCGTCCGGCGGCTGCAGCTGGCGGCGGCGGCGGCGGCAGCAGCGGCATCCGCGGCCTCGAGCGGCAGCGCCTCGGCGGGGAGCGGCGGCGCGGACGGCGAGGCGGCGGCGGCGGTGCAGCCCCTGCAGTAACCGGCGGGGACGAGCGGCGGCGGTCACCGGGCCGAAGGAGCGCGGCCGCTGGCGGCGGCGGCGGCGGCGGAGGAGCCCCCGCCGGGCGGGCCGCGGGAGCGCGGTGCGGGTTCCGCCAGGATGTAAGTGTATCCCGGCGGCGGGGCCCCCCGGGCCGGTGCCGGTCGGGGCGGGGAGGGTGCCCGAACCCCCCCGCCCCAAGGTCACCCGCGGCGCGGACCCCGCGGAGCCCCGGCCGGCGGGGCCGCGCACGCCGCCCGCCCCGAGCTGTTGTTGTGCCCCCCTCTCTGCTCTGCCTTCCCCGGGAGCTCCTCCTTCTCCTCCCCCCGCCGGGGCAGCCCGGCCGGGGCCGCGGGCCCCCCCGCCGCCGGTCCCCCGCTGCCGCGGTGCTCCTCCGTCTCCCAGGAGCCATTTGCAATAATCCTCGCTGACCCCGGCGGGAGGTGTTTCCTTTCCCCTCCCGGGCTGGTTTGGTTTTTTGTTGGGGGTTTATTTGTTGTTATTTTAACGTTTATTGTTATTATTTCTCGTTGTGACTGTATGAAGCAGTTTTTAAAAATGTGAATATCAAAGCTGTGAGGCAGCTGGACTTATAACAAATGAGTGAATGGAGCCTGAGATGCATTGTTCACATAAGGTAGCCGAAACAAGTTTTTTCTACCAAAAAGAAAAACCCCGAATCCACCCTTCCCCGACAAACTCAATGGCTCAAGTACAAGATGCAGCTGTTGATTTTAAATATATGCACTTCGTACCGGAGCGTTTGAAATGTGTTCCTGATTTACAGGACTTACTGTCTTAATTAACCTGTCTGTATTGAATAAACGTGGTCTTGTTTTTATTTTTGGGTCTGTGTCTCATTGTTAAGGGGAAATGAATTCTGGTTCATGAGAACAAAACTGTGTAGGCACGTTCCCCCTTGATCTTCTTTCAGTTGTAAGATCTCCATTTTGCAAGCAAAAAAAAAAAAAAATCCCCACAACAATCCGCATAGTCTGATGCAGTGGGACACCGGTTATTAATGCACGGAGATGCAACTGAGCCCCTTTGTTTGCCAGCAGCGTTCGTTCGTAAGCCGTGAGACGCCCCTTGGAGCAACTGGGAATGTGGCTGTTGGAATTTATAAGTCAAATCATACCGAAACAAAAATCAGGTATTTTGCACTGGGGAAGGAACGTGGCTTGTGTTGGTCACTTGTTCGGGTTGTTTTGGTTTTTTTTTTTTCTTTCTCTGAGGACAGAAGGGGAAAAAAGACTCTAGAAAGAGAGGTCTAGGCAGCAATCAAATTTTTAAAAATCTATAAACCAGAATTTTACAATTCGATGGTGATCATTAAGTTCTGATACCTGTTTTGAATAGGTTCCTTTGTAAAATCGTGTGTCGGGTTTTTAGGAGTCATTGAGCTTCAAGATCAGAACTGAACACATCAGACAGACTGGAGCTTAACAATCTCCCAACCCCCACTCAATTTGAGGTAAAAGCTTCTCCTTTGAAGAAGGTAGCAATCCCACATGAAAGAAAATGGAAGATGTTTGCCTTTGTCCAAGAGAGCAATTTGAGCAGCTACGTTTACTTGTGTGATTAGTTCTTTCATGAATACATTAAATGCACAAAATATTTTAGATTTCTTTCTCTGCCATAGCTGCTACTGGAAACTGATTCTGAAGGTTTTTAAGATGTCTCACTGAATTCCTCCTGCATTAGGACCAGTGTGTGGTGTTATTATTAGCTTTATCTTGACTAATTTATAAGTTGAATGCAGTTTTCCATATCAAAGTGTGTAAAATGCAAAATAAGGAGTTCAGTGCATTTTAGAACCTCCTTAATTACTAACATCTGAAGTCCTTTTTCTCATAACTTGGGCTGCTTTTGTGGCATATTGCACAACTTGGATAAGATTCAGATCTGCCATTAGTTCTTACTCTCTAATACAATGATGTACTGTGTAGGTTATCCTTCAAATGAATTTTTATTTGCAATTTTCTTGTTTCTTTCTTCAGGAAAAAAAAAAAAGTTCAATAGCAGATACAAAGAATATAACCACTAGCCACAACTGAAGAGCTAGTTATTGTATTTGTCCTATAGATGCTCAGGGAGGTAGGTATTTGCTGTGCAGATGCTGAATTTGAAGCCTGGGATGAGCACTTTAATTACTGAAAAAGCTGGAGGAAACAGGCTAAAAGCTGGGCATAGCTGGTGGGGCCTGAGTAGTTAACTATGGTTAAAAGTATATGGGTGGGGGTCAGCTGGAATTCTGAAAGCTGGTGAGTTTGACTTGAACTTTTTGCCACTGATAATTATGCATCGATTTTGCATCTCCTTTCCCTCCCCCCTTTCCTCCTCTCCAAGCCCCAGCCCCTGTATACTAATGAGAACAGCTAACTTTACAAGTGTCCTTTGTAGTCATTGAAAGCCTCGAGACATTCCTTTCAAGGATTTTACTAGAATAACACTTTTCAATAAAGTGGCAGTTGAAGTGAGGCGTAGAAAAGATGCTAATAAATTTCACTGTGACTGGCTGGTTTTTAAGCTTCCTAAATTACTTCTAAAATAGCTTTTACTTTCTCCTTTGTGCAAGGCTGGGAGATGTATATATGAGGAGGGTTATAGTAAGCTAAGTGTTATGCAGAGTGTGTGATGATTCAGTAGAAGGAATTTTGGCCCTTGTTTCAGATAACTTGCCACTTACATCTTCCATGTAAATCTTTGTCTTCTTCAAAATACAGAACATGTCACTCCTTCATAAGGGACCGGATCGAACGTAGCTCATTTTGGTTTTGGAAGACACACTTTAAAAGATGTTGGAGCAATTGAAGTATTGCCAGAAGGTTACTGTTGATTCATTGCAAATTCACCTTTTCTTTGCCTTGTGCTACACTATGCAAGCATGAAAACTGTGATATGAAAGTCATCATCTGCTTTGTTTCCCCAACAAGATAAAAAGTGTTGACCTGGGAAATATTTTTTTAAAGTTTTATATATCTGTGTTTCAGAGGTGGGGTTTCTTTAGTATATTAAGTCTGTGCCAGTCCTCAAATACCAGTTGTTGGTTTCTAGAGAAGCACAATGGAAATACATTTCGCCTTCACAGTATACTTAAACTTTCTTCATAAGTGAAAATATAAGTTTACTTACTGGTTTAAATTTGGAATAAAATTGTGTTTTCATGGTAGGCATTTAGCTAGGTTTTAGCTTTTTTTTTTTTTTTCTGTACTGTGAAGAAAAAGAAATGTTCAAAACCAGATTTTTGCAGTGAGTAACATGAGCCGTAGGACCAAAAGTAAACCATTTAGATTTTTGTAACAAGTAACATTTCAATGCATTGGGGAAGAAATTTAATTTCATTGTATCTACAGGAGGCTACATGTTTTGAGGGTAAACTTGATTTTAAGTAATGTTGTAAACAAATGCACTGAAGGCTCACAACCTCATTTTTCAACGTGCCTCTCTGTGGTGTTGCACTAGCATGGCACTGGGCTGCACAGATTTTTTATTTGTAGTCTACATTGCTGCTTAACTCCTCCTGAGTTTTCTCTGTATGACTGGACAACTGTTTTCCTGACTGCCCAAAACTCAGCTTTGCATCCTAGTTGTATCTTGTTCCTTGTACTCCCATGTTCCCTGAGCTCTTAAAAGCAACTCAGAATTCTGGCAAGTAGAGTGATTTTGTGTGACCCATCTCCATTGTAGCTCGCTATTGTGTATTGTACCAGCACTTAGAATCTACTGTAAAAATTATGTTGGCATGGTACTTAGCATGATAAACATGGTGGGAAAGTAGGGACTCCACCCTAAGTCCTTAAAATGAGGTTTAAAAGAAGCCTTTCAAGCAAGCACATCTCATGGAAGGCATAAGGGAGAAGAAGGATGTATGCTGGTTAATGCACAATTTAAGTTCTGGTCAGCTGGGGTCAGTCCCAGTGTTGGTGACTTTTCCTTCATCTCCATATAAAAAAACATTTCTCATTCTCTCCTAGTCCCTGGCCCCATGATTTTTGTCTGTTCACCCTGCTTTCCCTGCCTTAGCCAGGCCAAGTTTTTCAGCTTGTGGTTGAAGTATTTCACTTTTACATGTCTTCTGTCCATGTCACATTACTCTTCCCAAAAATCAAGTAGCTCAGTTCTCTTCAGTTGCTTTTTGGTGGGTGCTTTTGATGTGCTTGTTCACTTGACTTTCAAATATTGTTGCTCAGTCACTACTTGGTGGCCACAATCTGGTTAGCTCCTTACAAACCTTGGGAGTTGGAGGGCAAGTTACATGTGTCCTTCACCTTCAGTTTGTGCAGCACAGGGCAGAAATTAGAGAAACCCTGGCTGCAATGAAATGAACAAATGAAGTTAACAGAAAAAGTATTTTCAACTTCTATGGGAATTTCCTCCTGGTTGTGTTTGTTTGTTTGTTTGTTTGTGGGTTTTTTGGTTTTTTGTGGTTTGTTTGTTTGTGGGTTTTTTTGTGGTTTGTTTGTTTGTTTTGTTTTGTTTTGTTTGTTGTTATTGTTGTTTGGTTGGGTTTCTTGTTTTTGATTATTTCTTTTAGAAGTAGCTGGAAAATACCACTTAAAGTGGTTCAATGACTACATAAATGCCTTTGAGGGGACACAAAAATGACATCAGCAAACTCATTTCCTGAGTCAATGAGTTTGGTTCACTTTTTCTCTTCCAAAAATTATGTTTTAGCTGTGTGACTAACCTCAGTCACCTTTGTCAGAGCTGCAGAATTGTCATTATACGATTTCCTTGGCAAAAGGAAGCTGCTGGAAAAGAATTGGTGCCCATAGAGAGAGGAAGGCTGCAGTGTGCCCAAGCTGCATTAGTAAACACTGTAAACTCCACAGCAGAGGAAACTACAGGAAATCAGGCACCATAAATTCAGAGGCGTGCAGCATTAGCTGTTCCTTGTGCAATATCCTGTATTTAAATTGTATTATTTTTGCTTCCCATTATATAATATGGTGGTGTCTGGTGGAGTATTACAGCCAGCTAAGGGAGCTCTTCATCTCTGCCGGCATTAGGTAGGACATAAACTATCAAAAGAAATTGTAAAAAACACCTTGTCTCTGTGTCCTCCTTGTAATTACCGACTTGGCAGGACTTCATTCATGAAGAAGTGCTAAGGATAGGCTGTGAGCTCCTCAGTTATATGAAGAAGTTTAATATGTTCAATTCCAACCCCAAGTACATATTTTATAGCAGCAACAGTTTTAAAGCTAAAAAAAAATCCTGCTGGAACTCTGAGCTTGGAAGCCAAGTGGTAAATTCAAGAGTAAAGGGACCTGCTTTCTTTTTCCTCCCATGTAGGTATTTCAGTCCTTATCCAATGAACTTCACTGCTCCCTGGCACGCTATGGGGCTTGTATCATCAGCTGCCCCTCAGGACATGATCTCTGATTGATTTTACAGTCCAGGGAAGTTGTAGTCTTCCAGCTCAATGGGATCACTTTCAGGATCAACACTGACTTAAAAACATTTTTTGTTTGGTGGTAAGGGATGAAACAGCACCAGGATAAAAATGTTCTAATTAGAGGAAATGGATCCTGGCTGGCTTAATAGTAAATATTTACTGCTCTAAGCATTTTGCCATAAGAGATTGGGGCTTATTTTACCCGCATCACAACAATTGTCCTAGTTTCAAGGCTTAAATCTACAGAACATGGGCTCGCAGTTAAAGTGCAAATTTGGGTTATTAGTGTTCTTAAATCCACATTGCAATGCCTTTTCTTGTTTACAAGACTAAATTGGTGTTCCAGAGGAAACCACACAGGGCTGAAGCAGGTGACTGAATGCATGTATGCACATCCCCAGCTTCTCCTGCAAAATGGAAGATGAGGGGATACCTAATCCTCTCCTGCTGTCAGCAGGCAGCATTGGCAGTGTCAGTGCATGGGTATATCCACTGGTGTGGTATCTCATCTCTACATTGTTTTGGAAGGTAAAAACCTAGACATTTATGTTTTCCATCTTGCTGTTCTGCTCTGTTGTTAGTTTTCACCAGGCTGCTTTGACAGCTGCTTTCCTCCAATGCTTCCGATGCAAACTTCCTCAGCTGCTGTCAGCTCTGACCTGAACTGTGGCAGGATTCTGGATCACAGGACACAGAAAACTTGTTCCCATAAAAAAAGGAGTAAGTCAGCCTGGAGCATGCCAGACTGTAGCAGGATGGACATAAGAAACATAAATTTCCACATCTGCATTTTGTATAGATCTGTTCTTCTGTTCTTCTCCCACTTTTTTCTTTTTTTTTTCTTTATTTTTTTCCTCTTTTAAGAGAGGCCGCAGATGTCAGAATCAAACTGCCTACCTCAGTAGAGCAGGGAGTTAGAAATGATCCACAGTCCCTATGTTCACTTTTCCCCTTGTTTTCCTGAGAGCCTTTCACAGCAGATTTGGTTTGTGGTGATTCTGTTCTCCAATCTGCAGTGAAACAAAGATGCTTTGGGGCTAAAGAGCAAACATGCTCAGCCTTGGTGCTGTGCATGTGCACACACAAGCATGGATCAGATGTGACTTGCTGAAACAGTACTTGTGTTCAGGGTCAAATGTGCAGGTGTTTTATTGACACTAAGAATAAATATAGACTTATACAAAGGACATGTGCTTTAATTAGATTTAAAACTAAATTTTCAGGAAAAAATATAGTAAAATTTATGGAAGAATATAGTTGAGCTTTTTGTGTTGTTGTAGAAGTTGAGGCAAATGTGTTTTAGTGTAATAGTGCCTATGTCCTATGTGTGTCTTGCCTTGATAGCTGCTCCTGGACAGGCCTTATCTTAGAAAAAGCAGAGCAAACCCTACCAGAACTACCAAATTATTTTAAGAAATAGAATTTCAAATGGATTTTGGTTTATCTGCTTCTTCCTAAACAAAACAAAAATCTTTATTGTAAGGTATATATCAATGCTGAATAATTCTTTGAAGAATGTCTTCATGCAGAAGTGACTTAAGTTTGCAGCCAGCATAATACAGACCTGCCTTATTATTGCAGTGGCTTTAGCTTATCTGTTATTAAAAGTCTCAATTATTTTGGCTTCAGAAATTTTAGATATGGTTGCAGAGACAAAGAAGTTGAAATTGTGTTATCCAGGAGGCACTATTTTTAAGTCATGAACTTTAGAAAGTTTTAAATTGGAGAGAGGGAGTTAACTTGAATGGTAAAACGAAATAGAGTACTGATTTTCCATGGGTGATTTCAACTTCATAAGTTGTTCAGTTTATTTGAGCTCTTATGAATCAGCAGGGGAGATTAATAAATTGACACCAAATGTGATCTTTTGTAAGTGATAGTCATAGAATCACAGAATGGTTTGAGTTGGAAGGGGCCTTTAAGATCAACCAGTTCCAACTCCCCATCCATGGGCAGGGACACATTTCACTAGACCAGACTGCTCAAAGCTACATCAAACCTGGACTTGAACACTTTTGGGAATGGGGCATCCACAGCTTCCCTGGGGAACCTGTTCCAGTGCCTCATCACCCTCACAGCAAAGAAAAAGCCATTCCCCCTTGTCCTGCCATTACATACCCTGGTCAAAAGTCCCTCTCCAGCCTCCCTGTAGGCTCCCTTTAGTATTCCAGGTCTCAGGAGAGAAGAGCAGAAGGACGGAATCACCTCCCACATAAGTGAACCTTTGAAACTGTAGGGACTTGTCATACTGGGTAAGACCTGGGCTCTGGGTAGCTCAATATCTTGGATGCCAGTCAGCTGCTTCCTATCACCTGCTGTGTGGTGGAATAGCCCCCAGCAGCTCTTGTCCTGATATCTGGCAGCTTGGCTCCTTCCTGGTTAGAGTCCCTTCCATGCTGTTGGATTTTGGAGCTTTAGCCATGGTCACAGTTGATTTTCCTGATGGCTCTGCATGATGTTTTGGGTGTTCCAGTGCTTTCTGAGCAAGGAGAGCTGCCCTGCTGGATGGCCTGTGTCTGCTCGGATTCAAAGCTGCCTTCTGTGGATGGTGGTTGGGAGGGTGATCAACATGGTAGGGAGCAAGGTTCTCCCTGTGAGAAGCAGAGGGGCTGCTCAGCCCATCAGACCTGACTGCCTGGACTTCTGCCTTTAATGCTGAGGGGTGACGATCAAAGAGTAGGAACGGATGTTTGCTATGGAAGCTGCCTCTGGAGAGGGATGTGGGACTGCAGGCCAGGCTCTACACAAAAGACTCCTCAGGACACATTGGAACTGACCAGGAAGAGAAACAGAAGATGAGAAAACACTGCACAGAGGTGAGATTTGAACCAACACAAAGGTGGGAACAACTCTGGGGAAAAACGCTTTTAGACACTCTAGATTAGAGGATCTACACTGAAACCCAAAAGGGTACATAAGCTTCCCCTTATTCCCCTTACCTACTCCTAGAGAAAGGTTACTGAAACTTTGACAGCAGATTATGCTTATTATTATTATTATGCTTATTAGCAGATTATGGAGCCCCATCATGAGAGGAAGGATTGTTAGAGACCCATGTAGAGAACTGTATGTAGAAACAAACTTCCTGATGGGAAAAAGCACTTGCATGGCAGAGAAAACTAAGACAGGAGATATCTCCCTGGATAACTCTCCCTGACTGCATACAAAAGGGTGTGAAAATGTGGACACTGACTGTGGGCAGCACTGACTGTTCCTTCTGCTCTGGTGTGCTGTTGGCCTGGTCTTGCTGGGGTTTTACCCTTTTCCTGTCACTGATTGACTCTGGGATTGTGGGTTTGCAGGACAAATGGCAGGACAGACAAAGTTTGGGGGCTTGCCCTGCATCAGTACTCCTCAATACCCCAGCACTTGAGATCTGAACCTTTTGTCTAATGCTCCACTTAGAAGTCTCAGCCTCTATGGGGAAGTGGGAGAAGTACAGCACTGCCCAGTCTGATTTCTGTAGTTGTGGCTATAAAACAACCTGTGTGGTTATTGACTCCTCGGTTGTTGCAAAGTGATTTTGAAAGCACTGGAGCTGTAGCAGCTACACCTTCCTCTTCAACTTGCCTTTTTCTTTTTTCCTCTGTTTAAGTTAGTTAGTTGCTACTGCACTTCTACCCATATCACAGTGAACAAAACTAAGTATAAGTAATATCAATTGGCTTGCTGCTCTTCTGACTGTACATTCAGCAACGATGACAAAATTTTGTTGGTACCAATGACTTCAGCACTTAGGTTGTCATTTATAGCTCACAGCTGAAATTCATGCCCTTGGGTGTTCCTGGCATCAACAGCTTCCCTTGAATAACTGCTGTTACTCAGTTGTTAACACTCACACTGTATTTGGTGATGTCTCTGGGGCACAGCAAAGCTGATTATATAATTTACCCCATCCTCATGTCCTGGATATAAGGATAAACCTCTTTCCCACGAAGACAGCCAGATATTGGAACAGGTTGCCCAGAGGTTGTAGTCTCTCTCCTTGGTGGGTTTGATTAGACTGGAGAAAACACAGAGTAACATGGTCTGACTTCAGAGCTGTCCCTGCTTCTGACAGGTTTCTGGACTTGAGATCCCCTGAGAGATGCTTCTGACCTGAATTATCCTATGATCCCACAAAGTTGGCACATTTGCTTGCAGTAAAATATTTCTTTCTAATGCAGTACATGGAATTCACCCAGCATTTCCCTAAATGTCAATTAGCAATAAGGAATCCAGGCTATGTGAATGTGGTCCTTAGCAAGCATGTCATTTCAAGGCTTTTCCTGCCGTAGGTTCATTCACCCTGACTACTACTCTCATTTAGGGTCCTATGATTGAAAAGACCATTCTCCTCAGTTTTTTTCTATGTCTAGATTCTGGTATTTCTCACTGAAATCTGTGAGGCTTCAAAAGCGATAGCATCCTTTCCCCAGGCACTGATTGCTCATCTACAACAAGGAGGACGTCCACTGTTCAGCTGATACTGCTCAGGCAGACACACACACTTCCTTCTCCAGCAGTAGAAAAGACAGACAAAAAGGACAGAAAGGATGGCAGATGTCATCTTTATTGTTTGGGCATTCTTTCTTTCCTCCATGGCTTTCATCTGGATCATTTGGATCATACCTTTGGACTCAAGAGAAAACAAACCACTGCAATGTTCATGTGTGCCCAAGGGCAAGGGTTACTCCTAAGAGGCCAAGAAAAAATCTAGATTCCTAGATTTGAAGGACCCCAGTCCCCTGTGTTCTTAAGACTGTTTTCATAGTGGCAGCTCTTGTCTCAGTAAACCCAGTGCCTTGGGACTTGACAAGAGCTGACACCACCCTCTGTATCAGGAAGCAGTTTCCTGTGTACCAGTGATTTCTCAGAAATTGTTCTAGGCCGGTGCCTGTGTGGGTGTTTCTGATCACTGTGCCTGGACAACAAAAACACTCCAATTTTGGTTGTTTGAGATGAAAATTGAATGTAAGGTCAAGTTTCTCTTTGGTATATAATTAAATTCACATCCTTTGCTTCAGATAAGCCATGAGCCTGAGACCACCTTTCAGACCTTTCTGTGTGCCCTGTACATCTCTGCTCCCCAGTATATACCTCCTATTCTTCTTTTGGCATGGGCATTAGGAAATTCAGAAGTAAAGCCCACATATATGATCTTAACAGGGCATGGCCAGCCCAGGCAGTTCATCTATCCAGATCTCCTGAAGCTCTCACTTTAATCTCCAGCAGCATGGGCAAGTTGTTCAGTTTTTCTGAATGACAGCACCTCTGAATCTCACCTGGAATATTGGTTGGTTGACTTCCACAGGGATGGATGGGTTCTTGGAAGGCAAACCAAACTCCCCAAGGTTTCAGTTATATAAGGTCAAATATTAAGGAAAAAATGTGGATGTGTGTGTGGAGTTTTCTATGGTGGCAGAACACTGTGGTATTTCTTAGCAGAGTCAGACATTTGTAACAGATACACGTATGCTCCCAGAGCAGAGTGTATATGGCCAACACATCTCCAAGAGCCAACTCTGAGGAACTAACCATTCTTTCCCAATTAAATATCAAAAATGGGGAATGATGGATGGTTTAATAGGCCCGTTGCATAATTTACTCCGGGGTAGACCTTTCAGATTTTTTCCCAAATGTGTCTCTGCACAAAGGCTTTTCTTGATCCTTAATTCTTCTCCTCTCTCTTATCTGAAATGCCATTATTCTCTGTTGCTCTCTGTGAGAGGCGTGACCAGAGCCTCACATGGCAGTGCAGGCAGAAGCACTGCTGCCTGCTCTGAACCACCACAGTCCTCTCCCTTGTTTCCATCCCTGCCTTTCAGAAACTAGAAGAGCTTGTTTGGTTTTTTTTAACCAAAACTGCTGAACTGTCTCCTGTAATACCCTATTATCCTATCCTGCTGCAACGTACTGCTTTTGATTTTGCTTGGCTGGCTTGCTAGCAAACCCCTTTTACATGTATATGTACTGCACCGGCATGCCAAGAGGCGAGCAGAGATATGTCTGTCCTGCTACGTGTTTGGCAAAAACAAACCCATCCTTTTATCACCAAACGAGATGTCATTATAGCCACCCTCTGGCCTCTCCCACAGCAAAACGAGGCTCTAAAAAAAGAGGCAAGTCTCCAGCCCGTCCTGTGAGAGTTAATGAGGAAAAGTCGGTGCAAGCCAGTGGTGCAGGGCCCTTTGGGTGGTGAGTCAGCACGGGGGCTGCTCTGTCCCGGCTCACGGGGATTGACACCCTCCTGAGCCGGGCACTGCCCGCCCGGGGATCCTCGCACCTCCCTCGGGTGCCAAGTGGAGGGACAGCGCTTACAAACTTCGTCTCGGAGTGTGGGGATTCAGGATCTGTGCCAGCAGCTCGCGTCGGCTTTGAGCCTCCCTTTTCCTGTGTCGTGGGGCTCTGACAGGGCAGATGAGTGCTTCCCATTAGATACTCACTGACACCTAAAATAGACGCTCCATTACTGCAGCATGCTAGCTGACAGTAATGACAGGGCTCTGCTTACTAGTTCAGTTACATACTGGCAATCTGGCCTCTTTGCATGCTTTATTTATCAGGTATTAATTGCAATTTCCACTTATTACCCCCACCCTAAATCACTGCATTGTCTGTTGCTGCGGTCAGACATTTACTTATTTTTTCTTTTATTATTAGCATGAGAAAACTCAATTACAGGCGAGCAGGCATGCATACACAAACACACAGTAGTAGGTCTGTGCTGATGTTCTTAAAGATACACATCTGCTGATACTAAAAATAGCTCCTTGTCAGCAGCTTGGTAATTTTAGGCTCAATGAGAATTCATCCCCATGGTAACTGTACAGTTGTTGAATCATTTATTATTTGAGCTTCAAAATCACAACAGTGCCAGCAATTTTCATCCTCCGAACATTTTTAAGGAGCTTTTGCAGTGTTGTAATACTCCCTGCTCCACACCATCAATATTTATCAAGTAAACAGCTGTAGCCCTTGAACTGACTACCTGCTTCTCCTTGGACATAGTGGGGCTGGGATACTTGATAGCAGGATGACAGTTTAAATAGCTTTCACTTCTGTGATAACAGCAACCCCGTGATGTGGCTGTTTGGCCAGGGATGGTACACACGAAGCCCCGCAAATTCCCAGCTGGCAAAATGAAACTTTAAAGTGCCAACCTAAGCCTCTGTCTTTGTCTCGAGAGCCAGAAAACAAGATATCTCAGGTCTCTGTGTTGCAAGAGGTTCTGTAGATAAGAGGCTGTTAGTTTTTAACCTCTCAGATAGACGCTGTTGACCCCAAGCCGGTGGGGGGACACACTGCCTGGCTTTGTGGAGATAAAAGCTGTTTGCACTTTCCCTGGCTGGCAGATAATGCTCATTAGCCATCTTGTGCTAAACCCAAGAGAAGTCAGACCACTAGGCTAGCAAAGAATAAGGTGAAACTCAGGTTCCCTGAGACCAGAGGTTGCTCAGGCTCTGCTGTCACGGAGTGTCCAGAGAGTGGGACCAGGGTAAGCTCTGCAGGGTGGGGCAGGAGGTACAGAGTGAGCACTGTCAGGTTTGAAACAACAGAAATCACTCAGCAGCAGAAACACTTCCATAGACACACAAATTGCAGTGAAATGGGGTGCCAGACACTGATTTCAGGATGGTCTAAATCACAGCCACCAGCTCTCACCAGCTGCACGTGTGACTTTTGTTGCACTGTTGCTGGCCATTAGATTTACTGGAGTGCACAGCACGGAGAGAGCTGTTTTAGGTAGAAGAGGTTCAGTCCCTTTTAGTCTGACAAACTGGGATCTGAAAGACTGACCCAGAAACACAGACGCTATTCCCAGGTGCCAGCAGTTGTAAAGTGATACACTTAACAGAGCTGATTCTCCTGGGTTAGAACATTGTAGCTATTACACACTGTCACGACTGACGCCGTATTTTTAGATCAAATGCACTTTAATTGTGTGAGCTTTTAAGAAGCTCTTGGACAAGGTAATCTGCAAGGTGCTTTGAAATTGCCTTTTGTCTTATTAGTTCAGTTGAGTTGAACACAACAGAATAAGAATGTGCAGACGCCTTTTACAGCTGCTTCTACCTTAGGCAGCTTTCTGTAAACCTGTCAGTGCCCAAAGTGTGTTGTGCATCACCGTGGCGGGATTTGTCAGGTGATCCTGGTGTGCACTGCGGGGAGAGCCAGCGTCTGCCAGCAAGGAAAGCTCAGATTCCCCTCCAGTGCAAATGTATGATCACCACTGATGTCAGTTCAGATCACCAAGGTGCCAAGAGACAATACAGTGGTTTTCTCACAGACAGAAGCAGGAGAAAGTGGCCCATCCACAAACCAGCCCCCAGCTCTGAAGTTGTCTCCTGGAGAAGTGGTTGCTATTCTTTATTCTTTATTCTTTATTCTTTATTCTTTATTCTTTATTCTTTATTCTTTATTCTTTATTCTTTATTCTTTATCCTTTATTTATTCTTGCATCTGGTTCCTCAGTCTGCTCATTTAATTAAACCAGAAATGTCCTTCCTTCCAGTTGGTTCAGCTGCTGTGCATTTATCCCAGAGCACATACAGAGAGAGATTTGGAAGACACTGCCTTTTTGTATTTCCACCTACCAGGCTCCATCTTCTTGGGTTGGGAAGTGCTCTCTGTGGCCACAGCCTGAGCTGGTGGAGGCCATGCCAGGTCTCATTGTGCCACAGACAGATATGTCAATAGCAGAATTACTTGCCTGTAGCAACAAAAAAGCTGGTCACAGCTCATAGGTTTTATAATGAGTTGGGAGGTGAAGAAAATCACCTGCACAATAGGCCAGAAGTGGAGTTTGTTCTCAAACCCTCTGTGGCCAAGAGCTTTCAAGCACTGCTTTCAAGCAGTTTTTCCCACTTGCCACAGCACTGGGCGGATGCTTTGATTCTGCCCAGTAGGGTGCTGCCCATGAAGATGGGTTGGCTGTGCCAGAAGCTCCCAGCTTTTCCCAAACATTATTTTTCTCTTTTTTTCCTGACAAAGGATAAAGATCCGAGTAATGACCTCAAATATACTGTTACTGCTCTGAGATGTACAGCTAAGCACAGCACCCAGTTTTACATTGACTATTGATTTATTTTTACCTCGTTATACCTTTTTGATCCTACTTGGGGAGCAGCAGGGGGAAGAACATCCACAGTGATGTTGTGGGATGCTCCAGCAGCATTGCAGACCAAGGGCCCCCATAGCCCATGAGCTCCCTGGGTGGCTGTAACCCAGGTACCTGCACAGCCACCACCCAAGGTACCTGCACAGTCAGAAGCCTTCACCAGGCACCAGCAAAGCTGTTACTGAACCTGCAGAGCAGCTGCAATTGGTGACCACGCATGGAAAGGAGACCCAGCCTGCCTGAGACTTCGAGTTCAGGTTGGGTTTGAAACTTTGGGTACAGTCTCCTTGAACATAGGCTGCTTTTTAACCTGAAGTCAGAAAGAAATAATGAACATGTCATGCCATTCCATACTATTTTTGCAGTTGCTGTCAGAAAAAGAATCAAGTGTTAAACCTCGTGTCTCGACTCTGCCTTACTAGTTCTTCCCATCTGGTTGTAACTGTATTTCAGGGATGGCTCACAAGCCGTGGGGTGCTCCAGTAATGTCACTCCATCTCTTTGTGCTTACTTTGTGACAGCTTCTAAGTGACATTTTTCCACGTAACATCCCTTCCCACTTCACCTGAAGGCAGACTTGTATAGGCTGAAACT
This sequence comes from Phylloscopus whistleri, assembly GCA_017589585.1. Lineage (NCBI taxonomy): Eukaryota > Metazoa > Chordata > Aves > Passeriformes > Phylloscopidae > Phylloscopus > Phylloscopus whistleri. Next base: position 590,196 of record JADMLD010001391.1, read on the forward strand.
TTTTAATACATGGGCTGCTTTGTTCTGTATTTGGTCTGTATCCTGCATCCAAGTTACACGTCAGTCTCCTAACAAATGCAGGTGAAGCGCTGCTGTGCACCTTTTCCTGTGGTGAGCACGTGCCAGCAGCTTCCTGCTGCTGCCTGCAGAAGGCCAGGACTGCTGGGGAGCTTGCAGCACAGACACCTTCCTCTGCAACCTGATGCTAGCTTTGATGTAGGGGCTGAGACTGGAAGCTAAGCAAAGCCATGGGTGATCCTTTGTTTCCTGGAAGCCAGAGGGGCAGGTGGAGGGACACACGGACAGCACGGACAGAGCCAGCAGCCTCTGGATTGCAGCAGCCCACGCAACTGCCCCTGTGCATGGAAGGACACAAGACATGGGATTTGGTGGCCAGGATCTCAGAGCAAGCACTCACAAAAATCCCATTCTGCTGCTGATGCTTCTTTATACAATGATGAATAGATTCTGTCTGCAGGCACCAATGTGTAGCAGCTCTCTAAAAAGAAAACCAGGTTTGCTGATTAAATAGGCCATTTTTAATTTTCTCTGCACTCATTTCTGTACATTCTCATTTCATTCCTGTGCTATGATGGTGGGCTCTCGCTGCTAAGTGCACTTAAATGTGACTGCAGCCATGTGAGAGAGGACTCTCCTCTGTCCCTTTCTCCCTCTGTCCCTCCCCATCAAGGATCTCACTGCAGCTGAGTTCATACAGCCTCAGCCCCTGCCCAAACCTCCCAAACACCAGCAGCAATCCACAGCAGGGCCTCAGCACTCTCCCTCCAGCCTTCCCGAGTGCGGTGAGCCCAGGTCCTTTCTTTTATTACCAGTCAGGCTCACAAGTCAGCATGAGATTAGTCATTAATTGCTTGGGCAGACAAGGCTTGTAGCTTTTGAGGTCCAAACCACCCCTGCATTTGACTTCTCTTCTGTGGTGCAACAAGACTGGGTGGGATAAGCTTCTTCCCCCCACTTGCCCATGACAGGAAGTCTTGTCTGAGCGTGGGATGATTTGATGTGCTAGTGCTATCATCAGAGTGAGAGCCTCCAGCTGGCCTGCCCTAAATTCCCCCTGGATCTTCTCAGGCTGTTTCATTGCCTGTGATCCTGTGATGCTCTAGTGACAGCCCTGTGCTGTTGATGGTGCTCCTTGGTTCTGCACTGCTCGTTCCTGGCCCAGCACTGGGGCTCCCTTGTGTGTGCAGCCACCACTGTTGATCCAGCTCCAAACTGTGTTCAGTAATGGCCAACTACAGAGCAGTGAAAGATCTCTGTTGCTTCTCTATGCCTAAGAATGCCATCGACCCTCAGAGCTATGCCCAAGACCCAAAGTGGTGTGTGATGGCACAGGGCTGGGTGCAAGCATGGCCGGTGAGGAAAAAGGGATTTTCAAAGGGGGTTGCTCTCATACTATGAAATCATGGCCCCAGGATATGATTAGGGGCATAGCTTGTAGGCAGAAGTGATATCTTTCATTAACTGAAGAGATAAAGAAAAAAAGCCCAAAGTTTGGATGTGAGCTATGTTTGGATGTGAGGTATGAGGTTTCTGTGTTTCAGACAGTTTGTCACAGGCAATGAGAGCCAGTCAGGGTAGGGTTTACTGGAGTTCTGTGAGCTCCCTGCTCAGCTATGGCCACTCAATCAGTCATCTCCCTCGAGCCCAGCCAGGCTGATGTGTGTAGCTACATCTCTCACAGGAGTTAATGAAGAAGTGGGATTGGTATTTAATAACTTTTCTCAGTGCAGTCACAGTCAGCTTTTTCAGCTGTTTTCCAGCTTGGTTCTGTAGGCAGTGCTTTGGCTGTATGTCATTTCAGCAGGGTTTGCTGTGACTCTGTTACTGCAGTGTCTCATTGCAGGAGCTCCCAGAGCAGAGCTACATTCCCTGGGGAGATGCAGGTAGTACACCAAGGAGCTGCCACACGACATGCAAGAGCCACAGGAGAACAGTTTTTATCACCACGTTCCATTTACACCATGAAAACAAATTTTTTCCTTTGTTTCCTTTAGTACAGCATGACCTTCCATCAGCTTCACAGACCAAGCAGGGCAGAGGTGGCAATAGTGGGTGAAGGCAAACTCATCTTGCTTACACTTGCTCTGACTGCCCAGACTCGTTTGCCAAGTAGCCCATCTGTGACCTACGGTGTGATCCTTGGCTGCTCTCTGTGTGAGGATAGGAAAGCACATTGTTTACATGTCCATTCAAGTGATTGGCAATATAAACAAGAACAAAACAAGGAGTTTGTAGGCTCCATGAGCTGACCATGCCTGTCAGCATATACTGAAATAATCAGTTGTTTTGAGGGGGTGACAAGCCCAGCAAACACAGGCTCCTTCCCTGCCCTTTGTTGTCCTCTCTCCTGGGGCAGCACTTTGACAGTCTCACAGGATGGTTGGTGCTTTGGGTCTCCTTTCATCCCCTTCCCTCCCAGTGAGGGGCACAGCCCAAATCTGCCCTATTCCCAGCTCCAGAGAGGCCAAAGAGGTGACTCTGGGAGAAGCAGAACAAGGCAGAGGTGGGAGCATAGAAAAAGAGAATTCAAACACATGAGCGATAGATTCACATCTCAAGTTCAATCAATACTCTTAACCTCAAGAAAGTTATATTGTGGAATTGGACTTTCATCTTTACTGATGGAGTCTCAGGCTTTCCTGCTTAAATAAATAAAATTGCCTCTAGCTGAGAACCTGCCTAACTGAGATAATGGAGATATAAAGGGATAGCAAAGTTGTGAGATTGGCCAACTAATTTTGCAAGAAGAAAACAGAACATACACATTTACACCTTTTGCGGGAAACATTTCTAGTTTGTTTTCTAAACCATACACACATTATAACAGGGTAATAGTGTTCTATTCAGCTTAAGGTTAAATGATATTTAATGCTATAATGAATTTAAACAGAGACATATTAAAAAGGATTATAAAGGATTCAGTTCTGAAAATACAGAAGCCAAAAATTCCCAGACATGAGGGAGCTTGTGAAAAATAGCAAAATATACAAGATGTACAGCTAACTCCATAATATCTGAGGTCAGGGTCCTAAGCAAAAGCAGTATCATCACAAAGATGAACATCTGAAGAGGACATCTTGTCCACATCTGTGCCTGACAGTGGGACCAGTTATACCAGTGCCATTTCTGATAAATGCTTGGCCAACCAGTCCCAAAAGATTACCAGGGTGGAGACTGTGCAGCCTCCCCAGGCATTTCAGATCAGTATTTAACTACTGCTGGTAGGAGAAGGTTTGTTCTGAACCCTTAATCCCTGCTGTAACTCCATCCCTCGCTCCTGGTCCCATGCACAATGGGAAGAATTTATTCCTCTCTTCATAGCCACATTTTTTAATATACTGTTCTTATACCTCTCTCCAGCCTCCTGTCACCAAACTAAGCAATGCTAATGCCTTCAGCAGGTCTGGGGGAGCTATTTTCACATTGCCTCTCTTCATTCTGCAGTTTTTAAGCAAATAAGTTATAAGTTTTGGTTATAAGTTTTTGCTGAAGTTTTACAGTTACACTGCAGAGAATACTTGGAAAAATACAGAGGCATCCCAAACGAGAAGCCCACTTGTGCAACCCAACATGAAATCTGTTTTTGTAAAAGCATTTAATTATTTTTACATTCAGTTTGTGATTTATATTTCCAAACCTATTCTGGCCTAGTGCTTCCCATCCCCTCATTATCTGTCTCTGCACACTTGAGATATTCCTGCACAGTTAACAGGCAAAAATTCTATTCCCTCATCACTACCCCAGTGGCTTTTATATAGAGTTGTAGGCTAATTTTCCTTATGCATAAGTACTAATTCGTACTTGTGCTACATAATTAAAGGCAGAACCATTTTCTCAGAAAGAAAAATTGGAAATACCATTTAAAAGTATTTTTCATCAATTAATCATGTTCAATGTATTCATGTTTAGAGAACAGTGATTTTTAAAAAAAGGCCCTGTCAAATACTTTAGACTGTAACAGTATGAAGTTTTCCAGGATAAAATGTAAATCTAGATTACTATGGCTGCAGTGAGTGGGGGAGGGTTGCACCAAGGAAAGAGAAGGGCAAAGGGCAAAGAATAATTAAAGGGAGGGGGAGACTGAGTTTTTTTAATTAGACACTAGAAATGAGATTATCACTTGCCTTGTCTGGAAGACTTTTTCTACTTTGTCACCCCACCACCCTCTTTTGTTTTTTTTCTTCCCTTGTGCTTACTTTCAGGGATAACAAGGCAGTGTTGTGGATTTGGGTTCATAGTAACTAAAAACTCCTACAGCACCACCTACCTAAAGTGCTTGTATTCCACATTCTGCAATATTTATTTTGAATGTGCCAAAGAACCTATCCAATCTGCCACTTTTAGCCTCATACATCTCTTTATTTCAGGGTTTCCTTCCCCCTTTCTTCAGCACAAATGAGGATTATTATTGCCATGGAAAGGTGTAGTGATCTACTCCTGTGCCTGAAGCCCAGTCCCAGGGCAGGCAGGGAGAGCAGGGGCTGCCAAAAGACAGTAGTTAAAGAGCATGTACAGCATCTGATTTCTCTGGTAAGAGTGACAACTGTGGTGCTGGGTTACTTGCTATAGTCCAGAGACAAAGCTCAAACTACCAGCTCTGACTGACCCTCTCTTAAAGCAGACCAGGCACTGGGTCTTAACTACAGGTCACATCACTTTTCTTGCATAGAAGACAGTCAGACACCAGGAAGGGTGGGGAGAGCATGAAGTGGAAATATAAAAATAGGACCACAGGAGAGAGGTTAACTGCATTTTTCATTTTCTGACTATGTACTGTGATCAAAGTTTGAAAATGCCTACTCCTGTAAGCCTTTTAAAATTTGAATACGTGAGTGCATAGGAAAAGCATACAAGATAAGAATCAGAGACAAAGCATTTAACATCCCACACATTTTTACAAAGTTACAGCAATTTTTTTCCTTAGATTATCTATTTTACATTCCTAATTATTTCTGTACTGTGTAAAATATGCCTACATATAAAGTTTACAGTGGCTTCTTTTGCACAGATTAGACAAATATATACAAGACAAAAGATTTTTTATTAAAATGTCAAATGCAAAATTAGAGGTTGTAAAAGACTTTAATTAAAAAGAAAAATTTTAAACTGTGTGCAAAATTATGTAAAAAAGACTTTTTTGCTGTTTCAAAGAATGAAAGAGATCAGACTTTGTGGGTTCAGACTGAACTATTTTTGTGTTAAGAGCAGCTTAATACTTTCTTTATCAAGTCCCTGAAGGACTTGCATGGTTTCAGCACCTTTGCTCTCAGTGAAGGGCTTAGTGGTGTGTGTGTGCATGTCTGAAAATTGTGCATGAACTTTAAAACAGTAACAGATCCATCTGGTCACTTCCAGAGTTCTGGTGGTTTTTCTCTTGAGCACAATTGGCTTGAGAAGTGGTAAAGCTGGAAACATAATCAAAATCTCCATCTAGGCTTGCTGTGTTTGTTCAAAACATCAGAAAGGGTAGAGGAATCTGAGTGAAAGTTGTGCAGGTCACTGAACACCATGATAAAAGCAAATACTAATTTCTTGATTTCCTAAATTTAAAATCTTTACGTAAGGACCAAAAGTTTTAGTTTTCACCTTACACACGTACAGTTTAAATGACATTTTCTACTAAAGTTAAGAGTGCTTCACTAAGAGAATACCAGAATTTATTCACTGTTACATGACCTTTTACCTTTGGAGGTGCAGATTTACAATTAAGTCCAACATAGCAATGCCATTACTATCTCACAGTGCCTGCTTCAGCCACTTCTACCTTCCTGTCTCTGGGCCAACACAGGTACTAGCACTGCTAAGCTGTAAACTGTCTGAAAACAGACAAAGATAAACCCCATGAGCTTTTCCAGCTGGATCAGCTTCCTGATCTAGTCACTGGATGGCAACACAATAAATGGAAGGGAAATGATATAGCATAGTTTAGGTCAGGAGTCTAGTAAACAGCTAATTATGGCTCCGACTGTCAGTGCAGGGATTGGATTTAGCTTTATCAATCCAGCCAAAAGCCAGTTTGTAGGACAATGAGCTGAGATGGTCACTTTTACATGTGCAAAAGTAGCACACTTGGAGCAGGTGACAGAGGTGATGCTGCAGGTAAAGATTTTGACCAGAAGTAGATTACACCCTAGGCTAAGTTGTCTCTGCCAAAAGCAGAAGAATTAGAAAAACCAGACAGTTTTGTTACTATTTTTCAGAGGGGAAGCTGAAAAAAGGAATAGAGGAAAGAAAGGGGTATAAAAGAAATCTCATCACTTCTTTGACTATGTATTTTTTCAAAGACCAGAGATTACAGAAGCATTTTTTGCAAATATATTTCTCTATCTTCCTCCGAGACTTCAACACAATAAGTCACGCAGTCCATCAATACACTGCTTTGCAGTTCAACTTGCATTTTTCTGCACAAATGCTTTCTGGGTGACTTCACCCTTTGACTGTTCCTATATGGAAGATCAAGTAAACCAAATTTGAAAGGCTGAAGTGGCCTGATCAGAAAACTCACAAAAATAAGAGCGTAGCTGCCATTATACAAACTACTTTGTTACTGCAATTTTACATCAGTGTGAAGCTTAGACATTGGATCCTGTAGTTACCTAAGAGAGTGGCTCATTCTGTCTACCCAACACCTCATCCTAGTGCATTGCTAGGAGAGTAATATCATCTCCACACTTCACTCCACAGAGAAAACTGGCTCTGAGAAGCTTTCTGCAGGCTCTCAGTACTGATAGTAAAGCTTGAAATAGCATGCATTTGAAGCCCTGGGAAATGTGCAAAGCAGCAGCCCTTAAGATGACTGGAATAGTTAAAACCCTTTATATTATGGCTTTCATAGGGTTTTACATACTGCAGTGTGACATTCTGGACACAGCAAAGTGTAGCCACCTTTTCAGGGCAGCAAATGACAAATTATGTTGAGTATGGTGGTTATCTCAGTAAATGATACCCCCAAATCCTAGCTCTTGAGGCTTGTTATCCTTACCCTCACTAAGGAAGTCTAAATGCAGGGGCCTTTAAATGCAAATCCATTCTTTGGACACTGTCCTGGCCACATCATTTGTGTGTACAAGTCCATCCTCTGCTGCATACTACAAACAGAAGTTAAGATAGAAGCAATCATAAGCCAAACTGGTGCAGAAGAGAGCCAGCAGCTGGCTATGGAACCTTAACCTTGCTTGAAGTGCTGGGCAGATATCAAAGTTCAGGCTGCAGAATTAGGCATTCATAATGCTCCCACCACCATGGCATTAAGAGCAATTCAACAACAGAAACCACACTGGGGTAATCAGCTTTCCCTAACAGCACAACACATGAGTAAACACAGGATCTTGTTGGAGACCACTGTCTCCAGACTCCAGCAGCCCCAACTGAGTGATCTGAAGAGAGCGTCTCTGGAGACTGGAGACAAACACCTCCTGCACAGCCACACATGCCCAAAGTCTCTAAAGGAAAAGTTAACAAGTTCACTACTAAATAGGTCTGCATAGACCACTTACCCCTAAAGTTGTCCTAATACTGAAGGATGTCACTGGCTTCTCCTACTTTATCATTTTATGAAAGTAAAATATATATAAATATATATATATATTAAGAACTCATTCCTCCAAGAGCTCATACTTCTTGCTCAAAGCTACCTCAATAATTTTGCTTTATCTCCTGAGCATGGCATCCAGCATTTAATCATTTCCATCACCATTTCAGTGCTGTTCCTTAGACCTGGGATAACCTCTCCAAACCACACTAGAGAGGTAGCTCCCAGAAAACCTCCACTTCTGTTCTCCCAGCTCAAGGCTATGAAAATATCATGAGAAAATTTCTACTGGGCTCTATCAGTCTTCCCTTTGGGTCTTTACATCAGTGTTTCAATCCTTAGCTAAGCTGGTATTCATGAAGACTAAGTTTAGCCCAAAGGCTACTGTCCCAAGATGCCTTGTGGAGGAATCCTCCCTCCACCTGAGTCCTACAGTGCTAGCCTATGTTCCATCTCTCTAAATTAAAGCTCATCTTCTTGAGTGTCTCTGTAGCTTCCAAGTCCAGTAGGCACATTTGCCCCCAAGCATATGCTCTCAACAGTTTTCAGTCTTGCCCTCACCAAGTTCCCACTATTTGCAAAGCCCTGAGTCATCTTTATGCAGCAGAGCATGGAAGGGAATAGTTTCATCACAGCAGGTAACAAGTAAATCCAGCAGACAAGCCATTCCTGGACACAATATATAGATGTTTACATCCTCCCTTCAGAGAAACCTCTTCAAGGTGTTTCAGGAAGTAAATGAAATTGACTGAGGTTTAACACTGCTGCTTCTACAAACAGCTATCCGTGTCTAGAAAGAGAGCTGCTTTTCCTTTTTCCATAGGAACTGCTTATAATGCTTGTTTATTCCCACAACTGCATTCCCAAGTACCTTCGAGACAACATCTTCACTGGTGGTTCCACTAGATAGCAGAGACAGTCTGGTGCCAAGGACAACATTCGTTATAATTTTTGTCAATTTTAAGCCTATTGTCAGAAAGAACAGCTGTAGGTAAGACTTTATGCTGTAGAGTAGCATTGTCATACAAACTTATCACAACACTTCCCACTAATCATTTCCTGCATGCCCTTTCTCTTACACTAGCAGTCATACTAATCCCTAAAAAACTACTACCACAGTCAATACACCTTTGTGCTACTCAGAGTCTCAAACACAAGATCCACTAATGAAGCTGAAAATAAGTCTTCCCCAACCAGTACACCATTCAGCTTTGGAACTTATAGCCATCACATGCTGTCTTCAAGCTCCTTTTTTTTTTTTTTTTCTTTTTTTTTTTCTTTTTTTTTTTTTTTAATGTAGAATAAGGATATAAGTCCATGGCACATATGCCCATCCACAGTTTGGATGCAAGCTCCAGGTCAGTATCTGCCAAATACATCTGGGGATGGAACTCCTCACAGCTGCTAGCAAGACAGTATTTGCTTCCATTTATTTATGTTTTGTGGACTGTTTAGACACAGCATCTTTTGTTGTCAGTGGCAACTGCCAGATATTAAAGGTTAGTGCCACAAAGGACAGGCTTGTCTTGTTTTAAAGCAATATTAATGACACAATAATATAATTCATTCAGATGTAACAAAGAAAAATCTTTTGTTATGCCCAAAATATTAAATCTCTAGATGTTAGAAACTTTGACATTCTTTTTCAGGTCTTTCACAGCTTTTCTCAAAGGCTAGGGGTGCTACCTGCTCCAACTCCCTAAGAGAAGATAACATATGGACTGTTCCCAGCCAATTCTATGTTCACCCAGTCTGAGGGGTGACAAACTCCCAGAGGAACAGCAGCAAGTGACTTAGAGTGGTCATGTCTCCAGATGGAAAGAAGTCAATAGAAGACACATGAAAATGTAGTGAAAAGTGTCCAGGCAGGCATAGAAGACGAGTACTCCAGCCTATATTCTCTAATCAAGCAAGCCTCAGGAATAAATACTTGCATTACATCAGGCCAGACAGTTTCTACAATTGTTTTTAGTAGGTGTATACCACTATATAATGCAGTGCAAGAGCTTGAACTCTTTTTATATCTATCTAGTTCTTGAAATCAAGTATGATATGAAGCATTTCCCAATGCAAACCTTTTTTTCCTTATGAATTGATCATTCTTGGATCTCGTTAACAAGCAGATTGGATTTTTTCCAATCAATATTTCTGAGATTGCTGTATTCTCCAAAGAATCTCAAAACACAATTAAGTTTCAGAAATCAGTTTTGGATGCAAGAACAAGTTTGCACATGTTCTAAAGGTTGATGCTGGCATTCAAGCAACGTTTATACACCTCAAGGGATCCTAAATATTCATAACTAAAATATTATGTGGAAATATTGAGGTTCACTGTCTCTCCTGATTTCCTAACAATTTTTTCCATTATACATTTGCTTAACAGATATCAATATCCAGAAGGAAGCTGTGGTTTATATTACAAGTGGGTGTGAGTTGAGAGCAGTCAGCATACATAACCAAGCAGGTTTTCAGATCTCTGCCAAGTATCCTGCAGGTCCATCAAGAGAACCACAAACATACCCAGCACTATTTGCACACAAGAACAAATATGTGCATAGACACCATCTAGAGGTTTCAGTCCTCACCCTGCAGATTTTCTATCCCTATTTTTCCTTTGCCTTCCTTTAATATGTAATCCTGACAGGTTTTTTTGTTTGTGAAGTATATTAACTATTTTCCTCTTTGTGACAGATACTGACAATATCCTTTCATCAAGCTACTGATTAGCAACTTCTACTAATTTCAAGACTTTAAAACAGGTTCTGATTGCAGGTTAGTCTCACTTCATATCCCTTACTCTAATACTCAGAGGAGCACTAGTAGTGAAAGAGAACTTGTCAGATTCATCTATTAGTGTTTCAAGATAAAGTTATTGCCCCTCTTTTCTAGGTCTAGGAAGCTCAGCAGACCCAGAGCATCTCTGCAGCACCCCAAAGTAGGATCCTCTGACCAAAGCCAGCAGGAGGAACAGAAGAAGTAAAGTAGCCTTCAGAAAAACACAAAAAATTGACAGATTATCCCAGACTTCAGTGAACAGCAGTTCTTTTCAGAAACTGGTAGGAATTTTCAAATACTCATTGGGCTGGTTATGGGACATAATTATAATGTGCATGTGTACACAAGCTTACAGCATAATGCCTATACTTCCACTACTTGAAAGCAGCCCATGAGGAAATGCAGCTTCAATATAAAGCTTTTTTTAGAAGTGGTTCATACAAAAGTTAATAGTAAATTTTGTGGTATAGCCACCAAAATTGAAAGTTTTAACACAGTACTTTGTTTACAAAAACTAACCAGACGTTATTAGCAAAAGTATTTACAGAGCCAGAATAACTTTCCTGTTCCAAGATTGGAATGTTTATCCACATTTAAAGAAAGGCTGTGTAACTTGACAAACAGCAGAAGTAGGAGCACTAAACCATCAGGTCACCTGTTAATCAAACATTTAGATCCCTATGACTATATAATCATGGAGGAGTATCACAGATGGTACTCTCAACAAGGAAGACTTTTTTATTATTATTAAAAAAAAAAAAAAAAAAAAAAAAAAAAAAAAAAAAAAGGCTGTCAGTTCTAAGAAGTCTCATTCCAAGATCAACCCAGCTCTGTCCCTGGAAACACCCAAAGCTCCTCCAATACAGATGCCTTCCCACATTTAACCAGATAACCTGCTGCCCACTCTGCCTACTGAAATCAGCTTCCCAGCTGGATAAGATCATGGTAGCACAAATTAAGCAGGGGGAATGGATCCAGAAGCCCTGCCACATAAGACTGCAATAGTCTGCCCTGGGTAGTGCTGAGACTTTCAACACACTCCTGTAGAAAGCTCCTTCTGAGTAAAGTGAAGTATCCAGCAATGGACCTTGGTGCCATGAATAACCTGAGATCATTGCAAATATTTTAAAAAGCCACCTGCATGGATGACACACATGCCTTTAGGCACAAAAGGCAGATCTCTCCCACCACTGAACCATGTTGTAAATAGGCAAAAGGAAAACTGTACTCAAACTGATCTCTGCAGCAAGCTTGCACAATATTGCTGTAACAATTAATCCCTCATACAAATCCAAATCTTTTACTAGTTAGCAGAGGAACAGTCAGAAGATGACAGTAAGACAGTACTACCTGAAAATCAAGTCATTGAGTATATTAAGGAAACAAAAGGAAGAAGTCCCCACCAGTCTCTATGGCAGCATTTTGTATAGTGGGCTGAGTAAAAACTTGGGACACTGCGATCAGCAACATTTTAACAGGCTTACCAGCTTTGAAGAAAGGTGGGGTTTGTTTGGCTTGTTTTTTTAATTTAAATAATTTTACTGTCCTGATATCCAGATAGCTGTTGATCAGAGCACTACTGTTCTGCTGCTTTCACACACCATGGCAGTTTTACTAATTAAAACCTACAAATGAAGGGATAATGACAGCCTATGGAGGCATGCAACAATTAGTCTTCCCTGCTAATGCACTCCTCCTCTAATGAAATATGGTAGTAGTTAAAGGCATCCCTGCTGTTCTAGTCCTTGGCAAGCTACATTTATTTTGAAAGTGAATCATGAAGTGTCCCCCCAAACAATCATTCTGGTGACAAATTTGTGACATTAACTAAAGAGTTTAGGTTATTCTAACAAATTCATGATGGAGAGTAGCTCTACAGAGTAAGGACAGGTAATGAAGAGTGTCAGGTTCAGACACTTGATTTAAAATATTTGAACTCCATTTGCTGGACAGCAACTAAAAGCCACCAACAAGCTTTTATATGCAGTGATCCCATCACTGCAGATGTGATTTCATGCAATCCAAGCTGATATACTTAGCATAAAAATAATAATAAAAACAAAATCACAAGAGTTTAAGAGCTGTGGTCCAGAGTGTTGATGTGATGCTGTTAATACAACTAAAAGAGGTTTTGTTTCTGGCTGCTGCTGTTCTCCATCTGTGACAGAGCTCTCAGGCTAAATACACATATGGTTGTTTCCTAACCCAGTTCTGTCAAGTGATGCTGGTTAGCCAGACATAGACATACATAAACAAAGCAGCTGGCAGCAGCTCTGAATGGTATCACCCACTTGTTCCTAGGTTTGCCAGTTTTAAAATCCCTGTAACTTGTGCTTCAATAAGAATCTGAGCAATAATCAAGGTTAGAAAAGCCTCACTTGTTTCTCATGATGATCATTATCAAGAATCTTGTTCATCACAGAGAACAAGTGAGACTTTCTTCTACCCTTGATTATTGATTGAGATTGGTCATTTTACTTTTATACATAGATACTTCTGCATGCATACATAAATATTAATGCTTTATGTATGTTGCACATGTATATACTTCTGCAAGGTTATTAGTGTATAATGAGAAAACCCATATCTTAACCAGAGCAGGAGGAGACATAAGCAGACAGATGAGAACACTAAGACATTACCCTGTATTTCCTTGTGCAGCAAGTGTCAGAATCATACCTTTATCACATAAAAAGGCCTTTTAACTCAAACCACTCCAATGGAGAGAACTGTACACACTGGCACAACAGGGAGATAACCCAAACTTAGCCACTATTAGACAAACACATTGGAACAGACCCACACTCTCAAGCAGTACCTGTACCTCTCAAGACAAGTCCCACAAAGGTGTGGACAAACAAGTTTACCTATCCACCTTGGTTCAACAGCACAAGAATTTACCATAGGACATAGAACACAAGAACACTCTTCCAGTTATTTTGAGTTCAAGGACTTCCTGAGCCAGGTGTGGTTTCTGTGTATTCACTAACTCACAATGAATTTCCTGCCATGGAATTTATCCAGTTTGTTTGAATCTACACCAGGTTTCAGTTTCCATATCAGGCTTTGGCTATGAGTCCTAAAATTAAGAAGGTCCTCTTTCCACTATGCTATTTAAAATACTTTGTAAAAAAGCATAAATGTATTACCACATGTATGAATTTTGACAGATGCTTTTGAGGCTTTAAAGGCACTGCTTGAAAGTGATAAAAATGGCATTAGAACTCAAATACAGTAAGATTCAACTTTTTCTAAAACTGTTAACCCTGTAGCAATAGCCTTCAAGTTTGTATACGTTAAAAGTTTCTATAGGATGTGTAAGCAATTGTCAAGTAGTGCAGTTATTATTTCCAATGTACACACAGCACCTGGTACACCTAGGATTAGAAAAGGAGAACTCCTCCCTCCCATGAATCCATAATTGTTCTTTCTTAAAGGCTTGGGACTAGACAGAGAGCAAGACCACTGATTTGCTGTCAGAACATGTTGCCAAATATAATTACAAGCTGAACAGTGATATCAAAGACTGACAGATCCTGAATAACTTGCTCTCCCTCCTTTTCATCAGGAGTTCACTAAGGCTATTTTAATAGCTCAGAAGGCATCCATTTCTTTACACCACTGGTTTCATCACCAAAGCCATAAGAGCATTAAGACAAGTCTGAGAGTTTCAGGATTTCTGATAGGTACTGAATACCAAACCAATATCTCCCTCTTTTCCACCATTTAAGTTGATTTCTGTGTGGAAAACGGAGTTGGACTATTATAAAGTAACTTGACCTTGCAAAACACAAGTTGTAGAACTTTGGCAGCAGCTCAGAAATTTTCCTTATTTCCATAAATATTCACCAATTGGATTTATGAACCATTGTCTGATCGTTACCAACCAGCTCTATATTGCTTTTCCTGGATGTACTTTTAAAGGGAACACTGGGTACAGAGGATACCCCTTTCATTCCTGCTTTAATTTTTCTTTAATTTTTGAATTAAATTTCATAACCAGAAAGCTACATTTAAGAGAGTTCTGATTGCTACTTCCAATGGACCTAATAATTTTTTGCATCCTGGACAAAGGACAGGAACTTGCCTGAAAAGCAGTAATAATTAAAAACAAAACAAGCCCAAAAGGTCAGCTACAAAGAATCACTAGTCTATTGGAGTATATATAAATTGTCTGTAGATCAAACATTTACTCTGGATGGAAAAGCAATTCCTAAACACCAAATCTCCCGACAAAGAAAGAAGCCAACTTGACTCCAGCAATTTTTCCTTATTTTCTTTAAAAGGGCAGTAATTGTAATTGGCAGAAAAGCTATGTAATAATGGTTTCCAAAAAACAGTGAACAACTGCCAGTTAGACAAGAATATAAAAAGGGTATTTTGCGACTTGGCATTGATCAGTCTGTGACCAACATACCTGCCCACAGCCCAGGCAGCCAGTGATGGGACTCATGTGGGATCTCATTCAGTGAGAAATCACTAGGGCTGACATTCATCCTAGTGGCCAGTCTATTCTTATCTTAAGAAGTAAGATGTGCTATGTTTTCATGAAGTATAGAACTGTTATTGAGAACCTTGTTTTATATTGCCAGTGCAAGTTTGGAATTTTATTTTTCTTAATCTTACATTAACAAGGCTGAGTTTGGTAATATTATTATAACCATAAAACAGATATTGAAGGTATTATAGAAAATAACTCATGAGTGAAGGAAACATTTTAATAAAAAACCACAACAGTCAGTTCACAGACATATAGGTAAAGTAATAAGAAAACCTTTGTTATCTTACAGGTATTGAAGAGCTCATATTGCTTAACAACTTCCTAAGTCTCTATTTGGTCCCTGCTGCAGAGGTAAAAAAACTTGAGTTATTTAGCAGATTTCCTAACGGATGAGAAATGGTTTATGCCTTAAAGAGAAAATGGGTCCTTCCAAGGCCTCATGACTGCAGAGGGCAACAGGTGTCCAGAGATTTTGTTCTGTAGCAGATAGCTAAAACATCCAGAAGAACCAAAAGCCCTTTGTGAAAGGTGTTTATGAGGACAAGAAGAATGTATGCCTCTATATGCTTTACATATGTGTTCAATACAATGTGTACTCATAGAAGAAAACAGTTTTCGTCATAAAGGTCAAAAGTTACTTTGTTACAAAAACAAAGAGGCAGTATTTCAGAAGTTATGAAGGCAGACCCAGTCCACCCATTCTAAAGAGGTGCCAAGGGCTTCTTTGGGGACATGGGAAGGACTACTGCACACATCAATTCCCACTGGGGGCATAACAAAGCAAACTAGTAAGTTTAAGAGGAATGTTAGGTGAAAAAAAAAAAAAAATCCCGCTTAAATGTGTGTCCTCACCCTAACCCAACCCCCCTGCCCCCCAAACATTGCTATCTGCAATACTCTAAAACTTGGAAAATCACTTTTCACAACTTAGTTATCCTGAATTTTTCTCCCTGAACAGGATACTGAACAAATTGTTCTTGGTATCACAAGTCCTTAGCAGAGCAGACAGTGTTCTTCTGTGAGCTTTGTGCATTTGCTGGAGACAATAAAAAAAAAAAAAAAAAGACTTCTTTGTTGCTGCTTGGGTTCTCCTCTGCTTTACCTGGGGTAATATGCTGTGTAGTTCATGAAGAGCTGAGCCCCAGCAGGGTAGTAGGCTGTGGAGGGCTGGAGTGTTCGTGGGTTCAGAAGCATGGATGGCTGATACAGAGCAGCTTCTGTTGGTACAACGGCAGCAGGAGCCGGAAAGGAGTAGGCAGGGGGTGAAAGGCCTACAGGGAACAAATGGAAAATAGATTAGGAGCTCTGAAATTCCAGAGCTGATGAAGACCATACATACACAACTCCACAGCACATCAAGAACCTTCACAATCTGCTCATCCTTGTTCACCACAGAAAATAAATGTGAGCCACCAATGTGAATGTGACTACAAAGTGTTGTGCCCAGCCTCCAGTCAACAGTAAAGTTGAAAATACACAAAAAGCCACCTCTTGCTCTGGGAATAGGGTCTCTTTCTGATATACAGGTCAGTTTTGCTTGTCTAGGCTCAGATTTTAATGAAGTCTGCATTCAAGAGCTATGAGACTTCTCCAGGGTAAAAAGAAAACTTTCTTGATAAAGATCTGTTTAACATTCAACAGAAGAGAGAAGGCATTCATCCTGGTATTGCCTACCCCTCAATTAATCAACAGCAGAGTGAGAAAAGTAATGGCTTTGCAGCTGGAACCATTAACACTACATTTAAAAAAAGAACAAACCAAAAGTGCACTTTGTGCTGTTTTGACAAGATGTTAGGCCCCAAATGAATTCTCACTGATGAGAGTTCACCCTCATCCTTTGCCTTCCTCTTCTCCTCCCCATTGCCAAATAAGTGAACATGAAGCTTTAGATAAAGTAAGCCTTTAATTTTGCTTTTCAGAGTTACAGCCAGCGTCTTGCTATATTGTAAAATGTGGAATGATAGGCCCAAAAGGCCTCATCTGAGGAATACATGACAGGCATTTGTAACTGGAAATGGGAACATTGACATCCATGTGTCTCCACAGTTTGTGGCTCTGACCAAGCACCTGTCCTAGGAGCTCTCAGAAGGTTCCAACTCATCTGGAACATCAGGGACTGTCACACATAGGACTATCTACTGCTGACCCCTGGTCAAGATACTTTCATTGAAAGGAAAAAAACTCTGCCAAGGATTAGGTGAAGGTCTGCTTGTACTCAAAGGAAAACTCAAAATTCCAGGAAGTTTGCTGCTGTATTGGCAGCTCTGACTAGCATGTAGAGGACATTTCTTAAAAAGTCCACCACCAAAAAATACACTTGCATAGAAAGACACAGAGACTACACAGACTACTACTTTTCTACCTTGCCATTTATGATTTTGGAAGCAAAGTATTATTTTTCCCATAGGCTTAGATTTATGTGGCACAGATGCTTAGTAAATCAGCCCTTAAGCTCTTAAAGCATTTCCCCCAAAAGTTTGTATAGAAGTCAGTGTTCATCCTAGTAGCTCTGAGAATCAAAATTTAGAAGGAAATACATATTTCCTTTTAAATCTGTAATTCTCTGAGGCAGAAGCCATGTGTATTTCACTCCCACAAAGCCAACCTGCATTCCATATGAACAAAAAAAAAAGCAAAGGAAGAGTTCAGTCACTTGCAGTTCAAAAGGCAGAACACATGATTAAGTCTCAAAGGGGAGCATTACCTATGGTTTCTCAAAGAGAGCTTCGGAAGTGAAAAGGGAAGGTCTTTTACCTGACATGTTTACTGTGATGAAAAAATATAACTACAGATCAGTTTAATTGCAAAACAGTTCTTTCAGGTCTAGGCAGGGCTTAGAAATTACTTTTCAGAATCATCACTCACCCCAACCAACTAAAGTTTCAGGGAGGGGAGGGAAAATTTGCCACTGGAAAAGCAAAAGTAGTCCTTCAGTCATAATAATTCACTACCAAAGGGAAAAAATGTTTGCAAGCTGGTGATGATTCAAGACCAAAGACCTTATTTTAACGCCCCCACCTAACAATACTTTCCAAGAACCAGGATCAGAGTCAGCAAAGCAGCTCCAATACCTACCAGCACACAGTGTAGAGCGTAGTGGCAAGACCCAAGCAAAACTTACATGGTAACTTACATGGTGGCGGGGACAAGCCATTTCGATTTAAAGTGCCCCCCATTAATACAAAGTTCATCTCTTCAGCAGAACACTGAAAGACTTCAACATATCTGTCCTTCATAGTCTTCTTATGACACTTCTGTGCAGCCAGGAAAGCTCGATCTGCAGATTTCATCTGAATGAAAGCATCTCCTGATGGACGTCCCTATAAACGAGGCAGACAAAAAAGAAATGTTTCAGTAGGTTCAGTGTGAAGGAGCAGGATAGCAATAACTTGTGCTGTTATAAGCAGTCTCTTCAGCCATAAATGCATTCATCTCCAAAGTCAAGTACAGTCAGTCATCCTGAGCACTCATCAGCATGTTTAAACTCTCCTCTCCAAAGTTTTTCCCACTTGTGATAACTTGACTGTATGTATTCACCTGTTTTGATTAAGCTACATTGTAGCTTGTTACTTCTATATCCCCCCCAAAAAACGTGACACCTATGGGAGAGACACTAATTCAGGAGTACTCTGCTTTTACAAATTTACTACAAATGCAGAATTAGGAGATCTAGTTCCCATTTATTACCTATGGTTTTTAAAATTCAAGGATAAATACAGTCAAGTGCTCATTGCTAAACAATTTGTTTCAAATTTTATTTTCTGGGCTGGGATGTTTTATTAGAGTACTAACTAGCCTTACATTTGGTATGAGCTTGCAGAGGGGAAAAAAAAAAGACATCTTTATATCTGTAAATGAGTGGGATACACCACTGGGAGGAGTTATTTCAGCCACATGCAGCTGCTGATTTGAAGTAACCAAAACTAGAGATCTGAAGCCAGCTCTAACTCAAGTTCTGGGCCAGTTCTTCTCGTTTTGGAGGGACAACTTTATCAGCATCCTTTACACAGTCGTTCATGATTAGAGGGTTGAAACCTGGGAACATGGAGAAAGATAAAAATCTAGCAGGCAGGCAAAAGCAGTATTTGGGGAGGGAAAAAGCCTAATAGCTTTGGGCAGGGCACGGGTGGCAGACAGCCCTTAGGGTTATATGCACACACCAATTTCTTCATCCAGTTTCTTTCATTAGTGCTGTCAAGGGCTACTGATTTATTACTGTAAAACATTACTTGTGCTTTAATAAAAGCACTTTTCTTAGTCTCTCCCAGCACTGCACATTCATTACAGTTTTTTAGCTTTGTCTAGGTCAAGTCCCCACAGACACAGGAATGTCTTTAGATAGACATCCTGGATAGACTGAAATAACTGCAGTCTCTTCTCCATCCCCATATTCCTGAAACACAGAAGTCCTACTTCAGGATCAGGAAGTATTTTTTTTTTAGTTTTGGTCGACATTAAGCCTAAGCTGAAACAATTTTAGAACTATCATTTTTATACAGCAATAATCAGTTTATTCCATTGAACCACTCAGAGCATCTCCATAGAGTTAAGGACTCTTCCCCCTGAAGTCACAAGAATAGGAAGATAAAGATCACAAGAATGCACAGTCCTTTGCCTAAAAGATTTTGGTAGAAACTGCTTCCAGAAAACAATGGCAAAGATGTGTCACTTTACACACACCAATGAGCTGTTAATCTTGGTGCTTAACTGTGACTGTTTAAAGAAAGCAACAACACAGGAAACCCAAAGCTTCAGTTTCTGAGTTTTGACACAGGAATTTCTGTCTCTAGAAGGCTGCAGTCACATTTGTCCTCAAATATACCTGCGGCACATTGTTCAGCAAGGCAGGGACAAACCACTCCTTTGAGAGCTAACATTGCCCATGCTTGTGTTTTGATGGCACTCCTTACAAGGTACAAGAGGAATCATGCATACTGTTGAGCAAGACTCTTTAGTTCAAGCCTCCTACAGGTCAGGATCATGGCTGCTGTTCTGGGAGCATCAACCCCTCCAAGACTACGGCTTAGCTTTCAGCACGTGGGTCTCAGTGAAATAAACCACTCTACAGCAAATGCAGCAGCTGGCACAGCAGGGTTCAAGTCATCTATTGCCAGTACGCTTACAGAAGAGAGCTGGAGGCCCATTAATGCCATTAGTGCTAATCCCAAAGGTGCTTCCCTATGGATAACATCAGGACTCTATTCATATATACAAGCATTTGGCAGAGTGGCTAGAAACATGCTGCCCACCAACCTGGTGATTTAGTACCATGTGGACTCCATGGGTCCGAATATCTGTAGAAAACTCTCCCAGGAACTCCAGGATGTCCTCTATAGTAGCAGCATAGGGAAGGCCACGCAAACGTATGCAGTCTCTGATGTTGGTGGGAGGCACGAACTGCTGAGGTAACACTGGAAGAATTGGAGGTGTTGGGAGAGGAATGAGAGGTGTGGAAGAGTACCTGTTCAGCACCTGTGCAAAACAAAAACAGATTACAGAAGCCTCCTTACTCATTCTTCAAATTAGAAGGCGTAAATGTAACCCCAATGCCACCTGTTTTCACTCTGGGCAGTATTTTAAGAAACAAATGAGCTAGATACAAATAATAACTGTAAAACATCTGAATTCTAAGCACTGTGTTGTGGTTTACGCTCAGAATCTAGCACACTTCTATAGTCATTCTATGATAAATGGTTATGCTATTGTTTTAAAAAAATGGGTCATTTTTTTTCTCGAAAAACAGTTTTGTTTTGGGAAATTTACTTGAACAGTTAATGTAAGTCTCAATAGAGATCTCAGAACATGAAACCTGTATATCTACAGTATTTTTATTGTGAAACTATCCTATAGCATTTTACCATCTACAGAGTCGCAATGACACTTCTACCCAAAAATCTCCCGTCTGCAAAACTTCGGGAGAGTTTGGGACCTAGAAGCACATTTCACTGCCACACATCCCTAACTGTGCCTGCCATGGTCCAGTCAAGAAACACGAGGAGCATTACTGAGTCACAGTACCTGTGACACTTGCACTTTGAGATTTCTTGTTAATAATTTTAACAGCAAAAACCCTGTCTGAAAAGTTCCCTGAATATTCAATCACTTCCTCTGAACTCTCTCTAAGCAAGGTTAAGATTTATTTACATTTATACAGCTATCAGAAGGTTTTACTAAAAGAAAACATGAGACTACTTGAGAAAAATGCAATGACAAGTGAGCACTGCAGCTCTGCCTTCTCATCAGTAATGTTACCTTTTAAACAAGGCACTGAAATCTCTACATATTGGGGAAAACAGAGCTGCATAATTTCTTGGACACAATGACATGGCTACAACTTGCATGATAGATTATACCTTTTAGAATAATGTGTAGAAATTATTTACCTCAACTGAAGCTCTGCAAATCTTTTTTTGGCGACTTAAACAGTCCGCTCAGCTCTCCTTCCTTTCCCTGACAGCTTAGCTGCAATTAATGGTCCACCAAGCCCTGTTAAGCCAGACTCTTCAAAGTCCTGCCACCCTCTGCTAGGTAGCCTGTGCTTGTAGAAGATGGCAGAGATCTGCCCTTAAAGACAATTTGTAGAATTCTTCAGATACATTACACTGGAGAGGGCAACTACATCAAAAGGCTTTGCTCTTTTCTGTCAATGACTAAAGATAAATCTTTAAGCTCAAGATTTGTTGCTAAATACTCCTTCTGAATAGATCATCATTGGACTTAGTCAAAGTCAGAGTATGTAGTGTAAAGCACTAGACCCACATCCACATTTTACAAAGCCATTGGAAGCCAAAACCCCAAAGGTTTCTATATGATTGAGAACACCCTATACCATAAGATCTTGCATTTCAAGGGAGCAAAGTCTCATAGAAATTCAGACAATACTCATTCCAGCAAGAGTTAAGAATGAGAAAAGATAAAAGAAGCTTTCATGTCAAGGCCAAGCATTATTTGTTTCCTCTACTGTCAGCATAGAAGTTTGGACCACAAAAAGGCAACATTTGAAAGGTTTACACCTACCTGCTGAACTTCTGCTGCAGTGCTCCGGAAGAGTTCAATGTACCTTTTCCCCAGCAAATCCTTGTGCTTTTTCAGTGCATTTTGTGCATATTCCTCACAAGCAAACAAGACAAAGGCATCCCCTGTTGGCCTGCTGTCAGGGTAAGTGACAAACAGGACTCCCTCCTTTCCTCCTGTTACAGGGCAGTGCTGGCCAAAGAAAGTCAGCACTTCTTCTGTCGTCACATTGAAAGGGAGACCTCGCATCCTGACAATCACTTGGTTTTCTTTCGACAAGAACTGTGCAACCTCATTGGAAGTACCTTTAACAAGAAAAAGTACAGAAGCACTTCAGTCTAGGAAACCATATAAAATCACAAGCAGAGCTACATCCTCTCCACAGGCAGTTTTTGAGCAGGTAGAACAATATTTGCCTCTGAAGTCAGGGAAGATGACCCTCTGATAAACTATATATTGTATAAGACACCTCCCATTAAAGTATAAAAATGTTAGTCCATCGTTTAGAGGAAATTAATCTTTATTCAAAGGAAAAATAGGAAATACTTGCAATGTTCAAAGCCCAAGAAAAGCACAATCTGTCAATCTCTTGTGTGAGCAGGACCTTGCCCCTTGTCTAACTTTGGAACACCTCTGGAGCCATAATATATGGCAACCAAGTACCCAGATCGTTGTGCTGGTAAAGAAAGTTGGAAGAACATGTTGAAAACAGCACTGGGATTTAATCCTATCCTAACATTACTGTCAAAGTCTGCCAATTCTACTTTCAGTACCTGTAGAAGACCAGTGATGCTAAAAACATTACCTTATTCAAAGGTAGCTGCTAACCAAATTCCTATCTTAATATATTCTTTCACTTACAGCTCTCTTATTCTGCAAAGTTTGGTTGTACCAGATACACACCATTCTTCATGAATATTACTGTGCAATGGCTTTACTTTGGATGGTATAACTACTACCAAACCTCTCAGTTAGCTATGTAGTTGACAGCTTAACAGCCTCTTCCACTCTGAAGCCTCAACCTCAGATATCCAGTTAGTCACTTAAAAACTTCAGCCCAAATCTCTGTCAGGAAGCACTGAGGACCTTAAAGTAGTGCAGATAAAACAGCTTATTGGTTCTTAATTCAAATTTTGTATGCTTGCAGATATAAAGGGAGTAAAAGAGATCAAGAGGAAGTTTGAAGAGCAAATTTTGCAGCCTTTCAATTATCAGCAAATATTTCAAGATTCCCCTTAAATAAGCATTCCCCCATAATCCTCCCCATTAAGTCTGAGGCAAAGATTTGATGAAAATCAGTCCCATAAATCCCTTGTATTTACACTGTGATATCTGTGATTGGTTTTTGTGTGCAAGCCTCCACAGCAACAGCAGTTACATTGTTTTGAAAAACTACTCTGGTTTCATTTTTTCAGCTATCAATAACATTTAGATTCCCACTATCATGAAGATGACCTAACAAATTATGTTCATATACAAGACTACTTTACCCAATCAAATCCTGATTGACAGGCCACTTGAAAGTGGCAAGAACGTGAAAGAGAGAGGCAGACAGATAAATCATGGAACATCTTGGACTGCTGCTAGCAGAAAACACAGTAATCAATACACCAGCCAACTACTTGTTCAAAGAGAGGAAAAAAGGGCCACATTCAACAGGAGCAGTTTGCAGCCAAAAGTTAGAGATGCTGATGGAACAAACCATCCCTTTTCATCCCCTAAAAATTACCTCCTGCAATTTTAAGGAAGTCTTCACCTGTTGCCTTGTATACCTAAAGGAAAAAAAAAAAAGGAACACGTGACTGGCATGCAATTTACATTCCTTTTGAGAAGAGGATTTCAAAGCCCATCATGTCACCCACCTCTATGTATCGGTTCCCCATGTGATGCTTGTGCCTTTGTAGTGCTAGATCTCTGTGCTCTTCACTCACGAACCTCACAAGAGCCTCCCCATTCCTCCTACCTTGGGCATTGAGACAGAGTGCAGCACCTCCTCTGCAAGATTTAAATCAAGAGATGAAACTCCATGATCTACACAGCTGAAGAGCTACAAATGTACAAGTAAATTCTTAGCTACTAACTTGGCAATATTTAGACCTTTGAAGAATCTTGCTATGTCCTGGTCAGATGACTGCCATGGCAATCCTCTTGCTCGGATAATAGCATTGTCATCCACAAGTTCCATCTTGCTGCTGCAGGCACAGAAAGAAGCAGTAATGCAGAGACATCTGCCTCTCGTACCTGCCACACACCAACCTGCCTGCTTGTCATTTGTACTCCAGGAACAGGCTTCTGTCCCTGCTCTATGTCTGCTGAATGGCAATGCCAAGGCAGTGAGGCCCAAGTGCCACCAACATTTGAAAACCACTGTACACTGTTCCCAAACAAGGGAAAGTTTTTTTTTTGTTAAGTTGCCACCTTCCAAGTTCCCCTTTCCTGCTTTACCTCATTTGCTCTTTGAGCTGTCATCTCTTTAATCATATTCTCAATTTGCTTCCTTCTCCTGACATTTGTGCTTCTCTGTTATCTGAAGAGGGTTACTGGTATAAAAATCAAGTACTTGCTGTTCTAATCTAGCTAGGTAGAAACTGAAGCAGAACAATTAGATATAAAAGATTAGTGCTTATCACTTCTACTGTGACAGTGTATAAGAACCAGTCACAAGCCTAGTCCAAATCTGTTCAGAACTGTACTCAGCACACACTGAACTCTGTCCTGAAGAGTCCAGCCTTAACGTTGCTGGTTCAGACCATCACTGTGCTGCTAGAGACTAATACAGCTAAAGGCCACATTGGCTGCTTAGCATGGGCATAGCTTAGCCACAGAAAGCCAGGCTTAATTGGTCATTACTGCAGTCTCTTTTGTTCTCTCACTTCTTGCAAGTGTCAAGTACAACAAAAAGCTCACAGCTACCCAAGCCTGCCTTTCTGGCTATCGAAGGAACAGTTTTTTTGCACAGAAGAGCTTAAGTGATTGATTAAGTAGATGAAGTGTTGCTCCGCAGTAGAGGACTCCCTCATACAAAAGGGCTGTGGTATGCCTGGAGGGTCATGTTTCTCACCCACATTTTAATTTCTCAGATGGCCTTTCTGTAGCTGTCTCAACCTGTTCTCCTTGCCTCCTAGTTCTGTACTTCTCATTATCTCAAATAAAATTTGAATCTTTCACTTCATCCCAGAATTTTGTTAGTGAAAAGGACAAAGCTTAGAACAAGGCTGAACATAGCCCCTGAGCTAATCTCTCTGGATACTTTCTGCCAAT
The DNA here is from genome assembly GCA_017589585.1 of Phylloscopus whistleri. Lineage (NCBI taxonomy): Eukaryota > Metazoa > Chordata > Aves > Passeriformes > Phylloscopidae > Phylloscopus > Phylloscopus whistleri. Next base: position 615,299 of record JADMLD010001391.1, read on the forward strand.
GTGGCATTTTTCTTACTTTTTTTGACTCAAAAATCATCTACCATTATGACAGATCCTTAATCTGAAAGAGAGAAATGTTTGTGCAAGATGGGGATATAAGTAAGGTCAGTTTAACACCAGTATCTTGTGATATTGCAGAGAAATCATCAAGAAAACCACTGAGAAAAATCTGTATTTACCACATAGAAAAAACACAGTTACATTAAAAAAACCCACAACCACCCAAGCAACAGGCAAGCATCAGAGGCAGAAAAAGCTTTATGTTTAAAACATATTTGGGAATAAGAATCACCATTAGATAAGAATCGTCATAAACAACTGTGTGGTAGCCCAGTATTTCTGGCACAATATCTTTATGAAAGTGTTTCTTCCCTATTAGAAAAGATTATGTATATGCAGTACCTGTGTAGTACATTGCAGGAAGAGTGCAAGAGTTAGTAACTAATAGGGTTATTTCTGAAACACTGCTTACATTTTTTTAATAGCACAACACACTTAGCACCCATTATAAGCACTTATTAGTAGAACGCAGAACTCTCAGCAGCTAATAGGCAATATTGAAGCCTAACAAGAAAACAGGCTTGTATCTGATCATAGATTGTCTGTTCCCTTTCCCACTTGAAGGATCTAATCGATTCCCACAGTGGGAAGGTAAATAAATATAATGGTAACAACTATTGGCAAATTAGGAACAGAGAAGTACAGCTGATCTAAAAAGTAACTTTAAACAAAAAGTGGTGGGGGTTGAAACATGCACAACAAGAAGAGGGAGGAAGTACTTACCAAGGTCCACTTTCAAATTTGTAGTTCACCCTTTCTGGATCTGAAAATCGGTGATCTGTAAAATACAGCACAAGTTATTTCCTATTTTGTCAATGTACATGACAGGCAGCAAAACCAAAGAAGGAACAAAGAAAACTCATTCATCATAATCACTTACTGTATGGTTCAGATATTAATGTTAAAATGATATTCCCCATATCTTCAACTTGAGAGGCTCCATAGGGAAATGCTGGACTGTTCTTGTCAAGATTTAAATCTTTATGCTGGAGTTAAGTCAATCATGACCAAACAGATTTCTAATTGCTTTCCTGCTAGAGCAGCACACTTTCATGTTGTCCTTGTATGTTGCTTCTCAGGGGAAGATTTAATCCATCTTCCTGCTGGGATACTGTTCTAGGCTGACTTTATGATGCTTGTATCCCCAACTGTCTGTTCTGGTTGTGCTGTATATTAAGTTCTGTAGCTTTAAAATGGTTCTGGGAGCAAAGGGGGAGAAAGAAGCAGCGCAGTTTGTTTTGAGAAAACTGCCTGACTCCCACACGTCGCTCTCTCCGGCGTTCGTCTGAGGCACGGACAGCGGTGGGACAGAGATCTCCTGTGCTTTTAGTTAGCTTTAGCTAGCTGAGGCAGAGAAATACCCTGGACTGTTTTTTTTTTTTTCTCCTTTTTTTCTTGGGACTGTTTAAATCTGCTCTGGACTGAAAAACCCAGAGGAGCAGCGAGGGCTGGCACCTGCAGCAGGAGTGGGGCTGGTGAGAGACTGAGTGAGCTGAGCTGCACCCACAGCAAGGACTGGCTCAGTTTGCCATCTCTCTTCAGAGCGGTGAGAGGTTTTATTGTTTCATATTATTCATTCTTTGTGCTTGTGGGCATCTTGTTTGTTAAATAAATAGTTTTTTCCACTTTTCTCCAAAGAAGTTCTTTTTTCCCTGACTGGCTGAGAAAAAAAAGCCATTTGGATTTGCTTTCCAGAGGAACCTCCTTTGGAGGTTTCCTCCCAAATTTGCCCTAAACCAAAACAGATACATTAGCTGTTCTGCCTTGGCCTCTAGTTACTGCCACCTGCAGAACTGTAAGGTCACTCCAGAAAGTGTCTGGGGACATGAGACCCCCATAATAAGGACATGTATTTAATATGTACATGAAAAATGTACATTTGACAGATACACCTCTGCATGTGGAAGAGACTGGAGCCCTGTCCTCTTTAATTAACGTCCTCTTTAATCTTCAGGGGAAGAATTGGGGCAGGAGAAGGAGCAACTAATCAAATAAAAGCTCCAGAAATGGAGGGATATACCACATGCTTTTTGACCAAGTAAATCCCAAAGCAGAATAAGTATCTAACTACTTCAACAAAATTCATAAATTCGCCTCATCTAAACCTTGCCTATTAGAAGTTATAACCCAAGTTCTGTGCTGTTGCCTGGAAGTATTTTGAGAATCTGGTTAGAGTCCACCTTGTGTTTTGTCAAGAGGCAAAACAGAGCCCCACAACTCATAGCTTTAGTCTGAAGGATTTTAGAAATGACTGCAATAGAGAGCAGGAAGCATCCTGTCCTAGGAAGCCCATAGAAAACCCTACCACATTCATAAAGGGAGGCTGATATAAGTTGCACATACTCTCTTTTGTCCAGACAACTGTAAGCAGTTTACTGTGGTATCTCCTGCTTTCCATCATATTTGCCCCTCTTCAACACCAGGCTACAGGACTATAAGAATTACTTGCAATTCTGCTCCATTATTTATGAAGCAAATTTTTGAAAATCTTTTTCACTGAGGATTGAAGGGTAGAAAAAAAAAAAATCAAGAACAGAACAAAAAATAAGGAAATCTGGGAATAAGCATGGCACCTTTTACTTGTCTTATCAGTTTGCATCAAGGCTTCAGAGCAAAAATGAGTTTCTTAAACAAGACACATCCTGACATGGAGCTACAGTAACACAATACATTGAAAACAGCTAAGTGCACCAATTATTTGCCTACATGACCCCCAGACTACATTAAACACATTTCAAATGCTCCAGAGCCTGCATTATGATGTTCAAAGGTTGCTTCACAGTCTAAGAGAGCTTTCCTCTTTTAAGAGGAAACCTGCTTTTTCCACCTAGAGCTGAGCATCATTTGAGTTGTCAGATGCCTACATGAGGTGCAGGGAACAGAACAGTTTCTGTTAGAAACAAACACCTCATACCAGCTTTGTTGTATCATCTCATCAACAGGTGAGCCAGTACAAATTTCTTTGGGAGATAAAGTCTTCCCTGTTATTTGTAGGATGACTGCAAGACAGCTCTACAAAACAGATTTTTAAAAAAATGTTTAACAGTTTTCTTGTTGCTTGATGAAAAATAACTTGAACTGAATTAATGCATTTCTCTTCCACGGAAAGGACAGGAAAGCTGCTGTGCCAACAAAATATACTTCAGGCTAATTTGATTTTGAAGCTTTGTTGGTTTTAAGTGTGTGTTGGAATATGGAACGTGAGAGGATGATGCTTAGTCTTAGAAGAACATTTGAAGATAAGTGAATTATCTTAGTTTGAAAACCAGAATACTTAGACCAGTGATTTCTCCCCTCCAACTGCTTGACTATAAATAGTTTGTTAGTCATTGCAAACTATTTATACCCTCCCTCTCCTAGTACCTTCTTTGGGGTAAACTACTGCAAACATTAAATAGTTTTCTTAAAAACCAAGCCAAAAATCCTGAGCAACTCCAAAGCATGGTTTAAGAGATTACAACTATTTATGACAACAAAAAATTCTTCATCACAGCCTCTCTTCCTAAGCTTTAAACAAACTCCAGCTCACCTCCTCCTCCACCCCACAAAAAGGGGGTTGGAAAGAAAAATAACCCACAAACAGACTCTGACAGAGAGGGCACCTAAGCAGCACCACACAGATGTCTCTGGGCACCTTGTGTATCAGAGCAGAGTAGTGCCTCTCTTCCCTTTCCTGATACTGTTCCCTCTGCAGCACCTAACAGCTCTACACTGGGCTTGGGCAGAGCTTCTGCTCTTCATACAGGGAATCAGAAGCTGCTGATGGTGCAGGTGTTAGCACCCTGATCTTGCCTGACCAAGTTCTATGAAAATTTTGGAAATGTGTTTCCTCTGTCAAAAGTCAAGAGAAATTGGGCAGGAGTTTCAATAGCTATTCCAGCAAGGGACATGCATACACATGTGCTTGGCTGTTAGACTGTGCTGTCAGAACTGAAAAGACATTTCAATATTTCCTTTGTGCTGAGCCAAAGATCCCTACAAGTGATCAGCATTCAGAGACAGGAATGCAGCAGTGTGAAAGGAGCAGGAATTTGAAGAGAGGCCATCACACAAGGAAAACAATCAGGGACCCCACCCCACAATAATCTCCTTCTTGAAACTGTTTTCTGAAGACACTGATTCACAGGAGCAGTAGTTCCTGAAAATGCTCTAATGCCAACAGAAGCTGGTACCAACTGTCAAACACAGGGAGTCAGTTGTGCCAAACTCTAGAGAAATAGAAACACTGAAAAACTGAAAAAGGTCATCAGCATTATTGCAGGCATAACCTCACACCTTCACCTCTGATTAGTTAGAAGCACAGCTTTTAGGCAAGATTGTAGAAGAAAATTAATAGTTTTCTGCATATTTAAAGAACATGCTAAGTGAAAACCCGTATTCTAATGAACAAGATTGACTACACAGAAGTAGACACCCATGGACAGAGGCACTAGGAATTATGGTACTTGGGAAAAAATATAAATGAAATAGTCTATAAACCCCATCCCTTGTTCTGTGAAGGGATAGGAGACCACACATGTATCTCTGTACATTCATATTTAAAGGATGCCTCTCCCAGGCAATTGGAGAAAGACAATTACAGGGGACAATCCAAGTTCACATTTAAAGAAGTGTTAGAAACCAGACATGGCTATCCAGAGCTAATACATGCAGTAGCATCCACATGTATACTCTTAATCAAGCAATGAGCAAAAGACAGTCCCAAATAAGGCAGGATGGGAAACAACAAACTCCTTAATCTTAGTGTGCAGCTGTGGTACCACCTCCTGCAACACTCAGCAAGTTAAAGGGGGCAGGAAGGAAAGGCATGTTCTATATTAGGGTGGCCTCTCTAACATGGAAGAAATTTCTAAATCATTTCTTCAGATGCATCACCACAGCTTCACTCACTGCCAGTGCCCTCCAATAATTACTCCTTCCCACTGTCTCTTAACTCCTTTCTCATTGAACAACCTGAGATGACACAAAACAGCACTGCAATTGCACTCTGCACTGATCCTTTCCCCTTTGCTCTGTTTCTTATTTAAGTCCCTTTAGGCAAAAGATTACATCTTTCTACACAATGCTTTGCACAAAGATAATATAATATTACCCAGTTCCTGAGTGCTATCACAGGAATTACAAATAGCAATATCCAAGGTTCTCAGCTAATATCCAATTATGGGCTTTTTACTGCCAGAGTTAAGCACCATTGGTTATAATTGTGCTCCACATCATTGTTTCCATGAAACCCAGGTAAAAACACAAAACCAAACCAAACAATAAAACCTCAACAAACCAAGTTGCAGTACTACAATATCCAGCACATTAAACAAGCTGTTCTGGAGTGCCCTTGAGTTTCTACTGACAACATTGGCAGATAATCCTAGTAAGTTATCCTCACACATCCAGTTCAGAAGTGAGTGGAGCAAACCAAGTACTGGAGGAAGCAAGAGCTATTTGCCATTTAATGGCTTCTGCACACCCAATCTCGAGGCAAAGGATGAGTCTTCTGCAAACCTAATGGGAATAGTCATGCAAGCTTTATTCACTCCACCCTGAAGGCACTCACAGGGTGAAAACTGGCTCAGCAAGCTTTGCAAATCAAGAAGTGTAGCAAGTATGGGAGGTACAGAGGGTGCAAGAACAACCCTGCTCTTTTGTATGATTACAAATGTAAAAAAAAACGTTGACAGACCCAAGTTCTTTTCTCTGCTGGAACATGATCACTTCTCTCAAGTTTCGTTACTCAAAATTTCTCATAATTGTCCCACTATCATTACATTACAGTTTTCTGGCAGACTGTCAGAATTGTGTGTCATACACAAGAACTGTTTTGACACCATGAAGTAGGCAGCAGTAGCACTCAGAGATAATCACAACTAGTCTCAGTTCTGCCTTGGTCCCTTGAATTTCATAGCATTTTAAACATTGCTTTATCTTTATCTACAAGAAATGAGTGGCTGTTTGTTGTGAAATGTATAATTTCTTGCAGGGGTTAGGAGTAAAGATTTGTAAAGCTTTCACCTGAGTTCTTGAGTTTGGCATGGTTTCATTGCTGTACACAAATTTCAAGTAGCCTCCTGAGAGACTAAGTCCACAAACTACTTTCTAAAGGAAGAATAACCCAGCCAGTTATTCAGTCTATTATCTCTATGCTTTTTTACAAGATTGCGTGTGCCTTGTCCACAAGAAACACATAGCCAAGCACCTATAATCCAGTGTACTGTATACTGGAATTGACTGTGCAGTAGGAACTTATCTCCCCTGACAGCTGGGAACAGTAGTGTCCATTCCCCATTTGCCTGTAATTTGTTCTTTAATCCAAAGTGACCCACCAAAACAAAAGCTTTTGAAGACTTTAATAACTTAATTTACTCTAGATTAACACCCAGCTTTCTCCTAACTATTTAACATCATAAAAGTTTCCTCTTACTGATCACAACCAGGTTACACACAGATAAATGGAGATGTAAGTACATGAAGGGATGTGCCCAAAAATCATTCTACTCCTGCATCTACCAGTCTGGAAATACAGGTCTCTTGACTATCTAGTCAGTACCTTAACTCCATACCAAAACCTTCTATCCTCACCAAATGCTAATGTATCTGGCACACCGTAGTTTCTGTGGCAGAAATTATGGAAGATTCATACACCCTCTTTAGCTGTGAGGCCAAGAAGCTGCACTTTCTACAAGAATAAAAAGAGCTTGATCAGATTCTATGCACTAATCTGCAGCTTCATTTCAATCTACTGTGCATATTTCTGATTTGTTTTTATGTCCCATACCCCAGCATACCCATACATGAAGGAAGAAAAGCTAAACAATTCTGCACACAACTTATGGAATGAGTCTTTAGACTCAGCACCTGCTTAAACAATCTTTTTATCCTAAACATGACATACATGTCCATGGTCTACATGTGCAATTAACCTATACAGCTTCTGACACAGAGAGATTAAGTTGATAGATTTCAGCAAGGTGAGGAGAAAGGGTAAAACAATTTTTGGTTTTCTTTTATTGATAAATATGATAATTTTCTTTTTGGTATCTGCATCTTCTCACACAATAATAGGGGAGGGACAGTTGATTTCAACCATGTTGAATAAACATAGCAAGTTTACAAATATGAGCCTCAGCAGATACAAAACAAGAAAACCACAGAAATAAATATAAGACCAGAATGAAGTTAAGTAATATACCTTAAGAAGCATATCTTATCCAGAATTTGGACTCAAGCTGAGTGCCTTTGGATAAATTAAGCTTCTAGGAACTTGAAGAAAATATTATTAGCACCTGCTAAAACTACTCTCAGATAGCACTGAGCAGTCTTTAGGGACTTCCTGACAGTCAGGTAACACAGGGTGGTCTGCCCCTCCTCTCCCAGCAGGCAGGGAATACCCCTGCCTTAGCTGACCAGTGACACTTCAGGTAGCTACATTCATACAACTCCTTCCACAGCAGAAAGGCATACCCCAGACATTCACACAAGGAGAAACAAAGGGCAGCTCTCTGAAACAGCTGAAGTAGCTCATTGTCTTTAATTTCTCCAGATCACGTCAAAGCATTCCTTACACAATAAATTAAGTTTTTGGCCATAACTTTAAGAAGTCTCCATTATCCAGTTTCTATGCACCACAGCACTTATTCACTTCTCTACATAAAGATTCAGAATCCTACTCTAAGTGTACTGCTTTCCTTCAGACTACGGGGAAAAATAATTTTTGCCCCTTCACTAGCAGAGATTAATCTTATTTTCCAGATAAAGCAGAGCAGAATGGTTAAACACAATAATCCACCCCCTATGTGTATTTTATGCCCCCAACAAGTACAATGTCCAGACAATACTAGTCCTGCAGTGAAAGCCCAAAAAATTCTGAAGCCACAGACATGACCTCTTAATGGCAATCACTCCATGGACACAATAAGCAAGTCTGAGAAAAAGTTATTAAAATCAGTAGCAGCAACATCAACTACCAATAGCAAAGACAAACATCTCAACTTCCTTTATTCCTCCTTAATAACTGACTTTTGTGACCACTGCTTCAATAGCTCAGTAACTCTGTGTCCAAGAATATTTATGGGATAAGGACTGAAGCTTGGAGCAAGAGGGGAGATGGCCAGGGAAGCAAGGGAAGAAGGCACAGCCAAATCACAGCTTCAGGGCTCAAGCTCAGACTAGGAAAGAGCCAGACAGGATGGGATTACAGACCACTTCAGACTATTCAGAAAGTAATTTTAGACATCCCTATCACTGAAAATGGAAACATACTACTGACTGCACCTTGGTGCCAGCCAAGCCTCACCCTGTGAGGTGTAGCATGTGCACCTTCTAGGAGACTGAATACCACATGTTCCAACAGCATCCCTGCCTTAGGTTCACCCCTGTGCTAGAGATTCAGTACAAGGTCACATCAGAATAACCATTTCCTCTCCTGAAAACTAAGGTGGTCTTCCAACACTTACTCTTGCCTAAAATAAAATAAAAAGCTAACTGATGCTATGAAACTCAACACCCAAACTTTAATATTACAATTCACAACAGCGATTTGCAAAAAGTCTGCTGATTACACTAAACTGTGAAGTTTAAAGAGAGACAACTATAAAGATGGTAAAGAAAACATACAGAAGTCAAGAAGAAATACAGGATTTTCTCCACGGAAGCATTCATCCTCATATGCTTTTATCTTTATCTTTGTGAGAAAACTCAGTACAGCTCCGAGTCACTCATTAAAGTTATACCATCCCTAAACATGTGTTGCAAGCATTACTCATACACCTCTGTCCTAAAATTCAGCCAAGACTGTAACAGCAGCAGAGACACCATCTCTGTTAAAAGGATACATTCTGTCATGGCTGCAACATCGAGTTTGCTAACTTCAGGTGAGCCAGGGCAACACTTCTTGAACTCTTTCCGCAAGTCAAAAAAGGAGTAGAAGCATTCAGGCAGTAAAATATTCTGTAAAAAGAACAAAGTCAGTTAGGGTGAGTTTAACCTACTTTGTGACTAGATACCAAACTTTAACAATATCTTTAGGCTAGATAGGAAACACAAACAGTCTTTGGAACAGAGAAACTCACATAGCTCTTCTTAGCCAGGTAAATATGTTCATAAACTTTTTTTTGCTTAAACAGCTTTCTCCTTACATTGTTTAATAAGAGCAATGTGGTTTTGCACTGCCAGAGAAACATATGCCGTTATTACTAGAACTCCAAATCCAGTATATATGTAGCAGAGCAAATGCCTCCTATTGCAACATTTATCATGAATTCTTGATTGCAATTTTAACTGTATAAAGTCAGAGGGTAGTCCAGTTTGTAGAATTAAGCAAATTTTGCAAGCCTAGCAGATATTTTAGTTTATAGAAAAGGCTGCTTTCGGAGAATAGTCACACTTTTAATATTTATTTCCAGCAAATAAAAAAAATCTGACTGTGCAGAAGAGGGTTTGACATGGTGCAGAGGTTCTCAGCCTAGGTATGGTAACTGCTTTAACTGCAGGATACAAAGCCAGAAGCAAGTTATGTAGCCCACTCTAAGTCAATGAAACCTTTCTTGCCCCACCACATCTACCACATGCTTTTAAATTTTTTTAGGAGTGGAAAGGAGAAGACATGGAGAAGTCTTGGGGGCAGCTGTTGAAACCAAGGCAAACCCTTACTCCTTCAGTTAGCTCTTCACCCTAGACAGAATACTTCATATTCCTTCTGGCTGTTTGTTGCCTGCAAGGCCTTTCTAGACTACACATAAAGGCTTTCTGGGATTTAACAACTAGTTAGCATGCTGGCATTATAATATAGCAGCCTATGTGAAAGCACATTTAAGGAGCCAGAAAGCAGTTGAGGCTCTAACACCAAATCTACTTTGAGAACACTAGGGCTTTTCTTAGCATATGGACAGGTGTTTTAGGCAAATTATACTCTTTAAAGGCTTATGAAAATATAGATGGGCTTGCCAACATTTCCTGCTCTAGTTTTAGCATGATTTTCTTCCTTGATGTGAAATGAAGTTCCATACTTCATTTATGTTCTTTTTGAATGGATGATGCCAATTTATTCTCTGAATACCAAGAGTTGCTAGATGGCTTCAGAATGGATATCTTAGAAATAAGTATCTTCTCAAGAGCCTAGAGATTTCTGCCTATTTGGATTTTAGTGATCCCACACTCCAATCCCTGCATTAGGATATTCATCAAAAAACTATTACAAGTGTCACAAGCATTTTTTAATCAACAGGCAGCACAGAGCAAATTTCAAATGAACAATTCTTAATGAAACAGCAACAGAAGATTTTGATGAAGATTTGATTTCTGTCTGTGACCCTGTGATGATACAGAAAAAGGATCCCTGACATCAAACCAACTTTAATTGTAAAACGTGTCCCTTCTTTTATCCACATAATTTAAATGGATGACAAGTTTTACTTTATGAGCCAAGAAGAAAGTCTTTTAAAAACTTGTTTCCACATTTTCTCATGTTATGTCATAGATGACAATTACATACATAAGAACTGTCCCTTCACTATGAATAATGCTCACTATTTCTCTTCTAAGCCTTAAAAGCTATCAATACTTAAAGCACAATCAAGTATTACAACCAAGCTCATTCAGTATCATTTTTGTAAGAGCACACACTTGCAGCAGTGTCCCTTCAAAGACAGGGCAGCAAATTGATGCACACAGAAGCCAGGTACAATGAGAGGAGCAGAACAGCTCAGTTCATACAGAGCAATACATGTCCATACCAAACCACAAAATGAGGTGTCATTAATATTGAGGCAGTTATTTCAGAACCAGAGAGACTCACATATTGCTGCAACCCTATCACTAAGGAAAAGCAGGCAGGACTTCATAACACTGTCAGCGATTTGGCAACTCTGAAGTTATGGAAAACTCCAGACTACAGGACTAATCATCACTCATAGCCTGCCTCAAACTACTGTTCAGCTCCTTACAAATACAAGCACCACCCTTGGAGTGTCAACTGAATACCCAAAGACTAAAAGTTGCTATAACTAGGCATGAATGTAAAATTTCAAAAACAGTTCATGGTTAAGATGGTTAATTATTTAGCAAGAATCCCAAATCCAACCTGTTAACCCCATAGAAGCTACAAGTACTGTCAATATGTTGCTCCTTTCTCAAACATTTAAGAGTCCTTCTGATTTAACTTAAAAAAACATTTCAAGACTGCAGAAGGACAGGGCACTGTATATGCCTTCCACACAGACAGGCTCTTTAGCCTGCTAAGCACATTACATATGAGCAATGTTTGTGCTATGGTTGTGTGGAGGCTCTCTCATACTAGAGAGAAGTTGATTTATTTTGCAAGAAATCATAAAAGCACATTAAGTGTCAAACTTAAGCTAAAACTACATACCTTTTTGGAAGCTTCAGGGTGTAGAACCTGCCTAATGTGCAACTGTCCATCAGTACAGAAACAGAAAGAAGTACCTACACCAATGTTCAGCTCATTGCTCACGGACTGATTAAACTGTTGGCAGGAACAAGAAAAGACACACATGTTATGTTACGAGATCAGAGTGGCTCCACTTGGCAGTGTCATCAGTTGGTAACATGTTAACATGCTGGTAACAGGAACGTGGAGCTGGAATTCCTTTTCATATAAGCCTACTCCTTCACTTCTGCAAATTTGTTTCTTACTAGCTAAGCACATGCTAACTTCCATGATAAATCTCTTCACAAGAAAATCAGCCCTTTTCCCCTTCTAATGAGATATGGCTGCACAGACAGACCACATCACAGAAGAAAATCCTTTTCAAGATTTGCAAGAGCATTGCAATGAGACAAAGCTGATTGCAGAGAACTGAGACAGTACTGGGGCAGAAGAGCTTTTCAGACAGGGCACTCAGGCATGTCAGAAAGTAGACAGGCTTTCAGCCCTTCCCTCAATGGGAATCACACACACTTCCTTGTTAATCTAGAGGCTTCAGTACCATCACCTTCCCTGGACTGATGAGCACAAGCCTTAACAGGGGACACCTAAAGCTGGCTTCTTCCAACACTGATTAGGGCTCACTCTCAGCTGAGACTCACTCAGGGTCCAGCACAGCAGGAGAGCAGGGTAGGGAAATAGCTGACCCTAACCTTTCTCTCTGGGGGTTCAGTTCCTCCCAAGGCAAATAAAGAAAAGGGAAGGGAGGAAAGCCCACAAAGCCCTACACATATAGGCTTCCTGGCCCACGCATGTCTGTGGTGCTCCGGTATCAGGCTCCACTGCGCTGATGGTGGGGATAAGCAGATGCTGGTACCGCGTCTACCCCACGGGAGAGCTCCCAAAGGAGACGAGCACTTGGCAGCCAGTTACGGTGTGTCACCTGTCTCAATGCCTGCTCCAGCGGTGGAGCCAGTGCCAGGCTCTCCACATCCACTTGGGTGATCTCCTGGCACTCAGCCGTCAGTTCTGTGTGGTCAGGCCGGACCAGCACGTCATGCAGGTGCCCCAGCTCCAGAGAAAGCAGAGGAGGGGGTGAGTCAGCGCTCCGGGCTGGAGGTCCCCACCTGCAGCACCAGCCCCTACCCTCCACCAGAGCTTGCTCCAGCCTGGGACACCCATTACCAGCCCAGCACCGAGACCGCCCTGCCCACATCCAGCATGGCAGGCGCCAAGGGGAGCAGCAGGTCGGGGTGCTCGCCCGTCGGATGAAAATACCTCCTTACTCCTCAGGTCGACCACTTTCCACAGGAGCTGCAGCAGCTCTCGCTCGTCTGAGCCCAACCTTGCCCCGTTGGTGCCCGCCGTGGTCACGAAGAGAATCACCAGGTAGTCGGGAGACGCCGTCATGGTGCCACCGGGCCAGCAGAGAGGATAAAAAGAAGGAAAGAAAGAAGGGGAAAAGAGAAGAAGCCGGAAACTTTCCTTGCCCCAGGCGCTTCCAAGCGAGACCCAAGCGGCAGAACCCCCAGCTGCAGCCTCCTTCCCCAAGGACCTGGTGTGGGGGAGGCGCACGGCTCCCCCCCTTCCCCACTCCCCTTTCCCCGAGGTGGGTGGTAGCCGCTCCCACACCAACTGCACCCCTGGGAAAGGCGCAATGGCTGCGAGCTTTTCTGAGCGGGGCCGCGGCACCACCTGCCCACCCCCGGCCCACGTGGTGCAGGTAACACACACCTGGCGCCGCCGCCCATTGGCCCTGCCGGGCGGGGACGTGGCAGCGCGGCGGGGGCGGCAGCCGGAGTGCGGGGCCGCGATTGCGGGCGGGACGCTCGGCGCGGGGCCGCGATTGCGGACGGGTTGCGGGGGCGCGGCGGCGGAGGAGCAGCCCCCGGCCCCCTGAGGAGCCTCAGCGTAGCCCGACGGCAGCCCAGACCCTGCCGGGCTGCGCCTTCCGCCGGCGAGGTGCGCTGCACCGGGATGGTGCAACTCCTCAGCGACGGTCCTGCCGGGACGTGCCGCAGAGGGCAGTTCTGCCCCGCTCCGGGGAGCTCCGTCCCACGGACGGAAGGGCAGAGGAGATGGTCACGCCGCTCCTACCAGCCCCGGCGGGTACCCCGCTTTGGTCGGGGGCCGCAGGGGCCGAGTGTGGTGCCAGGGAGCGCTGTGGCGAAGTGCGGGCCGGCTGCCCCCGGGAGCAGCTCCTGCCGAGGGAGATCAGGGGCTCGGGGCGGTGAAGCCTTTTCCTCTGGCGTCCGCAAGGCAGCGGCATCGCAGCTTCTGTACGGCTCTGGCACGGCGGATCAAGTCGTGCGTTGACAGCCCGCTCGTTTGGCTGTCGCAGCCTTCTCTCGATGAGCTGGTCATTTTGGCCCTGTTGACAATCCCTCTTGTTTCACGGTGAAATCTCTATTCTAAAATATCTGTTTTCAGTGCATATTTCTCCAACGCAATTCATTTTTCATGACAAATCGTGGAATGCAGGGTAAAGAACACTAACTTTCTGCAGGGAAATCCTATAATACACTTGATTCTTTAAGACCTCAGTTGTTCATTTCCAACTTCATTGAGATGCTACTTCTTGAAATTTTTACTGACATCACAGAATCATGGAATATACTGAGTTAGAGGGTGATGCCATTTGGGTTTTGCTTTTTTCCTTTTCTATGTTCTCTGTATTCTTCACAGATATACTTGTAACTCTGGCACCTATTGTATTAGTAGCTGCTTTTCCCAGTACTTTTCCATGGCCTTTCCCTAAGCAGAAAGACGAAACAAATTCCAGAGCTCCAAGTCCCAGGGGGTATAAGGCCCCAATGGTTCTGGTTCTTGGTTCTTCCTGGGAACCAAGGCTGAGAGCAACTCTTTGAGATACATTCTCACAGGCAAAGTACAACTGGTGCTGAAGGGTGGGCTCCAGAGAAGGGGCTTGACCTGGGGTGAGGAATTGCATCACTACTTGTCCTCCTAATTGGTGCTTTTTATCAACTATGCTAATTTCCTAATACCTATAAAAATGTACTCACCCCTGGGAGGGGTGGGCTTTTTTGGATGTTTCCATAACTGCCCCTGAAGGCCTCATTGAAGATCCTCTTTTATATTACCTCCTTACTAAAATTATCTCGAGTTTTGTTTCCAGGTTGGGAAAAAGGCAACAAAGGGACCCATCAGGATCATCAAGTCCAACTCCCGGCCCTGTGCAGGACACCCCAAAAATCACACCATGTGCCTGAGAGCATTGTTCCAATGCTTCTTGAACCAATGAAGGCTTGGTGCTGTGACCGCTTTCCCGGGGAGCCTGTTCCAGTGCTCAACAACCCTCTGTGTGAAAAACCTTTTCTTCATATCTAACAGAAACCTCTCCTGACTCAGTTTCATGCTGTTTCCTCAAGTTCTGTCACTGGTCACAAGAGATCTGTACTTGCTCCTTGTTAGGATGTTGAGGACAGTCATGAGGTCTCACCTCAGTCTCTTCCTTTTTTCTCAGCTGCTGGTAATGAAGTTTCTCCTCAAGGCCTTTCACCATTCTCATGGCCCTCCTTTGGACACTATTTAAGAGGTTTGTGTCTTTCTTATATTGTGGTGACCAGAATATCACACAATATTCAAGGTGAGGCTGCCCCAGTGCAGAGCAGAGTGGGACAATCCCCTCCCTTGCTGCTGGCAATGCTGTGCCCTCAGGACATGGTTGGCCCTCTGGCTGCCGGGGCACTGCTGACTCACATTCAACTTTCCACTGACCAGGACCCACAGATTCCTTTCTGTGGTGCTGCTCTCCAGCCTCTTGTTCCCCAGGCTGTCTGTACAGCCAGGATTGCCCCATCCTAGGTGCAGAATCCAGCATTTACCTTTGTGAAACTTTATACAGTAGTGATTGCCCATCTCTCTTAATTTGTCAATGTCCCTCTGCAGGGCCTCTTTGCCCTCAAAGGAGTTGACAGCTCCTCCCAATTTGGTGGTGTTGATAAATTCACTTAGTATGTCTTTGAGTCCCACGTCCAAGTCTTTAATGAAGACATTGAAAAGAACTGGGCCAAGGATGTGGCCTTGTGGAACCCCACTAGTGACAGGTTGCCAGCCTGATGTCACCCCATTCACTGTAACTCTTTGCATCTGACCTGTGAGCCAGCTGCTCACCCATCATGTCACCTGGTTGTTCAGCTGTGTGCTGGACATTTCTGTGAAGGTGCATGTTGTGTGTTTCTTCATCACCATTCCTTATGCTGGTGCAGGTTCACAGCTTGCACACCTTTTATTAACACATTTGTTTGGCAGGAAGGGATCAGATGTGTTTCACCACTGCTGGGGATCCTGTCAGCCACTGTCTTGTCCCCATAGTGCCTGGCATCCTCTTCCTGCCCTACTGTGGTTTGGTACAGCCTGGTTCTCCTTGTGGGGACTGCCACCAAATTCCAGCAGGACACATGATGGCTGGTCCAAGATTTCAAAATTGACAGCCACTGGTGGCAGAGACTGCAATTTAAGGGGTTAAAATGTCAAATTAATCCCTCCAGTTTTTAAAAGCAGTAGCTGAATTTTGGCATGTGAATCTGGTGTCAGGAAACAACTAAGATAATTGTGCCCTATTAGTTAGAGGTTTAGAGAACCTGGTTTTCTTTGTGCATTTGTCTTCTGACTTGATGCATTGAGTAAAACATTTGTGAATTGGAGGTCTGGTGTGTTTGTTCTCAGTAGTGGCTGAAGGTGATCTGTACTCAGCATCTGAGGAGTGAGGTTGGTCCTCACACAGGGAGTTTGCTTTGTGACCTCTGCTTAGCCTGGAGCAGAAGGTTTCAACACCATCAGATTTCTTTGTGCAGTTTCCCTTTCAGGTCTTCATTTACTACAACTTCTTAGAAAAACATTTATACTTTAGTACAAAAATCCAGAACATTTCTGAAATTACTTCACAGTGGAGCACGCCAGACAGAGAGCTCTGGCTTGGCTGGCTGCTTGTCTTTCAGTGAAACTTAATCATCTGTCATAGGCAGTTTCCTTCTCAGTGCTAGCTTGGCTTTTGAGATGCAGCCCTTTGTCTTTGTGAGAATGACTTTGGATGGGCACCTGTTCCTTTACTTGTGATTTGTTCTGTTCTGGCTTATGTACTTTCCTCTTCTCTCTTCTGTCTTATTGTCTCATCCTATGTCTCTGTCCATCTAGGAGCAAGAAACTCCCCAAATTACAGCAGGCTGCATTATGTATAGCAACCCTTTTCAAAGGCAAAACTGTACCCTGAAAGGATTTTTAATTCCCATTATGTCTTTTGTGTTACTGGCTAACCCTTGTTTTATTTATTCATTTGTTTATGAAGCTGCTTGTCACTAATTGCTACTGTAGAGCTATTTTTATTTTTCTCTTTCTTGGCTAACACATTCCCTAAAACACCTGTTTTCCAGTCACAGTGCCCATTCCACCCTCTTTCTTGCCTGCTTGCAGCATCTGGTCTGACAACATGCACCAGTTGGTCAGGTTCCTGTGTTGTGTTGCCCAGGCTCTCGGTATCTGTGTACTCCCATTCCAGTTGCTTGTCCCTGGCCATTCCATTGTCCTGGGACTGGTTAAGCATAGTCTTTTCATGAAATGTCACCTTCCAGATGACATCAGTGTTATCTACAGGAAGGTACTGGGGTGCTTTGAAGCAAGGCAACCTCTCAGGCCTCCTCCCAGCACACTGTTGCTGTACTCACCTCCTCTCTGGCAATCCTTTTGTTTCCTCCCTGCTGTCTGCCCAGCCCTTTTGCTAAACTCAATGAAACTGTTTTTCTGTCATTTTTGTATTAGTTCTGGTGATTTCCCACCATGTGTCCTTTTGTTCCACTTACTGTAACAGGACAATTCTGAAACAGCTCCTACCATTCTTTTTGCCAAGGAGCTCACTATCCCCCACCCCCTACACTGCAAGAGACTCATGTGTCCTCTTATTTATTTCCTCTGTTTTTCTGAAGCTTCCTTCTTTCACCCATTGATCCCCTTCCTGACAAACAAACAACCTGTGACTTTGTACACCTCAGTGTGGCCAGATTTTTCCTGCCAGTTCTGCATCTCCTGCCCTGCTCTATGCTGCTACAGGAATACCACCCCAGTACCACCTGCAGCTGTTATCCTTTCCTGCACAGACCTTTGGCCTCTGACCGTATCCCACCTGTATCACTCTTCCCCAGTTTCCTTCCAGAATATCAGCTTCTTACAACTGAAATTGGAGAATCAGCTTTTTTTGAATGTGTTAATGTTTACCACTGTTTTTTTTTAATGTCTCTAAGATAACTGCTGTTCCTAACCAAATTCTGTCATCTCCACTTTCATCAGTGGAGAAAATACCCCCCAAAATACCCAAATTGCTTCTTGATGCTGTGCAACTGTGTGACATTCAAGCACTGCTCTACTACCTTGCAGCAAGAAAATGCCTGACCTGTAAGCCCAGCCATGTGCTGAAGTCAACGACACTGCATTCAGAGCCATCTAAATTTAATCCTGCAAAGCTGATTCTGTTCACATCCAGAACAGAACTGTTACCAGCAGCGAGGGAGTCACTGCAGATAAAAATGCAGGGTTGGAATTCCCCTGCCAGTTGCCAAAAGGACGCTCACTGGCTGACCTGGTTGCAGTATTGCAGCAGGCTATCCCAGCAGAGAAGTCATCTGACATGGACTGTGCTCCTCTGGCACGATGGCACACACGGTCATGCCCACGTTTGGAGTAGTTGCAAAGCTACTGCCCCACAGAAGTCTCCAAAGAGCCCCTAAACATAATCAAGACAAGCTATGCCAGGTGTCAAAAGGCATTGTGCTACTTTAGTGAAATACGTATAAAGGGTTTTTTCTTCTTTTCTGCATAAAGATGATGTATTTTTCTTCAGGAATTTAGATCTGATAATTCATCAGGATGAGGGCAAGAATGACAGCAGGTAAATCTGTCAGCATGGCCAAGGATGCCCCTTGGTTTTCAAGTTATGAGGTGCTTCTTTAAAGGGATTTGTACTTAAACTACATCTGTTCAAATAGCATGAGGCAGAACCATGTTTTCAGTGAACTGAGAAGAAATTCTAGTTGATGAGTATCCCTGCACTGCCAAAAATCACCTCTTCAGGTTGCCAGTAGAACTGGTTGGGTAATTGCTGTGGCCCGGCTCCCCAACACGTGCTGTGGGAACAGGAACTTCCTGAACCAGTTTCACCACCACAAATGGATATATTGAACCACAGCCTTGTTTAAAGTGATGCAACATTTTCATGTGGAGTACAACCTAGAGGACTGCTGCTCCTGGTCTAAGTGAAAGTTTGGAGTGCTGAGAGAGCAGCAAGTTCAGCTACTGAAACAAAAAAGGGGCTTGTGAAGTCCTGATACACACATAAACCAGTGTATTTCACAGGCAGCTGTTTCAGACACAAGAGGCAGATAGTACGGGATAATTATCACCATTAAGGAAAGTGCAGGTATTTGGCTGAAGCTTCTTCCATCTAGAGATGTAACGCATCTTGTTACAGCTTCCTCCAAAGGCACACGGTGCAGCTTTGCTGTCAGGCATAGAGCCGGGACAGAAAACTTGTATAACCAACACTGCTTGCGTAAGATTAATTCCACATCATTCTCCTGGCCACGGGCTGGCTTTGGCTTCGTGTCCTCAGTGCTTGTTCAACTTGATTGCTGTTGCAGAAGCGCAATGGATGCTAAACAGGTACATCTGGCACTGCGGAAAGCTTGAAAGGAATCGTGTTACACGAACTTGAGAGAAGCGACAAGTTCTTCCACTAAAAAGAGTTTGTTTTAGGCACGGGGAAAGCTGCAAGGGAAATTTCTCAGGCAGGGCTGAAATTAACCAGGACCGAGCTTGTGAAACCGAGCGGAGGCAAAGGCTCGGCGCGGACTGCGGTGATGCCCAGCGGTGTCTGCGGTCTGTGGAGAGCGGGGGCACCGCCCCGCTGCTCACAGCCCCGACTGCGGCCCGAGTGTTAGCCGGTGAAAGGTTGGACTCAACGAACTCAGAGGTTTTTCCCCAACTAATTCATTCTGTGCCTCCGTGAGCGCTGAGGTAACGCCGGCTCTGGCTGCCTCCCCTCACGGCGCAGAGGGCGGCGGGACCCGCCCCGCCCCAGCTCCTGTCCCCGCCCCCGCCCGCGCGGCCCGGAAGCGCTCGCGCGCGCGCCGGAAGCGCGTCCCCCGCGGCCCTGCCAAGATGGCGGCAGATGCCGCCACCGAGCTGCTGTTCCTGGACACGTTCAAGCACCAGAGCGCGGAGGTAAAACGGGGTTCGGGTCCGCCTCTCCTCTCACCTCCCTTCTCCTCCTCTGCCTTCTCCTGGGCTGCTGCTGGTGCTCCTTCACTCGCGCCGGGGCGTGCGGAGCCCCCGCTGTGGCGGGCCCCGGCGGCGGGCGGGCAGGAGCAGCCCCGGGGCAGGAGCCGTCACGGAGGGGCGGCCGCCGCCTTCCCGCCTGGCCTGACACGGAGCCTTGCTCGAACCACTGTCCTGGCAGCCCCAGGTGCTGCTGGCCGGGGGCGGAGGGTGGTGGGAAAGGAGCGGGGATTCAGAGGTGATGCGGAGTGGAGGCGAGCGGAGAACAAAGAAAATAAACGTGCATCGAGGAGGCGATAATGGGAGAAGTCGACTAGAGGGCCCTGCCGCTTGTGAGATTCCTGATGCTCCTGTGTAGTTGATGATGAGGAGGGATATTTGTGTGTTTGTGAGATATTCCCTTAGATTTATTCACTTTACACAACATGAGTATTTCAAGCTTTTTTGGCAGTGGTGGATCGTGCAAATATTGCACTTAGAGGCTGTTGGGCTCCTGAGCATCTTTGAAACTGCTGAGTCTTGCAGCAGGTTTGTCCGGGGCTGAGCTCGGTGTGCTGTTCGGGGAGGAAGAATGGGAGACACCGTTTGGAGGAGAGGGATTGGTGCAGTAACAGGAGAAAGACGTTTCGGTTTCTTAGGATAACTCGTCTGTATTTATGGATGGGCATTAGGGGAAGAAATCGGAGAATTTTGAGCTCATGCTGCAATGAAATGCAGTTAAAAAGTTATTCAGGAGTCTTGTAGCTGTCCGGATCAGCTAGGCCCAAATGTGTTTTTAATTCCGTTGTCTAAGGTAATGTCAGGTGGGAATGCTGGGTGGAAACAGTAGCCACTCCTATTCCTCTCCAGGACCTTATGTTCTCTCGTTGAACATTTTTAATTGTGTTCTTTTAAAATCATTTTATGTCACTTTCGTTCTTACCAGTGACATTGTCCAAACCTGAACCTTATGAATGTTACATGTCTCTTGAAAGCCTTCTTATGTTTTGCTAATGCTCTTTGTGGATTATGAGTGTTGCACTGGAACTTAGAGTTCTTGAGAAGTGCTGCCGTGTTTCTGAATGAAATTGTTTATTTGGCTTAGCTATGCAGTTTAACTGCTGTTGGGCAGTTCTGATGTAGGCTCTGTTTCAGTGTTCTGTAAGAAAAGTGGGTTGAATTCACTTGCTGTTTTGGTGATGTTGATGCATGGCTGTCAGGACATAATCCTGTATCATTTAAAGAGGAATTTGTCTTTTTTTGGGTGGTGCTCCTGGGGTGAAGCTCCCCAGAGCAGCCCTTCCCCCAGAAATCTGAGTCTCCTGCATGACTCAGATCTTGTTTAGAGGCACAGCTGAGCTCCCATAGCCTCCACAGGCTGCACTCACCCTGTTCCTGTTGGTGCATCTGTGCTCCCTGTGCCAGCAGGATTCCTTTGGTTCCACCATCCAGCTTCTGCACGTCAGCCCACAGGCCAGGATGTTGTGTTGTGTGCTGAAAAACGTCTGCATGGATTTTTTAGTAGACAGTAACACATGCCCCAAACTGTATCTTAAAAACTGTTCTTAAAATTCCACTTTGTCTGTTTCATTGTTTACTAGCTTTCTAAAAGTTTTAGTACTTGCTTTCTGCTAGTTTCATTTGCTTTCTGATTGTGGTGAAAAAGATTCATTTCAACAGCAGATCAACTTGTTATTTAATTTTCCTTTTCTAGTTGTTTTAATAGACAGATCAGTGGTTTGGGGGTTTTTTCCTGTCAGTCTGCTAATTCAGCTTGCTAATTGGAAATGTGATTCTCAGCTTCTGTTAAGGAAGTCTTTATATGTTTACAATTGAACATAAAGTTATATATGTGTATTGTTTAATCAGCATATCTGTGCTAAAATGATGGGTAAATGTAATAAGATGTAATGCAGTGAATTTAGTGAGAGAGGACGTCCAGCATTAATTATTTAGTAGCTGCTACATGGGAAGTACATACAAAATAAGTTTGATAACTTCCTAGTTTGCTCAAACATCTTTTTGGGGGGTGTAAGGATTCTTTGTACTTGCTGTTTCTGTGGTAGACAGAAATGATATTTGCTAAAGGTTTTCAGGTGTTGCAAAATTGGAAAGATAAACATCATCTGGAATTCCTGTCCAGATCTAGCAAAACTGACTTATAGTATTGTTATAATTTTTAATATTATATTTGAAATATGACATTTGCTAATGTTTAGAATTCTACCTTCTGTTTGTGAAAAAACAACCTGTTACTGTTTAAAACATTCTAGCAAATAAAGGCAGTAAATTAAGTAAACAAACCAGTAACACTTTCTATGAAAAAATAGTGTTAAGTATATGAGAAGTGTTGAGATTATCTTAAAAACCCTGTTTGTCTGTGTAACAGCGTTTAGTATTTTACAGAATTGAATTTTATTATTGATTGCAACGTGCTCCATTAGTAGAGAAAAAAGCACATGATGCTGTTTGTGTTTTACATTTCCTGCACTTTGCTCTTTGTTTTGTAGCAAAGTACCAACATCGATGTGGTTCGTTTTCCCTGTGTGGTTTACATAAACGAGGTCCGAGTCATTCCCCCAGGAGTGCGAGCTCACACGAGTTTGCCTGACAACAGAGCTTATGGGTGAGTGAGAGATACAGGTATCAGAGTCAGGAAAACCTTCCTCTTTTTTTGTTCAACTTTTCTATCTCGATAGACCTTCCTACATACAAGTGTAAAATGCATTTATGTGTTTGCTGAACTTGTAGTTGATTTGGAGCATTACTTAAACAGTTCAATTTTGTGGGGTTTTTTCCCTTGATAGTCCTGCTTACTCTGACAAGGAACTAACCTAATTTAATTTTACTTTTATTCTGTTCCTAGAGAGACATCCCCCCATTCATTTCAGCTGGACTTGTTTTTCAACAATGTCAGCAAACCCAGTGCCCCTGTTTTTGATCGGCTGGGAAGGTAAGTGCTTTCAAGATTAGTGTGTGACTTCATTATCTGCCTTTTCTTCCTGAAAATTTTTATAGTGCAGAGAATGCACAATAGAAAATCCTGTATCTCCCATGACTTTCATGCTTGGTTTGGATTTTGCTAGTTTATGTTCTTACTCTTTTCTCTGAGCTGTGTGGAAGGACAGAGGTTTATGCTTAAAGTAAGAAAAGGTTCTGTTACTTTTAAATTTTCAGAGCCTATATATATTAATGCAAAGTATTCTGCAGAAAGAAGTGATTTTTCACTCTTGTATGTATTTGTTCAGTGTTTTATTATTGGCTTGTGTGATTACTATTGCTGTGTTTTATTTCTGTAAACATGCTTTATATTAATGAAGAATGACTTTGTATCTTTCATTTAACAGCCTTGAATATGATGAGAACACTTCAATTATTTTTAGGCCCAATGCAAAGGTAATGCAGTGTGATTTAAACCTCTTCTTTCCCTGCATATCTGTCATTTAGGAGTAAATATGGTTTCATGTGGTGTGTTAGTACTGTGTAAAGTGTTTATTGTTTCAAACCTTATTGTAAAACCTGCCTGTAGTTTAGATACTCTTTAATTTAGAGTCTTCTTGTGGTTTTTTTTTGTTTTGTCTTTGGCTTGTTTTTTTGTTGTTTTTTTTCATTCATAGGCTGTAGTAGATTAGGGATCTATCCAGTCAATGTATGTACTGCAAGGAATTTAATGCTTTTAGAGAAGGATTATTTGTTGCAATGACTGATGTGTTTAACATTTTCTCAGTTTTCAAAATGTGGGGTAAAGTGGTATTTTAATGTTGGATTTTTCTTTTGGCTTTTATGCAGATACTGATACAGTGTTTGTTAGAGTAACTGTTTTTGTAACAGAGTAACTGTTTTGAAGTTGTCTTTAAGTGCTTTTTTTTTTTTTTTTTGAAAAACCAACAGGTCAACACGGATGGATTGGTTCTTAGAGGGTGGTACAACTGTCTGACTTTGGCAATCTATGGCTCAGTTGACAGGGTAATAACTCATGAGAGAGAGTCACCTCCTCCACCACCCCCTCCGCCTCCACCTCCCCAGCAACAGCCTGGATTGAAAAGGAATCCAAAACATGGTGAGTCTTGGGAGAGGACAGAGATTTTTTTCTTTTACAAATCAGTGTTACAGTATCCCATCATAAAAACAAATCCCCAGCTCTTCCACATTTTAGATTACAGTGACTTTCATTTTTCTTTATTATGTCTTTAGTTTCATATTTTCTTCTAGATTTATATTGAATGGTTTTAAGTAGGGTCTTATCCAGTGCTTTTATGAGAGTGGTTTATTTGATCTGCTGCTGGTTACTTTGGATGGTCAAAATGCAGTTTAACTTGTGTGAACTCATTACTCTCAAGATGATTGGAATATAAAAAAAAAGTGATTAGAAAAGTATTAAAATCTTAACAAGAAAATTTCACAGTCACAGTTAACTTTGCTTGTCTGACTTGTGTGAAATACATGACAGAAGAGTGTTCAGCTCTGATTTTAGAACAGCCATGAAAAGAATCCATGGTCAAGTTTCTGCTTCAATTTTGGTTTTAGATTTAAAATTAGAACTATTATTTTAAGATGGCTAGAGGATTGCAAATTTTGAATGCTATGTGTAGTAATAAACAATTGTAAACTGTAAAAACCAGTTGAGTAAAATGTAAACTTTTCTTTTAAAAGCAATTCAAATGTTATTGATAGAGTTACAATACGAGTAGTGTCAAAACCAAAATTGGCAATTACTCATGTAGGTTTTAAACAAGTATTATATAAAAAAATCAGTAGTGTTAATAAGCTTGTTTATTGATGTAGTTCTTGTTTACATCAAAAATCACTTCATCAAAAGTGACTTTAGAAAGTTGCCTCCTGTAATGCAGAATATAGATAAAATGAAAGCTGGGCAATGGTGTTACCCAGTCAAAAGCAGCACCGAAACCCAAAAATTTTCTGCTTTTATTCTGGTTTCATTAAATGGAAGTTTTTATTTTCCCAATAAATACAGTTGATGGAGAGAAAGAAGACCAATTCAATGGCAGTCCTCCAAGACCACAACCCAGGGGACCAAGGACACCTCCAGGCCCTCCTCCTCCTGATGACGATGAGGATGAACCTATGCCAGTGTCAGGTAGAATGAGAAGAGACTGTGTTTCATTTGTTGCACATCACTGCTTAGAGGAGGCAGAATTCTGTGTTCCTGCCCAGTGTGAAGTTTCTTGTCTGCTCTTACTTCTGCTGGACAGATTCAGTTTTAGGAGAGGAATTTGGAAAAATAAAGTTTTGGCTTTGTTAAATTGCGTCATTTTAAAAGATAGTAGATTGAAAATATTGGCTGTTGACCAATACACTGTTGAACATGCTGCTCATGTTTTACAGAAGTGTTCTGTTGGCTCTGGTATCCATTGTCCTTCATTATTTTGCAGCATCTGCCAAGTTACCTGGTCTCTGTATTGGTTAAAAGCATTGAGAACTCTATGTTCATAGTCTTACTGAACTAACTGATTGTGTTCAGTGAATCATGTGAAGATTTTCAAGATGCAGTTTTTGTATTTCTAGTATATGTGATGCAGAAACTTAAAACATGTATACTGTCATTAAAGACAATAAAAATATCTCTATAAATACATTAGCAAAAAAAAAAAAAAGGAGGGCTGAGGAGAATCTCCTTTATTGGGTGCAGGGGGATACATGGTGACAAAGGATGTGGAAAAGGCTGAGGTAGTTAACGACTCCTTTGCCTCAGTCTTTGAAAGGAAGATCAGTTACTTTCCAGGTACCCTGGGCTGCAAGACAGGCATGGGGCAGAACAGACCATTAATAATCAAGGAGGGAATGGTCAGCCCAAGTCTATGGGACCAGATGGGATCCACTCGTAGGACCAGTCCTGTTCAATATCTTTGGCTTTCAGAACAGTGCTCTTATTTGTGAAACTTTGTTTTTAGTGGTTGGGGAAAAAGAAGACGATGTGGACCATAGGGAGGATTACTTTGAGCCGATTTCTCCTGATCGAACATCCATCCATCAAGAAAGCCAGTACTCTGATGATGGAGAGGTGGAGGAAGATCAGCCAGAAGAAGGGGAGGATGACGATGACGTGGATGTTGAGGAGGAGGAGGATGAGGACGATGACGACGACGACGATGATGATGATGCTCATACAGTAGAGAGTATTGCCGATGAGGAGGAAGAGGAGGAGGAGGAAGATGATGAAGATGAAGAAGAGGGTGAAGAGGAGGAAGGTGATGGTAAGTTGTAAAGAGTTTAGAAAAAAAATTGAGGCTTATGAAATTTTGATGGCAACTCCTTCATGATGAGTATCTGCAAAGGGAACTGAATATTTTTTCCTTATTGCAACATTGTCATATTTGTAGTTGTAACATCTCTCAAGAACAGTATTTTGCTGTGGAGTATTTATTCCTTTATAGTAAAACTTTCTAAAAATAGAGGAAAATAGATACAGTTGTATAGGTGAGAATGAACATTCAGTCTTGCTATGTTTTGTTTAAAAATGTAGGAAAGTGGTGAAAAATTATTTTTTAAGTAAAAACCAAATGAAGTTGTTTAGGTAATAAAGTTAGTTGACATCTTCTTATATTACCTAAAGATCCCACCTATGTCTATGCAAAAAATTCAGGCTAGAGGTTTTATGATAGATGCAATTACTGGAAGAAAATTGGACAATGTACTTGTAGTAAAGTGTACTCTAGTTAAACTTACTGCTTTATACGTTCTGTTAAATGACTCCATTATTACATAAAAAACACCTGTCAGATGGGACTTTCCACCCATGTCTTGAAAGAGAGAAGGCTTTTTGTATGTTAATGTGTGATTGTTCTCTAGCTAGTAATATTTGTGTAAAATGAATCCCTACTTTGTATTTGGAAGATATTCTCCACTGTTAAGAACTGGTTTATTCATAACTGATTTGGTAACTTAATCTTTCTCTTTTTAGGAGATGATGGCTATGAGCAGATTTCAAGTGATGAAGATGTAATTGCTGATCTGGAACGTGAAACATTTAAGTATCCAAGCTTTGATATTGAATATACTCCTGAGGATCTGGCATCTGTGCCTCCTGTGACTTATGAACCTTTTGAAAAGGAGCTTGGACCGCTTTTGTACTTCAGCTGCCCTTACAAGACTGTATTTGAAAATGAAGTTGCTAAAATAAAGGACCAAGAACCAGAAAAAGAAAATTCAGGGGCAGTGGAAGGCTCAGTAAAATTAACTGAACTGTTGGAATTATATCAAGAGGAAAGGGGTGCAAAGTGGGTCACTGCATTAGAAGAAATTCCAAGTTTAATAGTAAAAGAATTGAGCTACCTGCTGGTGAAAGACACAAAGCAAGACTATATTACCCAGCTAGTAGACTGGACCCTGCAGGCTTTAAACCTTCAGGTGGCTCTCAAACAGCCCATTGCTTTGAATGTTCGACAGCTCAAAGCTGGGACAAAATTGGTATCTTCATTAGCAGAATGTGGCACTCAAGGAATAACGGCACTCTTGCAGGCAGGAGTTATTAATGTGTTGTTTGAACTGTTGTTTGCAGATCATGTATCATCCTCCCTTAAACTTAATGCTTTTAAAGCTTTGGATAGTGTCATTAGTATGACTGAGGGAATGGAAATGTTTCTAAGAGGTGGCACAGATGTACATGAAAAAAGTGGTTATCAGAAACTCCTGGAACTCATACTGTTAGATCAGACAGTGCGAGTTGTTACAGCTGGTTCTGCAATTCTGCAGAAATGTCACTTCTACGAGATTCTGTCAGACATTAAAAAGGTGGTTGATCAGTTAGCAGAGAACACCCCTCCTCTTCCTAATCACACAGAGTCAGAACAGGACCAGGACTTGGCAGGACTTGAAAGAACCAACCAAGAATATGAAAATGATGTGGAGGCTCCTATGGACATGGATCATCTTTTGGAATCTTCTAATATAAGTGAAGGAGAGATGGAAAAACTTGTTAGTCTTCTTGAAGAGATCTTCCATTTGATGGAAACTGCTCCTCATACAATGATTCAGCCACCTGTGAAATCTTTCCCGACCATGGCACGCATTACAGGCCCTCCAGAAAGGGATGATCCTTACCCTGTCCTGTTTAGGTACGGCAGTTGCAAATTCAGTTTCTAGAGTGTATTTCCTCCAGCTTGATAGGGATATATTTCATGGATGACTTTTATATTTCAAAGGATGACTTTTTTGAATAACACTTTGCTAGCTATTTCACTTAATTCTTTTACTCTAGATTGTGCATATAAGGTCTGAGAGAGTTTGATAAGTCAATGTACCTGTTATTTTGCTGGCTTTCAATCAACCCAGAATACACCTAGCCAGAAGTTAGTGTCTCCTGATTACTGGTAATGTGCTCGCCCTTCAGTTCCATTCATAGATGCTGACTGGTTATGCTAGGTGCTGTCCAGTTTGGAAATGGTTGTAAATCTAGAGTGTTTCATTTGACATCTTGGAACATGTCTGTGTGTATGGATAAAATTGGTCTGTAATTCCTCAGTCTGCATGTCGAGGTGGCAAGATGCAAACTGGCCTCAGATTCATGAAGAGGTCGTGCAGTTGTGTCACTGTAGCTCACTTTCACAGCACAGGCAGAGGAGCTGAGGCCGGCCTGCCTTCAGCTGGTTAAAACATCCCATGGGTTCTTACTCTGTTAGCAAGTTTCTGTCTAGAAAGTATTTCTCTAAATGCTGACAGATTTCTTTGGTAGCAGTGGTGTAGATCAGGGCTGAATATAAGCATCTACATGCAAAGAGTCTTCAGAAATTGCCTGCTAGGTATGCTATAATGATTGATTTCCTAGCACGTTTAAAACATTGAATCTGGCATTGATGATGATTCAGATGCAACAAATTTAATAAAATACAGTGTCCTATTTTGTGTGTAGATACAGTTGAGGGTTTTTTTTGTTGGGGATTTTTTATGGAGGTCAGACTTCTATGATGTATTTCTTGTAAACAGTATAGCAGTTACATTTTGTAAGGTTTAAATTTGGTACTACTTCACAATTAGTTATTATTTCTCATAGTCCACAGAGCAATAAGTACTGAAGCTAGAAGATATGTAGTTTTATATAATATTATGGTGCAGTGTTGACAAATATTTGTAGCATTGCTGATTATTTTCCTGGTTTTGGTTTGCTGGTTTTTTTTTCAGATATCTTCATAGTCACCATTTCTTGGAATGCATTACCTTGCTGCTGTCTCTTCCAGTGACAGGTGCACATCCAGGTGTGCTTCAGGCTATCCGAGATATATTGCGCTTCCTGGCACAGTCACAGAAGGGTCTTCTTTTCTTTATTTCTGAGCATGAAGCAACAAACTTGTTGGTTAGAGCACTTTGTCAGTTTTCTGATCCAGATCAAGAGGAGGGTCTGCAGTCAGATGGTGCCAACGAAGATACTTTTGCCCTGTGGCTCCTGCATTCAACACAGACGTTACAGTGCATTTCAGAATTGTTCTGCCACTTCCAGCGATGCACAGCCAGCGAGGAGACTGACCACTCAGATCTTCTGGGAACACTTCACAACCTTTACTTGATCACCTTTAACCCTGTGGGAAGATCTGCTGTGGCTCATGTATTCAGTCTGGAAAAAAATCTGCAAAGTCTTATTACTTTAATGGAGTACTATTCCAAAGAAGCTTTAGGGTAATGTATACATTTATTTATTTCCTTTAATTTTTTAATTTTAAAACTATCTGTCTTTATAAATAATTCAGTAAGCCTAAAATATTTTTCTTTTATATCCTGATGTTTTTATTTAAAACCAAAACAACTTTAAGTAGAAGCATGTAATACAAAAATCAGGCCTGTCATTTGTAATCAAGTACTTAATACCCCAAATCTGTGTAGGTAATCAACACAGTTCTTGTAATACTTTGCAAGTAAAAAATGTAGGGCAAACTTTTGGTAATGTGAAAAAATCAGTAAGTAGGCAGTTTTCATTCAAGCATAAAATACTGCCAGTGAAACAAGCAAAAGGCTTGACTGGGTGCAGAGAGTACTGCACACTACTCGGGGTGGGAATCCCTCAATTCTTCAAGTTCTTATTAAGTACAGTCATTGTTTTCTCGGGAGCAATTGTACTACTTTAGGTAGCAGTGATTTTAAAGTGATTTGTGAAACAGATGAAATTACATAAAAATATTTGCATGCCGCTTGACTGGATCTCATGGTTTGTTGATGCTGAAATAAATATGAATGTGTATAATGTGGCAGAAAGTGTTCACTTACCAAAAGCATAGCAGGAAATTGTTTGGGTTTCTTTCATTATGTGGCGATCCTTGTTGAAGGTAAAAGCTCTGTATGTAGATTTTTAAGGGTCAAATTATGAAAATCTAACAGATAATCCAGTTGTGTTAGCTGAGATCTAAAGAAAATCCTTGTTGTTTCAGAGACTCAAAGTCTAAGAAGTCAGTTGCTTATAATTATGCCTGCATCCTTGTTTTGCTGGTGGTACAATCTTCCAGTGATGTCCAAATGCTGGAACAGCACTCAGCACCTTTGCTGAAGCTTTGTAAAGCAGACGAAAATAACACCAAGTTGCAAGGTATAGTATGTGTCATTATCAACTGAATTGTTTGAGTGTATAGAAGAAATATTTTTTTACATGAATAATTGCTGTTCACAGTTGTCTGGCTTGGATAATGAAATTACTTTTCCAGTTGTATCTGATTAGTTGAGTCACTGAGATAATATGCAATTTTTTTTTCTGTTAATGAAAGTTAAATAGGAAATTATTTATAGTTAAATTATTATTCAAGTAAAATAGATACCATGAATTTTGGGTAATTACAGGAAGTTTGAAATTATTCAAGCTGTGTTGATAATAGGGGAGCAAATTTCTGTAGAAGTGGACTAACTAGTCAGTGAGCTGAGTCTTATTTTTGTTTACTATCACTACTGTTGTGGTTTAACCCCCCCTGGACACTAAGTACCACACCACTGTTGCTCACTCCCCCACCCACCCCCAGTGGGATGAGGAGGAGAATCAGGGAAAAACAAGTAAAACTCATGGATTAAGATAAGAAGTTAAATAATTGAAAAAAATAACATATAATAGTACCAATAATACTAATAATGACAACAATAATGATTGTAATAAATGGGAGAGAAGAGACAAAACCCAAGAAAACGAGTGATGCACAGTACAATTGCATAGCTGCTGATTAATGCCCAGCCCCTCCCCAAGCAATGATCAGCCTCTTTCAACTCTCCCAGTTTTCATACTGAACATGACATCCTATGGTATGGAATATCCCTTTGGACAGTTTGGGTCTGCTCTCCTGGCTGTGCTCCCTCCCAGCTTCTTGTGCAGCTCCTCATTCACAGAGCATGAGACACTGGCAAGTCCTTGACTTAGGCACTACTTAGCAACAACCAAAACATCGGTGTGTTATTAATGTTGTTCTCATGCTGAATCCAAACCACAGCACTGAACCAGCTACTAGGAGGAAAACAAGCTCTGTCCCAGCTGGAACAAGGACAGTGATGTAGTCTGACAGGATCTTTATTAATAAATAGTCCTGGGATTGTTTTAAGGCACCTAGGCAGGCATAGTCCATGTTACCCTGTTACTACATCTTTTGATGTCCAAGCTGTGTCTTGGTGTGATCAGGCCTGGGACACTCAGAAAAACTCTGCTGAGGACTATTCTGACACCTGAACATTGAAACTCTGATGTCCAAAGTTCTGCTCTGCTCTGGTTAACCGACTCATGTAGACATACCAAAAATTTCTTCCAAAACTTAAATGCACTAAAAGAAATCAGAATTCTTCAGAGTTTTAGTTTAAATCTCTCCTCTGTCATGCTCTTATTTTTACTTCTCACCTGATCATCAGACCACTTCACGAGAAGCAGGGCTAGTTTATTAAACCAAATAATGAAATCAGTCTGAGTCATCAATTCATATCCACTTGATCTTCATGTTCTTATAAATATTTTCAGGAACAATGGTTTTTGAATCTTTTTATCTCTTATCCCAGGAACCTGGGACTTTCAGGTTATTCTAGACTAAGAGAGAGACTGATAATCTGTAAGGATTTCTAGCATGAGTGCAGTGCAGGGCAGAGATTGGCTCTGTTTGGGCACTTAATAGAAGTTTTGTACTCAATTTGTAATAACCTATTCTGTACAGTAAGGGGAATGTGTTTTGGTTCTTCTCTTTAGCTGACAGTGCCCCTTAATGTCTTTTGTAAAAAATGTTTAATTACAGATAATGCAGATAATGAGATGAAAATTAATTGTCTTCGGATTGACTTGAGCCAAATTTTACCGGTGTGCATGACATATTAAGTTTTATTTTTGTTCCTGCTTTTCAGCTGGCTACAGCTGCACTATGTGCCTCACAATTTTCACACTTGGCTTTAGTACCTATTGTGTAAATTAAGTACATTTTGATTGGAAAAGGTTTTATGGTCGTAAATTCACTGACTTAAGTCTTTTTTTTTCTTCCCAGAGCTCAGCAAGTGGCTTGAACCTTTGAAAAATCTTAGATTTGAAATAAATTGTATTCCAAATCTTATTGAATATATCAAACAGGTCAGTAAAATAGAGGTAGATGCTATCTTTTATTTATGTTCTATAAGCTTAGACCTTTTGTAGTCTGATATTTTGTCTAAGATATGTACTAACATGATATTTAAAAATACATACTGAAGAGATGTTTCTGTTAAAGCTTATGATGCAGGCTGGGTCTTGCATTGTTATATTTATTGAAACAAAATCTAAGGTAAATACGTGATGCAAAGATCTAATTATTTAAATCTTTTAGCTTCCTGTAAATCACAATGCAAATGTTGATGCTCTTTTTTTTTTTTTTTGCTTCTGTCTTACTTATGACTGCTTACCAAAAGGTGAAATAATTAAATTTTGTGACATACTTACAGTAACTAAATACAGAATTTGAATACTAAGTGGCAATATACTGATAAAGTCCTTGAGTAATACAGGCTTGTTCCTTTCTTCTTTTTCTCTTCCCCTGAAAGAATATTGACAGTCTGATGACCCCGGATGGAGTTGGTCTTCCCACTGCACTTCGTGTTCTTTGTCATATTGCATGTCCACCGCCTATGGTAGAAGGTATGGCTGATGTATTTGTACAGGTTGAAGTACAAACCTTTTCTGAGTCTTCTACTTAAACCTGGCTAAAGTGGAACTGTGACTGCCCAGGAGAAAGTAGAAATACAGAAATGTTATTTCTTTTCTGTACAGGTCAACAGAAAGACCTTAAATGGAATCTTGCAGTTATTCAGCTCTTCTCTTCCGAGGGAATGGACACCTTCATCCGGGTGTTACAGAAGCTGAACAGCATCCTTATTCAGCCTTGGCGACTCCATGTCAACATGGGCACCACGCTGCACAGAGTTACCACTATTTCTATGGCCCGCTGTACCCTCACACTGCTCAAAACAATGCTAACAGAGCTCCTGAGGGGTGGATCCTTTGAGTTCAAGGACATGCGTGTTCCTGCAGCACTTGTTTCTTTGCACATGCTCCTCTGCTCTATTCCCCTCTCAGGCCGCTTAGATAGCGATGAACAAAAAATCCAGAATGACATTGTTGATATCTTACTGACTTTTACACAAGGTGTTAATGAAAAACTTACCATTTCTGAGGAAACTTTGGCGAACAATACGTGGTCTTTAATGCTGAAGGAAGTTCTCTCTTCAATTTTGAGAATTCCTGAAGGCTTTTTCTCTGGACTTATACTGCTTTCAGAATTGTTGCCTCTTCCACTGCCCATGCAGACTACTCAGGTATAACTTAGATGTATTAGGTTTTAAAGAATTTTTATTTATATATAACCCTTTGACCATTTTTGTAGTGGTGGAAAGAACAGATACGTGAAACAATGAATTAAAGTTGTTGTAAAGCATTGGTGCTCATACAGATTCTTTGTAGATAAGTCTTTTTCAGCAGAACCAAAATTGGTATTACTTGGAGCATTTTTCTTAAGTTAGTCATATGTTCTTTTGTCCCTTGTGAGATAATCTAGACTCTGTTCTGTTACTTAAATGACTGTCTCTGAAGCTTTTAACTTAACTCTGAATGCAGAACTTGGTATATTAAGGCTCTTCTTTCTTTTGTCACGGATCTTGAATTTGTGATCTTTAAGTAAGCATAAAAGGTGTATTGTCCATGCTCTGAAAGAATACCCAGTTTGCTGGCTCATGCCCTGTCATTTGATGACAATGAAAATGGCATTCCTTATTTTTGATGAGGATGGTACTCGTTCTTCATCTTTGTTTATACATTGTGATGGAATTCAGGTCTTACCATAAAAATTGACAGGAAAAACTCTCCTGCCCTTCGGTTCCTGCAGGTAATTGAAGCCCATGACATTGCAGTGGCACTCAACACCAGGAAGCTGTGGAGTATGCACCTCCACGTGCAGGCCAAGCTGATACAGGAGATCGTTCGATCTTTCTCCGGGTTCGTCTTGCCAGCCCATTCAGCACATGTTGAGGCGGATTTGTGTTCAGCTGTGTGACTTGGCTTCACCTACTGCTCTCCTCATCATGAGAACAGTATTGGATCTAATTGTAGAAGATTTCCAAAGGTATTTTTGTTTTCTCTTGCAGAGATTTCATTAATGAACTGTTAAATTCACCTTGCTTCTGTGCAGTAGATTTAGCAGGAGGAAAATACATTTGGAGATGTTAGTCATTATAGGCTGAACGAATTCTTATTCTTGTGCTATATGCTGTGTTCTGATAATGCTTAAGGTTGCCAGAGAGCTCATACCTCTAAGTTTTCATGTAGACAGTTTCATGTTGCATGTTTATGGTAAGTATTTTAGGAAAATTTTCTTCAGGCTGGCCTTGCAAAAGCATCATCTTGCTTATGAAGTGCTTTTGAGGACTTGTATGACATAAATAAGAAGAGTAGGCCAGTAAAGTTTGCTATACTGCGGATTACATATGTGTGTAGATGATTGTAAACTGGAGGAAGTTGAATGATACAGGTTCAGAGGGTTTTGAAACTATCATAATTATCCACTTAGATAATGTATATAACAGCATATTTATCTTATACAATTAGATCCCCTACAGTATGTTAAATGCATAGTAGATTAATTGATGATGTGACCAGAAGTTCTTTAGTGAAAGTTGAGCAGTTTTCAAAAAAGTAAATGGAACTGTAAGGTTAAGTATGCAAACTATGTGCATTTTTTCTAAAATGCAGAATTATATGATTCTGGTGATGATTGTTTTTATAGTGTCTTAGACCACTTTAAAACAGCTTTTTCACAGTGCACTGATCCCCTTTCAGCAACACAGAAGATAAAGAGAAACAGTACACTGGACAGACCACTCGACTGCTCGCTTTATTGGATGCCCTGGCTTCACATAAAGCCTGTAAATTGGCTATTTTGCATCTTATCAATGGAACTACTAAAGGAGATGAAAAGTATGCAGAGGTTTTCCAGGAGCTCTTGGCTTTGATGCGATCAGTTGGTGACAATGTCACTCATCAACAGTGTGCTGAATGTGTAACTTCCCTTTTGCAGTCCCTCTGTGATCAGGTATTTGCTATATTTAATGCATAATGTGTGTTGATTATTGTGGGAGACAAATTAAATGGGGTTGTTTGTTTTTTAAGTACCCCTTTTTTTTTTTTTCCAAAATCAAAAAAAATCAACATTGTTAAAACACAAAAAGTGCATGGTTGTCTGCTTGGGCAGATGTGCTGCCTTCTTATTCTTCAATGTAAATACTTTGCATTTTATGACAGGTCTTCTGCATTATGTGCACTGTTCTGGTAGCTCGTTAGAGACCAGAAATTGAATGGCACAAAGATTTCCTGTCCCATCAGCTGAGAGAGGGATGCCATTTTTCCATGTGGGCCACTGACAAAACTTGACTTGTCACTGTTCATTTCTTACCTAATTAAATAAATATGTATCTCTCAGTGGCCTAACTGACACCTCTTGAAAATGTATTCCAAATATAAAGATATGTATGCTATACTAATACTGTAAAACTCCTCCATTAAAAATAAGTAGAAGTTACCAGAGCGAGGTAAGAAATGTTAGTTGAAAATTGATTCCTAGACTGGCCCTGTAGTTTCTCATTAATATGTGCACAGATTTGCATGTCATTGTTTGTCTCACAAGTACATGTATTTATTTGGTCTAGTGCTTACCCAGTTACACAAAAGACATTTGAATATTGTTGGTCAGTAGAGATAATCAGATATTTGCATATAAACAAGATCTCTCTCTCCATACAAACCCGTTGGGAAAATCAATCTTGTTTTATTTTACGTAAAAAAGGGAAATGACAGAAGGTTCTAAACTTTGTAGGTGGTGTCTGCAGCCTCTTAATTTTCACAGAACCACAGAATCAAAGGATATAATAAGTTGGAAGGGACCCATAAGGATCACCAAGTCCAACTCCCTGCCCTTTACAGGAATATCTAAAACTAAATTATGACTCAGACTGTCATCCAGATGCACTCTGAACTCTGACAGGCTTGTTGCCTAATCACGTCCCTGAGGACTCTGTTCCAGTATGAACAGAGTCCTCAGGGAAGAACCTTTTCCTAATGTCCAACCTGAATGTCCCTTGATGCAGCTTTGTTCCATTTCTTTGTGTCCTGTCACTGGTCACCAGAGGGAGGAGAGCACCTGCCCCTCTGCTGCTCCCCTTGAGGCACTTTTAGATTGCTGTGAGGTCACCCCTCAGCCTTCTCTTCTCCAGGCTGAACCTGCCAGGGAGCTTCAGCCTCCTTGACCAGTGTTTTGAGACTGAGGGACACACTGACTATCTAGGCAGGAAACTGTGTATGTTACCCAATGACTGGCTTTAATTTTAGCTCTGCTATGATATTTCAGAGTTTGAAGCTTTTATGTTTTAGAAATAAATAATGGTTTGTAACCCTTAACAGAACCGAACAAAAAGGATACTCTAGAGTAGTATTTTGCTGGCCAGTAATAATTCAAATACTGGAATAAGATGATAAAGGGATAGTGAAAGAACCCAGTGCTTCTGACTTTATGTATGGTTTATATTTACTGCAGGCATACAGAATGCATTTTTACTATACATGTAATAATCATTCTTTTAGGATATTGCACTTATTTTACCAAGTTCATCAGAAGGCTCTGTGTCTGAATTAGAGCAGCTTTCCAACTCCTTACCAAGCAAAGAGCTGATGCCCTTAATTTGTGACTGTCTGATGGAAACATTAACGAATTCTGAGAGCAGTTACAGTTGTCTGCTGACCTGCATCCGAACAATGATGTTCCTTACAGAGCATGACTATGGCTTCTACCACCTGAAGAGGTATGGTGTTTTATGATACCACTGACAGCTGAAAAGTGTTTAAAATTGTAGTGTGAAATAAATTCCTACATGTTCAGTAGAAAATGTTGAGGATAAGGCACCTAAGCTTTTGATTCTCTTGGGGGCTTCAGTGTTTTACTCAGTTTTTTGGTCTTCCTTCACACTCTGAATAATTTCTGCAGTATGCATACAGAAGCACTTAGTTTCAAGAAGGAGACAAAGGATGGAAAACAGGTTTGTACACTCTGTTTCCCCACTCCAAGGCTGGAGGACTAGAATAGATAGATATATATAAGATAATAGATATAGTGCTGTTGTTCTCTCTTTTGAGACACTCAAAGAGCTCTCATCTGGAACACTGGAGAACTGTCTGTAATTCCTCTATTTTTAGGGGATTCAGTTTGCACTTCCTTGAGTGTTCTGACCTCCGGACAATTTAGGCTTTAGAAATGAGTTGTTTTTTTCCAAACTATTTTTGTTAACTCCACTCACTTTGAACAGAATATATATATATACACATATATTGGACAATATTGTGTTGTTTTGACATTTGATTCTTTGTATTTGGACCTGTTTCTGTTTGCTGAAGTGCAGAGGCAAAAAAGGGAGGTTTGCAGAGAGAAAAAGGAGCCATGTCAATACAAGGTTGTTCAAAACACTTTAAGTTGTGCTGTTGGATGCAAGAAGCCATACAATCATCAATGAAAAATTAGCAAATTACACCTGCTATTCTTTCTATGATCCCATATGTCCAGCTGTCAGCATCAGTGCACAGCCTTGCTATTTCTGTTCTGCCTTTACAGTTTGTTTTCTGCAGTTAGGCATCATGGGATGGAGTGAAATTGTAGCTGCAAGCATGATCCTGCTTCATATATAAGGTCCTTGTGCAAGCACATATTTCTGTTCTTCAGTTCCTTTTCTGCTAAAGATGAAATTGTCATTTCTTGAATGCTTTGGAGGTAGTATATATAGCTGTGTATGTGCAGTCTGAAATATCTGCAGCCACTACTGGTGAAGACAGGAGTAGTGCAGAGAAAATAATGAAGTTCCAGCTTTGTAATCAAGGCTGAACTTGATAATTGTAATATTTGCCAACTTTATTTTGCATATATGTAATTTTCTTACAACCAGTTATGGTGGAATGGTCACAATGTATGTACTAATAAAGTATTTTCCTTTTGTCTTTAAAACAGCTCTCTAAGAAAACACAGCAATGCTCTGTACACTGTATTAAAGCGAGTAATCACTAGTTTCAGCAAAGACACAGGTGAACTGGCCTCTTCATTTTTGGATTTTATGCGACAGATTCTAAACTCTGATACGCTGGTGAGTGAACATGTACTGAATGCTTAAACTCTGCTGCATTTCTCTGAAATCTGCAGTGTGAGACATGTTCAGGAACAATTATTTCAGAAAGCAGTTGATTCTGCAGATTGCTGGGTAAGGCTTTTCCATCTGTAGTCTTAGTGCCATCTTTAGTTTTTAATGAAATCTTTGAAAGCTGGACAGGATGGATGTTTAGTAACTAAGAATGGCACATCAGTTCACATTGACTTCCTAAGTGAATAGTGTGCTGTGGTATCCCAGTTTTAGACTCACAGCATCCTGTTAGAGAGCTGCTGTATTGATGTGTAGTATAGAAAGAACTATAAAATATTTGTTAATTCTGTGATACAGACCTCATCTTGTACAGGAAAGGGTTGCATTTGTCTTGATGCAGTATATAAACTTGCCTGTTGAAGTGTACTTTGTTAAAATAATTTACATTGTATGTTTTTAATTCAAGAGATAACTAATTTTGCTAGATTTGCTCTGATATGTGCTTGAATTCAAAGGGGTTTGCAGTCCAGAAGTACTGAACATTTATGAGTAGTTATTTCCCAACTGTCAAATATTTCAGGGATGTTGTGGAGATGATGGAAGCCTTATGGAAACAGATGGATCCCATTCAGGCAGAACGCTGGGTCTTACCACTGCAGAGTTAAAACATCTATTGCAGAACAAAGAAGAAACCCCAGAAAGCCTGCTTCTTGATTTGGAGAAACATGTTATGGTAAAAGAATGCAAATAATGAAGTTGATGTTGCAGTTTCTATTAGCACATCCAAAGAGCCCAGGCAGTTAATGGTGTCATGGAAGGCAGCACATGCCTACAAGCAGAGGGTGTAGGGTAATGTAATGTTTATTAATGTAATAAACAGGAACCCCAGCTTAGCAGTGGCTTGATTTTACTGATGACTGGTATCAAGTGGAATTAATACTGGGGGCTGGATATTGTTGGATGTTTTCATCAGAGGCCTGAACAATGATACATTTTCAGTGAATTTGTGGATGCCAGTAGGATGGGGGCGGGGATGACTAATTGACATACAGCAAAGCCTCAGTCCTGAGAGACCTCAATAAATGCTTTAAGATTGATTTAGCAGAAAGTTTGTGTGGTAGGATAATCCCGTGCCTTGCTGCAGGCTGGGCTGAAAAGGGCCCGGTGGTTATGTTGGTTGATAGGTTCAGTGTGGGCTGACAGTGCCTGGTCACTAGAAGCAGGTGAGTAAGTGTGGTCTGAGCCATCCTGGAGGGAGCATGGTCAGCACATCCAGGGGCCTTGTTGTCTCTCTCCACGGGATGCTGCAGAGCTGTCATGTGGAGTTGTGTTCACCTTTGACCAGCTTTGCCCTCTCACCAGTTGTAGAGAGACCTGGGGAAACTGGAGAGGGTTCTGCCAAGGTGGTCAGGGACCTACAGCACATGTGCTGGAGAGGGAGGAGGAAGAAGCTGGGCTTGTTTAGCCTGGTGAAGGCTAAATAGCTCAGGAGCTATTTCAGGGTTTGCCACAGGTGTCTGGGGAGATAGCAACAAAGATGATGGAGTCAAACTTCTTATGGTAATTCCAGATGATAAATCAAGAGGCAGTGACCCCACATTGTGGCTTCAGAGGTTCAGGCTGACATTAGGAAAAAAAAATAACTTAAGCACCTAGAGAGAAGTGAAGCACTGAACAGGTCAGTGGGGCTGTGGGCTCTCTGTCACTGAAACTGTTTTTAGACATGACTGGATAAAGTTATGGCTGACCTGATCTGGCTTTGATGATAGTCCTGCTTCAAGCAGTGATGGTGGGGACTGGACTAGAGGACATGCAGAACTCAATGCATCCAACTTTTCTGTGGTTATAATTGCAAACTTAACTCTGACATTCAAATCTGATTCTGTGTAACTGATGGCAGCCATGCAATAGATGGCTAATTTAAGAGGGTCCATGAAATAGCTGCCCCACGGCCTATTGATCACAAATGGCTTTCCAAGGGCTGTATTCCCTCCTGTCCCTTCCCTGGCTGCCTACCATCTGTTAGGTAAGAGATTAAAAGCCACAATTGTTCTGAATGAGGAACAGCAGACACAGGACATTGGAATGCTTTAAAAGAGAGCTTCTTAAATAAAACCTGGGGCAGTGTCTTCCTTGGGACTGTTATAAAGGATATTGCATCATCTGGGAATGAAACCTAGAATGTGCATGTGGTGACGTGGTTTGTTTATTACCACACCTAGGAGCTCTCTGCTGTTGTTTGTGTAGTCATGTGTCTTAGTTCTGCTATTTGTGGCTGGATAGACTGTTGTATAGTACCTCCCTTGTATTTTTAATAAATAAGCAAAACATTATTCCTTCTCTGAGGAGGGGGAAAAATTCTAACTTGTTCTGTGTTGACATAGGATCGTTCTAAGGAAGATGATGGCCTCGAATCCTTATTGGACAACATTGTTGGAGTAAGGCAGATGTTGGAATCAGCAGGTGATTCTTGTCCACTGAGTGACCAAGATGTTGAGCCTACTCTTTCTGCACCAGACTCTCTTCAGAATTTGTTTAACAACAGGTAAAATGGTTGAGTGTGTCATTCAGTGTCCCTGTGATTTATTTGAGAAAATGGGGTAATTTATGCATACGTAAATTAAGTATATTAAAACCAGGATCTAAAGAGCACCGTTGTCACTAGTACCCACTAGTCCCACTGTATTAAACGTGGTGTGACTATCAAGGGTAAGGCAGCAATGTTCACCCCAGGTTCTGTGGTGCTGTGTATGCTTGCAGTTCCTTATGGTTCATAACCAAACAGGCCTTTGGCATTGTTTTGTTGTAGGACTACGTATGTACTGGCAGATGTGATGGATGACCAGCTGAAGTCCATGTGGTTCTCACCCTTCCAGGCTGAAGAAATAGACACTGACCTGGATATGGTAAAAGGCTTCATTAGCATATCTGAAGTGGATTTAAAAATTAGGGTTAATCTGAACTAGTAGCATCAGAAATTCATATGGCCAAATGGTTTGTTTTCCTGAGCTCACCTTTCTGACATGATCCAGATAGAGTGGTTGGCATTTGTTAAAGGGTTTATCAAATGCCTTCAGATTGACTTGGAAGCCACTGCAAAATTGGGATCTTTTGTAGTACCCTGGGGGAACAGTTGCTATTTGTCAGTCCCAAACTGCTTTTGCACTGCTGTTGAGGCTTTTCTTCAGTTTGTATTAAATGTAGAAAAGAATGTGATTTAGTTTCTTTTCCTTGCTTGTCTTCTGTCATTGCAATAATATCCACAAGAGCCTGATAGCTTCACTTCTTTAATTTAAATATTTGCTCTGATGTGACAAAAGTGGGAAGCATGGCAGTAGTAAATGAAACTACATGCACAAAAACTTTTCACAGCTTTTGAAACTTTTATAATCTAAACTTTAAAATTAATAGTGAAAAATACAGTAGCATTCCTGTAAGGAATTGGCAGTGTCTAAATCTCTTGTGTGAGAAATAATCAGTTTCTGTTGACTTATTGCCTTAATTATTTTTTAGTTTTACTCTTTTAATTTATGTGCAAAGATAGTTGTATTTTAATTTCTTAAGCAAAACCAAAACTGTATAAAAGTGACATTAATAAATTTATAGGACTGTAGCTTAAGTAAGAGAATTGTCCTACTGCAGGTCATTAAGTGATAAGACAGATGCTCATATTTGAGAGCTATGCCTTTCACTCCTTTTGTGTTCAGATCTGTCAAGATAATTTTGCTGCAGCTGTGCTGTGTATTTTATTTTGTTACTGTTGCTCTTTTTTTTTTTCTTTTTGGAGGTGCTAGTAATGACTGTTTTGATTACACTCTCTTTGAAGGTAAAAGTTGACTTAATTGAACTGTCAGAGAAGGGCTGCAGTGACTTTGACTTGCAAGCTGAATTGGAGAGGTCATTTTTGTCAGAACCTTCATCTCCTGGACGCACAAAAACCACAAAAGGGTTCAAGCTTGGCAAGCACAAGCATGAGACCTTCATAACTTCCAGGTAAAAGGAATTTAATGAGTTAACAGTGTCTTCAGCATTGTTTTGTATGTTGTCCAAATGTCAAATACCTTTCAAATTGCATCTCCAATATGGAGAATGCCTGACCATCAGTAGTACAGTGTTACATTAGCTAACTAAATTGTGGTTTGTCATGA
Organism: Phylloscopus whistleri; assembly: GCA_017589585.1. NCBI lineage: Eukaryota > Metazoa > Chordata > Aves > Passeriformes > Phylloscopidae > Phylloscopus > Phylloscopus whistleri. The sequence continues at coordinate 657,737 of JADMLD010001391.1, forward strand.
CAGTGGGAAGTCTGAGTACATAGAGCCTGCAAAGAGAGCTCATGTTGTGCCACCACCCAGAGGAAGAGGAAGGGGAGGATTTGGACAAGGAATTCGGCCACACGATATTTTCCGTCAGAGGAAACAGAACACAAGCAGGCCACCCTCCATGCATGTGGATGATTTTGTTGCTGCAGAGAGCAAAGAAGTGGTTGCTCCAGATGGGATACCACCAGCCAAAAGGCCACCAAAAGTGTCACAGAAGATTTCTTCACGTGGTGGGTTCTCAGGGAATCGTGGAGGACGAGGCGCTTTTCACAGTCAGAACAGGTTCTTTACACCACCTGCTTCAAAAGGTATGTTAGTTCCTGTATTAGAACTGCAGTAAATGCATGCTAAAATTGCTTCAGTAATACTAACCCCACTTCCTAGCAGTTTATCATCTCCAGTGTGAGATTTCCCTGAAGCAGTGTTGTTGCAATGAGTTGTTTAGCACCAGGAAAGATTCTCTTGAAGGTGAGAACCCCCAAAGCTGTACTATTGAAACAAGGCTGTGAATTCCCATGCTGCCTTTCTGCTTCTCTTTTACAAAAGGAGTCAGCTGTTTTAGCAACACTTGGGGTCCTTCCCTGCCTTTTGTGACATGGTAGTTCCTGAAATCAAGCACCACAGTACATTTCTAGGTTTAAATGAGACTTTGGAATAAAAGGATGGAAGATCCTGACAAGAATAAGATGCGATTTTCAGTCAACCTGGAGACTGTAGCCTACAGAGTGTTAAATCTCTCTCATACATAGACAAGATAGCATTCCTTTTCCTTCCATCCCTTAACTAGACCAAGTCCTTGCAAAGGAGAAACAGAAAATATTTCTATTTATAAAGCTATAATACTAGGATTTTTTTCCCCCACAAAATTTGAAAGTTATATAAGAGTCTGTCTTAATATGCTAGATAATGTGACCTCTTTTAAACTTGAGCCCTTGCCTGATAAATAGATGTGTTCCCTTGATTCTGTGCAGAATAGAGTAACTTGTAGACTTCAAGTTGGAATACTGCAGGTATGTTAATACAGAGTATCTTTATCTATTTGAAGTGTGTAAATATTATGTTACTACCCTGAGTATTGTGAAGATTGAAAGGAAAAAAACCCAAACCCAGTGATGTTTATTCAAGAGTGTGTTGGTTTTTCTTTCCCTATCTAGGAAATTACAGTCGTCGTGAAGGTGCTCGAGGCTCAAGTTGGAGTGCACAGAGTACGCCCAGGGGAACCTACAATGACAGTAGAGGTGGTCAAAGCAATTTTAACAGGGGTCCACTGCCACCACTGAGACCATTAAGTTCAGCAGGTACATGGTATTCATATGGGCATCGAACTATAGAGAATTCCTTGAATTTCATTTTTGCTTTACAAATGAAACCATGCAAGGATGCTGCAGACACCTTGAAATTCAGCAAATGTTTTAAGCATATATGAACAGTTGTCACTGAGACCGTGTCAGATACGTGCTTTCGTGCGAACTGCCCTGTAACCCATAAAACTTGCTGAATTGAACACTTGATCGCAGAACCTTAATTTTGCACTCAGACTTTTGTCATTCGATTGTCTTCGTACCTCCATGGTAATCGTAGCGCAATTAAAGCAGCAATTAAAGCTTGCCTAAAAGAAAAGTGAAAATTAGAAGGAGGAAACAGACGCTGTTTCTATCTCATCCTGGTTTTGTTTCTTACGCTTTCGCAGCAGCTACTCCGCCTAGGGCTTTTTTTTTTTTTTTTTTCCAACTGAGTATACTTTTCTTTGCTTTAAGGCTACCGACCGAGTCCTCGCGATCGTGCTTCCAGAGGCCGTGGAGGAATTGGACCATCTTGGACAAGTGCTAATAGTAGTAGCAGTGGTGGCTCAAGAGGGAAATTTGTTAGTGGAGGCAGTGGAAGAGGTCGTCATGTACGTTCCTTCACACGATAAAATAAGACCTAATGGTGGGACAGCTCAACCTTGTGGACTTCTGTGAAGATGACAAAGAAAGCAGCGTCACTAACGGACCAATTCAGAGTTTCTGGTACCTGGAGGACATCAAGAGAATATTTTTGTCTGAAGAAAAAGCTTTTGTTTGATACAAGACTTGAAATTTCAATAAAATTCAAGACTTTTTGTGTACAATTGTAAAATTTTTGTTCCTTTTGAAAGAATGTTTCTTTTTTTTTTTGTGGATTGCAGTAGACAATACTCAGTAAAGCACCTCTTTGAGTTAAGACTTGAAGGACTTCTTAAACGTTCATTGTGCCAAAAGAAAGGTGCAAGTGTTTTGTGTGTGACTTATTACTGCAAGAAAATTAAAAAATATGTATGTAAGGCAATTTTGGTTTTTTCTCTCAGGTTTAGAGCCATTAGCCCTTTTTTCCTTTGGTTTTTTGTTAGCCAGTCTGGGTTATTGATGAAGTGAATTTGCCAGCAGATGAAGTAGCCAATGATAGAAGAATGACTGAAAATAATTAACCTGTTAAAGAATACAAATGTAAATATAACTTGTATAGGTTTTATTGTACATCTTGGGTAATTAATTGGGAGATTAGAAACTTCTAAGCCCCACACCAGGTAAAATTTGAATAAAATCTGTCTCTAGGTTCAGGGAGAATAAGTCAACATTCCATCACTTAATTTACAACTCCAGCTCGTGCATTAGGAGCACAAGAGTTATTTCATTGGAAAGCAGTATATACTTTCAGTTAAAAAGCAAGATACTCATACCCTTGGAGTACCTGGAGTTAATTTGTTCCCTGCCTCTCCTCTGCCCAGCATAGTTGAGGAGAGGGCAGAGACACAGATATATCACCTGAGCAACCATGTAGTGAGGTAGTGATGTTAAACCTTGTCTGTAAAGAGTTGGAGTTTTGTTCCTGTGATTAGACTGAGATACAGTGCAAAAAGAAAAACTTCAAGGAGTAGGAATTCATAAAGAAATGTCACTACTCGATTAAATTCTGAATTTATTTTCATACTGAGTTCAGTGAAGTAAGGTTTTATGTGTTTGCATTCCTTTGGGCTCCATGGGTTTCACAGAATTAACAGATTATCAGTAGCCATTGCATTTTTGGACAGGGTGGGGTGTGGTGGTAGCCTAAAGGCCACATGCAATCTTTGCAAATGAGCTCCACTGTCTGACTTTGCTTTTCATTTATGCTTCATCTGTTGACATTACAGAAGTGCTGTAGAGGGGTCTTACTCAAATACACCCCAGTTCTTATTTTATGTGATTTTTGACTTTGGACAGCTTGTCTGCCTAGACTCATGAACTTTAACACCCTATTTTAAGTGTTTCTGAAGTATGGTAATATGTTAAATTGAGATTACCTTACCTTTTATACTGCCTGACTAAATTAAGTAGGTTTTTCATTTGATACACAGAAGGCCCCTCTTAGCTGTATTTTTTCTGTGTGGAGACTCTGAGACTGTCCCACTGCTTGGGAGGTGATTGAATAACTTATGAAAGTGGGAAATGTCCATGAACTGACTGGGTGCACCTACAGGGAACAATATCGCTTCATAAAGGGTTTCACCTTATTTAAAACAACATGGACAGATTTGGGTTGGAAGCCAAACCATTTTCTGAATGCTAAAATAATGGAGATGTAATTTTACTAATAATTATAATGACTAAAATGGATGGAGCTTTCACAGGCATTACTGTTATTAATGCTATTTTTTTAAGGAGCACTGCATAAATATTTTTAAAACTGACTCACTCCTTTATACCATGTGTTTAAGGTGGTTTTATTTTTTTAGAAATTTCACTGGTTTTGAAACTAGCAGGGATCTAAATCATTTGGTTTCTGTCAGGGAATTTGAAATGAAAAGTAAAGTGTCAAGCATGGAATAAATATGTAAATATTCAGTACTGGTTCTTCAGAGTTTAAAATACACAGCATGCCACATTAGTAATCTTCAAACTAGGAGGAATTAAAGGGTTGGTTACTTTGGTGTACGAAAGCTCTGTAAATTTAGTTAAACTTGAAAAAAGAAATGTGTGTATATCATGTTTTTTTGTTTTGGTTTGGTTTTTTAATTAATGAATTTAGTTCTGTGACCCTTCAAGGCAAAGTGGTTCCTTTCATGGATAAATTCAGCATGAAATAATGCTGTTTAAAACTCAGGTGTTATTTGGTTTGCTCTTTAAAATGGGACTGCTACCATGAGTAAATAACACTGGAAAGTGTTCAATTTTGCTTTTGATACTCTGGCTAAAAAAAGACATTTTCAAGTTTTGTTTCCTGACTGCAAGACCAGGAAATGGCTAATTTTAGAGACTCCTGTGCTTACTTGATGAGCAGAACAGTGGGAGAAGGGTGAGTGGGGCAGAAGAGCTCTCCAGGGATAGACAAAGGCACAGTTTGTGTGTAGCATAAGGGTGAGACAAGTTGTGTGCATTTGGTTTTGCTTCCTAATCTTTAGTTGCTGTGCAGTCTGTAATGTGGCTGAGGGTCAGATGCACATGGGGAGGTGTAGGAGATAAACAGGTTATCAGCCCAGATCCTGGGCTGGTCTCTGGTTGTGCCATGTTGGCTTTCAGCCTTTTTTTTTTCTGCTGAGTAACTCCATCAGGTAAGAGAACATGTCTAGACAGTGAAGGCAGAGGACTGCATGCAAATTGCTGCTTGAGTGCCCCATGTCCAGATTGTTCATTTTTAAGCAAAGACAATGGCTCTGTTGTTTTGCTCTTACATGTTCCCACCTGGATTTTTGTAGTGGCCATAAAAAACTTGCATTGGGAGTGAGATCCCTGCAGTTGATGGACAGAGAATGAATTTTCCCCTTCTTGCCCCTTCATTGTCCTGTTGTCTGTGCAAGACTGGAGTGCTGTACTCCAGGAATTCTCAATTTTTGCCAGTGCTTTGCCTTCTAAGCAGCTGTTCATCCCATTGAGAAACCCCACTCTGTGAAGTGGGAGGGAAATCCTGGAGAAGGGCTACTGAACACCTGCTTTGTTTATTGCTCCCTCTAGGAGGGAGAATGCAGCCTTACCTACTCAAGGGCACTGGGCCTGTAATTGCAGTGCATTTGTGACTCCTGTGCTCGGCAGGCCCGTGTACCTGAATGTTGTATCTCTGATAAAGAGGGTACTCAAACCTCTGTGCAGAATGAAGTGAACCAAGGCTGTTAGTTATGGTGTAGACCCTTTATTAGTTCAACTTTTGTACAAAGTGTACTTCAAAGTGATACAAAGTGTTACCGTTTCTTATACACACGAGAGATTAAGATCTGTTAAGCGCTGGTTTATCCTTGTGCATATAAAGGTAGAAAATGTAAATAGACTGGCAGCGACCCATAATGCTGGAAGACAGTTCAGTGGTTACTCAGTTAATAGAAAGTTGCATAGAATTGTAGGTCTTTGTAAAGGCATCTTCTATGTGGTAAAATCTCCCTGACCTACCGTACTCCACCTGACAACAGTACGGGAGGAAGGCAAGGCTAGTACTGCTCCTTGGCAATACTACCCAGCACTTGTAAGGAAAGTGGCTGTAGAGAAGCACCATGCCAGAAACATCCAAGAGGACAGCACATGGAAAATTTCATTTGCAAGGCTACCAATTTCTATAAATTGTAGGAACTGTTTGCAACCGGGGTCTATTAATACATAACTTCATACAAACACCTAAGAACATTTCAGATAAAATCACTTTTGGACAGTCAAAATACATCACTATAGCAGGTATTGACTGTGCAATTCCCTTCCCTTCTATGCTGACAAGAAACTTTTATATGCAAGTTCCCACATACCTTACTTAACCACTTGCTCTCTCTGAGTTTTATTTCTGAAATCTCCCAGGCTTGGTACTGTGACATTGTGTACCCACCTAACTGTGGATAAAGACTTAATCTCCTTTTAATTCTAATGCCATGTTAACTCCCTGCCACACGCTGGCAGCTCACACTGTAAGCTGGCTGGTGGCACAAGCTTTGTCACACCACACTTGTTCCCTCTCTTTGCTCTCCCTCTTCCAGCTGCAAAGAGCCAGAAGCAGCACCTCAAAATAAAACAATTTGCACAGTTACTGGTCCACTTGGAGCAACAGTTCCACTTGTGAGAAAATGGAACTGATTAATGTGTGATTTAGTATGAAAATAGTAATACCAGTAATTCTGTGCTGGAATCCTCCTGTAATGCACTTTTAGTAGTCTCATATAATGCTAAAGTATGATCATGACTAGGGAAGTAGCATTTCCAAGTGAATGTCTTTAACTTATGTCAAGTCTAGTACAATATTTGGAGTCTTAGTGTTTGTGAGCAGGATTAACAGACTATTTGAAAGAAAGAAAAAAAAATCCCTTGCTGCTGCCAACTGCTGTTAAGAGCTGCATAATAGATGAGACTGGAAAAGCAAGAAGTAGATGAAATACTACCATAACGGGTTATTTAATGTCAGTCTAGTCAATTGTAAGACAGATAAATGATGATGCTTCAGCAATGTCACCCTGTGAAGGGTTCATTAGCAGAAGAAAATCTGAAGTGCAGAACTGTTATCAACCCAGCGGAGTGGCATGCAGCCTAAGTCACCAGAGGGACCTGATGCCATTAGCTACTGTGTGCCATTTAAAACATCTCTGAAAGTGCTTCTTTGCTGCCAAAGGAAACTTGAACTGACAGCCCTTTCCAGCAGCCAGTGGGCCCAAAGTGTTGCCACATGTCCATGCTGGAAGTTCGGACTGTCAGAACTTGATTGCACAGCAGAAAGTCCTTCCTTACCCCCTAGACACATCTCATGCAGTTTCATGTCCATCACTTAGGGAAAAGACAGCAGACCAAAGGCTAAGTAAACATTAAATAAACCCTATTTCCCATACTAGGAGGAATTTAGTCATAAATGTGTGGGTGAAGTTTCTAAAGCAAACAAATGCAGAGATCCCATAATGGGGGATGCACAGAGCTAGTAACTTGCTTTCTTCCATGGTCAGGACAGAAAAGATTGGGTTACTGCCCTCTGACTCAGGAAAGATGACCCAGCTTATTGAGTTCTAAAGGATTTTGAAGTAATTTTCTTCTTTAAATTAGGCAAAGTAGATAAAGTCACATCACAACCACACAGTTACAGTACACAGAAAAGCACTAACTGAATATAACAGCATGAAATCTGGTGTTGCCAAAAAGCTTAAAAATTAGCGTGAATGCTGCAATAATGTCACGCAGAGCACAGACACAGCTTGCTGGTTCAGAACACAACAGCATTCTTACTTTACCTATTGCTTCAATACACACACTGATGTAAGTGAACTGACCACTGAACATTTAGTGTGAATGAAGGTCTTCCCAAATTACAGCTACTGGTTTACTGTTTCAGATTATTAAATATGGCTGCTTAAGAGATGTGCTGTGGCATGAATTGGTGGGATTGCTAGTGTCCTAAATACTCTCAATTGCTTTGAAGGTGGGGTTTTTTTCCCCAAAAAAACCTGCTTTTACAGAAGAGCTATCTATGTCAGTTTTTAAATATACAAGACCAGTTTTTAAATACATAAGACCTGAATATGTGCACATCTGCCTCTGTGGTACTGAGCAGAAAGAAAGAAACAGCAAGTTAGAAGGATTTATTAATGCCCGAAATTCAGACAGCTCTGACCACAAATCTTCATAATGTAGACTGTGTGCTAAAGAAGACTGCTGCCTCTCTGGTTATGCTATTAGCTATAAAAGCATTGCTCTGAGTGACAGCAAGGCATGCACAGTAATGCAGTTGCTTTTCAAACTATAAAATAAACATATTTGGGTTGTTGAACCTGCATACATTTTCCTGAGCCTTCAAAACTGATATAACACATTCAGTAGACAGAAGGCCAGATATCTCTATAGTTAGTCCACTGCTGAGCTGAGAATATGGCTTAGTTATACCACTGAAAACAACATCAACAGGCTGTGTAAAAAGTTTGGAGAAAGTCTTTGAACAGATTTCTCAAGCAGCGCTTACAGATAAATGCCTCCTTGATTTGTGGGTCTGTTAAAAAATCCTATTGCAAACTTTGTATCGTAGAATCATCAAGGGTGGAAGAGACCAAGTTCAACTGTCAACCCAGAACTAGTCCTGCAACCCCTAAACCACAAAACCATTGCTCAGCCCCAGATCCTGACAACTCTTCAACACCTCCAGGGATGGTGACCCTATTCCAACGCCTGACCACCCTAACAGTGAAAACTTTTTTCTAACATCTAATCTGAATCTTCCCCGGTCTGAGCTTAAGGCCACATCCTCTTGTCCTCTCACTGTAGACACAGAAGTAGAGACCAGTCCCCACCTGGCTACACCCTCCTTTCAGGGAGTTGTAGAGAGTGAAGAGGTCTCCCCGAGCTTCCTCCTCCTCTCTAGACTAAACAAACCCAGCTCTTTCAGCTGCTCCTCACAAGAAAAGCTTTCTAGACCTTTCATGAGCTTTGTTGCCCTTTGCTGGACACACTTCAGCATTTCAATTTCCTTTTTAAAGTGAAGAGCCAAAATGACACAAGCACTTGAGGTGTGGCCTCACCAGTGCCAAATACAGAGGGACAATCACTGCCACACTATTTCTGATACAGGCCAGGATGCCATTGGCCTTGTTGGCCACCTGGGCACATGCTGGCTCATGCTAAGCTGGTTGTCAACCAGCACACCCAAGTCCCTTTCTGCTGAAGAGCTCTTGAGCCACTTAGCCCTCAGCACTGCATGGGGTTGCTGCAACCCAAGTGTAGGACCCAGCACCTCAAAGTAGTGAACCTCCTGCAGTTGTCCTTGGCACATGGATTGAGTCTGTCCAGGTCTGTCTGCAGAGCCTTCCTACCCTTGAGCAGATCAACACTCCCATCCAAGTTGCTGTTGTCTGCCAGTTTACTCAGGAAGCACTCAATCCCCACGTCCAGATCATTAACAATGGTGTTAAACAGGCTGGCCCAAATGCTGAGCCCTGGGGAACACCACTAGTTACCAGCTGCCAACTGGACTTAGCTCCATTCCCCACCCCTCTCTGGGCCTTACAACCAGCTAACTTTTTATCCACTGGAGAGTTCACCCATCCAGGTCCTAAGTAGCCAGTTTTTCTAGGAGGATGCTGTGGAAGATGGTGTGAAATGCTTTACTGAAGTCTCGATAGACAACATCCACAGCCTTTCCTTCATCTTCTCAGCAGTCCACTTAGTCATAGGAGATCAGATCAGTCAAGCAGGACCTGCCTTTCCTGAATCTGTGTTGTCTGGGCTTGACCCCTTGGTTGTCCTGCATGTGCCATGTAATGGCACTCAGGATGATCTCTTCCAGAACCTTGCCCAGAGTTGAGGTCAGGCTAACTGGCCTATAGTTGCCCAGATCATCCTTCCAACCATTCCTGTAGGTGGGTGTTACATCTGCTGATCTCCAGCAGCTGGAACTTCTCCAGTTAAGCAGGACTGTGCTGATAGATGATTGAAAGTGTTTTGGCAAATACTTTTGCCAGTCCCCTCATTATTCTGGGGTGGATCCCATCAGGGCTCATAAACCTGTGAGTGCCTAACTGGCATAGCAGGTCATTAACCATCTTGTCCTGGACTATGGGGGCTTCATGCATCTGCCATCAACAACTTCCATCTCAGGGAGCTAGGTATCCTGAGGACAACTGATCCTGATATTGAAGACTGAGGCAAAGAAGGCATTAAGTACCTCTGCCTTTTCCTCAACCCTGTCAGTACACCACCCTCTGGATTCAACTAATGGCAGAGACACTCCTTGACCCTCCATTTGCTGTCAATGTATTTACAGAAACTTTTGTTGTCTTTAACTGTAGTAGCCAAGCAAGTTCTAGTTGGGTTTTGTCCCTTTTATTCTTCTTCCTACATGACCATGTGACATCCTTATAATCCTCCCAAGACTATTATCCAGAGGTGATATATTCTCTTTTTCCCACCCTATGTTCCAGCTTAAGTTCTCTGTTTAACCATGCTGGCCTTTTTCTCTGACAACTTGTCTTTCTATACATGGGGACAGTCTGTTCCTGAATATTTAACAATTCCTTTTTCACACCGAATTTCACACAGAATCACTAGGTTGGAAGAGACCTTCAAGATCATCGAGTCCAACCCAGCCCTAACACCTCACCTAAACCATGGCACTGAGTGCCACATCCAGTCTTTTTTGAAACACATCCAGAGATGGTGACTCCACCACCTCCCCAGGCAGACCATTGCAGTACTGTATAACCCTTTTTGTAAAAAAACTTCTTCCTAACATTCAGCCTATATTTCCCTTGGTGCAACTTAAGACTGTGTCCTCTCATTCTGTCAGTTGCTGCCTAGAGAAAGAGACCAACCCCCAACTGGCCCCAACCACCTTTCAGGAAGTTGTAGAGAGTGATAAGGTCACCTCTGAGTCTCCTTTTCTCCAGGCTAAACAACCCCAGCTCCCTCAGCCGTTCCTCACAGGGTTTGTGTTCCCAGCCCCTCACCAGCCTCGTTGCCTCCTCTGGACACGCTCAAGCGTCTCAATGTCCTTCCTTGAACTGAGGGCCCAGAGCTGGACACAGCACTCAAGGTGCAGCCTCACCAGTGCCCAGTACAGGGGAAGAACGACTTCCCTGCTCCTGCTGGCCACACCATTCCTGATCCAGGCCAGGATGCCCTTGGCCTTCTTGGCCACCTGGGCACACCGCTGGCTCATGCTCAGCTGCTGTCACCAGAACCCCCAGGACCCTTTCTGCCTGGGCAGCCACATCGTCCCCAGCCTGTAACGTCGCAGGGGATTATTGTGCCCAAAGTGCAGGGCTCGACACTTGGATTTACTAAACATCATCTTATTGGACTCTGCCCACCCATCCAACCATTCCAGGTCTCTTTGCAGAGCCCTCCTACCTTCCAGCAGATTGACACATGCTCCCAGCTTAGTGTTGTCTGCAAATTTACTAATGACAGATTCTAATCCCTCATCCATGTTGTCAATGAAAATATTGAACAGAACTGGCCCCAGCACAGACCTCTGAGGAACACCACTGGTGACTGGCTGCCAGCTGGATGCAGCACTGCTCACCATCACTCTTGGGCCTGGCCATGCAGCCAGTTCCTAACCCAGCAAAGAGTGCTCCTGTCAAGCCATAGGCTGCCAGCTTTTAAAGCACATCTGGCCTTCCTGGACTCCTCTGCCCTTCAGGACTGACTTCCAAGGGACTTGGTCAATCAGTGTCCTAAACAGGCCAAAGTCTGCTCGCCAAAGTCTGCTCACCAAAGTCTGAGGCAGAAGTCCTGCTGGTGCCCCTCCTTACTTCACCCAGAACAGAAGACTCTAACAGCTCATGGTCACTCTGCCCAAGATAGCCACTGACCACCACATCACCCACCAGTCTTTGCCCACAAACAACAGGGCCCCTCCTCTGTTAGGCTCATTTACCAGTTGTGTTAGTTAGAAAGCTGTCTTCCACACATTCCAGGAACCCACTAGGCTGCTTCCTCTCTGCTATACTCCCAGCAGCAGACAACGGGCAAGTTGAAGTCCCCCAAAGGCTGGTGACTGGCTGCCTCCACCAGCTGCTTGTAGAACAGCTCATCAGCCTGTTCCTGGCTGGGTGGTCTCTAACAGACTCCCACCATGACGCCTGCCCTGCTGACCTTCCCTGTGATCCTTACCCAGAGACACTCAACCTTGTCATCGTCATCAATTTCAACACAATCAAAACACTCCTTATTGTACAGTGCTATCCAACCAGCTCTCCTGCTTTGCCTGTCTCTTCTAAAGAGCTTATATGCAGCCATTGCAGCACTCCCATGATGAGAGTCATCCCACCACGTTTCTGTGATGGTGACAACATCAAAACCTTCCTGCTGAAAAATGGCTTCCAGCTCCTTGCTGCCCACACTGTGTGTTGGTGTAGATGCACTTTAGCTGGGCCAACAGTTTTGCCCACATCACCGACCTGCCACCCTAGGTAATCTCTAGTGATCCTCCACTTTCTGAGGTGCATTTGGCTGGTATATTTGCCTCAGGGGAGGTGGAGAATGGCTCTAACAGTCAATCTCTTCCTCAGGTGCTCTAACGTCCCTTAGCCCTCCCCCTCCCCTCTGAGTTGCACTGCTAAGCAGAGCAGATCATTGACCCACTCACACTCCCACAGGTGTCCTGTTACCCTCTGATGCCAGTGCCAGACTGGCACTCCCTGCAGCCTGCTTGAGCACTAACACAGATGTCTGAAGCTCAAGTGACTGGGCAAATATTCATCTCTTGTGCATATCAAGTAGCCTTAAACTTGCCACAAGAAAATTAAGGATACTCTACGTATTTATATATGCTTTAAAGACATTGAGTACCAAATGGACTGGTCTCATGCTTAAAAGATCCTGTAGAAATACCTGATACTTTCACATATAAAAACTTCAAATTTTTAAATAAGAAGCAGATCCATTCCCACAAAGTCTAAGTTATTCACACATAGTAGATTATTCTACTACCTCAGGCTTTAGTATTAGTCTTTTAAGTGTGTATCAGCCTGGGAAATGAGAAGAAGCTCTAAAACAACAGTCAACCTCACCTGAAGCTGTTATATAGTAGAATTACAATTTAAAGTGCTTGCTTTCCACCTTTGAAAAGAGACCTTCTACAGACTACAAACAACAAAATCTTATTAATTTCTATTACTGACTTACTAATTCAACTACTCACTTTTCCCCAAATTAAGTACATCCCAAATGGTTACATTTGCTTTTTTGTTTGAAACAGAGATACTTAAATGTTTTTTTCTTCCTGGTCCATAATAATCCAATTCTTTGACTTTAAAAAGCTGTAGCTTTCAGTCTTGAAAGATTCCTGTAAGTGATGCAGTAAAGAGAGAATAAATCAAGTCTCCTTCCCCTTTTTATAAAAACATTAACTAAAAATATGTCTGCCAATTACTACTTTTAATGACCAGTGTTCCTTCAGAAAAAAAATTTTCTGCTTATTTTTATGGCTCCAAATTCAGATGTTAAAAGAAAACAAGTACATCAGAAATTCTATAAAGTTTACCAATCATTCAAAGAAAGTAGTTTGCCAGAAGCCAGTGTTTGAAGAAAATGGTTTTTGAGCTTAGTACTATTTAGATAACTGTAACTTCCCTAGGTTTTCTTTTTACACTCTCTAGTCGTGTCAAAGGACGGAAATTTGACTTCCTGCTCCCCTCTGTAGTAGTTAACCTACAGTCCTTCTGCAGGCCCCTTCAGCAGCTCCATTAACTCGCGTTTCTCCAGCTCTGCCTGCTCCAGCTCCTGACGGTGCTGTCTCTCGGCAGCCATCAGAGACCGTACGTCTGACATCATCCGTGACATCTGACTCTGAAATGCAAATACAAAGTTACTGCCAGAAACAAACCCTCCTCTAATGATGCTGCAAGGAAGTCGGACTGGCCATGCACGTAGGGTGATGGAGCCTTAGGAATAAAAACCACAGAAATAGTTTTTTGATAGCGCAACAAATGTAAACAATTTGAGACACAATCCAGCATTCACCTTCTGGGATGGTCTTGTTCTAAAGATTCCAATCTGTTTTTCAAAAATATTTTGTTTTCATATTTTGTATCTTACATAGTATGATAAGAAACAGCCAATTTACCCACTTGCTGCTTTTATTCTATTTCAAGAATCCAAACAAAATATGGTTTTGGTTTTGTTCGAGGTACATTCTTCAAGGATTTAACATCAAATCCAGTAAAAATAAAAATGTAAATGATGAAGTTTTAAAAAACTCTATAAAGCTTTTAAAAACTATTGCTTTAAATATCATTGTTCTGTGATACAATAAAAACAGGATGAGTAAAAGGATAAGACAGCCTTGCTTGTTACTTGATGAAGTTTCCAACCTTCTGATCACAATGCAAATACAACTGTTGGCAGTAGGGCTCTGTCTCAGCTCTGGACTAAGCCACTTTGGAGAGCAATTATAAATGGAGCTGGATGTTTAATTACATCCACTTTGTGATGTATACTTTACATTTTGACACTGAAAAAGTTTCAGATTGATCTGCTGACAATGTTATGCACACACAGAACATGGATGGAGTACCCAGGAGCTCCAGTGAACCTGAAGCAGATAAACCACAGGAATACAGCATTCAGCCTGCTTCTCCACAGAGCTAACCTGCTAAAGCTTCGATGGTTTTGCTTCCCATACTTAATGCCATCTCCCTCTGTATGAGACTTTATTTACAAAACAAGAAATTGCTACTGGGAAAAGCAAAAAGCTAGACTGTTAAGAGACAAAAAAAAAAAAATAAAGGATGGTATTTACCTTCAGTTCTTCAATTTCATTTTGCAGAATACTCTCTTTTTGGACCATATGCCTTCTCTGTGAATCTAACCTTGACTCCATCTCATGTTTTGCCTCCTCCACTCTGCAGATCATTTCTGACCTAAAAAGTTTATTTCTCCTTGTTAAGTCTTGTAAGCAGAGAAAAGAATGATCTTCAAAATCCAGAAAGCCTACTTGCAGCCAAAGACTGAACTAATTCCCATCAAGCTCTACAGGATACCCCTGCAGAGGCATGATTTATTAATTAAAAAAAACCCCCAAACCTGGCATAAAGAAGTGCATTGTATCCAGGGGCACTAAAGTGCCCAGGAGGAGCTTATAGAAGGACAATCATATCATATTCCTCAAGTAATTCCATGAGCTCAAGGTGTATTTATGGCTTTAAGTGATTCTCTGCTGTTTGCCTACAGTATGTGCTTGCTAAATGTTATGAAATAGAGGCAGCCAAGATCAAAAAGTCTGAATCCTATAGTACTGCTAAACGTGTAAGGAAGTGAGACAGCCTGAGCGTGTGGACACGGTAGGCACTGACAGACACAGTTTAGTGCTGGGCCTGGCAGTGCTGGATTAACTGCTGGACTCAATGACCTTAAAGCTCTTTTCCAATTTCAGTGATTTCATGGTTCTGGGTAATCTTGTTCACTTTTATGGTGGTCACTACATGACAGTATGCAGTAAACTGTTACAGCCTAGTCACTCACACAGCTCCACAGCCAAAACCAGATGGCACTAGATAAACCTTTTGAGCTCAGAAACCAGGTAGTAGAACACATTTAAACCATATTTGAGCCTGACTTCACAGCAGTGTTCAAAAGCACAACACTTAGGAGCTGAAACACACAAATGGGAAGGATCATGAGGGGGGGAAAAGAAGTCCAACCAGAATATAATGAAAAGAGAAGGCTACAGAAACATGTAAGAGGAAAATGAGGATGCTGGTAAGAAGAGTCATATTCACTGACTGTTAATTTACCAGGACTTAAAAAAATACCAAAATTAGGCCTTTAGTGGTTGAATCTACCTGTACCTGCCAAAATAATTACAGATTTTTATCTTTTTCATCTGTAAAAAACATAAACTAAATACAATTATTAATCAATGTGACTTTGTGTCCATAAGAGGCCAATGGAAAAATTAAATTGCCAACTTCAGTTTTCTAAGGTTTTATGCCATTTTAAATAGTAAGCTCACAGTTCTGTTCAACTGCAAGCAATAGTATTTTTTAAGATTTATAATAACTTGGAAAAAAACCCCAACAACAAAAGAATTAAAACAGGAAGAATTTTAAGTCTATGCTGACACATAATAAAATTCTGGCCCGTTAGCATCAAGTAATTAATGGACCATTTAACACATACCAGAATCCAGTGCTAGCATTTCCAAGTGCTTCATGCAGTGACTTTAAGCCCAGCCCAAGACAGAGAGGAGAGAAAGAGAAGGTTTGTACCGAAGCAGCTCCAGCTCTGTTCTCAGCTCTGCCACACAGTTGTGCTGCGTGTCCTCCGCGCTGAGGATGGTGTAGCCGCAGCCGTTGGGGCACTCCCGGCTCCGGAACTCGCACACCGCCAGGTGCCCGTCCAGGTTACGCCGCTCCACCTGCACCGTGCAGCCTGAGCAAGGGACAGCAAGGCACGACAGACACTCACAACAAAAGCATTTCGAGTCATTCCAAACAAAAACACTCAAGAAAGGAAGCTGAGGAAAGTGATTTCTTCAGGATATGAAGTACGGGTACATAAGCAGCTACTAACGTAACGCTGTTAAAAGGTCTTTTTAAGATACTCATCCATTGGCTGAAAATACTGAAAGGTTGGAAGGAGGTATTTTCTGTAGTCTTCTACTGCTGGTCTGGCATTAAATCAACTTCAGTAATAACAATCCTGATGCCAAGCTAAGACACTAGCAGCTTGCCTGTGCTACCATCATAGATTGCGATGACTGGAATTGATAAAGAATACATGTGTAAAAAATTTTAGGAAAAATCCAAAGATGTAGTAAAGAGAGATGTGGGTGAGATGGAATGTAAACTTGTTTCCCAGACAATTTCTTGGTCTTGTCCATAACGTACTAAACCATATAAATAAGTTAGAACATTTATTTATGAACATTTAATAACTCATACAAAGGTAGAAATATTTCCACAGAAATTCTAGGATACATCCTTTGCAGTTCTGTAGTGATTAGAAATAAAACGTGAAGAATCAAAAATAAGCACTATGTAAATTATTGCTACATTTAACACTCTAAACTTGAAGTTTGTAGTCTTAACTTACGAAGTCAAACTTAGGAAGTTTGTAGTTTAATCTTTGAGGCTCACTTTGTTGAAATACACACTTGCATTTAATTTGAAGAGAATATCAACTTTAAGGAAATTGAAACAATAGAGTATTGAAACTTCCCAACAAACCACGGCAGAAAATGACAAATGAGTTTTCTAGAACAGTTTTACTAATAAATATAATGATTTGTAATTGAGGTGCTCAAAATACACTCCATGTATTCTTGGGAAAGAGTTCAAGAGATCTAAGGGCCCTCAGACCCCAAACGGCAGACACCCAGTGTGGTGTAAAAACATAAATCTGTACAACACTGTAAAATACATGAATCTGTAAAACACTACTGTTTCTGCAGGAAGTAGAACAGGTGAATCAAACATCTACAGAAGTCACTTCTGAGAGAAATTGTAACTTCCAGCAGAGCAATTCTAGTACCTTAATCATCTCGTAATTAATTACAATGGCAGACTTAACTATGCCCTTAGCATCATTAATTAGAAATTAACTTTTATTATCTAGGAACATACAACATTTCAAATGAAATCAACTGGGAAATTTTAACAGTATGTTCCTTTTTAGAGGTATGTTTCTTTCTCAGGAGGTATAGCCTTGTTTTAAATAAAAACCTCAACATGAACAATTCTAACCAGAATTCAGCTTAGAATAATTCTTATTTCCAAGAAACCTTCCTGTTAAAACCACGTCACAGAATTGGCAGCTGCACATGCACCAGGCAGCCAGGTGTTTTATAAATAAATTATGACCCCTAAGTCTTCTGCAGGGACTACTGCATTCATTCAAACATCAGAATATGCAGTCAGAATTGGAAAACAAACTCATAACTTGACAGAAAGCAAAACTAAAGCACTACTACATTTTCATACATTTGAAGTTCATTACATTCATTTTGGTTAGTTTTTGGGTAAGAAATGGCTGCTAATCATCACGACTGCCATAAACTGCTACTATATTTTGCTCAAAAACACTGCTGTAAAGAGCAGATCATGCCAAAGCTTTGAATTTCTGTTAGAAAATAATGGCCATTATTGCAGTTCTGTTGACAGGAAAATGACAAACGTGTTTTCTAAATATAAAAGATTCAACTTCTTTGCATGTTACTCACCAGCATTGGGGCAAGGTATCTGACTGTACTCACACTCCCTTTCATGCCTGTCTATAGACTCCAGAGAACAAACCATTTCACAGCCATACTCTCTGTTTCTGCAGTGTAGTTGAAGACGGTTTAAATCATTTTTCATATATCTGCATGCAAAGAAAAGAATTTGTTCTTAAATCTGGGAACATTATTGAAAATTTTGTATTCTCAACTTTTGGGAAAAGAAAGTAGGATTCTAATCTCCATTAGGAAAAAATTGTGAGTAACTAGCTTAATTTATTTATTTTTTAAGGTTCAAGTGACCATATCAGTAAAAAACAGCTTGAAAGAAACAATGTTAATGGAAAATTCAGTCTCCAAATTTAAATGTGCAAATGAAATCTTTATTTTTGAATAATTTTTAAGTGTGACCTTTCATTGGCTCAACAGATATTATCAATAACAAACACCAGGGCTACTCATTCGCCATTTAAGTTCTATGTTTCTAAACATGCCAGACTGAAGGACTACAGTGAGTACAGAAAAAAACAATCTAAAAATTAAACTTTAGTGCTCTGTCTACGCTACAGTTAACTTCCTGATGGTAAAATCAGGAATCATTCATTTTTCATGAATGAAAAATTACATTGTGAGAACTAACAAAGGTAAATTTACTGTAGCTGGAGACTTTAAATACATAACTGTTAGTCTGAGCAAGATTAGATAATGCAGGTATTAAACAGCAAGCAGCAGATACTGTTGAAACCATTTTGTGCTGACACTAGCAGGAATTAACAGTTCAAAATATAATAGTTGTTTGGAAAGGACCAACAACCATCATATGGTCCAACTGCCTGACCAGTTATAAAAGGTCACTTGTGAAAACAGCCTGCTTTACATGACAAGGTGGTTCACAATAGACATTCCTATGTCTAAAGATCTTCTTTAAAAAGAATTTGAAGGTCAGAAATTTGGTTCATGCCTCCAGGAGCTGTTATTTACAAACCCCACTACAGCATCCAGCTATGACTGAAAAGAAAAGAGATATAGAGTACATAGTGACTGTCATCAAGAGTTTCTTTGCTTGCTTTCTCTAAAACAAAGTTTGGAAAAGTTCTGATGTTGTAAAAGACATTCAGAATAATATCCAGACAGGTATCTAGAATCAGCATTCAAGATATAAAAAGGCAGAGAACAAACTAAGTGTTCTTTCAGTTTTGAAATCCTAACACCCTAAAAGTTAGTTACAATAAACAGAAAATGCTAATGCCTTCATGCAAGTAGCTGGTGTCTGCCACAGGCACACTGGATAAAGGCAGCCTGAGTGTGAGAATCGACAGCTGTGCAAGCAAAACTGAGAAATCCTAAATTCACGTAATTTCAACACACAGCCAGGTTACTGGGTACCTGTAGAGAGGTCGTAGCAAAGACACATCAATCACTTGTCTGTCCTCAGGGCAGTTACTGTGATGAACGAGCCAGCCATGGATGCAGGCAGTGCAGAAGGCGTGCTCACAAGGAGCCTGCAGGGGATCTTCCAACACGTCTCGGCAGATGGAGCACAACAGCCCCTCATTAACGTAGCCCACAAAGCGCTCGATATCATAACCCATGCTCTCCACACCTTCAACCTATGCAAGAACCCCAAACACACACAAATAAAACAATCTTTGTGCTGAATCTGTATGGGTAGATCCACAAAGAGGCCCGAAAAATTCTAAAAACATGGAGACCTTAATGTGAATAAAGAAGTGAATGCGTGAATGCAAACAAACACACTTTGGTGACTTTCAGACTTAAGTGGGAATTTGAGAATTGTACTGCTGGATGTCAGAATTGCAATTTTCCATCAAGATACTCTGAACTCCGAAAGCCAAGACTTTGGCACAGTTGAGCTG
This sequence comes from Phylloscopus whistleri, assembly GCA_017589585.1. Lineage (NCBI taxonomy): Eukaryota > Metazoa > Chordata > Aves > Passeriformes > Phylloscopidae > Phylloscopus > Phylloscopus whistleri. The sequence goes on from JADMLD010001391.1 coordinate 677,239, forward strand.
TGCTTCTTCTGAATGCTGTTACTGAACATAATTGTAGCAGCCACTGTGAAACACAGTTTCTACTTCCACGAATTTTACCTGAATCGGAAACATCACAGAAGTTCAAATGCAAATGTTTGCTTTCCATTTTATTACCTTTATGTAATGCCTAACAAACTTAAAAACGTTACAAAACAGTGTTCTTACTGACAATAGCTGTGGCACTTTCAGCTAGCAGATTCTGGATTAATGAACTGCATATCACTTAAGATTTTGGTTTCATACTGAAAAAAGATTGTCTACTCACTGTAGACCTCTGTTTCAGAGAGAATAGCATGAAATCTCCACACGCCTAAAGACATACTTAATATTCAGGAAGTAAAAGAAGACAGCTAACCCTGAAATCATGAAAAGCTACTGTCTTTTCCTACATGATCTATTTTATAAAACTGAGAAGCTTTTGAATGGATTTAAAAGCTTTGTGAAGAAGAACTAATGGGCAATCTGCCTTCATCTAAATCCTATCCAACAAAACTTGTGGAATTTGGTAAGTCTCCACAGAATTCACTTATAAGAATAAGTTTGAGGCTCCACATTGCTCCTTGACGTACAAAGTTACTTTTGTAAATCCACTGAGACTCGTGAAAGAGGCTTTCATTAGTTGTGAGGTTTTCTAAATAAAATAGAAAAGGAATAGAAAATCTTACCTTTGTAGATTTTACTACATATATGTGTAGTTTGCCCAAATACTTTAGAAACAGTTTTCTGATCAGTAAGGCATGTAATACTTCCTTCAGTTTCTCTTCACTGCTTTATTATGCCTATGAGAAAAATTAGAAAGAGTAAGGCTCAGTAGTGTTTCCTAAGTTACTGAGTCCTATGTCTAACACACCAGCTACTGAATAGATGCTGTCCTAACAGCCCATTAAAACCAAGTTTTCCAAAGCAAGCCACTGAAACAAACCAACACAGGAGAACTGACTAGATTAGGGTGAAAATAATCATCAGTCTCTGTTTCAATTACTGCTGATGCAGATATTTATCACAAAACTGAACACCCTGCCGATGATCAATTTTGAAGCCAGTTTTGTCTGTAAGACTGAAGACAACAGAATTCAGTATTATTGAAAAGTAGCAACTGAAATCTGGTAAAATTATATTCCTCAAAAAGATGGAAGTTCCTTATCTACTGGTTCTTACCCAGTCATGACAGGCAGTTCATTTTTAAAACAAACTATTGCAGTCAAGTTTGTTGTACTGGTAAATATCATTGCTATGATATGTAGCATAACTAGGGTTGCTTACTTAAAACATCATAAAAGATGTCATTACTTAAACACCTTAAGTTGTGCTAGAGGAATTAAACAGCATATATAGATTTGATAATATGAACTGTAAGCCAAACACTTTGATCGGGTTTGGTGGATCCCAAAGGATTCTGCTTTTAGAAAACTTTCAAGGACAGATAAGAGAGCAAAACTAAGTACTTTTACTGTCCTAGAGTTTTTGTTCTACTGGAATTGTGGATGCTGTGAGCCACATTTTGCACAAACACTGCTAGTCCCTGAGGCCAAGTCTTTGAGACACTCTTTGGCACGTTTTAGCAAGTTTGAAGACTAACAGAATACAGGAAAGAGTATTTTCATCAAATGGAGAACAAAAACTTTATCTGTGCTTAACAGAGAAATGAAGTGCAACAGCAACAACAAAATAGATACATTATATACATATGCCTGTATATAAATATATATGGATGTATAAAGCCCCAGCCAAACTGGAGTTCAAATGAAGAGTGGATGGGAACTTTGAGGCAAAAAGTACAGTCAAGGAGGATTCTTCAGCACATTTTCAAGACTAATGTTGGAGCAGCACAACATGGAGCTGGAACCCTTGTGGCCATGGATCTGGGACCTATGAAAACAGCTGTCACTGAAGCTGCAGACTTTTTACAGCAGAAGTTTCCTGACCTGAAGAACCAGAGACATTTTATTTTCTTGTCAATTTCAAGAGATGCACCTCAGTCAAGAGATAGGCAGAGAGAGAGCATCTGATGAATGTCATGCACTTTAGCACTTCATGTACTTTAGCAGTACAGATCACTTTACCCAGTATCTTCACCAAAAAATGAGATAATTTTAGCTTCTGCTTATCCCCAGAAACTTCTGCCTTCTCCATTTGGCCTCAAAACTTATTTTCCCAATTCTACTACAATTCACCAATTGTCACACTCCTTTTTTGATTGCACCTAGAAATTGCATTATTTTGTTGAGAGTTGTCAGTTGCTTAGCTTAAGCAAGTAACTTCTAAATAGAATAAGTCACCAAGAATTATAACACTGTGTGATTTAGAATGCTGCCTGCTTGTATCTACTTGCTTAGCATGTGTAGCTTGGGTTGCTGGAAGCCTTAGGCTGCAAGCTGTGGACTTTTGCCTAGACATGCTTTTGGCTGGAGCTGTGTTAATTTCCTTAGCAATTTTCCCAGTAGCTGATGCAGAGCTGTGTTTTGCCTTTAGAATGAGAGGAATGTTGCAAACACACCAGTGTTTTTGTTGTTGCTAAGTAATGTTTATCCAAAGTCTAGGACTTCAGTTTCCCATGCTCTACCGGGGAGCAGGTGCACAAGCAGCACAAAGCAGAAGATAAGGAGCTCATGGTCATCAGCAGAAGCTGCAACTCAAGAACAGTTAACAGCTGCCTGCATGGACATGGAGAGAGGATCCAATAAACTGTTAGTGGACCCCAGACCAAAAATCACCACTGGACTAAAAGGGCTGTGTGGAGAGCATGTAGGGGAGTGTGCTTAAATTGTCAGAGTATCACTGCACAGGATTTCTTTGGGAGAGAAAGCACACCAACTATGACATGCTATTTGCTTTCTATGGTTTCACTTGTTTTATTTTTCCATGCAGTTCTGGACAAGCAAAAATCTCCTCCAGACTTCACTGGTATCAAGCAATTTTTCAACAGTTGTCACCCCATGTTGTTTGCCAGGCAGATGCACATCCAAAACCAGCCTTGAGCTGTGGACTTCACTGCCCTCAGACAGAGATTTGGTGTGGATATGACAACAAGGAGAATACAGGTGGGATGTAGCTCCCAACAACATCATCACACAGCTTGCTAGATGTGTGGCACTAATCAAAGCTACTGCACTGTCAAAGTCAGGACAGTGAAATGACATTAGTGACCTTCATTTTTTCACGTAGCTTCTGATTTTTAAAAAAATTCTTCTTTTCCATGTGACAAAACAAAGCATAACTGTTCAAAAGGCTGGAGTGAACCACGACAGAACTACAGATGTGCAAGGCTAAGACAACATTTTCAGAAATGCTGGAGGAACAAAGCCCTATGCAGGGCCCAGGGATGAGGTGACACTGAGATATGACATTTCTTCAGCCTTTATTTTCACAAAGACACATTGTGCTTTAAGTCCTACCATACAGAAGCAATATTTTACTGTGTTTTTTGACACTCTGACACTGTAAGCCACTTCAAGCCAGCACCACTGTCCAAAGGGGCAGATTCACCCCTTGAACAGTGACTGTACAAGTGGTTTCTCAGGCACTTGATGCATCACTCTTGGTAACTGACCTAGTTTAAGACTGAATTGCGGACAAAAAAATTAACTTTGGCAGTTTTCTTCCAGTAGCCCAAGCCTATCTATCCACAAATTAACGTGTTCCTCACCTCCCTCCACCTCCTCCTTCGAACCAGTGAGAACATTTAATTTGCCCCTTTCCTGAACTGGCTCACGCAAATCACCACACACACAACTGCACCCTGATTTGATTTGTTACACTAAAATTTCTTGTAGGGACTGTGTAAGCAGGGCATGATCAGGAATAAGAAACTGCAGCCAGGGCAGAAAGGGAACAAAGACAGAGAGCAGCAGTCCGTGGTCAAGGATGCCACAGAGCTACTCCCTCAGCTCAGCTCCCCAGACTGGTGCACTGGGGAGTCTGATAAACATTTGTGTAAAAGAAAAGTAACAGAGGAGGGTAAGAATAAATCAACAGCAACATCACCTTACACGGATGCAAATAACTGGTTTTGTTTTTTTTTTTTTTTTCCAAAAAAGCTTATATAAAAAGATATGACTATTTAAGGCCTCTACCAGGAACTACATAACTACTATACCTATTTTGACAAGGAACATTTTTGTACAACACTTGCTGTCCCGCAAAACCTACTAAGAACAGTGCCATCCATGACCTGCCTTGCACACACCCGAGTCCAGAGAAGGGAATGGAAGGGTCTGGAGCACAAGTCCTGTGAGGAGCAGCTGAGGGAGTTGGGGTTGTTAAGCCTGGAGAAAAAGAGGCTCAGAGGGGACCTCCTCGGTCCGCCTGCAAGGAGACTGCAGCCAGGTGGGTCTGTTCTCCCAGGCGACCAGCGACAGGGTGAGAGGACATCGCCTCAAGCTGTGCCGGGGGTTGGGTTTCAGGTTGGACAGCAGGAAGAATTTCTTCATAGAAAGGGTGGTCAGCCTTTGGAATGGGCTCGATTATCACAGAGGTCTTCTCCAACCTAATAAATTCTGTGGCCACCTTGGAGGCTGTGCAGGGCCGGGATCTGCCACCCTGAGCCAAGCCCAGGGTCAGGGGAGGTGCCTCCCCCGGAGCTTTGGGAGGGGGAATTCTGTACAGGTAGCGGGGAAAAGGCCTCCGGATCCGGCCTGGAAAGGCGCTTCAGGGAGGGACAATGATTCTGGTCACAGAGCACAGAGCTGGCCCGGAAACATCTGGAGAAGCGACCCGACACCAAGGAACAGCACCCGCGCGGCCTCAGGCAGCGGCAAACACCCTCACAGCCGCACACAGCCTGCCGCTCCCTTCCCCACACGCCAGCGCTGCCGCCGCCAGCCCGGCACAGGGCCCTGAGCACAAACCCCTCGCAGCCCCGGGCCCCGGTGCCCCCGCCCGCCGCTCTCCCCTCGCCCCCGGCCCGCCCGGCCCCGCTCACTCACCCCGCCCGCCCGCCGCCGCTCGCTGTCGCGCACCCCAGCCTCCCTTTACGGCCACTCTCGCTTGACGGCGGCGCGGCGGGCAGCCGCTCCGCCATGCTGTGTGTGGCGGAGGAGCCGCGGGCCGTACTGCGCACGCGCGTGACAGCGCCCCCCCGAGGGCGGGCAGGGCCCTCCCAGGGTCCCTCCCAGCGGCGCGGCCCCGGCGCAGGCGCGCCCGGCGGGCAGAGGAGGCTGCGCAGGGCGCATGCGCGGCGCGGCCGGTGGGGCTGTCGGGAGAGCGCGGCGGGACGATTGAACGCAGAGGCGGCGGCGGCGGCGGGACTGCAGGTACGGGAGCCGCGGGCGGGGGGGCCGGTGGAAGGGACCCTGGGAAAGAACCTAAAAATTATCTGGCTCCAGCCCCCCTGCTGTGGGCAGGGACGCTTTTCACTAGATCAGGTTGCTCAGAGCTTCATTCAGCCTGGCCTTGAGCGAGGGGGCATCCACAAGTTCTCTGGGCAACCTGTTCCAGTGCCTCACCATCGTCAGTGAAGAATTTCTGCCTTAGATCTAATCTAAATCCGCTTTCTCCGTTCGAAGCCGTTCCCCCTTGTCATCTCACTACATGCTCCTGTAAAAATTCCTTACAGCTGCTTCTGATCTGAAGCGATTTTTCAGTAACGTTGATGTTCAAGGCGATGCACTCGCTGCCCGCAGTTTAACCGAGTAAAAGCTGATGCCGTGTCACGTCTCTGAGCTGCCCACAGCCGCTGTTCCGCCGGCAGTGCCTCTTCAAACAGCCGGGATGGGCAGTGCGGCTGCCTTCAGCAGAGCGCCGTGCACACCTGCTGAGCTGGATCTGTAACATCTTGAAACGTCCTTTGTATGTGTATTTCATTTTAAATGCAGCTATTAATGTTCCCTTAAGGACAAAAGTGCAACCGAATTCAATGCCTGACAAACCAGATGCAGCGATGAGACGGTTTGGGCTGTGGTTTAGCGGTGCACTGGGTTTGGTCAGGCCTGGTTGCTAATAAAAGCTCGGAGCAGTGCTTTTTGCATTGCTTGCAGCTGTTTCCCTGCAGCGAGACCTAACAGTAAGGCAAGTACCAGGTTCCCTGGTGTATTGGTGCTGAGGAAAGGGCATATTTGCATATTCTTTCATTTAGTTGTAGTCTGGAGCTGTTCCTTGCATTGCAACACTCACTCTATCTTATCTGGCATCAGTGGTTTGTTGTACATCCCTGATGTTCTATTTCTGTTGTGTAGCAGTGTAAAGGGACAAAAACATAAAAATTTTATTATTTTTTTAACATATTTTTGTTATATTTTGTGAAGACTTGTATTTTAAAAGACAAAGATGTATTTCTGGATGCAATATTTAATTTTAAAACCCACAAACCCATAAGGATCTTTGTAGTTGCAAGTAAATAATACTGGTAACAGTGAAGTTACTAAGTTATCAAGGGTAGTGTCTTCAAATGTCTTAGCAATTTTCCAGTCTCCTAATGAGTCTGTTTTTATGGTTTAAGACCCAATGACAGTGCAATGGCCAAATGGATTTGGGAACCAGGGCCCTTGAATCACGGATATGTGCAATTTATGAATTGAGCAGCTTCTCTGTTCCACAGAACCTCGAGTGTAGTGGGCAGGGTTAGTGTAGCACTGCAGCCATGCATGTCCTCACGTAGAGCCCTGGGGTGTCTTATGTTGTTTTCCCAAGCATCACTGTGCAGTGTAGGGTTGGGTAGAGAACTTGTTCAAATTCACATGGCACCTTAAGCTGACTGTGCTGAGCAGTCTGCTCCCTCAGAAGGTTCTGGACACCTTTGCAGTGTTCACAGTGGCTTTTCAAGCTGCAGATACTCCTGTTATAACAACCAAGCTCCTCCCTTATTGCATAGGGTTAACTGAAGTTCATATGCTATCACTATTGCCAGATAAGCCTAACTTGAGTGAAGTGCTCTAGACACAGAGGCTTCTCTCCGTGTATTTTTGATAAAAGCCACAGTGGAAGTGACAAAAGTTGAGGCGATTTTGCCCCTGAGATTTATGTCTAGTAACAGCATCATATATATGCCAATTGTGCAGGTATGGGGGAGAGAGCAGTACTCCTGCTACCAGTCTCTGCATCTTTGCAAAGTGTTTTGGCAGTGCTCTGTCACTGCTTCAGTGCAAAGCTTGGAAAGAACGGTAGTTGTGCCCCAGGAAGCCACTGGAGTGCAGAGTAGCACCAAAAAAGGTGCAGAAACACACAGTCTGTTGCAGCAGGATGCAAACATGCTTTCGAGGTGGTAAAGAAATCTGATTCTGTAATCTGTATTATGGTTTATTTTTAACCTAGTAGTTGGGGGATCATTTAAAATAAATGTGTGTAAACGGAGATTTAAACCTGTAACTGTAGTGTAAGTTGTGCTTGCCTTCCTCATTTCAGCTGCTCTGTTATTCTGTTGGAGTTTTCTTCTTTTGTTTGATTTCTGTCTACTACTTTGAAGCATTAAGATTATAACTCGTTTTTCTTTTGGTTGCAAAGTAAACTTTGTCATATTAATGTTGGCATATGTTTAGTTTTGTCCTAAGGTTGCTCAGGGGAATAATGGTCGTATATTTTGAGGGAAAATCTATAACACATTCCTTCCACTCTTCAAGTGGACATAACATGGAGCAATAATATCCACTCTAATTCTGAAATAACTTTCTGCTGAATGTTAATCTTATTATGGTGAACCTGAATGACCAATGATTGTCTGTTCAATGCAAAATGGTTGTTTCCAGGTATGAGACATACCTTCAAGATTCATTGTTCACTGTGCACTAATAATGGGCTTTTCAAAATTAAGTTTCAAGTGTGTAGAATAGTAAGTTTCTCTTGAATTTGCCTTTCTTTTTATAAACTGGTGTAAGTTTGTTAGGTAGCCCTATACTGTGCATCTCCAGAGCATTTATTGTTATTGGAAACTGCATTAGTGGGTTTTTACACAAAAATTGAGGTGTTCAGCTGCAGAATTTGCTGTAGTAGATCTTTCTTAGTAGTTGAACAAAGCATTGCAATGATACTACTTTTTCTTAAATATTATTATGCTTGTGAACTAATATTGTTATTTGAAGATCTTGTATGCTCTCTTATATTTTGAAATAGTGCTTTTGTTGTCATTTATGGATATATTTTTATATTTAAAGCCTATCCTGACTACAGTTGTCTTTATCTGCTTCCTTCCTTCCTGTCCACCCTGCAGAGCAATGCAGCTAAATATGAGGCGATCTGCAGCTCCGAGTCAAGTCCTGGGAAATGCAGGCAAAAAGCCAAGGTTTATACCACCAGGAAAATCTACTGCTGTTTGTCTCAAGAACCAAACTAAGGAGATGGATCAAGAAATTAAGTTAAAGGAGGTAAACTGAACAGTGCACTAAGAAGTATTTTGTACAGTATTGTGATTAGAAGATAACATCTGAGCTTACCACAAAAAATCTCTGCTTAAATAATCTATTCAGAACAAATTTTGATAGCTTTGCTGTCAGTACCTTTGATCTTGCTTCTCAGGTTAGGCTTCTCTCACTGTGGAGTGGTTGCAGAAAGGTGTTTTTCAATAAATAAAATTAATCAGTATTGAGCCCAAATGCAATTCTCAAGTGTAAAGGAGGTGGGGATTACACCTTGGCATGGGGTTTATTGGATTTTTTTTTTTTTTTTTTTTTTTTGCAAAAGTAGTTAAAAAGCCAGGGTACTTGTTGTAAAGTCTCAGTCTGCTGGGTTGCAGTTCTGCTGCAAAGGTACTTTGTCTGAAACCTTTAATATGGACCCTGGAAAGCAGCACAATTTTTATTTATTTATCTACAGAAGAATTGTATTAAACTAAACTCATAAACTGTTTAGGCAAGTGTTTGGTATTGTGTGCACACACTTTTTGTTGTGATGCATATAGTTTTGCAGAGATGTATACATTTATGTAACAATTTGATAATGACAATTAATATATCTTGAAATCCCTTCTTGTTGCTCTTTTCCCTGTTTCTCTTCACCTACATGAAGAAAATACTATTGTGAACTTATTTCTCTTTGGCAGATAGATGAGAAAGAGGGAGGTGCTTCATTGCTGTCTAAAATAAATGTTCAGAATCAAAATAAAAATTTTACACAGTCTGTGGAGTCAACTGGAAAAGTAAAGGCAAAAGGATGTTTCAGCATTGACAAGTGTAGCAAGGCAGAAATGAAAATGCTAAATGTGCCCAAAGCTGGTAAGATGCTCTTTCTTTTTTGCTACCATGTATAAGAGAATTTTAAAGCTTATGAATGATAGACTGCATATACTAAACTTTTGTGAAGTGCTATTATTATTCTTAAGCGTTGTGCTGTGGTGTTGCACTGGATAGAGTGAAAGAAACAAGTGTTAAACAATTTTTTTACTAAAAAAGGAAAGAACCGAGGTGTTTTGGAAGCCAGTTGATAGTGTTGCTATTCAGGTTTGTGTCTTCCAGAAGAGCCTTAAACTCACTCTAATCTACAGTTGGTGCAATACAAGAATTGTGATACCTTAAATAGTGGAAAGTGTTGTTATTTGGAGACCTTGCTGACCTCGTGCAGACAAAACTAACCATTCTGAATGGACTCAGGTTTTTTTCCAGAATTCATGAGTGTTTCTTTTCTTCAGTGTCTCCAGTGGGCACTTAAGGTTTAAGCCAACTTTAGCCACAGAGCAGAGCTGGCTTTGCTCATTTGTGGGTGTACACTTCATCAGCTGTGCCTGGTAATGGATGCCTCCAAAAAACCAAGGTAGTAAGCACTGCAAAGACATTGAAGTGTCTGAACTATAGCAAGTGCACTTGGATGGACCTGAACGACACTGTGAGGTTGAGTGTCTTCATTTCCCAGTCTTGGTGTGCCCTGATCACAGATGCAGCACAGTTCTGTGTTGTGTGAATGCAAGTGTATGACCTCAGGGGCCAGGTACATCCTGAAGGCCTGGCACTTGAACTGGGTTGCTAACATTGATGGATGAAAATTCTCCTTTTGGAGCCAGCTCAGGCATTTTAAACACCTGTCTTACAGTTATTTCCCTGTTGTTTCTTCATGATTAATTACACTGATAATTATGGTTTAAGGTTCATTTAATTAATGATACTTTGTGTAGTGAGTGAAGTTTTAAAAGAGCATTTCAGGGCCACTTATCACCTTAAATCATTGGAAGGCTTTAACAGTCGTATTTAATTTTGTTTGTTTTGAGACCTCTTAAATCTTGAAGCCTCATTGAAGCAAAACTGACATAGCTCCGTGTCCCAAGGTCCAGCCAATGGTGAGGCTAATTCCCAAAAGGGAATTATTCCCAATAGGCACACATATGTCCTATACACACATACATGACTGGTCACATAGGCCAACATGGATATGGAGCACAGCACTCTGGCAAGCACAAGCAGTGCCCATGGACACATCCCTTCCCTTCCCTGAGTGCTGGGGGTGAAAGCCTGTTTGTGGGAAAGCAAATGAATACACATGTATCTATATGTAAATACACGAGCACACAGAGAATTCAGATCCCTCCAGTAACTGACCTTATGCACTCAGCCTGATCAGTAGCTGGCTCCTTGATTTGTTGGACACCCCAGCTGTGGGCACATGAGCCACACAGGCCCACAGCTCCCAGTCCTGTTGCTGGTATGCAGACCTGCACTCCCACAGGTACAAGAACACTGTAGGTCTATCTTAGCCACTTGGTCTGTTTAGTGGTGGCCTTCTGGATTCAGTGATCTCCCAGTTGCCTTGTGCCCAGGAGGTGCATACGTACAAATTTCTGGCTGGTAGCTGAACTTACCAGGAGCCAACCCCCAAGATGTCCTGGTCCCTTGAGTAACTTGCACAGAATTCTTGGTCCCTTCAATAAAGTCTCAGACCCTCTGGTCTCTCCAATATCTGGCCCAGACTCATGGCTGCTGGTATTTGGCTTCCAAGCCTCTTATCCTACTTGCCAGCTAGTCCACTCTGGTGTTCATTAGCAATCTCACACAGTATATCCAGTCAGTGTACTTGGTCTCTGGCCTCTCTGCTTGCTGACATATCTGGTACCTGAGCTCTATAACCTGTGTGTGGTCCAGCTCCAGCTTCCACCTGGGAAAATGTTTAGAAATGCAGTTTAGTAGGAAGATGGGACTTGGTCTGGCAATAGGATGCAGTGCTTTGCTGAGGAAGCTTACTGACCTTCATCTGTTTAAAAGTGGCTGCCTTTTTTCCTTTTATTGTTATGTGCTTGCTCCTGCCTGAACCATCTTTGTCTGTCCCTTTTGCATGTCTTTGTAGTTTTTGATTCTTTTTTTCTCCACGAAAGCCCTTTCCAGCATCTGGAGATTGCACAAATTCCAGGCCCTGGTAGGCAGCAACCCCCTTCATTCTGTAAGATACTTTGGAGAGCCTTTCCCATTGACTCCTTTTTTTGGGTTTAGTTCCAGAAAATGGGAATGTGATAGCCCTGATAGGATGCTGCCACTGGCATGGCATGTGACCCAGAGTGTATGTTCTGTTTGGCAGAGCTAATGTGAGGAAATTCAGCTTCCTTGTATGTCTTTAAGTCTTACGGCTTTTGTGTTTATCTGCTGTGTGCTGAAACTCCCAGTTGAAGCCTACACTTTAAGAAAATTTTCAGTGTCTATGGGACATGTTGCTTGAGGGGTCATGCTCCCTTTAGGTACATCTGCAAAAGTTTGTTAGTTCTGCTTAGCAGTGCACTTGAAAGATAAATAGTGGATTTAATTCCAAAATGATCTGGAAATCAGCAATCATTCCAGCAAAATATGTTACGAAGTGGAAAAGATACTAAATGTCTTTTCCATACCATGAATTCTGGGTGCAGCTGGTGGGGGTCCTCTGTGATGACTTTAGAAAAATAACCAAAACGTTGTGGACTGAAACTGGGTGAGCTGCTTCTGTTGTTGTGCCTTCTGTTCTGTTGCCTTTCTGAACAAGGCATTTTGTGTCAAAGCCCTTTCTATGCCTGCAGAATGAGGCTGACCCTGCAAGCCTTTGAAAAGCTGTCATGAAATGTGGTATAAAAGAAGGAAGTCTAATGTCAATGTTAGTTATGGTTTTCAGGTTCACTGGTGAACCTTTTCTCACTACAAACACTGTAGTGAGAAAACAATCCTGTATTGAGTCCTCCTTAAATCTTAAGTAATTTCTTAATAACTTAGATTTTCCAAGACAGTTTCTGCCCTTTACGTCACTTTTGTCTGCTATTCATTACAGCTAATGTAGCATTGATTTTTTAAATCATAACCTTCTTTGTAGTGTGAAGCTAAGTTGTTTTGTCAAAGCTGCCTTTGGTATGAAATTCAGAAGTAATGGAAAACAGTTGTGAAAGCCAGAGTCAGTTGGGGGTTTTTACTATTATTAATATTGTAATGGAATTATATTTGAGTATTAGTCTCTGAAGCCTCATACTTCTCTGTTCAAGGGGCATTACAATAATTTTAAGATTGAAAAAGTCTGTGTATGCATTATTTTGGTTTATTGTCTCCATATCATTTAATGCAGATGATTAAGAGTTTGATAGTTTTATATCACACTCAAAGCTGCTGTGTTTGGGTTTCCAGTGCAGCAATGGAATGTGTAAATAAATACCCTAAGTTCCACTGAAATTCTTTTGAAACACCTGTGAACCATTGGACAACTGCACTGTTCATAGGCCTAATCTTTCTGAAACCCAGCCCTGAAAATGCTGTGCATTCTTTCAGGAAAAGAAAAAAACCAAAACTCAGTTGTCTGACACATGGTGTCCATTTCTTGGAGCAGACAAGTAAGGATTTTATTCGATTGGCATCAATCTAAAACTTATAACATATCTGCTTAAAAAATGCTTGTTTTTCTAAGCTTCTTTAAAAAAAACCCTTTTCCCTAAAATGTCATTAATAAAAGTGAAGGGACTCTGAAATTCTGTGAGATGAGGTATTTCCAGAGATATTTAATAAATTTGTAGCAACAGCTGAATGAAACTTACGTATGTGTTGTAATTTTTGGAGTGTTTGGAGTGTTTGAAGTGTAAGATATTGAATATGTTCTTTGGGCAGTTTATGACTTGTGATTATAAGTTCTGAATACTGGAAAATAATGTTGCATGTTTCTTTGTAAGACAAATGAACTTTACTACTGCTTTAAGAATTGGCATTTGCTTGTTTTTAAGTGGAATGAACATGGCAATCTCTTTGGTACCTTTGTTTTGTATTCAGAATATAATACTTGTTCACACAATGGATCTTTGGGAGGGAGATGATTTATTTGACATTGTCATTAATACTTTTTCTCACATGCCTCCAAAGAATTCAGCTAAGTGTGCATGCTCTTTAAAAATAAAAATTACTTAAACATTCCTAAACTATTTACCGGTAACTGAAAACAAAACCATAAATGTGTTTGGAAGGATATCACTGCACCTCTCGAGTGCTTGGTTTGTACTTGTCCTCGTGACATTCTGAGTTCTATTAGCAATAACAAGAAAATACAAATAATTTGCATTTGAAGAAACAATGGACAGACAGATCCCTAAACTACACTGAGTATTTCCTCAGTGTTGCTAGTGAGCGGAATTGGCAAGAACTGAGGTTTTTACCCACACTTCCTTCAATTTAAGGATTTAATATATATTTATATTATTTATATAAAGCATACATTATTTAATTAAAGTTTATTATCTGAGTTTACAGCTTGCTTTCTGTTGGTACATTTAATCTAGGAGAATGTTGTTGTGTTTTGCCCTTTGGGCTTACTATTTTGTGTGTGGAAATGAGCAACTCTTTCACCTGAACACTTAGAGGCAGCATTCCAGTTGGACTGAGATTTCATTGCTTGAACCGGATGTAGGTGAACAGAAAAAATGGATAAAGAGTTTTATTCTGTTACAGCTCACCTCCTGTTTGGTTGATTTTTTGTTCAAGAGTACCTTGTCTTTCATCCATCACTCACATCTGCTAATGCATCTTGCAAGAGGAACTTTGCCAGGAGTCATGGTCAGATACTATCTTTGAGCTAACAATGAGGACAAATTGTAGCTGTATTTCATAACGGGGTTAATGTGCTCACCCTAGGTCTCTAAATAGATGTTTCTGAATGTCTTTCATGCTAATGATATCAACTGTACTTGATTTGGATATAGTTTTGAATATATTTTCTTTATCTTCTCTGGAATGTTAATGTTTACTGACTACATTTGTCTGTAAGGTTTGGATGCTTTGCATACTTAAGCATTAATCATTTTTCATAATGTGTTTTCTTCAGCTTTCTAGAGAATTGTTACAGGTCTGTCTGATACCTCTTATCACTTGATATGAATAAAATCCTTTTAACCAATTAATGTGAATATTAAGAGAAAATCCAGTGTTCATTTATGACAGTAGCAATCAATTACCTGTCACTTTTAGTCAGAGGATTAAAAATTTTTATTTTCAGGACTTTCATACTGTGCAGTTTCAGTCTACTGCTTATTTATGGTTTCTAGAAACAGAACTAAAAACATTCATGCCTAGCATCTCCTAATGAAACAGATTATTCCTAGAATTACTTTGATATCTGCAAAAGTACAAGTACTAATTTAATTGCTGTTGTTGTACTTCACAGATGAACTAGAAAAGATATTTCAGTCAGTCTATTTTAGTGGTGGAGCTACATGTGTAGCTGCAGTTCTGTGTGTCCTTTAAATGTTTTTATAAACAGCTGGTAAAGCAGTTGAATCTTTGGGTAAAAGATACTCCATAATCATCTGTAGCTCTTAATAATTACCAAGCATACCTTAGAACAGCTATGTGACTGGATGCTTGAGTGCAAGTAATTTATTACTGCATTGTTTACAAATAAGATTTTACAAGTCCATAAACCTTGTTGTAATTTCTTATTCAAAATAGTATCAAATTACTTTGATAGATCTTTATGATTTAAAATGTTCTTCTCCCTGCAATGCTCTAGAAGAATAGTTTCTAAGAGTGAATAGACAAATTTATAGACAAGTTTATTATCAATTCAAGATAGTTTCTTTAATGTTTAGGTGTCATCTGTGCCTGTTTCATCAGTCCATCTCAAGAGATGAGGACTGGTTAATAAAACTGGATTGATGTAAATACATCATAAGATAAATTGTCCTTATCTGATTGGACGCTGGTTCCAGAAGTGTTCATTTGTACATCAGTCACAATGAGTCTTGTGTTTTCTGTAGCTTTGGGATTCTTTGACATCTCCTCAGGACAGCACCTTTTACTTGGTGCTCTTCCTTGGGGTGTGAAATGATGTTTTCTACTCTGCTGCTGTCTTAAGGCCTTCCCTAGCATTTCCACAGCTGATTGTGCACACTCGGTGTTCCCCTGGGCTGTTGTCACATTCCTCACTGTGTTTATTCATCTTGAATTTGGGATGCCCACCAGCTGAGTGCTGAGATACACAGTGCTAGTAGAATTAGCAGCCAAGAATTAGCAGTTCCAAGAAGGAACTTTACAGCAGCTTCACCACCAAAGGCAGCATCTCATATAATGTTCAGCAACTGCTTTCCTGGATGGGGCAGCCATCTGCAGTGCTGCTGTAAAACAAATCCAGACTTGCATAATTCTAGTGGGATATTTCCACAGTTAGTACAACTAATTTATAATTTGGTATGATCATATCTTGCTGTCATATGAATAACTAGGCTTTATGTAATTATAGATGATATAACCAGGATATTCACACATTGGAGAAAAGAGCAGTGAATTGGCAGAGAAATGTACTTTTCATTTGCCCCAGTTAAATGTGCTTTGCATTTGAGCTAATGAAGATAATGAAGGAGAGGGGAAGGAAACCAGATATCAGAAGGGTATTACATGATCAGAAAATAAAGAAAAAGGATTATATCAGATGCAAGATATTCAACATTTCCCAAAGAAGTTGGAGGGATTAAAATGAAAGTTTCACAGTAGTAACTTGTCTACTAAATGGAACTGTGGTTGCTTCTTTACAATGAAAAATATGAGTTGTCACGTTCTTTACTTTTGAGCAGTGATATATCTGTTATTGAAAAAAGCTGTGCTCCATGTAAAGATTATAGTCTTTAATGCATTTTTTAAAAAAGGTATTAAGTTACTGAAAATTAAAATTTATAAGCAAACAAGCAGAAAGACTTAAATACAATATGCAGAAAGAGATGTCTACTTGGAAACTGCAGATAAAAAGCAAACATCCCTTTCCAAGGGCTGGCAGGGGATGTGTTGGTAAATGAACTTACTATCCCAATATATTTATTGCAGTTTAGCTCCCTAGAGTTGCATGCGAGCACACAGCACATAGTCTGCAATATACAGAAAAAGAAATTATCTAATACTGTAACTTTAAAAATGAGGAACTTGGAAAATACCCTGCATAGAGCTAGGTTATCTTAAAACATGGTTTATCAGTAATAATTCTTTCTATTCCCTCATCCATTCTGAGGGGAGCTGTACACATAGTTTCTTCTTACTTCTTTTTTGATTTTCAAAATCTGTTATCAGGCCATATGAATGTAAAAAGAGAAAGAGCAAAAGAGAAATACATGGCTATTCACATTTTCTGACATGTTTTTATTTTCCTTTCCCTCACTCTTTGTACAGTCCTAGTTTGGAGTGTGGGGAGTTGGTGAGTGTGTATATTCCCAGCTCTCCTGTCTCCAATAGATATGAAGGTGGACTTAGGGGAAGATGAGGGAATGCAGCTATCAGTTAGAGGGACAAGAAATGCCTTACTGAAAGGAACTGGGAGGTTTTCTTGAGCTGTCATGAGTATTATGACAGACTAGGCCTGGATGCCTTCAAAGCTAGTTGTCAAATCTTTCTGTGGCTGTGCTCATTGTTTGGATCCCCTTTGTTACCGTGTCAGCCTAACTAGAGGTCAGTCCCAGCTTTTGGCTTTGGGCTTTAAGTTCTCCCTGAAACAGAAGCTTTGTCACAATATGACTTTCCTTGAGGCAAAAAATAATGATAAGATGGCTATTGCACTGTCTTCAAAATATCTACTGAGCAAGATTAGAAGAATGGAGAAAGCTGTTTCTCTGTCAAATGCAGGGAATAGTGCACAGGGTAGTATTTTCAGGATAGTATGTAAAAGCACAATGTCCAAAATTTTAATCTCTCTATGAACAAAATGGGAGACTTGCAGAAACTTGGCTTCTCTTACACTATTTCTTTTCCTAGGGGCTATCTTACTAGTGAAAATGTGAGAATTTAGGGAAAATATCCTGGGAAAATCATACTTTCAAACCTTTCTGTATTTCTCAGCTGCTTCTGATTAGTCATCAAAAAACTTGTTGGAAGAGAGGATCAGAGAAGGTATAAGAATGGAATGGATGCACTTCTTAATTTGTAAATAATGGGGCTCTTAGCTTTTCTATTTTTAAGGACACAACATATAAATGAAGAGCTATTTCATGGAGCTGTATAGTCACATAATCTTATAGAGTCCTGTAGCTTTAAGCCAAACTTAGTTTGAAGGATAGTTACTGATCTGAATGTGTGGGTGTTGGAATGTCACACTGAGATGAAGATAAATTCTTTAAAATTTGGCATGGAGGGCATTTTAATTGGCTAATTCATATACTCCCCATTTCAGTGGGCTAAATGTTGAGAGAATGCCTTTTATCAGCAGAGGGGACAGAACTGTATTTATCTTTTATGCTTGGAATTTTAGCTGATAAGAGCTCTGGAGCAGGCTGGAACCCTTGTTCTTGCAGCAGTTTCAATAACTGTTAGAGGTTGGAAGTTAATACATGCTAGATGCTGATCACAAAAATAGATGCTGGACAAAGAAAAGAGGTAAAGCTTTGCCTTATTTATCCTCCAATGCAGGACAGAGGTTTAGAAATAATTGTGCAGGAGAAAGGAAAGGAGCGGTCTGAGAGGTTCAGGTACAGCAAAGTTACAATAAAGTATAAAACTGATGGTGAAAGTGCTGATGAAGATGAGAAAAAAAAAAAAAATCAAGTGACATGAGACAGCCATTTCAAACAAAAATGACCTAGAAGTATTATTTTTAAAGGGTCTGGTGTGAATGTCTTTAAGCACTGTAGCTTCCAGGTGAAGTTGTATTACAACTTTTGGTTCACAAAACTTTGTCATCTTCAACCCTCTCCTTAGTGAATAATGCCTGCACCCCTTAGCTTTAGGCACCACCCATGAAACAGCTGTCCCTGTGAAAAACCTTCCAAGTTGAAAGCTTCCTTACCCACCCTTTGCTCAGCAGGCTCTTAAAGACAGGCAGATCAAATGACTTGGCACTGTCTTGCTGTCATGTCAGTAGAGAGGACTATATGATGACCTAATGGAAGTTTTGCAGCCCTTACTACCTTATAGACAGTCTCCTCTTATGCAGCTGCCAAATTCATTTGCAAGGGTGAGCAACTGCCTTGATACTTGCCAAATGTTTCCACTGCCATAATAGCCCAGTATATTCAGTGATGCGTAACATACTCCATCCTCGCTGCTGAATCTTTCTACATTTTTTTGTAAGCACAGGGGTACCAGGGTTCCATTTTAGCTTTGATTCATATCTTGCAATCATCCTCTTGTTCTCGAGGATTTGCAGGCTCCTAGGTGATTGCAAATGCTCACCCCAGGTCACTGCAGAGCTGGTTTGCTTGCTTATTACCAAATAAGAACAGTAGTCCTTCAGACTTATCCTGGGGCTACCACTTTGTGGGCACAGCACCTTCACAGGGCTTAGCAGTGTGTTGATTTGATATTTTTTGCACTAGAAGGTCCCAGCCTGAATCACTTAAACTGGTGTCATTTCTTTCAACGTTCATGTTTGCTCTCTGTTCCAAATGGCATCTTTCAAGACATAATCTTTCTTAGGGCATCCTCAGTTTTCTCAGATGTCTTTTTCCCTTTGTCTCTTGTACCTTATAGTGATTTGACAAAAGTTCTACGACAAAAGATCCTTCCTCTCCCTCCAAATTGCTCCCCTGATTTAAGACATTCTCCTTTTCAGGGTGTTGTGTCTTATAATGTGTCTAAATTTACATGGGCCAATTGATGCAGCTAGAGGCTGTGATACAAACCTATCACCTGTAAATTTTGTGGCCACTGAGCTTTTCCAGTAATTCATAGTGATTTGGCTACTTTCATTCCTGACTGTGTTACAGCTCTGATTCATTCATCTGAATAGTTCTCCAGGACTCACTGTTTGTATCATTTTCTGGTATTAATTCTAGACTTCTTCACAGCAAAAAGAGGAGGTATAGAAGGCAGTGAAGTGATGTAAGGGGTGCATGTACGTTTATTTTCTTCAGTGGTGAGCAGAATTTCTCTCCTGCTACCTGCGGTTTGCTGTCCCCTCAGTTGTGGTAATACAAGTCTTTAGGAATATGGTTTGCAATTCACCCTATGATGATCCAGAGTCCAAAGAAGCTTCTTCAAGATATTCTTTCTGTGAGTTATTTGTCCTGTGGCATACTGGATTAGGGAACTGCTGGTGATTAAAACGAACTCAGCTCAGAAAAAAAATGATTAATATGAGTTGTCCAGATTTGTGAGTGCACGTATCAGCACAGTGAAGAGGCAGGAACATGACACGGCTGGGGAGAGGCAGAAATGACTGTTTTGACAATGTCCCACATCTATGTTGACTTAAGCCAATTATTAAATTCATATTAAATTCTTATGCTTGCAAAATAAATAGATTATTCTGTAGCTAGATCATCTTGCTGAACTGGCTATGCACTGTGTTGCATAAGTGCAAGTGTTGGTGGAAGGTGTAGGATGAAGGGTGGATTGTGCAACATCTTTGGTTTTTTTAATTGTCTTGGAGCTACACCTATTGTTTTAGCTTGAAGATGTCCATATGCATCATTAATATCCAGGCTTTTCACATTCTCTGATTTCTCATCTAAGTACTGATATGACCTTAGGCTGATGAGCAGAGCTATTTTATAAAGGAAAAAAAAAAAAAAAAAAAAAAGGAAGGAAAAAATCTTGCATGGCAGCCAGCTTTGTTTTTTACAAGGGTTATTTTACCCTCATGCGGAACAATATGTAATTCAGGCATTTCATCAGGCATTTGCTCAAAAGAAAACTTTGTAGCAGTATTTTGCTATAATTACATTAGTGTGGAAACTTAGTCTCTCTAGCAACATTAGGCAGTAAGGTAATAGAATAATACAAGTTTAGATAACTCTAATATTGGGAGTTGCTGCATCTCTTTTGGCCAGGACCACAAGGATGTGTCCTCAAGAGGCACGTGTGCACAGTACATGTGTATATACAGCCAAATATCAAAAAGTTCAGCACTCATGCAAACACAAGCACCTTCAATGGCCTCATCCTTTCCATTCACTGGCTGACTGTGAAGAAAGCTTGTTTGTGGCAAATGCTTATGTATACAACATGGATCCTCCAGCAAGTGGCCTTAAATTCTTACTCTGCTCAGTTACTGGTCCCTGGATTCCCTGGTCTCCCAGATGATGCACAAACACATACTGGGTCTCTCCAGCAGTTGGTCTGACCAGTGGCCTGTCCCCAAGTGTCCTGGTGTACCTCCAGCAGCCAAATCTCAAACCTTCTGGTCTCTGCACTATCTGGCCCAGACTCATTGTTGCTTGGCTCCCAAGCCTTCTGCTTAGCTAGTTTGGCTTGGAGTTTGCCTGAGGTCACACATTGACACAGGTATCCAGGCCGTGTGCCTGGGCTCCAGCCTCTGCCTTCTGGTAACACCCTGGGCCGCCGTGACCTGTGGTGGTACAACTCCAGCTGCTGGCATCTATGTTTCTGTACATGGTCACACCGAATGGAAACTTTCCCTCACCCAGGAAAACAGTTACAAATGTAGTTTAACAAGCAGATAGGACAACCTGCCCTGCTCAGGCCCAGGGCATGACTGAACAACCATACTGGGCAGCCACGTGTTTACATGTACCTGGCCCCTGTTAGGCCTTTCCCCCCCCTCCCAGTGTCCTCCTATGCTTGTTCTTTCCCAAATCACTTTCATGCTTCACTATCCTTTGTCTTGCCTTCAGTTTTTCCTCTAAATATCCTGTGCTGCCTTCTGCAATCCCAGAGTATTCTTTCTGGCATCTCACGATGAGTCCCATACGCAGTGGGCAGTAACCCCCTCCCTGAGTCTGTGAGGTGGTCTAGAGGGAGCCTCTCCTGTGGACTCTGGGCCTCTCTTGCCCTTAGGGCCTGGGAGCAGCTGGACTCAGGGCTTGGTTTCTGTTATTTGGGTTCTTCTGCCCCACACTGCTCATTTGTGCTTTTTGTGTCTGTGGGGAGGAGCCTTTAATCACTGACTTATTTTTGCCACTAAAAAGTCAAGAGTCTGGGTGGGCACTGCACAACTGCTTCAACAGTGGAGGGTACAGCATAGGCTCGACTGTAACTCCTCAGTGCTGATACTGCCAGTCTAAACCATGTGAAGCACATCCATTTTTTTTTCAGTTACTGAAGAACAACTAAGAACATAAATTAAAAAAACCCCAAAACTCTAACCACCAGCTTTATATTCTTAATATTAGTAAAGTGCAAAGTGAGGGGAAATAGGAAAGGATTAGGTGTTTATAAGTAATGGTTTTCGTACAGTGCTTCTAACCACAAGAGAATTTTGTTTCTCAAATTTAAGTGTAATAGGCTTCAGACTATAAAATGCTTTATTTAATCTTAGCTTGAAAGCAATGTCAGTGAAATGGACTGGTCACAATTTTGTTAGGTGGTACTGACTAGCCAAGTCTTAGAATTGGTTCCAAAGTGCTTGTTATTCTAAATGCTAATTGATTTTTAGCAGTTAAAAGTCTCCCTTTGTTTAGGGTGAATTTCTTGTTTTGAATGCGGCTTGTGTCTGCTTTGGGTTTTTTCCCCTTAGAGCAAACAAGTTTATACCTAGATCTTTATAGCCTTAGGATATTTCAAGCTATAATTATTTCTCTTTCCTTCCCCCTGCTTCTAGGCTCCCTTGTTTTCAAGGCTGGACATGTTAAGCTTAGGAAGCTGTTGCCACTATCTCAAGTGGTGTTTGTTTCCACCCTCCGGACTCTTTCAGTGGAATACGTCATTTTTCAAACTAGTTTTTGCTTTTTGTACTTGAGAACACCTTTCCTTCTATCTGCTGGGTTTTCTCTTTCTCCGATTTACTGCTTTAGTTTAGACCACAGCAATTTAAAGCCTTGCATGTGTTTTTATGTGAAGGCTTGCTTTAAGGTGATACGTTGTTGAGCAAGCATTAGAAATGGAGGCACATCTTGTTAATAAAAATCAGATTTTTTTTATCCTGAAAAAACGCCTGGACAAATATAATAGAAGTCAGTTGTTTGCTGGTGGATGTTATGAAAACCCCGGTATCTACACGCCGTAACGCACTCGGTGAATCTGTCACGACTGCGGGCGGCCCCAGCCCCTTCGGTGCCGGCTCGCAGCCCCGGCCGAGGGGCGATGCCGGGGTTCGCCCGGGAGCCGCCTCAGGGCCGGCACGGCGGCGCTCGGGGCCCGCTTGCACCGAGGCGTTCGTGCCGCTCCAGCCGGTGCCGGAGCTCGGCCGGGAAGCGCAGCGGGCTCTTTAAGAAGCCCCCGTGCCGGTGGCTGTTGCCGGCTGCCAAGTGCGGGAGAAGCCGAGCTTTGCGGCGAAGCCCGAGCGTAACCAGGCGGCTGGGGGAGATGCCGCCCCGCAGTGACTGACAGCAGGAACCAGCTCTATGCAAATGGCGCCGGGGGCTCTGCCGGGGCTCTCTCCACACGCGCCGCCGCCTCTCGCCTCCCGCCTCCCGCTCCCCGTAACGCGCCCTGCCTCGCTCAAAGCAATTGTTGCTTTTTTAGGGGGGACGTCGTTACACGTAAAATCATCTCCAGCACGGTTTCAGTTTGAGATTGTGTGAGGGAGCTGGGAGATGTGTCAGAGCTTGTTACTCCAGCTAAATTAGGTAATTTTTAGCTGGGTAATGTGCTAATCTTTAAACCTTTATGTTTTTAAATCCTGCATATGTCTGGTCTCTTCATACAAAAGTGTATTTTGCTTGTTTCTTCTCGCCTTCTTCAGTCTGAAGCCTTATGTAGGTCAGGCTTGGCTTAAGCAGATTTCCTGAACCTGCGTCAGCTTAAGCTGAAGGAATTTTAATAAACCCTCCCTTGTAGGCGTGGGCCTAAATGAGACTAGCCTAGTTAAGCCTGATCTTTTTCTGTTTGTGAAAAAGAGCTGAGCAGAGCTAGGGACTGCATGGTGGCTCCAGGAACGGCTTCCTTAATTCAAAGATAACAATGGTTGGGAAGGCCAGATCTTCTAATTTTACCTTATCTGAAAAGCTCGATTTGCTAAAACTCGTGAAGCCGTATGTTCAAATTCTCGAGGAACATACCAATAAGCATTCTGTAATAGTGGAAAAAAACAAATGCTGGGATATTATAGCTGATAACTACAATGCCATCGGAGTAGATCGCCCTCCTCGTACTGCACAGGGCCTGCGCACGCTGTACAAGAGGCTCAAAGAATATGCCAAACAGGAGCTATTGCAGCAAAAGGAGACTCACTCAGATTGTAAAATCAGCATTTCCGAGCCAACCAAGAAAGTTGTGGAGATGATTCCACAGATTTCCAATGTGTGTTTAAGAGACAGGAGCGGTGTTCAAAGGTGAGACAATTCTTTTTATTTTGTTACTGAATGAAAATTATGGCGCCTCCTATCTACTTTGTAACGCTTTTGCTTGTGCTCAGACACCTAAAGGAAGTGTTTATCAGAGAAAATTCCCAAATGGGAAACAATGACAAAAATAATACTGCTTTTGTTTTATGAGAAGCTTTATGTTGACTTAGCCTTGCATTAATTTTTTCAGCTCTTACAAAGCTTGTTTCAGAGTCTTTGTCATACTCTGGTAAGTGAGGGTTAAGAGAGAATCAGAGAGAAATAGTAGCTCCAACCTCTACCCCTCCCCTACCTTTTAATAGGCAGATTATTCAAACACTGGCAAAGTGATGGCTATTCTCCTCCATTTAAGGTAATACTGCAGTCATTTTGCAACATATGGAACTGTTACCAGTTTATATAGGATTTTTAGTAAAGTTAGTTCACAGAGCTAAGAAACCTTATTCACCTTTTTTCTCTCATTTACTTTGGTGTTCGCATGTTATGTTTTAGCTAATCACAGCCCTTTAAAGAGAGGAAAAAAAATGATTCTGCACACTGCAATGCTTTTGCGAGTGCAAATGTTTTTTTAAATTATACTTTTCTTGCATTGACGGTGGTTCCCTAAAGCTGGAGCAAAGCTAATTGCAGTCTAAACTCCAAGCAGTTCTGTGTCGTATGTGAGGTGGTTTAAATACAGAGAGAAACTGAGAGGTACAGCACTAGAAGTTTTCTTTTTTTTTCTTTTTTAAGGTTTCTTTTTTTTTTTACTGCTCAGTAAAGTGAGACACACTGTCTAGATTTGAGCCAGACATAATACAGGCAGGCACTGTGCAGGCTTTCTCCCACAGCTGGCTAATGCCCCTCATATCTGACTTGCAACACTCTGCTGGTTCTGTATTGGTCCTTGAGGGATCAAAAAATGCCTGGGTCAAATTTTGGTTCCTCCAGATACAAAAACTAAGCTAGGGAGTGGGGGAGGGAAGTCAAATAACTCCCCAGCAACCTTGAGAAAGCTCTGATTTTTCTTATTTTCCCAAGCAGATTAATGGGAAGCGAACTTTCCGTATTTTAATTAGATACACTGATAGTGAGTGCAGCAGCGTAACACTCTAAGAAAAGCTGGCATGCGCACACTCGCTGAATTGGATTCATGGTGCCACTGGTTGAACTGAATGGTAACAATTGTCTAAATCCCAACATGCCAGATGCTCTAAAAATATTCTGTTGTGGGTTCTTTGCGTAAAGAAGTCTAAAGCAACTGGACTGGGCTGCTGCTCCTGGTGAATGCCCCTGGAGGAACCATTCCAAAGAATTCTCTGGAACAAAATGAGGCTTTTAATTGCGCTAATAAAGGTTGCAGTGTCTTGACTACCAACTTTTGTAAGGAGGGGGGGGAAGGAAATAGTGTGAGAACTTTAGTTTGTAGATCGGCTTATAAAAAGCACTGACGCTTTTAGTGAATGATTAAGAGCTAATGATCTCCATAGTTTGTCTCCTGTAATTTAAAAATTTTTTGCAGTTTTTTATGGGTCTGGGAACACTGACTTGATTACTGCTTACCCAAAATGGTTGTTTCTAGGAGCAGCCAGTACACTGTGGGCTGAAGGAAAAGAACATAATTTAAAAGATGATTTTTTTTTTCCCTGCCCAAATACGCAATTATTTGATAGCTCTCTGAGTTGCATTTTACCCTAATTTTATAAACCCGGTGTTGGGTTTTAACTCACCAGGATATGACTTAGGTTTTGGAGGAGGGAAATATGACTTATAACGAGCCCAAATTCTTAATCGCACCTTTAAGCAATTTCTACCTCACTGTGATTAAACAAAACCTGGTGAATCATGGGTGCCTGCAGGGTTATAAACACCATGCCCCAATTGTGGTAACTGTTGTTTGTCTTTCTTTCAGTCAAGTTGTCAGAAAAAACATTAGTAACCACCATAGAGGCAGCTCTTTTGTTTCTCAATTCCTTCTTTCTCTCTTTGCTGTCTAATTGTTTTCCTCTTAAGAGGCTGACTAAGGAAGAAAAAAAAAAGCCTCATTAGAGTTACCTGAAGATCTGTGATTTTTCTAGTTCTGTGTGGATTACACTATTAAGAGCTGGATTTTTTGTCACTGGAGGCTCTAGTCTATGCTACACAAAATCTTACCTTTCTTTCTTCTGTTTAACCTCTCTTACTTTCTCTTTCTGCTCTCTCTCCATTTCCTTTTGTCAGAATGACCTGCTTCTCCTGCTGGTTGTTTCCACTTTTCTCAGGCTAGAAGCTGGCCAGGAGCCAGCAAATAAGAAGGAGAGAAGCTTTATTGGAAGCTGTGGTTGTGAAGAGCAGGGAAACTCAGAATCACACTCAGCACTGGGGAAAACAAGTGAAAATTTGTGTGCAGGATAATGCTTCCGATGCTGAGAGGACTAAAACAATATGAGAAAAGAAGCATGTAGGAAAAAGTGAAGCTTTGTAGCATGAGGTAGAAGGGAGTAAGGTGATATAATTGATACTCTATAGGCAGCTCAGGTAACAGTCAATAGAATTAAGTTTATCTTGGTTTTTTCTTCAGGGGATTAATGAAAGGTCAATTTTCAATACCTGCTTCAGATGGACAGTGGTTTTAAAAGAATCTTTAGTTTAAATAGTTTGTGTGGTTGACAGGCTTTATTTTTGGAAAATGTATTGCTCTGACCCTGATGAGCCTTTTTACAACTGAATGCTGAGAAGCTCTCATGCTTTTATTATAGAAAATGCATTTTCATGTTAATGGATGGCAGGCTAAGTCAGGGTCCTTCAGAAATTGCAACTATGATTGCTTATTTCTTTTAAATGAAGAGTTTTGAAGACCATGGGAGATCCCAAAGTTATGATCATGCCACCTTTTCATTAAGGAGTTAGTGCATCTATGTGAGAACAGGATGTATAAATTACATTTCTTCTTTGCTTATGGGAATTTGAGCTCACATCTCTTACTAACCAGGATCGTGTTTTAATAATCAGATAGTTTCTCAGTGTGTGGAGTGCAGGGAACTGATGCCATTTGAAGGTGTAGAAAAACTCCACAGCTCACCCCCAAATTTAAGATGGCAACTCAAGTCCTCCAGAATTGGGGAGCATCTGTGAATGTTACATTAATCATGGATCAACTTGCTGCCTTTAACTGCTAGCAGCAGTTTTTGAAAGGTTCAGAGATGTCTTGAGTCTGCAGCCACCAGTTATAGCCTCTGTTTTAGACAGTCCTGGCCATGAGGGTGCACTGACTTGGCTGTCAATCCCAAATTAATATATTCATGTTCCCATGTAACTCTATACTGCCTTCCCAGTCATGCTGCAAGTATTCTTTGTAGAACTGTACAGTAATAGATCAAGAAGCTGATCTGGCTTAAAAAAGCATTACCTGAATAAAGAAGTGATGTGCAGAAGTGTAGGGTTTCAAGCACAACTGATGGTAGAGAAGTGTCAGGAACAGCTTGAGCCATTATTATCATCAAAGCCAGTGTAATGTCAAATCATGATTTGAAATGCTGCTGACTCAGGGATTTACACAAAGACAGGTGAGTCAAGTGGGCGTTGTTCTTTGAAAAAGAAATGCACAGAACTACAGGCTGTTCTTAATGGAAGCATTTCTGTGTCTTGAAGCTTCAGAAGAAATACTAAGATCAACGATTCAAAGAGAAGGAGCAAGGATTAGCTTGGGTCCCAAATCTGCTGGCAAGGGCTGTCTTTTTGGCTCTGGTTTCTTTTCCCAAGGCTCTTTGTGTAATTTTATTTAGTGATTATTTTACATTGAAAAAAACCTCAAATACTTGGGTGCATGAATCAGAAACAGGGAGCAGGGGGAGACAAATAAGTTTGGGAGATGGAAATGTTTCTGCTGTAGTCCACTCCATCTAAATTAATGTCTTTTTAAAATCACCTTTTATATTATATAAACTTTTTCCTGTTACTTGCATGACTTGGTGCTGTTTTGTTTGGTTTTTTTTTTATATTTTCATTTTTCACTAATAGCCCTTCTTGCTTCTTCAGTGTCAAGAGAGGTGTACCAGATGAGCTCTCTGTTGGCTGTACTGTCTTGAGAGCAGTAAAATCTGAGTAAGACAGGGCTGTGTGGTGGAAAGAAAGAGGGGCATAAGTGGTGTTCAGGTAATGAAATGGAGTCCTGGGCATAGATAGCAGAGTAGTATTCAAATGAAGCTTTGGTTACTTACAGCTATGCCTTTTAAAATAGTTTTTAATGGATTATTTAAATATGATTTTGTGTGTTCTAGTGTTATTATCGATAAAGAAACAATTGCTGGTACCAGTTCACCACAGGCAATGTTGGATCACCATCCTGCGACAGTCATGATGGACTTGCAGTCGGAAGAGGATGTCAAACCTCCTCCCTCTCTGATTATAGACTCACAGCAAAATGAGAAATTAGATCAAGAGGAAGAACACCAGCTGGTGCATATTACAGAAAGGTCTCCTTCAACATCAGTGTCTTCAGTTGATATGAGAGTGATGATGTCTCCTTCCCCTGTACCAAGAAGAGATGAGTTTTTTAGGCTTGAGGTTGGAGAACGCTTTAGACCAATGTGTGGTTATGACCCACAGATGTTACAAATGCTGAAAGAGGAGCATCAAATAATACTAGAAAACCAAAGAAAAATTGGTCTTTATGTCCAAGAAAAAAGGGATGGTTTGAAAAGAAAGCAGCAACTGGAAGAAGAACTGTTGCGAACAAAAATCAAAGTAGAGAAGCTGAAGGCAATACGACTACGCCATGATCTGCCAGAATACAGCAGTATCTAAATATTTTATTACTTCTGTCATATTCTTTGAAATACTTAATAATAAATGCAGAATTGTTTCTTATGTTAATATGGATCAAAATCCGGGCTTGAGACATGAAAGTGTATGTTGTTTAAGTACCTTAGAAAAATACCTCGTGTGGGTTTGAATGCACCAACTCTTCTGGTTTAAAGTATAATCAAATCCACATGTAAGTGTTTAGACTGATAAAAATCCAAATTTTAAAAATATTTCCACTTATCTCTAGAGTTGTGATGAGCTAATGGAAATTTAACTCAGCTCTTGTTAAAAATTTTGGTCATATGCATTATTTTTTCAAATAATCACCTTTAATATCTTAATGAAGTTGCAGGTAAATAAATGCATACAAGAAGGAGAAATAAGAGGCTATGTTTAAATGTTTTATTCTTTTCAAGTTGGTAAATCTTATTACAGTAGTGACATTTTGCTGATATGTCAGCTTGGAAAGCAAAATTACTGGATTGTTATATTTTTTTATTGTTCAGTAGACTGTTGACTAAATGTACATCTTTTTAAAAGTTAAGACTTTTTAATTGTTTCCAGTGGAGGAGTGTTTCCGTAGGATGTTATCAAAATAGAGACAATGAATGCAACACTTGGTTTTTAAAACTGCATGCATATGTAATTTGTGTGTACAGTTACCATGATTGTGTATTCAGTTATAGTGATTATATTGGTGATCAACCACATAAATATCTACTTTGCTCATTTGCATGCATAATTACTGCAGTGCATGTGCGACCAAGACAGTTGCAGGTGCCTTTGATCAATATCACTATGACTATAAGCTACTGAAATAAAATAGTTTCTGTATGTAAGTAACATGTGGCTTGAAATCAACAGAAGATTGTGTTATCCTGGGTCCTTTTATAGATGCTGTTGTTCCCATCTTTCGATTAGTTTCAAATAAAAAGCCCCAAATGAAAACAAAATTGATTCTTCTGTCTCAGTAGCAGCCATTTCCTCTCTAGTTGTGATCAGCGTTCATAACTGGAAGAAAAATACATGGAAAATATTGGTCCTAGATGATTAATTTCTACATAATTCTTAGTCTCCTGCCTGTTGTGAATGGATCCACAACTGCCTTAGACCTCTGGCTCCTTATTCCCTGTAACAATGCTTTCCCCTTCCTCTAACCTTTACAGCAAGAAAAGGAAGTGAAGGACAGCATCAAGGAAAAAGAGAGAACAAAGGAGATGTACTTCCTCTGGTGCCTCCCATTTCAGAGGGCAACAACAACGGAATGAACAAAAGCAATAGGAAGGAGACTATTTCTTCCTCACTCCTGTCACCACTGTTTTCCCAAATTTGCTTCTTTCTCCACTCCCACAAACCTCTGCATGCAAGCATGGGCCACTGGTCTGCATCAGCAGACTCGCAGTGGGGTAAGCCACACCTCCTTGTTGGTCTTCTGAGCAAATCAGGTACCCCGGGGTAGGTACTTACTGAAAACTGAAGACTACAAGCATGTAAGTGTAGTTGAGGAGCTAATGGAGCTTAAAGAATTACAGTTAAATTTTGTGATACAATAATCTTGACAGTCACTGCCCAGGATAACTTTAACAGGCTTCAGGTAGGAAAAGTAAAGGAAGCAAGTCTTTTGTTTACAAACTGAGGAAAAATACAGAACAGTGAAAACAGGTGTCGGCAGTGTAGAGTTCCTCAATACTTTCTCACTTGTTTCTTGAGAAGAGAGTACTGTAATTGTTTTGGGAATTTTCGTGTGTACTGAAAATGATGGTACCTGGATATGTGGCCTTTGTTCCAGTACAGTCCTTGTCTTTCTGCTGTGTTTCTTAGTTCAAGGACGTTGATCTGGTTTTGTGTAGCTGGAAACACTTCAAGGTGATACTCACTTCTCTGAGTTTACAAGGATCAAAATGCTGGCTTTAATAAATAAATAAATATAGATTTTATTTGTTCTGCTTCTCAGAAATGGGAAACAGCACAAAATTCTCTGCCCTTGTCTTGTAATTTGGAAATGTATGATCTTATCCTTTCAGTTGAAATCGGAATCTGGTTTCCAGCGGTAAGGAATTAATTTCTAGTTTCTGCTCTTATATATTATGCAAATGAACAAATTTCTATTAGTTCAGAAAATAAGTCCCATATGGCTCATTGTCTTGCAGTGGTTTTGAGTTATAGGTACTCTTAACACTGGCCACCAAAATGCTCTGGAGACTTAAGCATGTTTTCTTTTGATGCTAGATGAAGGGGTGATTCCCAGGGTTTCTACTAGCATGTTTTTTTGGTTTTTTTTTGAGGAGCAGAACTAGAGGAATTTCCAGTCTTGGAAAGCTTATAGTCTTTTCTGAACTGACAGGCAAATTAGTTGCAAAAATGGGAGCCTGTGTAGAGCAAAGGCTCCCTTGTGTTGAT
Organism: Phylloscopus whistleri; assembly: GCA_017589585.1. Lineage (NCBI taxonomy): Eukaryota > Metazoa > Chordata > Aves > Passeriformes > Phylloscopidae > Phylloscopus > Phylloscopus whistleri. The sequence goes on from JADMLD010001391.1 coordinate 707,921, forward strand.
GTTGGAAGGGGAAGGATGCAAATAAGTAAAGAAATAAAATACACTGTCCCCTTATAGTTGGTATTCTTCTGTGTTTTGTTGTTCTGACTTTGTGTCACTTGTTAGTGGAAAACTTTTATCTGCAAGCAGCACCTCTAGTTTGGAGATCTCATGCTTCTCATTTGCTGTGTTCTCAGATTTGTTTCTTTTGACTTTTGGGGGTCTTGGGAAAAGGGGAGGCATCTGTTGAGTGTGTGCCCATGGAGTTTGCTCCTTTCTTTACTAGTGAGATGGTTATTTCCTTTCACTGGAGAAGTGTTTCCTCCTTCAGTGCCATTATATTGCTCTCTCAGTGCAGTGTGGTGCTGGCTATATATTATACCTTTCTATGTTGGTGGATTTGCATTTCTTTCTCACTCCACATCTGCTTTACAGTATCAGGTTATCTTTCTTAGTCAGACTTCTCACTTCTCTGTGCTTGTTCCTGGGTTTTTTTTCTGTGTATTCCTAATGTTGGGTACATGCACCACAGCTGTGGCTGGTCCTTCTGGACCATGAAGTGCTATGAATTTTTACTGTTCCTGCAAATGATACTGTGCTAGCATGTGTGAAAGGGATGGTAGGAAGCCCTTCCCTCCTTTACCGTCATTCTTATCCTCTTACTCCCTTTGCTACATCTGGCAGTGCCATTCCCTGTCTGCATGTTTATAATGTACAGAGTGCAAGCAGAGTAATTTTAGGCAAGGACAAATTTCTACCATATGTTCATGTCCTTCTACTAAGATAACTGCAATAAACAGGCTGTAGGAGTAACTTAATTCCAAACATCTAATGGATTTATGTTCAGGATTAGAATAAAAAACTGTACCTATGATAACTTTGTGATAATTGTGATAGTATCTTGTGTAATTTCATCTGTCTAAGTAACTGGCTGACAATCAGTCTATAATTTAATTGGTGCTATCTAATTATTTTGCCTTTTTTTTGTTCCTGCTTCCCCTGTAAGCTTTTGATTCCTGTGGAATGCTTGCCTTAGATGAGAATTCTTATCAGGTAAAAATGGAAAGAGAGAATACTCCAAGACTGGGAGAGATTGCTTGTAGCTAATTGTACTTGTCATACCCCTGTTTCCTAACATTTTCCACTTAACTTGCTTAAATTTATTTCTTTCATTTATATTCCTACACATTTTCTGACTTGGGATGTTTTCCCCCCATATAATGAAAATGTGTAAACTTGAGTTTGCGTACTGTCTTCTTTGGGCAAACTTGTGCTCATTGGATTTCCAGTAGTCAAAACCATTAAGTTCTGTCCTTATAATTAAATGATAGTTGTTTCTCAGTAGAAGGAAGAAACTACTACCCAGGTTGCCTGGCTAACCTGTCTTTTAAAATTTCCTATGTCTTTTTTTAAAGTGCTTCCATGTCAATTTTAATTTCAGTAAAATAATAAAAGGGTTACTCAAGAAGATGATAAAATGTTGTTTTTCTAGGATGTTGATTACTTTTCCATTTTGCCTATGAAAATAAAAAGAAGCCTCTAAAAAGAACACTTTTAGCATTAAAATGCACTAAATATAGCTTCTCAGTGTGTATTCCTAACAAGTAAGGCCGTTACTCTGTTTTCAATATCCAGGTCTTAAATCATTTGAGAAGTCTTATTGCCTGTGTCTTAGAGTAAAAAAAAAAAAAAAAAAAAAAAAAAAAAAAGGTGCTGTTTACAGTAGTTAAAATAATGTCTGTTAGCTGTCTGTATAGCACAGGACTAAATTTCAATCATTCTGCGACCTCTGTTTCTGTGTTTTATCTCTGCTAAAACCAAAAGTATTTGCCTTGGTGTCAACCTGTGTGTAGTGATGCTTGCTCTTAAATGGCATCCAGTTTGTCTGGGTAAAGTTTTTCTCCATACTAAAGATGCAGTTTCCTGAACTTCCATTGAATGCTAACTAACAAAATGTGAATTCTTCCTGGTAAAACCTGCAGTTGTCCAGTGGTAAAATACTTGAAAACCTTGAATTTGATTTGTTTATGTGGGGAGGTGGATGAGGGTCAGAGAACCTGAGGAAAGCTCAGCCATTCCCCACTGCCCCTGCCTTTCTTCCATGCTATGGGATTTTCACACTGTTTTATCCTAGTGATTTCACAAAATGATTTGTTGATGCATCCAAATCTCTCTTCAGTATAACACCTTGTTTGACGCTGTATTACTCACACAAGAAGAATATAATATTATTTTAATTAAGTACTTAATCAGCAGTTACTCCAGATAATTTATGATTTGTATTTACTCTTTAACAAATCTGCAGACTTGGGAAGTGCTACTGATTTTTTTGTATTTTACATATGCAATTTTTTTTTTTTTGAAAAGAAGTCATTGTTTCTGGGCCATTCCCTTTTGGCTCTTGATTTTCATTTATAGTTAGACACAATAGTTAGCATAATTTGACAAAAATATCATGAAAAAATAATCCCACTGGCTTACATTGCCCTTTCAGATTTGGTTGAGTTCAGGACCCAGTTTGGTTAAGGCTCAGTCATTTTGTTTACTGTATTCTGTGTGTTGCAGTTTGCTTGCTTTGTATGTTGTTGTAAGAGACTTGTCCGTATTGCTAATACTTTCTCAAAAAATATGCATTTTCAAAGTTTGGAACTTTCTGCATGCTTGAAATAAGTAAACCAGTTTATAAGTTACTAATCTTCAATTTTTTCTTTAGCTTTCATTTAACAGAAGCAATTGGACAAAGTGTTTATCTAGTTTGGGGATGGGGAGAAGGGATGTTGGACTGTCTGTGGTTAGTTGCTACAACATTGTTTGTGTCCTGCAGTGCATCAGATAAAAACTTGCAGTAGTGGGGAGTTGTATTTGTTGTTAATCACTGAGTATGTCATGTGAAAGAAGCAGTTTATCATAACTCAGCAGCAGGTTGCAGATAAATTTTACATAGGCCTCTTGTCAATACTATCATTTTGTGAAGTCAAAGTGTTTATGTGTAGTAGGTAACAGAGATACAGGATAACCAGTATGTTACTGTTGCTATTGCCCTGTTCTCTATTGTAATATGGCATTTGTTTTGGGCTGCACTGTAAGCCACCCCCAAACAAAATTGACTTGTAAGCTCTTCAGGTTTCACCCAAGTAATGTTTGCATTGCTCTCATTGTAAGGAGGCTTCGGCAGTAGGTTGTACATGACAAGATGACCTTAGTAGCATGAACTGTCAGTTTGGCCAAGATACTTTATGCTGTGTTACCTCCTCTCAGGCTATAATGTCTGTGTTCTGTGTATGTGTTTGTTGATGACTCATCTTTTTCCTTTGAAACAAATTGCAGGGGAATACTCTGTTTAGCATATATTGGATTTTTATCATCTTTCCTTTGTAGTGTTCCAGTTTCCATGTGCTTTTGGAAAAGTACTTGAAACTTGAAACAAGCTGGTCTTTGGCCATTCCTATAAAACCTCATTCAAGTTTGTCTTAATTTATAAGTCATTAACAAACACAGAAGGTGGTCATTTTCAGAACAAGTTTGTTACACTTTGGATGGTAGTTCATGAAAACTGATTCTCTCAGGAAAGCCTGTCCAGCCTGAGCACTTTGCAGTCTTGAAAGTGGATCAGGGAGTTCTCAGCTGTGAGCACCTTCAATGAAAACAAGAAAATGTGTCTGTAGTTTTGCCAGTAATGGGACAGAGAGCCTCAGTGAGGAAACCACTTTGTTTAGATCCGGAGGGTGGCAGATGACAACAAGGATCTCAAGCACACGTGGCCTTCTTTTGGAGCAGTGAAGATTTCAGACTGATGTTGGACTGTCCAGCTGGATGGATAATGGCCAAGCTCTTTTGCAAAAAGACCAGCAATAGCCTGGAAAATACAGGTTGTAGCTCTGTGATTCAAAGTGTTGTATAGTGTGTGTGCAGAAAATGACTGGACTAAGTTCGTTTAGGGAATTTAGTTTTTGCCATTTGTTATAATTATTTCTGCTAGATAAAATCTATTCTGTTATGTAACTGTATGTGCTGATTTGCTGTACTGAGTTTTGAAAAATACACAATTCCTAAGTGAACTTCTGAGATGGCACTAAAGATGTTTTTCAGCAGTGCAGAACTTAAATACACTTGGAGAGTTTTGGATAGTTAAGCTCTGAAGATCTAGTTGGCATCTCTAAAGCTTGTTTTCAGAGGACATAGAGATAAATTTAATCTTTTTCTAAATCCCATCCTTCTCTCATGAGTGTGCCCATGCACGCATGTTTGTAGGGACACACGTACTCAAAGAGATACACGTAGTGACAGTTGGTAAGAGGAGCTGCACGTGCTGCAGAGGCTTTCCAGTGACACCAAGGGTCAAAGCAATCCTTTGGGAATAGCAAGTAGAGCTGGTTTGCTGATGGAAAGCTGCCACATCTCCATGTCTTCTAGCGTTTCCTTATATAAGTGGTCAGCTCAGAACCAAAAATAGGCAGGGTTGACATAAAGTAGGCTCTGTTAAAGGCATCATGAATTTAAGTCTTCCTGCATGGAATCATCTTATTAATTTGCATTGGACTTTGTATGCAATTTAAGTTGTATTCAGATTTCTTACATCCAAAGCCAGCAAAGGCAGCACAGTAAACACCTTGGACCTCCACAATGATGAATTTCTTCTCTTCCCTCCTTAAATTTCCCTGTTCTGTTTTGCTTTCCTAGTAAGAATTACAACTAAAGCTCTAGGTTTTTGTGTTTGGGCCATAAATATTACTTTTCTGCTTGGACTACTGAATGGATTACATTTATGTAAATCAAAGTTATGTAACTTGATTTGGAAAGATTACTTTTTCCTTTTCCAAATATTTCGTCAGCCACTCTGCAAGTAATCATTGCTGCATAACACATGAAAATGCTAAAAAATATGACTCATCCTTTGTGTGCCTCTTCCCAGGGTAATGTCATAAATTTTAAACAGTCCTGTTTAAATAATTTAGGACAGGAATATGTTGTGTTTCATGCTTGTGACAGTGAGCATAAATTTTATTGATTACTTGTATTTTAAGGACTCTACTATAATCCAGGGAAATCAAAGATGGCCATCAACAAACACAAACACAGGACATTAGAAGTTTTTTTACTTCCAGTATGTGCTAAAACAGATGTTAATATGAAGGATATGTAATCTTAATAAATCCCTTTCTGCCTGCTTGCTCTTTGTTACAGATCTAAGTGTTTGCATTTTAGAAAGAGAGATTTTGTACAGTACAGAAATAGTTTTATTTTTCCAAAAAAAATGACAGAAGTAATAAGAAATGCTTAAGAGAATGCCAAACCACGTATTTTCAAAATACCGCATATGGGTTTAGCTGAGTACCTTCCATTTACATTTAAACACAAAAGGATGAAAAGACTTAGATCTCTGCAAACTGCTTCCAAAAATGACTGCTTTTTGAGAAGTCTACAATTAGCCTGTGATTGTGTAATAGTCTATTAACTATTTTTTAATAATGTGGGGTTTTTGTAATTTAAACATTTGGAATATTTTCATATCACATTTACACTATAATTTATTGCAGTAACATCCAATATTTACAGAACCCAAGAATAATTTTTGCTTTTGGGTATCACTTCTGCATTTATTTTTTGAAGTAAAAACCCCTTTACTTGACGAATTAATCAAAACAACCTTCAGTGTGGATGGCAACATTAAGAAGTATAGTAAACAGTCAATTTGGATGGCATTTGACTGGTTCTAATGTTTTACTGAGCTGATCTGGCTCACTGCACCGAATGATGCCTGCAGCCTTTCAGAATTCTCAGTGATGCTGCTTTTTCCTTTGATAATAGGACTTGCACATCTATTTCTGTGGACCTGACAGAAGCTTTCAGCTTAGTTCATTAAATTTTTACAGTGAAAGCTGGAGTCAGTTGGATTTTTAGACAGCTGAGGGTTTAGGAAGAATAGTTCTGTGCCATGGAGCTGTAATTTTGAAAGTATGTGCTCTTCATCCTCCCTCCTCTACAGCTGATACCCTTAAGAGGTAAATGTTTCATTAAATGGTGATGAGAGGATTGTTCCTACATGTTTGAATTATATACGTCTGCCAGCTCTGGTATTGTATATAGAAGGTTCCTATTTGAAAATAAAGGTTACATACTCAAGTGTTCAAAAACTTGCAAATGTCACAACCTGAACCCAGTTTTCACATTCTGTTGGGTATAGTCGTTAAGTACATGATTAAGGATTGTATTTCTGCAGGCTTCTTTGCCTGTTCACAGAATGGACTGTGTCAACTCAGTGAGTCACTATTCAGTATTTTCTTTCCACCTCTTTGTTCAGTAATAGAGCTACGCCTTGTTCTCAGCACATTTTTCGAACTATTTTGAATTAATTAGCTATTTTTTTTTCCTCTGGTGCTCATTGTGATAGTATCTGAGTGCCTATGAGATGTAATTACGTTTCACAACATCCCTGTGAGACAAAAAGTTGGTGTAATCTCCACTTTCTTGGAGATAAAGCACAAGTTGAGGCAGAGAGAAGAACACCAAAAAGGCCTGCTTTTATGGAAGGTGCAGACTGAATCATGGAGGACTGCATTGTCTCAGTGCTTTAGGATACTGTGCAGTTAATCTTTCCCAACCACAACTTCCAGTTACACCCATGAGCGTTCACTATTAATACAAACGAGACTGAATCACAAGTCAGGCTCTCAGACAAATGTTTATTGCTGAAAGTTGGGGTTAAATGACTTACATCACAGAGAAACTCCAGAAGACATGCAAGTAAGTCCAGTTCTTAAAGGCATTATTCAGTTTATCTAACTATAAGATTGAACTATCTGTCCTTGCAGCCTTGTCCATCCACACCTTTTGCAATTTACAATAAGGCAGTGCAGGGATGGCAGAGGCAGCAGCAGCCTTTTTTCCTGCCACTTCTCCTGCCTTTCCAGCAGTTCAGTTCTCTGCTCTGAATGAGCAAGAGATCCCATGGCAGTGTAGTGCAGCATGTTTTCTCTAAAAACTTTATCATGAATATATATGCACAGTGGGGCAGATCAGGTCACTGGAACACCATATTTTTGACATCTTCAAACTTGGCTTGCCTTCACAACCTTAGAACTATTCATTTGATGGAAGATGGGTCATAGGCATGGTGGGCAGGTGAGTAACGTAGTTTTGTACCACAAGGTTGTTAATCTTTTGGGTTTGGAGCAAATTAACATTTCTAAACAGATTATTCCATATAATTTGATGTTTTCATCTATGTAAGACAGGGTTGAAGACCTTATCTTTCCCCTTTAAAGTAATAAAGCACATTACTGCCTTAAGATGTCACTGAATTCATTGCACACCATTAGTAGTCAAGGCATACAGTGTTTTGCCCAGTGAGTTTTGCACAAGTTTGCTGACAGCAAAGAAATTGAAAGACCAAAAATTTCTCGGGTTGAAGAGCAGAAGGTACTTGAGGGGGCTTCAGGGAAAGTGATACGATGACTCAAGCTTTAGCTCCTGCTTTGCCCATGTGGACTGACTTGTCCACTAGAAGATATTTGTCTGATTCTGGGTCTTCTGCTGGTCCTGAGCTCAGAATTGATTTGTGTTTGTCTTGCAGGGAATGATCTGTAAAATGATCCGGTTCAGGAGCTTAATTACCTCCATCTCTTATGTTGCACCTAAGTCTTCCATTGCAGCTTTCTTCACCTGTAGAGCAGCTACCAAACCTGAGTCTGTAAAATTTTATAGAACAGTGTAATAATTACAGTATTTTTAACCTCACTACCTTTAAGACCACTATGGAAGTCTTAAAAATTTAATTAGGGAAAAAGTTGAAGGATGGGGGAAATGGGCCGTGTTTACCAGGATGCTGTGTTTATATGAATGCTCTTCATGTCTTTGTGCAGTCAGGGCCCTTCTGTGCTCAACTGCTTGCCATTTTTTATGTGGCAATACCATGTTGTCTTTAGTTGGTTTCTTCTGTTGTCATTTTCCACTTCTATTTTCCCTGTTATTGCCTAATCAGCTCCTGTTCTCATTTTTTCCTCCCAAGTTGTCCTGTGATTTCCCTTAGCGTTTTCCAGCTGTACATTTTCATAGTGAATCTTGCATTTTGAGGGTCAGAGATGAGAGGCAGTAAGTTTGTTTGTTTGTTTTTGTTTGTTGTTGTTGTTTTGGTGTTTGGGTTTTTTTTTTGCACCACCTCCTACTCAGAAAATTCCAACTCTCTGGTCCTTGGCTCTTATACTGGACCCCAATCCCAATCTGCCTAAGTGGTTCTTGCCATCCTCCTAACATATCCTGTTGTCTTCTTACTCTTTTATTCCCTGTCTGGTTTCTAGCCTTTCCCTGCATGCTCTGCATCCAGCTCAGACTTCCTGTCTTTTACCCAGTTGCCAATTTTCTGCTGGTTCAACATCAACATCTTCCTGTCCAGCAAGGAAGGAACACACTTTCTTGTAAGGCTTCATCTCCAAAATTGCTTTTCCTTGTAGCTGGTCCTTGTCCCTTCTGCCATTCTTACCTGTTTGGTGCCAGGTGAGGGGAAGATGGTCTGAAGGAGAGGGCTGTGGAAAAATTCCCAGCTGGAATTGTGTAAGAAACTAAACTTTGGTCTGAGCAGTGAAAGCTGTGACTACAGAGAAACCTATTCTTGGCCTCAGTTAGAGCATGTCCAGTGTGTAATCCTCAAGAAATTAAGCTGTAGAGACTGTACAAAATGCATTTATTTCTAAGAGCTTATAGCATTTAGGAATTGTTAAAGTTTTACCTTAGCAAAAAAAAAAAAAAAAAGGTGTTATCTCGTCTGCAGATTTTTAGATTGTTTTCCAGAGTATTGAGTTAGTAGAGCTTCTACAAGGAGTAAGAGTTCATTGTAGCTAAGACTGGATTATTCTGTAATTTTTTTTCTTATAAACAGTGATTTTTCTTTCACTGCCAGTTTTTATGGACATTGTGCATGTGTGTGAATCTGTGTGCTTAAACTAGCTAGCATGGAAGATGTACTATGGACTCATGAATGTCTGGCAAAGTTATTAGCTTTGTAAAATAAAATCTGCTGAAGGAAATCCCCATAGTATTGTAAGGTCAGGAATCTAGAGGCTAGTTTGATTGGCATTTCAGATTATTAAGAGACTTTGGAACAGAAGTTTTAAAAAAATTATCATTTGCATTTTTGTTTAAAAATAATTTTGGATTTAGAACAATGGCGTGTTTTCCAAAGGAAATATTCCTGCTTGAAATATCAGTCTTTAGGTGAGTTTGTTATCTATGCTCATATATGCAAAATGACTTACAAATACATTTTGTCTTGGAAAGAGAGTCACAAAGCACTGGGCTGTAATCAAATGACTCTGAAATGTAATCCCAACTGTCATTGATTCCTGTAGGTTTAGGGCAAACCAGCTTGACACTTACTGTTTGCACTCCTCCTGAAGTCTCATGGAAGTGCCATGGGAAGAGTTATTACATATTTTTCCATTTCCATATCCACACTGATATACATTTACATGTTAGCATAGTATTAAGTTTATGATTAGACTGAAATAGCTTTGCAAGTGAAAGATAATGCTATCTGACTCATATTTCTTTAAATATTCCTGGGATATCTTAGGAGTGTGTGACATAGATCTTTCATAGACACCTAGACATTTAACTGCTATGTAAACATCTGTTCTCAAAATGTTTTGAGTTAATTTAATTAAGGAACTTTTTGATTACTTACTCTACTCAGAAGAAAGAGATGGTGCTGGCTTCAGGGAGCAGACTGATGGCACCTGAGCAGAGTCACTGCAAAGGCTACGGTAGAGCACTGGCATTGAGTCTGGGCTGTGATTCATTCAAAGCCCCAGTCTCCGTTTACTGCAGTTCAGATTTTTTTATTTGCTTCTCTCTATTTCTTAATTGTTCATTAGTGCTATAAAGTGCAACTTGAATCAAAGTTGTCCTCTCTAAGCTGTGATTTTTGCACTGTGACAGTACTTTTTATTGAGAAGATTCAGAGCAGTTGAGGGAAAACTCGCCTGTTGTTTCATACGTACTTCTGTCGTGGAAGTTCAGGTGTGGAGATGATGGGTAACACAGGACCCATGGTTTAAAAATCACCCCAACCTAACAGTAGCTACTACAAAAAAATGGGCAGCCTTCCAGTCTCCTTGGTCCAAACTGCACATAACCCTTCCCTATATTGGCTGTAGTTGGTGATGGGATTCCTTGAGCTGGCTTCACTGCAGCTGGTGGATGAGAAGCAGAGCAGGAGAGGGAAGGAAAGCTGAGCTTATGGGCTTTGGCAGCAGCCTGCAGGTGGATGGGGTTAAGCCATCCATTAAACCACACCCAGGCCAAGGTGCCAATGCCCGGGTCACTGGAGCGTGCCCCTTGCTCCTCACAGCAACGCGCGTGTACTTACCGTGCTGCAGCCCACAGTGCCCTGAAATGAACGCCTGAGTTACCTTGGGGAGTCCTTCATAATGCAGCTGCTTTCTTGCTGCATTGGGAGGAACCTAACGCGCTTAATCGATGCATTTTCTCTAAATCCTGCTCATCAGAAACTGGTTAAACTAGTTTGCCATTGGAATGCTCCCCGTCCCCTCTCCTGGATCCCGTCCCGATTTCTGTAAATCATCACCTTCCTGAGGCTGCTGAAACTTTTCCTCATATCAGCGAGGCTGTGGTTTATATCTTGAAACCTAAGCCCTTGTTTTCTCAACCACAGAGAGAAAGCTTTATTTGTGGAAGCTTTTGAAAGCCTTGTTAGCCATGTCTTTGAAGTTCCCAAGCCCTTCCTTGGGGAGGAGAGCCATGCCTCTTGCTACTGTTTCTTCATGGTTAAGCAAACCTCACTGCCAGGCTGGGCTTTTGGCTGCTTGGGAGAGAAGTGAGTGGGCATGATTTCCTGATGTTTCTCATACCACGGTGTATGCATGGTTGCTGTTACTTATTATTTTCACTCCGAACTGATTAACAGCAGAGCTCAGGAGGTGCAATTGCAGTTTGTCTTCCAGGGGCTCAGCAAATCCAGCTCTGTTTCAAATACTGTCTATGGTCTCTGAGCAGCAGATTTCTGTTGGTTTTCTGCAGGGTTTCTGTTCTGAATCCACTGCTCACTGTACCCCTATATCAAATACTGAACTTAGTTCCTGTGCATAACATACCATATCATTTCAATTCCTGAAAAGCTCCTGACACTGTATTTATTGAATTTGAATATTCTGCTATTCCACTGGAATGATCTTTAAAGTTAAATAGGTGTGAAGCTGAATACAAACAAAACTGATAAGATAAAAAGAAGGTTGAATGCAAGTACCTAATCAGCATCGTTGATGAACAGGTTTAGGTTTTCCACACAAGGAAATTATATGGAAAATAATTTTGAGAAGATGTAATTATTTTTACATAAAAATGTTTAATTAAAACACCTTACGCTTTTATCTGAAACTATAGTGTAGTTATTGGAAAAAAGATAATTTATGTAGCATAGAAATGAATTTATTGAATATTTCTGTAAACAGAAGTTATGGTATTTCAGAAGACAAATTGAGGGAAGAAATCTGAACATTGCAGAGGCTATAATTTTTCATTTTCCCTGTAGGAACATGGTGATATTGCATGGAATATTGGTGCCCAGTTTGCTTCTTACTGGGAACAGGCTGCTTTGAAAATGTTTTTCAGCAAAAGTCGTTATTACAAAAGGCTGTAAATTTCCAGCTTTGTTTCTAAATTATTTGTTTTCTAATTATTTTAAATGAAACAAGGATAAGACTTGTTATTGACTTGAAAGTTAAGCTACTGGTGATTCAGATAATACCATCCAGGATGCCCTGAGTAAAAGAGCAATGACCATAAAACAGATCTCAGGGGTCACCAAACTCATGTGGGAGGTCAGTGAAGGAGACAAAGAGGTGGTCATTTGTTTATGGATGGCCATCCTTCAAGAGAGAAGAAGAAAATTCTGCAGTGAAATCTCCAGTTCTTGCAGTAATAGTTTAAAATATTAATATAAGGAAAGTTGTTGTTGATTAAACTAAGAGAATCAGTTCGTAAAAAAAGAAGAAAACCAATCAATTTACAGTTAGAAGTTCTATATAGAATAAAATTAATCTTTTGCAAGGTACAGGTTTCCTCTCTTCCCCCTCTCTCTTTCACTTCTCTAAATCTTATCACTTGTGATTGCTGAAGATCCAGTAGAGCCTTTTAACTCTTTTACAGAGCTGCAAGGATTTTTGTTACTGCCTGGTTCATTTACCAAGACTCATCTATGAAGAATTCCCTGCATTTCAAAAAGGGTTGTTCTGTTCCATATTCTTATCCTTCTGTGAAATGCCAGTTCTCAGTAGCTGTTCTGTTAATTCCTTGGAGATGGGGACACATCTGCTGCATGAAACTACAGATGTTGGCTAATGCACTGAAGAAACATCTATGTGTGGAAAATCCTGTCTGCTTTAGGCACTGCATTAGCATAGAGTTCTATACAGACAATACAACTTTTGGAGTGCTTTGGAAAGAAAATTCAGCTTGATAAATACAGCATTTTTCATTTAGATAATACATTTTAGGTAAACACTAGTCTGAAAACTTGCACTCATTTTAGGCATGTAACTTATGAGTATTTTGCAGTTTTAAGAATACGAAGACTTGATGTAGACATGGTAAAGCTGCTCCTTTGTCGGACTATTACTGTGAGCAAGAATTTCCTCTTGCTGCCTCTCCTTTAAATACCAGCACACTTGCAAATTTTGGAAAGGTTAGTCTGTGGCATAAGCGCTTTTCTGTAACAGATTTGTAGTGTTGAATCCCAGATGGAATCAATGGAGCAAACCGATTTAAGCTTTTAACCAGCATGCAAGGGTATTTTAATGAAAATTAGTCTGATTCTCCTTTTGAAGCTGTGCATGTGCTGAAAAGGAATGCCACAGATATTCCTTTAGGTAATGCTGGTGACTTCTTTACCATTGCTTGTCTCAGATTGCTAACTCTTGAAAGCATGTGTTTGTTCTTAATCAATGTCACAATCAACTGCTGTCTGTTCTATTATCATTTACCTTATTAACCTAAATATTGCCTTTTAATATTTATATCCATGACACTTACAACTGGGTAACTGCTGAGAAGTCTAAATCGATCTAAGCCTAGTAACAGTGTTTGAGTTGGTGCATACTCAAGAGATGGTTTGTTTCAAGATTTGCACAATTACTTATTTTTGAAGGGTGCAAGGAAAGGAGTTGAAATTATATTTGGTATTATTACAGTTATGGTTATTCTGCCACTTAGTACAGATGACTTCAGCTCCAGATCTGGTTCCTGGACTCCTTTGTTCCCTTTTCTGAGTTCTGTGTTTCTGTCCTTGCTTTCAGAACATTGCCCAGCGCCATCTCATGACGACACTGTTTTCATTTTCTCTTGTGATCATTTCCCTTTTGCTTTTTTTCAGCCTTTCCTTTTATTCTTTTTCCATTCTTATTGTCTTGTATATATGTCAAATTAGGAGGCCACTTACTAATGCAACAAGTAATCTGATTTCCCTGGAAGTACACCCTTTCTGAAACAGTGTAATTTTTTTTGTTTTTTTTTTTTTTTTTCAGGATGAGCCCTTATGTGGTGTTCTGTCTCAATCCAAACTTACCATAAGGACAGGAAATAAGCCACTTTGTTTATATAAGACAAAATGTATAGATTGTCCTTGATTTTTTTGAAATGCAAAAGCCTGTACACTTTATCAGAAGAACCTGAGATATTATTTGTTATTTTATTTTCCTTTTAGATGCACTGTGTTTGCCAACACCAGGGACTGCAAAGGAAGAAGCAGCTCAGGAAGCACCTGACTGCCTTGTGAAATATTTCAATGTCGTGTGGTGTAAGGCATCAAAGAAAAAGCACAAGAAGTGGGAAGGCGATGCTATTCTTATTACAAAAGGAAAGTCAGTAATATTGAAAGATATGGAAGGCAAAGACATTGGCAGAGGTACTCTGGATTTGCATACTTGCTCAAGGGAACACCTGGCAGAAAATCATTGTGCTTTGAATTAACAGAGACCCAGCTTTTTAGATATTTTCATTCTTCATACTAATGTTGACCACAGGATGAAGAAACAGTAGAGATTTTGGGTTTGCTTTTGGTTTGTCTTTTTTCTCGGGGTGGGGGGAAGACTGCAAGAAAGTTTTATATTTATTGCATATAAGGCAGATGCATGGGGGAGGCTGGAGCAGGCTGAATAACATAATTCACAGAAACACCAAATGCTAGTCCAAAGAGAGGATCTAGAAATCAACGGCTGTACTAATTCAGCAGAAATGTCAAATGAGAGATGAGTGGTTGATTTTGGTTGCTCACAGAATGCAGAAGTGAATGAGTTAAAATTTGGGGAAAAGATACAGTTAGATTTCTTGTAAATATTTCAGTCAGCAGTAGGGCAATCGGGAATTTCAGAGGATGGATCTCTACTCTTCAGCCAGTCAAACAGCTAAAAATATTATCTTGGTTGGAAAGACAGGCAAACAGCAACATTTTCCAGCCCAGCCAAAGTCAACTGTGTAGCAATTTTTAGTCTTGTAGTTTTAGCAGCAGCTGCTGCTGTAAGACATAGTTTGGGTTGATATCAGAGTTAAAAATAAGACTTGCAAACCATAGGCTGCCGTCAACTTGAAGCAATAATTTTTTACTGAAAGCAAAGCAAGAATTAACTTTGCTAATGGAGCCAAAGATATTCTGTAAGGGATTAGGATTGGACAATGTTTCTGCGAGGCATAATTTGATTTATTTTAGGTCAGAGATGGCTGCTCTGCTCTTTTGTTACAATCGTGACATTGTGAGCCTTGTTAGGACCAGGCAGCTTTGATTTGCAAATCAGTCTGTGACTTAGAAGTTAATTTGAATTTATTTATAGCAAAGCAATATATGTACAGACTTGCTTGTTTTTGGAAAAGGCAGAGTGAAAGAGAGTAATGCCTGGAATGCATCAGCCACCACCCTGTTGTTCTTGTGTTTTTTTCAAGTCCTGTCTTCTTGAATTAGCAGCAAACACAATAGAAAAATGAACATTGTGATTTTCTCTGGTAAAAGTTTTTTTTACTGTGTTGGATAGTGTCAGAGAGCACAATACCAATGTCATTAGTGCTAACTTGCACATTCAGTGCTGCTTTCAAGTCGTACTGATTCTAAGAAAATAATAAATTGACCAATTTAAGCAGTGTGAGTTTTAACTTTCAGCAATTATTTAGCTCACTGAGTGGGAAGGAAAGGTCCAGTTGTGGTGCTTACCTCCAAAATTGTATATAAAACTGGGAAGATTATAGTGAAGTGTATGAGCCCTCGGGATTATTAGTTGTAAATGGGAAGAAGAAGGCAAGGGAAGAATTTTTCTTTTTTTTCCTTAGGCTTCCCAGGGCTGGATGAAGGATGGCACAAGGGAACCTAAAATCAGCACAGATTATAGCTCATTTTTGAGGCTGCAGAACATCTTTCTGTTCTCCCCTGCAATGTCCTAATTCCTTAATAATGCATTGCAAAGAATTGAGGACATGCTCTCTTGTAAATTGCTGTATGTTACAGAAACGGTTATTTCTGGCAGCTGCATAAACAGCTGAGCTTCGTAGTTTTGCTTTTTGCCATCCCAGTTTCCATCTACCCTTAAAGCCCATCCTGGCTTAGAATTAGACTCTTCTGACCAGAATCTGCACAGGGATACACCTGTGTTCAGTATGTTCAGCCTGAAGCTATGTAGAGGTAATAACAGAAAACAAAAATGCAGAGCAAAGGAGATCATAAATGCCCTCCCTAAGCATCCTATTGAGGAAAGCAATTGTATTCTTTGGTGTTCAGGCATCTTCAGCTCTTTCCTGAAAGTAAGTATTCCTTCAAGAGCCAAACAAGTTTTGCTGTGTGCTTTCCGAATACTTTCAGAGGAGAGGAAGAAAAGTATCTCCCTTTCCCATTTGGCCAGACTATTTTTCAGCACTTGCTTAGACTGTGAAACACCTCAGTAATTTTTTCCTCCTAAAGGAATTCACATGCACCTTCCAATCTTTCACATTCCTAGAAGCAGCAGACCTGAGCTTTGCAAACAGCTTCCAGGAGTCCTTGTATATGGTGTTTGTTGGATAAAATGTGCCTTGGGAGTCCTTGCTTCTTTCTTCACAGCTGAGTGATTTAACTGCTGGTCTACACAATCATACTTTTTTTTTTTTTTTTTTTTTGGTTTGGCCTGACTAAGGATCCAAGAATTCTGAAACAGAGATGTGGCTTTGATATCTCTGAGTTAAGAAAATAAATTTTATATGTCTTCTGTTTCTTATGTGAGAGCTTCAACCAGTAGAATGCTATTTAAAAGAAGGAACCCCCACTTTTTCCTACACTGTTGTCTTAAAAGGAAGTGGCAGCTGTAGCTGTATTTTGTAATGAGACCAGTAGTATTTGTAGCTGCACTGAGAATGCCCAACAGCTACTGAACTTACTCATAAATCTTGGCAATGATCAGAGCATATTCCAGAGCCTATGTAGAAGTGAAGATTTCAGATGCATCTGAATCTTTAAGTGTAAAAAACTAATTTAGAATAATTTTAAAAGTAGAATACACTGTTTACATCAAGAAGAGGGGTTAGGAGACTTCTGGGGCCTAAAAGAAAAGGAAAAGAACATAGGGTGGTTATTAAACTGCTGGAAACCTGCAAACTGCTGGATTTTACCATATGGGGCTAATTTTTAAGCGTTCTCTTGAACAGTTGTTTGACATTCAGTAGACTTGGTTGGTGATGAAGATGACTGAATCTTTGTTCATACACTCCACTATCTAATTCTGATTACTAGCACTCACATGTCACTCTGTTAAGGAGGGAAAGGCTTTGTCTAACAATTAAATGTTTCAGAATCAGTTACTTTTTCACAGTTTTTCCTTCCTGAATATGAGTACTGGTGTTAAGGAAGTAGTACTTGCTTTGTCCTAATTATTTCATTTTTATGTTCTTCTAGGTACTGGATATAAAGCTAAAGAGCTAGACAGTCTTGATGAAGGTCAAACACTGATGGTTGGTGGAAAAGAAATTGAAGTGATGGGTGTAATTTCAGCAGATGATTTCAGCAGTGGCAGGTGTTTTCAGGCTGGAATAGGGTGTCATGGCACAGATGCAACTGCATTATCTCAAACTAATACAAAACCATTCTGTAAACCATTCAAAAATGTCTGTCAACCCAGTACTAAAGAGAACATGCTCAAAGATTCTCAAAGCTGCAAACCTCGCCATGATCCAAATGCTTCAAGTAAGATTGAAATTTTTAAGTTTCTTAAAACATTCTCTGCCTCTCAAAAGATATTGTATGTGTAACCAAAATTTTCATGTTCCTTAATGTATTACTGAAGTATTCCTGACATACAGTACTGGTGTCTAACCGTGTTAGGATTTTGTCATACGTGTTTCTAACAAGTTAAATACTCTGCACTGCATAAAAGTTTTTCAGAGTGATTACAGATGGCTGTGGAAACACATTAGGGTAGTTTCTGAGAGTTTTGCCAAGGAAAAGGAGTTTATTGATCATAGAAACAATCTGACACATACTAGAAGTTTGAGATGAGTTCCAGCTTCCCACTGGGAAGTGAAATACAGCCATAACATGTCAGCACACTAGTTGCAGTGCAGGATCAGTAATAGACAAGTTGTGCCACTTTGAGAGAATTGCTTCTGTCAGTGCCTGATCCTTCACAGCCAGTGAGTGTAACTGCTGTACGCAAACTCAGCCAGGAATAAATGTTTAGTTTTATAGTGCTGAAGAGCCATGAGAGTTCACATATTCTATGGGAACAGGCTGGTTAAGCAGTTGTGTAAGAGGGACCCTATGAACGTTTGTTAGCTACAGGAAGTGGTGTTGATTAAGCAGAACTGTTCTTTTGTTTACAAACCATCTAGGAGCTATATTCTGCTGGTAGCTCTGTCTTTCAGATGGTAGATAAAAATGAGTCTGAAAAAATGTTGCTAAGCAGAGCAATGCTTATTTAAAAAAAATACAACTTTTTTCTACATTCTTACTGTAATACCTGCATCCAAGCTCTTACCTCATATCCTGATACTGTGGGACTTTTTGAAGCTGTTACCTGGCTGCTATGTAAATAAACAATGAAATCTTAATCAAGTGGTAATTAGTGATATCACTGGCCATTTTGAAGAGCATCCTTATTAACACCAGCTTCTGATCTTAATTTAACTTGATTACATTTTGTCTAAGAACGTTCCTTCCTGAGATTGCAAGATGATGCTGTATTAGCAGTCTAACTGAAAATCTGACCAAAAAAAGCCAATATATTCAGCGCATAAATTAACTTATTTGCTGTTTCTGCACTAGTTTGTTAAAAAGTTACATTTTGTTTTAGTTGTCTTCCCTGGCTTCTGGTGAATTTGAATACCTCGTATCAGATTTTGGGAGCCCTCAACACATCAATAGGTTTGATTCTCTCAGTCTTTAGGTTTGCTTACACAGGAGAATCATGTTGCTTAAAGCCTGATTGCATAACCTTTTGCAGAAGTTACTGAGATACTTTACAAGACCAGAACCTTTATATTGGAACAGTCAGACGTTTTCATGTTGAAGTCTATGATTATAATTGATTAAAATGCAGCTTCTACGGAATGGAAAGCCAGCAGAACGCAGCACAGTGACAAAGACATAAAGCTGTGTCTTCTACATACGGTTTCTAAGCTTCTAGTCCAGTGTCTATCCAAGCCTTGTTTCTTCCTCATTTTCATCCAAATTTTTGTCAGAAAAGTTATCTTATTGTCCCTACTGGCTCTTAAATATATACACATGCAATTTGATTTAATCCATCAGAACTCAACCCTTTGTCAGTAGAAAACAAAATCTCCCTGACTGATATAAGCCTTCAACCAATCTATTCCCATGAATAAATTATCAATATAGATCTACTGACATAAAAATACCAGAAGCCATTATTTGCTTTCTCATTCTGTCCTGTACAGTTTTTCAGTGAAGGTGTGTAGCAGCAGCAGAAGCAACCCAGTATGGACATTGTCTAGCAAAGTTATAATGTTTGTAAACAGATTATGGCAAGCAAAACTGTTATTCACATGTTGCTCAATACTTCATTTTCTCTTTGCCTCTGTATGTCTTCAAACCTGTCAACTTCTTTTATTCATGCACTGTGGCAGTCTTTGTCAGCTCACACTCAAGCCTTCCTTATTTTTCTTTAGCAAATCAATGGCTTTTATCTCTATTTCTTGGGCATAGAACTCTTTCTGGGCTACTGCAAGACTATCCCCTTGAAATGTTGTATTTACATTTTATGTAGGTCGTTGTTTATGGTTTTTTCTCAGACTTTCAATTCAGAAGTATTTTGGACTTCTTCTAATTTAACTCTTATGAATTCAAAGTCATAGGTAGGCTGTTTCACCTCATCAGAAAAAAACCCCTCATATTTCTCAGTTTATCACCTTTACATTTGAGAAAAATACAAACTATTTGGAAAACCTCTTTAAAATAATGTTTTGTATAGAAGACAGTCTAGGTACTTATAAATGCATTTTCAGTCTGTGAATGGTCAATATATTAAATACTATTTTTAACGATTATTGACTTTAATAGGTTTTACTAACAAACTAAAAGTAATGCTTTTGTGTAATACTTGATTATGCTTTGAACTTCAAGATTCTCTAGTTATGCCACGACCAAATGCAAGCCATCAGTGGATGTTCAATAAGGCTGGTTTACCTGTGGTGGATGTAGTTGTAGATCCTTACATTGCAAGTCATCTCCGCCCACATCAGAAAGAAGGAATTATATTTCTATATGAATGTGTAATGGGAATGAGGTAAGGTAATAATTATACTTTTGGCTTTTAATACTTACAATGTTTTCATGCCCATGTTTGAAATGCAACATCTCAGGAACTTTTGAACAATTGTTCAGTAAATTAATATTAGTAATTTTTTCCCAAAAGAGGCTGCACAATTTTTTTTCTCACCTAAATGCAGTATCACACTTGCCATGAGTTTGCCAGATGTCATGAGAGCTAGTGCAACCAAAGCCCTGTCATTTCTAATGACATACCAAATTTTGTGAACACAGATATAGTCAAAGCCATGATGAGGAATGCTGCTTTCTGGGATTGATATTTCATATAATTCAAAATTATTAATGTAATTTATAATTCAGGCATTTAGAATAAAAAAGATGTTATTTCAACCTGTTAAAAAAAATACAGCATTGTTTTCAAAAGTGTTTTCTCAAGTCATAGATTCCTTAAGGTATTCTAGTTCTAAAAGCAGGTTGAAACTTTAGTTTTAGAGGACTAATGAGTTACTGTAGAAAATGAGAATTTTCATTCTAAAATCTAATACAACTGAATAAAAACTACAGGAGACATAAGTAGGTTGTTTATACCTCAGAAGACAAGCACAGAAGCAAATCCCTGAAGCAGTTGTGAATAGTTATAGATGTGTCTTTTAAAATGTTACCAGTGCCTCATTACATCTTACAGAGTTAGTGGCAGATTTGGAGCTATTCTTGCTGATGAGATGGGCTTAGGGAAAACCCTGCAATGCATTGCACTTGTCTGGACTCTTCTGCGTCAAGGGCCCTATGGATGCAAACCTGTCCTAAGGCGAGCACTGGTAGTCACCCCTGGGAGTCTGGTGAAAAACTGGAAAAAAGAATTTCAGAAATGGTTGGGAGTGAAAGGATCAAAGTCTTTACAGTTGATCAGGTAAGATTTATTTTCAAAAGGGGATTAGGTCATTATTTGCTCAGATTATAGGAATTATGGGTTTTTTTCCTCTTTTTTTTTACTAGAGACCAAACATAGTAATTCTCTGTAAGTATTTGTTTGTAGTACTTTATTTCTTCTTCAGATAATTGTCCATATGGATATTTTGCTGTCAGTCACCAGGTCATAGCCCAAGGTCACATGTAGTGTAGTAGTCTGTCTTACCTTTCTCCTGGTTTCACCTTCTAAAAGGTGACATGCTTCTCCCTGTGCCTCTTCAGTTTAAGGAGTTTTCTGTTATGTATCAAAGTGCACACCTTCCCTGCTTTACATACCAAAGCATCTATCTTGTACTCTGTTTCTGTGGTAGTTGCTTTTGTTCTGTACTGAAAACTTCTGATTTGTTTTGGCTGCCTATTTTGGGGTACTTTAGAAGGTTATCCCTTTACTATCACTGTCAAGAGTTAGATCTCTGTTGGGATGATTTAAAGTCTCGTGAGGTACCAAGCCTAGAGTCTCAGTGTTAGCTAATGAGACTATCTCTCGTCTCTAGAAGAATGCAGACAAGTACAAATCTTATTAAGAAGCAGGATGATGCTGATCTCTGTCCCCTCCTATAGTGAAGCTGTTCCTGCTGGTATTAACATCCACAAGTTCCAGGGAGGTGGAGAGCTTGTAGTACTTCCATTGGTGCTTGTGACAAAGACGAAGATACTTACATTCCAAAATTATTTTTAAATCTAATGATTCCATACAGGTAGACTGATGAAACAACTACTACTTCATTCTAAAGGTTATCCAGTTCTTAAATCAACCAGATTTGCCTTTAGTTTCTTGCATTATCCTTATTGGAAGAATGAATATTTCAGATGAAACAGAAGTTTTCAACAGAAGTTTACTTCTTGGTAGACTGAAAAAAATTTTGTAACAATAATTATTTCTTTAAAATCGACTTATTATTGCCAAACTCTTGAAACTGCTGATCTTCCACTGAAGACAATGCTGTATAATAGGTGCATTTTGCATCATTTGCTTTTCTAAGTAACTTGTTTCAGGTTGTAGAAATGAAGCAAACTGACTTGTCAGGAGCTGTAATATAATATAGGTTAGGATGGGAGATATGATATTTCCTAAAAGAAATGGATACAAGTTATATCCGTAATATAATATGGCAACATTTAAACCTAAAAGGCTAGTTAGAGATAATTAAATGTTTTCTGGCAGTTTTTATGAATAATGTTGGGAGGAGAAAGCCTGAATTTGATGCCCAAAATGACAGTAGCTTTCATTTTCTTTAAATTTAAATAACTTTAAAACTCTTACTCATCTAATTGGACCTATTTGATTGGGGACACTCAGAAGCTTTAAGGACTGTGTTCCCAAATACCGCAGGATACACTGTCATGCGAAAGGAAGACACAACATGACTTGCCTGGGATATAATGAGGTATTTCAAAATAATTTACAGTCTATCTGCTCTGGAAAAACAGCAATTACCATACTGTTATTTTTCCAGTATAACTTAAAAGGACAAGCTTGTCTCAAGCATTTTTTTTTCTGTTCTTGTCTATAAGGAATGCATTCAAAGAACTTTTTAAAATGTTTCCTCACTTTCACACCGGAACACCACAAACTGATCCTAACCCTTCAGCCTTCAGTAACAGACTTTTTAAAACACTAGGATATTATCTGCTTTTAAAATGTGATTACAGTTTAATTATGTTGAAATGCAAATGCCATGTATAGAACATTGCTTCTAAAATGAAGACATCCCTACAAAGGTTGTTTTTAGGTCTTGTCTTTTTAGTTCCTGTTACAAGCATTTGTGATATGTTTGAGAGAATAATTCTTTTATCTGTCTGCAGAGTATCACTTCTTACTGGACTTGTTTGGATTTGGTTTTTAAGTCAAAATACCTGGAAAAATAATTAATTACAGGTCTACATTGCTTTATGATTCAGCATTTTTGAATTTATACTTTGCCAGTTACATTGGATTTGAAATAGCACAAAGAAAGGTCTGTTCAAAGAGGAAGTCTGGGACATTATGGACCTCTGATACTGATTGACAACTGCTCCATATGTGGCTCCAGGCAACTCACTTAAACCTGTCAAGTCACTTTGGGTAATTGTTAAAATGGAGGCTATAATATAGATGTATCTTGCAGCCAGTTAAGAGTATGAATTAATTACTTGAAATTAGCTTGTAAGTTTATTTTAATTTTTCATCCATCATCCACTGCTGTTGTTACATACAGTAGGAAATACATCATATTTGACTGCAGGAGGCTTGTATGCAACTCTCCTGATTTTTTTTTTTTTTTTTTTTAAGACTTCAAATTGTCCTGTGCACTTGTATATTTTTCCAGGGAGGGATATTTGTGGCTGTCCCCAGTGCCTCAGCACTTTTCCCATCTCAGCTCACAGCCTGAAAGTGTAGGAAAATAAAATGGTTTCTGAACCCTGGGCATCTTCTGATGCTTGACCATGCCAGGAGAAGTTCAGAGAGGCATTGCCTCTGTCTTCAGGGCTGCAGTGTGGAGCCTGTATACTGGGCTGGGACAATATTGGGTTTTCCCTACAGGCTCCTCTGTGTCTTTGTTCCTGTGTTGGGAAATTTTCTGCTCCTGTTTTGAAAATGGCAGTAAAAATACAACAAGAAAACAGGCCATTAACTACAGTCTGGAAACAACAGGAAAGTTCAAGTCCATTCCCAAACACCTGGAGAAGTGGGTGTATGTCCTTGTCACCTGGTCCTTACTATTCCTTGCTTCCTCTGATGTACTGGGCCTCATCATGAGCAGCATGTGGGGGACTGATTTGCTGCATGGTACTTTGTGAGATTAATGTGCTGGACTCATCCCATAGATTCATCTGAATCACCTGCTAGGAGGCTCTAAAGGTTGTGATAATTAAGTGGTGCTGCTTTTACAATGTATTACACCATCTGGCTCCAGACTTAGTTGTCTGTGTTTGGTAACTGATCTTGTTTGGAAATAAAAATACCTTCTAAGGCTCTAGACTGATTTGCTTTCACAATTAAAGAGATTCTTCAGCTTGTCAGCTGCACCCATAGTCTGCTTAGTTAGTGAATGCTGTTAGGGCATAGGAAGAAGCATTCAGGAAATTAGAACTGGGGGCCAAGTGGAAAGGTAAGGGACATGCCCGGTAGATTTTTCCAGTTTTATGCATAATTGCAAGACAGCTAAACAATCGTAGTACATTTACAAGTCTGCACAGAAATGTAGCTGTTTCTAGGAAACTTTTTTTGGAGGAAGCTCTCTGTCCCATTACAGTGAGCATTTAGTGTGTGCATTTCCTTCAATAGATGTGAAAATTCTTTAATAATCATAGTGTCTTTTGAAGGAGAAGGGCTTGAGAGGTATATAAGAGAGGAAATGGTTGCAGTCATTTTCTGACCAGTAATACCGGGATTAGAAATCTACCAGTAGCCAGACGTGTTTTCTGGGGCTGGTTATGGACTCTTATTTTCTGAGTCCAGGGTGACCTTACCTGTTGGCCAACCAATCAGTGTTAAGGGCTAGTAACAAAGTTAATTACAGAATAATCATGAAATACCCCGTTGAAAGGGATCTCATGGATCATGTGGTCCAACCTTTCTTGGCAAAAGCACCACCTAGACAAGATGGCCTAGCATACTGTCCAGCCAAATCTCCACCACTCACTCTCCTGGGGGGATTATTCCAATGGCTGGGGGTTCTCATTGTAAAACATTTTCCTCGTGTGCAATTGGAACTTCCTCAGAAGTTACCTTGTACCCGTTATCCCTTAGGGTTTTCCATGAGTCTTCTTGTAAAAAGGGAGTCTCCATCTTCACTTTAAATAGTGCAGCATGGTGAGGAGGTCTCTTCTAAGACTTATTTTCTCAAGGCTGAACAAACCCAGTTCTCTCAGCCTTTCCCCTGTCACAGGCTTCCCAGTCATTTGATCATCTTTGTGGCTCTTCTCTGGACCTTCTCCAGCCTGTTCACATCTTTTCTGCACAGCAGGGACTAAAACTGAGCACAGTATTCCCATGTGGGCTGATGAGAAAAGTGGGATAATGAGTTCTGGATCTCTGCTGGTGATGCCCTTGTGGATGCAGCCCAGCATCCTGTTGGCTTTCTTTGCCAGCACAGCACTGTTTGCTCATATTGATCTGATTGGCCACCTGGAGCTCCAGGTCCCCCAGCTGGGCAGATCCCAGCCCGTGCTGCACATCTGGGTTATGTTTTCCCAGGTGCAAGACCTCACACTTTCCTTGCTGGACTTCATCAGATTCTTGTTAGCCACTCTCCAGCCTATCCAAATCTTCCTGCAGGGTGGCTCTCTCTTCCAAAGTGTTCACTTTCCCACTCAGTTTGGTGTCATTGGGAAACTTCCTCGTGGTACACTGATCCCATCTTCCCAATCACTTTGTGAGGATATTAAACAGCGCTGGGCCCACCATCGATCCCTGGGGGACCCGCTCGTGCCCCGCTGCCCGTTTGGAAAGGAGCCATCACCAGCACCCTCTGGGTGCTGCCTCTCAGCCAGCTCCCCCCACCACACAGAGCACTCATCCACACCACAGCCCACCTGTTTCTCCAGAGGGAGGCTGTGGGGAACCATACTGACAGCCTTGGAGAAATCCAGGGGGCAATGTCCACCACCCACCCCACATCAACCAAGCAGCTTGCTTTGTCAAAGAGGGTGACCAGGTTTGTCAAGCTCAATTTGTCCTTGGTGTGCTTGGTGTCCTTGGTGTGCTTGTGTCGGCTCGTGTCCCAATCCCATGCTTCATCTGACATGTGATAACTTCCATGAAGATTTGTTCCATAACTTAAAAGTTCTTCGTTTAAACCCTACTTATAGATGGAGATGATATTATCCTTCCAGTCCTCTGAAAGGAGAGTCCCCTGTTCTCCTTTAACTTCTCGAAAAGTTTTGCAGAGAGGCATTGCAATGATGTCAGTCAGCTCTCTTAATACCCCTGGGCAGTGCCAGGGCCCATTAATCCATAGGGGTCAAGCTCCTGTAGTAGCTCATCCCCACTCTTCCTTCACTGACACTGGTGGGTCTGTATTTGCAGCAGCCTGGATTTTTGTTCCTAGGACTGGGGACCCACAGTGCTGGTGAAGGCAGAGGTGAAGATGCTGTGACTAATTCACCTCTCCTGTTTATTGGTGGGACAACATTTTCCTTCTGTTTCTGCTTTTTTTTACGTACCTGAAGAACTGTTTCTTGCAGTTTTTGGCATCTCTGGCTGAATTAATTTCTAGCTGGGCTTTTGCTTTTCTGCCTGCATCTTTGCAGGCCCTGGCAATGCCCTTGCAGGTCTCAACAGGTATTTATCCACATTTCCATCACTGGTACACTTTGCTTTGATTTTGACTCAGAAGCTTACAGTTAAGCCAAGGGGTCTCTTGCTCCATCTGTTTCCCTTATCTTTAAAGGGGATGAACTATTTTCATGCTTCCAGAAGAGCATCCTTGAAAAACTCCCAGCACTTGGGAGTTCCTTTGGCCTCCATGAAAGCTCCCTGCAGAATCCCTCCCACCCGAGCTCTGAGCAAGCTGAACTTTGCTCTTCTACAATCTGATACCTCAAACCAATTCAATAGGTTAAATAATATCAATATAATATTATATTCAATAATGTAAAATTCAGTTAAAAACTACAAAGGGAGTTCTGGTAGAATGTGGTAACTTCCTACTGGACATTACCAGGCTGAGATCCAAAGTGAGTGTACAAGGAGCTACCTGTGGCCCTTCATTATCTTGGCTTTAATTATTCATTTGAAGCTTACCCAAATGCCAGCAGTGGGAAGCTATTACAGAAACTCTGTGCTTTTCACCTTCATGGTAATGTGTCTCAGAGGATTTGAAGGCTTAAAAGAATAATAAATTTTCTTTTAATGAGGTGGTAAAATTCTAAATTGCTGTATCAGATCTCTTTTGCAAATTAGGAAAGAATCAATAATCTGAAGTCATGAAGGAGATAGTAAATATCTTGTGTCATGTGAGAAGAAATTTCTGTAGTTACTGTATTTTTAAGAAATGTGATCATTTTTAAGGATGTGATCTCCAATGAAGTAGTTGTATGATGTATTTTTCTTTATGCCTGCAGGACCACAAAGTAGAGGAATTCATCAGTTCTCCACTTTATTCAGTTATGATAATCAGTTACGAGATGCTCTTGCGATCTTTGGATCAAATTCAGGCTGTAGAATTTCAACTCCTTATCTGTGATGAGGGACATCGTCTGAAAAATAGCACTATTAAGACAACTACAGCCCTTACTAGTCTGTCTTGTGAGAGGAGAATTATCCTTACTGGTTAGTATCTACAGTTACTTTTAATATTTTTTTATGTTGATGGTGCTAGGTTGGGGTAAAAGAAAAAGGTATTCCTAATATAGCATGAAATCAGTTGGAATTTTATCAATGGGTATTAAATGAAGAAATCTCAGGTCTTGTAAAAACAGGTTATTTCCATTTTTTTTTTACATAAAAGCAAAACTTGTCAGTCTTCAGGGGCAAGCAAGAGACTTGGATCTTCTGTATGGGAATCAGGACTCTGCATATACTCAATGTTTTCCTGTGTAGTTATTTAATAAATTTGATTTAGAACTTGACTTTTTAAATTCCTTTGTCAGAATAATTATACCTGCAGTCTGTTTAGTTGGGAGTACAGTATCTTGTTATTCATGGTAAAGTTTTAGATCAATTCAGGACTCTGAGTAATTCACAGTGAAATAAAACATCTGTTTTCAAGATACATTCCCAGTATTAAACCCTCATTCAATGTACTTCCATCAGTTTAAAGAAAAAATAACCAATCGCAGAATGTTTATTTTTTTTCCTTCAAGGTACTCCAATCCAAAATGATTTGCAAGAATTTTATGCATTAATAGAGTTTGTGAATCCAGGAATACTTGGGTCTTTATCCACGTATAGAAAGATATATGAGGAACCAATTGTCAGATCTAGAGAACCTTCAGCAACAGAGGTATTTGGTTAAAAAATTCAGTTATTAAAATTCAGAAGAAAATTCCTAGTAAAGTGAAATTTGCATTCTATGGAGTAAAGTGAAGCTTGGGACTACTAATAGTAGCTGAAGCTTTTCACCTTCCTATTTGACATAAAGTCACTTGTTTTCCAAAGGGAGCAGAAGGAGAACACACATGTTAAAATCACCTCATTTCAGCTGCCTATTAATTATCAGGCAACAACTGTGCTTCCAACACCTGCGTTCCCAAAAGGCCATGTGCATTGCCATGTGATAATACTTTATTCATTCTTAGCTTCTCCACAGTACTGCAAGGTCTGCATGCTTTCACTGCATCTCAAGAAATTCTAGAATATAATTCAAGCCTTGGATGTCATCTGGGACATTATTTTCCTTTATTTAAGACTTTAGAAACCAGACTGCATAGAACTAATGCAGTGGTACTAATTGGAGAAGAATTGGTCATTACAGTCCCATGTTAGAAAGTGGTATCATACTTTTTAAAGGTTATTTAAGTACCTAATTAAAATCATACAGAACATTGTTCTAATGAAATGCAAGATTATAATTAATTTTGTTCTTTGTTCTTTTAGGAGGAAAAGGAATTAGGAGAAAAAAGAGCAGCAGAACTCACACGCCTCACTGGACTCTTTATTCTAAGAAGAACCCAGGAGGTTATAAACAAATTTCTGCCCCCCAAAAAGGAGAGTATAATCTTCTGCCGACCAACTGCACTGCAACTTGAATTGTATCGAAAACTGCTTAGTTCTCATGTTATTACATCCTGTCTACAAGGCAGGCTGGAAAATAGTCCACATCTAATATGTATAGGAGCTTTGAAAAAACTTTGCAATCATCCATGTCTTCTGTTTAAAGCTATAAAGGTATCTGTTTGCATGGGGATGTGTGCTTGCAGTTACTCATTTCAGCAGACACAGGTCACTAAAGCTGTGTCATCAAAGGTCATTTCCATACTCTCACATACAACTTGCTCTAGGAAGTCTGCTTTCAAAAGCACAAGTGTTAGGAAATCTGAATGTACTCAGGAAAGGTACCTCACCAGTTTCCTATTACCTTATGCTGTTTTCTCTTTCTTCATGTATTTTACATCTTAACCTTGTCTCTGAATATTTGTAAAAATACATATAAATGTGAATTTTACAAAGAACACTTTTAACTAGAGATTACTAGTCTAGATTACTAGCATGTACTTTGTCTGCTGGTTTCTCTGAAACCTCTCTGTCCACATGATAATTTTACTTTTTCAAGCTTAGTGACCCTGGGAGCTGCAGGCTCAAGATGTCAGTGGTTCTAGATGTCTCCACTACCACTTCTCCTGGGATTGTACATACAGAAATGTTCTTATTCCTATAGAAATAATAAGTTAGAATTTGGTAATAGTAACTTCTATGGCCACTGGCTGAAGTCCAAGTAAGGTGGGTGGAAATGTAAATCTTTCTTAAAAGACATACTTCAGGGCCTTGGTGGAATCTCCACAGTGCAGTATCCCTATAACTTTCAACACTGCCAAGTAAAGTTCATTGCCTTTACTTCATAGTATAAGCATTAAAAACTTCTCATATGCAAAACCACAAGCCTTTATTAAATACGGGGATGGAAAGGATTGTATGTACAAGTCATTTATTGCCATTGTGGTTTTAGCATTTGAGGGTTTTTCCCCCTTGTGAAACATTGATTTTCTAAGTACAGCAAAATATTACCTGTATTTCTGCTATTTTATTGGTTTTGCTTGCTAGCTTTTCTTTATCTCCAGTAGTATAACTGAATCTTAAAGACAGTATTTTCCTAAACAGAGTGAATGATTGGGAAGTTTCATAATAAAATAGCATGGGATTTAGAAAGAATAAATAATGTATTGATTTCCTCCTCACTCCCAAGGTTTAGATATATCTTTACTGTAGAAATGCATTTGTGTGGTTGTTTAAGTAGAGAAGTTGTACACAGTTTTCGGTTTTAAGTATTTCAACTTTCAACTTAGTTGCAAACAATGTCTTAGATTAGAGAGTGTAAACTAAAATAAACACACTACGTATTTTAAAACTTTGCTTTCAGTCCAGTGCTGGGAGGTTATCATGCTCATGCTCACATAATACAGCTTTTTATGCCTCCTTTTGTCTTTGTGATAAAAATATAGCAATCTAAAAAAAATCATTTTAGAGGGGATGTGAAATTTTAATCCTTTTATTTTCAATAGGAAAAAAGCTGTGATCCTATCCCTGAGGAGTATGATGAGTCCAGCCTCTATGAAGGTGTAATAGATGTCTTCCCACAAGATTATACTTCAGACACTTTCTCTGAAACTGATTCAGGAAAATTGCAGGTGCTGGTGAAGTTGTTAGCAGCAATCCATGAGCTCAACTCTTCTGAAAGGCAAGTGTGAAAGAAAGGTAGAAGGGAGGTAATGGGAGTGACCTTCTGGATATTGATTTGCTTTTCAAACGCATGGGAGTGTAACATTCAAAATAAAGGTATTGCAGCTGTTTGCAGGGTGCCAAATTAATTTAAGCATTGTAGTCTGGCTTTCTTGTTAAATTGTAAACTGGAATTTGCAGCTGACATAATTTTTAAAGATGCTCTTCATATTTTTTTCCAGATAGTGGTACTTGTATTTTTTACACCATAAAGCAAGTAAGGTGTTTTGCTACAGCCCTTGTGCTGCACCCTGTACTTGCAGAGGCTTTCCAATGCTTTGTGTCTTCATGAGAAGATGTGTTAATCTATTAAATTGCACTGACATATTTTCATCACTAGATTATAAGTTATTTCCTCTTTAATCACACTTAACTGCTCACTGTTGCTGCCTTTTCTAAAGTTCTGGGCAACCATTCTCAGCAGATGAACTTGCCCAGAAACTGCTTATTTCCCCTGGGGTAAATGCCACTGACATAAAAGAAAACTTCTGTTTATCATGTGGTAATAGGATGCACATGATTAATTTCTGTGCAATTGCTGATTTGTGGGAATCTCACATGACCTGGTGTCTCAGGATAATTTTTTATGGACTCATGCCTTAAACCCCAACTATTCCAAAAGTAACTTTTAACTTTTATTTTATTGTTTAAATAGGACACACTGTAATTCAGTAGTGGGAAGTAACAGCAGATCTCTTGACACTGATGTAATGGAATATGAAGATGCTTTCTTTTTACAAATCAGGAAGTTGAGCCTGTTGCTGGAGTTTATGTACTTATCATCCATTGAGACCAATGACAGCTGAATATCTAAATGTGCTGACCTTATTTTGTGTAGGTCAGCAAAACCAGGGGTGTCAGTAAAACCCATATTTCTCTGTAGCAGTATTTTAGGAGCTGCTGAGTTGATGCATTACTCTATGCCTTTAAGTTTTACTGCATTAATTCAGTGCAGCTCATGCTTATTTTTCTTTGGTTTCTCTGCTTTCATTGGTACTAAATAGTTTTTGCAATATACAGACTCAATTCCAGTCCTAATCTGAAATTTATATTCTATTTTTGAGTGCAGACAAAGCTGTGAATGTTGTGTTGATTGACAGAAAAATAAGTCTTGCAAAGTCTTCACAAACAAGTCATGGATATAGTTCAGTTGTAAAGTGTAATAATAAAAATATACTAAAACACTTGTGAAATGTTAATATTCTCATTTTCACCTGAAATTATTTGTCTAGTTCTTCAGAACTTGTTTTTAATCAAAATTATTTTCAAATAAATAATGAAATATATTACATTTAGTTTAGATTACAAAAGACCTCCAAACAAGGTCTGTCAGAAATGCCCTGTTCTTTTACTTATGGCTTAAATTCAAAAGATATTTGTCTACTTAGTAGAATCATCCTCAATATGTGGGAGGATAGGAATCCTAGATTTTCAGACCTTTGAAACCTGATTAGTCAGAATTTCAGAGAAAATAGGCCAACATAGCTTGGACCATTACTGTAAGGGATCAGGCTGATTTTGCTTCCTAAAAAACCCCAGTGTTTGTCTTTCACAAGTCTTCATCCCCGTTCTTTTCAGCCATAAAATGTAGGAAAGAATCTCTGCTTTCCTACTCGACTTCCATTATGATTTTTGTTAGAATTTTCTGAGGTTTTCTGTAGAAATTCATGGGAGCTTTTTCAGTAAGCAGAGTTATATATGTATGATTTATTAGCTCCTACAACATCCTCTGCAAATGCTGTCTTAACAACAGTTATTTTGTATAAACAAAGATTTTTTAAAAAATCTATCTTTGTGATTGGTTCTGAATGCCTGCAATCTGTGCATTATGCCAAATTCTGTTGCAAAAGGAGACATTAATTGTTTAACATTTGAATGTATGACACTAGGTATAAGGCATCTAGATCTGGTATGTGCTTCTAATTAATTGGAAATGTTTTATTTCATAGAACGTAAAAGTAACCCCTGGCTGATGTGTAATTTTTTCACTCTTAATTTTACTTTCTTAGATGTCTTCAGCAATTTGTTACTGGACTTTAATTTTACCAAGGTCTTTGTTTTACTCTTTGACAGAGTTGTGTTGGTGTCCAATTACACTCAGACATTAAATGTACTACAAGACGTATGCAAACATTATGGATACTCCTATACTAGACTTGATGGACACACTCCTGTCTCCCAGAGACAACATATTGTTGATACTTTCAATAGTAAGTTCAGCCCAGCTTTTATCTTTTTGCTGAGTTCAAAGGCTGGTGGAGTGGGACTGAACCTGGTTGGAGCATCTCATTTGATCCTGTATGATATCGACTGGAATCCAGCTACAGATATTCAGGTCTGGTAACAACTGTGTACATGTGGGTTGGGATGGGCATCAAATGAATTCTTGACTGATTTTGAATTGCCTGGATTTACATGTCTTACTGCTACCAATTACCACATTGTATCTGGACAAGTGCAACAATGAGGGAAAACTCTTTCTGAGAAGAAAAGAAGAAATATCTCTCTGTCATATTGTATATATTTGGATCAGTAGAAACCCTCCTGCAGTAAAAAATTAAAAGATTAAATTCTATTTTCTTTGGAGGAGTGAGTCATGTATCTTCTTTGTCTCTTGATGTCTTTTTATCTGGAGAGTTGCTGTGTTTCTAAAAAGAAAAGGAAAATGGGATTAGATTGCATAGCAAATGTTGCTGTTGATTTGCAATCCCTGAGAAAAAGGGAGAGACTCTGATCAGAGTTGCAAGAATGAGAAAATCACATGGCAGTGATGCCAAAAGAAAGAAAAGAAAGCCAATGCTGTACTATTCTTATAAAGCCACTGTTGGCCTCAAGGGATTATTTAGTTGGCATAAGAGTCCTCAGTTAAAATAGTCCTTAAAAATAACAATCAAAAAAATCTTTTTATGAACTCAGTAAGAAACTGAGTATTACAGAGTAATGCTGTGTCCTTAATACCTGAAATAAGTCCTGATTCTTGGCCTTGCTCCTCTTCCCTGGGTGAATTAGTACCCTCATGTGGTCACTTGTCTTGTTGCTTGAAAAAGTCTGCTTAGTCAGACAGAATTGCTACAGGTTGCCAGAGACTGCAAACCCTGTTGTGTGTGTTTGTACTGAGGATGTAGGTGTAACCCATGCATTTTGGAAAAAAAAAAAAGATCCTATAGCAGTGCTCAGTTTTGTATTTTGTTTGTTTAAGAAATAAAGGAGGTGCAAACAATAATTTTTAGAATTTCAATATAAATGTAAAAGTCACTTTTAAAGATGTATTGTGGCAAAAAACCAAAATTGGAGATAGGGGAGAATGATCAGTATTCCTGAAATATTAAATAGTTGTTAATGCTTGGAAGACAAATATGAAGAGGAGATTTCTTTCAGGAAATAATTGAAAAACCTACCTTCCTACTTTAGTGTGCAGAAAGGAGGAGAAGCATGAACGGCAGAAAGTAAATTATATTTTCAAAACTGTTTACAGTTAATACCAGAAAATTTACACAATCAATCACAGAGAGTTATTGGGAAATGCATTATCCAGACAACATCTCTTTAAGCAAATGAGCAGAGCTGGTCATTTGATGAGTGCAGGCTACAAGCTTTAGTAAATTATCCTTGTATAGCGAGCTGTTAATGCTTTTCATCTTCTTGCTTTCCTCAGGCAATGGCTAGAGTGTGGAGAGATGGTCAGAAACATACTGTCCATATCTACAGGCTGCTAACCACAGGTCAGAGGTGCTGCTCAACTTACTTAGAGTGAGACAGATATTGACATTTTGTCCATAAAAGAAAGAGAGGAAATGTTTTTGAAAACAATTTGTTCTTCAAAAATATGTATTATTTGTTCTTTAAAAATACATATATTTACCTTTTATTAAGATGGAGACATCACACTGATTCACTTGCCTTTGCTTTGGTTTTTCTTAAATAACTGAAAATAGTGATTTAGCATTTCCTATGTATATTGTTATCAAGAAATGGATTTGACTTCCTTGTAAATACTGGTCAAAAATTATCCCAATTTATCTGTTTTTCTTTTCAATACAGGCTCAATAGAAGAAAAGATTTATCAAAGACAGATCAGCAAACAAGACCTTTCTGGGGCCGTTGTAGACCTTTCCAAGACATCTGAACACACACATTTTTCTGTTGAGGAGCTTAAAAATCTCTTTACTCTGCATGAAGATTCCAGCTGTGTTACTCATGACTTGCTTGAGTGCGACTGCATGAGAAAAATTGACCATCAAAGTGAGTTTGTTTTTCATTATCTCTGGCCACTGCTGAGGAATCCGTTCTTAATATAATATATAGTCTATCTCTGGAGAAAACTTTGATGCTCAGTAAAAGAGGATTGAAATAATGAGGTTCATTATGGAATCTTGCACATACTGACTGATTTATCTAATCCATAGGAGTCTCTCATTAAAGGAGGAGGAGGAAGATTAATTCCTTGCAGTTCATTTATCATTCAAGTAGCAAATATTCACATCTATCCTTTCTGTAGGAACTTGTCTCCTGTTTTTTTGGCATTATCAAAGTTGTTTTCATACCTTGCTGTGTACAGGTATATAGGTTTAAGTTGGAAACAGGATTTAAAAAAAATGATCATAAGTTATATCTGCATCATATCCATTTTAGTTTTTATAGCTCATCTAGTTCCTTAAAGGAAAGAGTGTCTACTGCCTTGGTATGTTTCTCTTTTGGGGCATGAAATATCCATGTACACTATTTATAGGAGTGATAGTGTGGTAATACTGAAGCCTTCTAAAGGCACACAGAAACTTCAATAAAAAGGACTCAAGAAATGGGTACAAGAGCATGTGTTCTCAATAGAGAGGAGCAGAAAAAGAAGTAATGCAAACCAAATACTTTTTTGCTTGATGATTTACATGTTCCCAGGTAATAGGTTAGACTTGTACTTCTTTCTCATCTTATTCTACCCAAAATGGGGAGGACTTGGCTAGTGATAGCACAGGGCTTCTGTAGCCATGAGAATTTTATTATCTCCTTTATTTTTGCACCATATGCTGCTTAAATCATCTTTGTGTCTTTCTTTAATGATTGAAAAGTTAGACCTTCTGTTTCTGCATAAGTGATTTTTCTAAATTTACCATACTCCACATAGGTACTATTAGAGGATCTGTGTGGGAAAGACACCTTTTGTGTTAAATGTTAGCCACATTTTCCCAGTGGTATGCAGTGAGGCAGGTGTGGCTCCTGGATTGCAGAAATCCAGAGAAATTTTGTGTTGCTGCTGTGATGAACACTGGTGCTTGTGATTTTATTTAGCAGCTTGCAATTGTCTTAACATCTCGACATCTTATGCTTTGAACACACTTTGGTTTTGTCAATTCAGTCACAACATTGTTGGGGACTCTTGGGTTCTGTGACTTTTTCAGGGGTAGCTCCTGATCCCAGTGAACAAAACCTTTTGGCAGTAAATCAAGGAAAAGCCTGAAGGTCATCATTAGACTTAAGTGGTGGTAATGATAGAGTAAGGGGAAGGTTTGACTTCCTAAAGAGCAAAGCACAAGCTGGCTCACTGTCTCCCTAGTCAAAATGTTCTGAGTCATGGGCTTCTGTTTGATCACCCCAGAATGCAGCTACAACTAGCTGATCTCTTTGGCCTTTCCTAAGAAGAGAAAACTGTCAAATTACTGCATCAAGGAACCAGATTCCAGGTTACTGGGAATAGATTCTGCTGCCAAGAACTTTCAGTGATTTGTCTCCTTCATTTCTAGCAAGTATGGTTCAGAAGATAAACTAAAGAGGAGCCAAACAATATAATACAGTTCTCATAACTATCATCTCCTGTTGTCCATTTACACTAGGGTCATCATTAGATAACAGGGGTCTTGAAAGGAGGAAATTTCCTGTGCATGGATCATGCAGATGGGTTGCTTGCTATTCTGCTGGCCTTCACATCAGCTACAAAGCTGTTGTTTCGCCTGATCATAGTGTAGTTTAGGAGTTAGGAAGGCAGAATCAGATGTAAATGCATCTATTCTAAATTTTCTTCTGGCCAGTAAAAAAATATATTTCAAATCTACTTCAAACATCATATGTCAGTCAAAAGGAAAGTTTTGTGTTTATGAGTCTTTATGGGCGCTCAGAAACTTAAAAAGACCAGGAATAGTCTGAGTCATGCTGCTGATATCACTGGTCTTTCCTAACGAGCACATAATACTGCTATGAAAATATTTGATGACAAGTTTTAAACTAGTAACAGTAATGATGCAATTTTCTTTTCCATACAAAATTATTTTTTCATTTATCCCAGGCATCAGATGAATCATAAAGCCATCAATGTGTGACGTGCATTGCAGTCACCTGATACTGTTTGGGGCTTTAGGATCCTGTCTTAAAAGTGAATTAATCTCACAGCAATAGTCTTTCCCTTACTGTGATTTACAGTATTGTGTATATTGAACAACTTGGCATAATCTGGATGTACAGACTGTGCAGATCTAGTGTGCTGAGTCAATGAAACAGCTACTCAAATTATTCTTAGCTGGCTGGAGTAATTCCTCTGGGAAGAAATTGAAGCTGGCATGAATTTTGCTGCAACATACATCTAGATTCAGATTTACTTAAAGAATGAGAACAGGCCAAATGTCACAGAATTAGGAAGACAGAGGAAAGGAAATTGGCAGATAAGATATTTCCTGTCCCATCCATGTGTAAAAGGATTTGTCTTTATGCTAGCATATGGTAATTTTGATAACCTCAATCACTGAGCAAGAAACAGCCTTCCCTTTCTTACTATGAATATATGTTTGGATTTTGTTGGTACAGAATGATTATAGAGGCTGTTCTATTTTCCCTTGTTTATCACCAACTGTCTTATTGATTCAGACTGAAATTTTCTGTCTTAGTTTTCTCTGATTAGTCTACTACATCATTTTTTCCAGATACTTCCTCAGAAAAGCCTCCCGTATCTAGAAGCTGCCAGCTTGAACAAAACCATGGGAAGCCTAATTCAAAGAAACCACTTTCCATGTCACAGTTGATGCAATGGAAGCATTTCTCTGGGCAACATCAGACTCTTGCTGATCCTTTCCTTGAAAGGATAAAAGAGAATGTTTCTTTCATTTTCCAGAATGTAACCAATCCTACTTCCCCACCCAATAAAACTTGAGTGTCTTTTTCTGAATCCTCCCTGTCTCAGGCCTTGTAAACAACTGATGTTTTTACATGTTTTTACATCACATGATGATGTTACCTATTGCTCTTTTTGCCCAGTTCTGTTTTGTGTTTCTTGTGATGTTTCGGGGTAAATGTGATTCCTGGTGTTTATACAAAGTTACAGTTATTACTAAGTTAATCATACTTGCTGTAATTATAATACAGATCTTTAAAACTAACCTTGCTTTCCAGAATTCTGTTCCTTTGATATATTAATTAATAAGATTGTTTTTATGCACATTCCCATGGTAAGTTTACTTTGGTTTATAATTTTCATTTGATCATAATGATTTATTGCCTGTAAAGCTGGCAACTGTTCAGCCAAGTTTTATAAATTAGGCAATGCTATATACATGTATATGCTGTTAACAAGACTCTGGTTGGAGTTTTGTTATAACAATGTTATGTGTCTGTATAAATGTAGCTTTATTACAAGGTAGATGATTTTTTTTCCATTGAATTTACAATTTAATGAAATTCAGAGCAATAGTCACTAATGTCCAAAAAGCTGGGGCATGGCTTGATACTGCCTCAAAGTATTCTAAAATTCTCCTATTGCTTTTACTTGGGAAAATAAACTTTATTTCTCAGACATACATAGTACAGGATTATCTTCATTTTGTTAACTCCTTTTAAGGATGTGTGTTGCCAGACTGAAGTACTGAGCATTTTTATGGTATATTTTTAATGACTGTATTTCCCTTCTTTGAAGACACAAGCATTGACAATCAGTTTGTAGCTTTTAAGTGAAGTACTTAGAAATGCCCACAAGAGCAGAAGAATGGATAATTTTCAGAGATACTGCAAACTTAGAGAATTTGAAAGATCTTGAGCAAGAAGAGGACTCCACTGTCATAATCCTGCATTGTGTCACATGATGATATTTGGTATATGTAGCAACAGACCCTAATTGCCCAACCAAATTTCAGAAACATTTAAAATTACTCTCTGTGTTATTGTTAGTATTGCCTCTTTCCCCAGACTGGCATTGAATTCACAGCCCATCCTAACCCATCATCAGACATTCTCCTTGCATTTTGATGCACTTTTGGAACTTGAAAGCCATGTGCACTGACCTCTATTTGCCATCCATATTTATTTCAGGTTTTTTGAGTTTCCTTTGACTCTAATGCTGGATGACACCAGTAAGTAATGAAGACCGAAGTGAGAGAATGATTGAGAAAGTCATCAATTCTGAACATTTTTTGGCATGCATATTGTGTTCTTGGTAATAATTAGAATTTTGCTAATAATAACATTAATAAATAATTAACCTTTAGGCTGGCTGCTAAAGAGCTCATTCTTCACCCTGTGAGTGGTGGTGTGGTGGCCACGCTTATCCAACTGCTGTGGGGCCCATTTGCTGTCAGGCAAAGCTCACACAGCTTACTTTGCTCAGCAAGGGCAAGGTTTGCTGTGAGATTTTCTCACATAGTCTCTGAGGGTCCAGCTCTGTTCAGAGTGCTGGCTCAATAATAATTAGCAGGACGGCATGATCAGTGTGCCTTGTAACTCAAAAAGATTTAATAAAATAATGCAAAATAATACAAAAACAGCAAACAGAGATCAAAGCCAAGCACGCTGTAAGCACAGATCCTACACCTGCTACAACACCCCGAAAATGCCACAAGACCCTTTGTTCTGTCACCTTTTCTACCTAAAGATCGAGGATGAGTCTATTGGCAAACTGCCAATAGGAAGGGGTGCAGGTTCTGACAAACAGTGACAAGGGCCAGCAGGTGCTCCTCTCCTGGCACTGAGCCAGTTACAAAGAGAAAAACACAGAACTTTCTGGCTAAACTTCCTAAAATGTCCAAAGGTAAACTGAAACCCTTTCCTTATACAGAACTACCCACTCAGGAGTGGGGGGTGCATTACTACAGTTTGCAGCTCTGTCACTCAAGGTGGAGATTCTAGGCACACTGTATAATGATGGTTATTGTAATTAATAATTATCTGAGAGTGATGATCCTTAGATCTGTGCTGCCCATAAATCTCTGTAAGTTCGCTCCTGTCCCTGTCTGCAGGAGCACGTGCTGGCCCTCTCTGCTGATGCTGTCACACTGGGTAATGCTGCTTCAAGGTCAAGGAGCCCAGAACAGCCCACACAACCACACTCAGTGCCAGTCACAGCTTCGGTTTGATTCCCTGTCTGTGCCCAGCCATGCCAAGCTGCCCCAGATCTCTGGCAGTGGCAGCTGCAAGGTGATGCTCAGGGGGACAGCTCCTCCAGCACCCACCCTGCCAGCCAAGTGTGTCTCCCCCTTCACCTGTCACAACTTCAAGGCACGATGGAAGTATGCATGTGCTTCTTGGTGGTGTGGGTAAGACAATACTGTCCAAGTAATAGGCTGCACATGGCATTACACGTGATGCAGACTGAAAATCTGATTCAGAAGTTTTATTTATTCTGAAAAATCATGTTTCTCACTGGAAGAATAGGTGTGGAAAATACAGGAAGCATGAATACAGACTCTATTTTACTGTGCCATCTGTGATTCTCTCACAGTAGTCTGCAACAGCCTTCATAGTGAGACCAGCCCATCCTGCTCATGTTTTATCATAGTATAATAATCAGTGTTTCCATACAGACTGCAGCAAGTGGACATTGTGAATTTCTTCACCCTTAGGAGAGAGATGTCTCCTAGGAAAAGTCCCTGTGGTGAATTTATCCTAATCTAACTGTTGACTGGTAAGGTATATTAAGGATTTCAAGTCTCCAGCTATGCCACGTTGCCCCTTCTCTTAACAAGTGTGAAACCCTAGAGAATGGGGAAGGTGGCTGGTGCTGAAAGAAAGACAAGCAGCAGTAGGACCTGATACTTGGTCTAGCAGATGGTCTCAGATGCAGCTTCTGGATTCCTTGCCAGTGATGCTAGCTCTAGAACCCCATGGAGTTTATGTTGCATGAGTGTCACAAATCATCTTAGTGGCTTAGATCAAAGACTTGCTTTCCAGAAAGGGGGAGGCAAGGGATTGGAGTTGAAGCAATGGCTGTTCTAGTGCAATGCTTGAAATACCAGGTGTTAATTAATGTGCTTGGTTGCCATTTCCAGTTTTTGAAGGATGTAAGCATTCATCCACCAAATGGTAGTTCTTATGGACACATGCCAAGGAGCAAGGCAAGTCTGCCTAACAACAGGTCTCAAATGCTGCCTCTTCATTGCAGATACTACAGGTGTAAGCACAGTGGCAAGCAGCATATTCTTTCAACAACTGCTGAGCAAAGATAGCCAATATTTGACATTTATTGGTGCTATGGGAACAGTATAGAGGTATGCCTGGGGCAGCAGGTGGTGAGTGCAGTGCTAGCTAAACATCCCAGTGCCTTTGTAGGTGTGAGATGTAGAGGATTATGAGGTCAGGGTGTGCTCCATCTGAGCTGAGACTGTCTTAGGGCACTCCCTGGAATAACACAGATTTGAGCTGGTTTTCACCAGTGGCCCAGAGAGGAGTGCTCACCCTGTCAGAAGAGAGATCAGGAACACATAACTCTTTAGGGAATGGTCTGCTAGTCTTTAGAATGGCTGCTGCAGGTCTCTGAATCACACTGGGCAGGGAGGCCTGTCAGCCAGTGCTCAGATACAGCAATCAATATTGTGTTTGTTCCTCGCCAGGTCTTAGATGGGAGGAGGGGATTTTGGAGAATTTCAATTACTTCTGGTACAGGGCATGCTGCCAGAGAGACAAGTGTACTGTGTGTTCCTGCCTGAGACCAACCCTGATTTTAAAAAGCAGAAGGAGTGGTGTTTTATTTATTTCTGTATACTGCAGCAAAGTTGTTTGTTTTTTGTTTTTTTTTTAATGGGTTTCATATGACTTTTTGTTGATTCAGCTTTTAACCATCTTGGCATGACTTTTCTTGTCACTGAGATGGTGACCCTTAATCATAAGTGAATCTTAAAGAATAGCAAGCTGAATTATAACTCTGTTCACTTGGGTGTCATACAAGTTTGTATGGCAACTGCCATAGATCTCTGGCACTCTGACAAGAGGTTGGCATCAAGTCCAGTTAAGGGTCTGCCTTTTTCAGCAGGTCATAAAGTTTTTTCACTTGTCATCTGATACAGAGTGGTGCCAAATGGTGACTAAATGATTCTGTAATGGAAAAAAAAACTCATGGGAAGTTCTTAAAATGCCAAATATGGAACAGGCTTTGACAACTGCTTGGGTTTACCACCAGGAATTTGGAAAGACATGCTGCAGCCCTTGCAGGCAAGTAACACACAGAAGGAAAGTAGCTCTTTCATGTGCTTTCCATTGAATGAAAAGTTGACGTAAATCATGGTTGTTTATGTGTGGCTTAAATAAATTATGTGTTTGTGGCTAGATGATCTGGGAAGGCCATAAAGAACAATGAGAGAAACCACTTTGGGCTTTATGGAGTAACTGCAGAATAAGCTGAATTGAAAATGGTTTTTAACAAGGCCTTATGTGCTTTTCCTTGCTACAAAAGCAAGACTGCTTCTGTAGGCATAGGTACGCACAGGACTTAAAATGTATGATGTAGTGTTCCACTCCTGTGAGGTGGTACGTGTTTGCACAAGCAGCACCAGTCAGGACCAGGTAAGTAATCCTGAACACTGCAAACAATTTGTGAGTTTTGTGCTAGAAATTTCCCTTCTCAGGTACTTTGGTTGCTGCTGCCTTTCTCCCAGCTTTTCATCAGCATGTGGAAATATAAGCAGATTTGAAGGAAATATGTCTGTCTAAGAGCCTCTGTGGCTGTTGCTGCTTCCAGCCTTTTCTTCTCTCTCAGCCTTGATGTCAGCCTGAGTTCTTCCTGTACTCCTTTGTTTGCTTAGTTTGATTTACACTCACTTGACAACATATGCTCTTCATTCTCCTCTAATTAATTTCCTTCCAAGTAGGCAAAATGTCAGCCACTGTGACAAAAGCCTGGGCCCCTGTGAGCTGGACTTTTGGGTGTTTTCTGTCAGTTAATCATAGATCTTTTCCTTCTGTTCACCTTGGCCCAGGTTTTAGTTTTCTAGAGTGGGAGTTATGACATGTGAGTTCCCTCTTGACTTTTGACCTTTCAAGGTTCCTTTTGAGGGATAGATTTACTCAACAATAGAAGTATCATCTGGAATTTCCTCCCTCCACCTGGAACATGTTGTGTTTGATGGGGTTTTCATCCTGTAGATGGTTTGGGCAGACAGGTCTCCACAGCCTCATTGAGTCAACAGAGACTTCTGTGCAGGAGTTGAGGCTTATCCAAAACCTTGCAGACCCAAGATGTACATTCAATTCCCACAGCAATGAGTTAAGATGAACCTTTGTGTGTTATTCATGCTAATGTCACATTTGATGTATGTACTACAAATGTAGAAGGGGTTAACAGTTCCTAATGCTAAATCTGGCCAGAACCTCCTGCTATACACTACTTTCCTCTTTCCTTTGCTACTATGAAACTTTTCCTTATTTTTCCTCATCAGTTTTGTGCTCTTAGGCTAATTTATGCTTGTGTTGCATCAAAACCTTCAGCAAAAATATCTGATCTGTTCCTGAGACTCGGTAGGAGAAAACACTTTGTTTTCTCCTTATTCCAGAACTGGAAACCCTTCTGCTGAAATGCCTTCTTGCCTTCATATTTTGGATAAGGACTTAAAATAGAGGT
Source organism: Phylloscopus whistleri (assembly GCA_017589585.1). Taxonomy (NCBI): domain Eukaryota; kingdom Metazoa; phylum Chordata; class Aves; order Passeriformes; family Phylloscopidae; genus Phylloscopus; species Phylloscopus whistleri. Next base: position 750,776 of record JADMLD010001391.1, read on the forward strand.
GGGAAAAAATAGGAGGAAAAGGCATGGCTTCTGCACTAGCATGTTTTTCACTGTTCCCCTTAGTTTCTGCACCAGTTTATAAATATTTGCAAAAAAAAACAGGCAATAGGAATATTCTTTCTTTTGAGCAGCTGAAATGTCCCTTGATTTCTTCTACACTAGGCTTTTATGGGACTCAGAACTGCAATGTTATGAGTTTGAGCAAGCTGCATTCCCTCAGAGCTTTTACCAGTGATCAGGCCCTGAATGCCCCACATCTCACAGATTAAATGCAGACTAACCAGAGTTGTTTCAAGAGATTCTTTCTGCAATTCTTGATTCCAGTTGTTCTTTGCTGGGCAGGGCACAGTGCCACAGTTGACAGCAAGAAACTGTCTCATCCGTGTCCTAAATCAGCCATCCCATCCACCTCCAGGAGGAAAAAAGAACCACTCACTGCAGTAACATCATAGACAAGGTGGTATGGGACAGGAAAACTAGCGAGATCAGGATTGTCATGGAGAGAGACAAGGAAGTGGAGGGGACTTAGGAATGCAAGGAGATGATAGGAGAGAGGACCAAGACTGGAGAAACAAAGGCTTAAATGGTGACCTGCTGACTGAGCAGGATGAGTGGGGATGAAAGAAAACAAACAATCAAGATTGAACCAGATAATGCTACTAAACAGAAAGGATTGAGTTTGGTGAAAGGAGTGAGAGTGCTTGATTCCTGGTCTCACATTCTGCTTTCAGTAAGTGCTTATTGTGGTTGGTTTGCCTTGATTGGAGACCAGGTGCCCACCAAAGCTGCTCTATCACTCCTTAGCTGGACAGGGGTGTGAGAATATGACAAAGGCTCCTGGATTGAGATAAGGACAGGGAGAAATCATTCACTGATTGCGTCATGGGCAAAACAGATTTGGGGAAGTCAATTGAATTTATTGCTAATCAAATTCCAAATAGGATAATAAGAAATAAATCTAAAAACAACTTCCTACACCCTCGCTTCTCCTGGCCTCAACTTCACACCCAGTTTTCTCTCCCTCCTCCCTCCAGCAGTGTGGGGAGACAGGGAATGGGGGTTGCAGTCAGTTCATCCCAGGTTGTCATGCCACTCCTTCCTCTTCAGAGACAGAACTGCTCACATTCAGCTCTTTTTTCAGCATGAGGTCTCTCCCACGGGAGACAGTCCTCCACAAACTGCTCCAATGTGAGTCCTTCCCATAGGCTGCAGTTCTTCACAAACTGCTTCAGAGTGGGTCCCTTCCAGGGGGTACAGTCCTTCAGGAACACACTGCTCCAGTGTTGGTCCCCTGTAGGGTCACAGGTCCTCTCAGAAAACCTGCTCCACATGGGCTGCTGTCACCATGGGGCCACAGGTCCTGCCAGGGGCCTGCTCCAGCGTGGGCTTTCCATGTGGTCACAGTCTCCTTCAGGTATCCACCTGCTCTGGCATAGGGTCCTCCAGAGACTGCAGATGGATCTCTGCTCTACTGTGGACCTCCATGCTCTGCACCATGGGTTCCAGGGGAACCTCAGCTTCAGCAACTGAACACTTCCTCCTCATCCTCTCTGCCGGAGTTTCTCTCACATGCTCTTACTCGTCTCCCCCAACTGCTGTTCCACAATTCCAGACTCTTCCTTTCTGCCCCCCTCCCCGCCCAAACACATTCCTCCAGAAGTGTCACCACCATTCCTGGGTGACTCAGCCTTGGCCAGCTGTGGGTCTGTCTTGGGGCCAGCTGGCATTGCCTCTATCAGACAGGGAGGAAGCTTTAAGCAGCTTCTCACAGAAGCCACACCTGGAACACCTCTGCTGCCAAAATCTTTCTACTCAAACCCAATACACCAGTGGAGTCACTGGCAAAGCAATTGTTTCCTCTCAGCTCATGTCTGTATGCTTTTAGAGTCATTGACTTCTTTTCTATTGATTTGGAAATTTGAAAGTATAATCCAGATGAAAAAGTTTGCAACCTTCATTGCAGCATGACCTCTTAAAGGACACAGGTACTGTTTTGCAAGCTGTGGATGTTCAGGATGAGTGCTGCCTTGTGAACATTTAATGGCCTTGTACATATGCATCAGAGTGAAGTCTTGTGTGAACACGTATTCTATTTCTTTGCTTCATCCAGCTAAGAGGATGGACAGCAATCTAGGAATAAATTGTGTTGCAGCTGATGTGAATGGAATTGGTTTCTACATATAGAATGGAATGGAATATTTTCTACATGTACAGAAATCTGGTATCATTTCCTAGAGGTCATTCCAAACTAGCCAATGTCTTGGTCACCACAATATAGGAAAGATATTGAAGTATTAGAGAAAATCCAAAGGTGGTGAAGAGCCGTGAAGAAAGGCTGAGTGAGGAGCAGCTGAGGCCACTTGGTCTGTTCAGCCTGGAGGAGACTGAGGGGGGACCTCATTGCAGTCTGCAACTCCCTCATGAGAGGAAGAAGAAAGGCAGGCACTGATCTCTCTGGTGACCAGTGACAGGACCTGAGGGAATGGCTGGAAGTTGTCTCAGGAGAGGTTTAGGTTGGATGTCAGGAAGAAGTTCTTTACCCAGAGGGTGGTTGGGCACTGGAACAGCTCCCCAGGGAAGTGGTCACAGCACCAAGTCTGACAGAGTTCAAAAAGTGTTTGGAAAACTCGCTCAGGCACGTGGTAGGACTCTTGGGGCTGGTCCTGTGCAGGGCCAGGAGTTTGACTCCCTGATCTTGATGATCACTTCCAACTCAGCTTATTCTGTGATTCTGTGACTTTTATTTGCTGTCTTTAGTATCTATGCTCCACCTCATAAGTGCAGTTAGGAACTCTTCATCAGACAGCAGTGATGTGAAAATAAATTAGTCACATTCTGTGCAACACTTGGCTGTATATGGGAGAAATGAGTAACCCAGCCTGAGGTTTAGAGAGAAGGGGGATCTGAACTCTTATCAGAGGTGCACAACAAAAGAGTAGGAGGAGACAGTTATTGACTGTAGAATGAACAAATCTGAAATCTGACTGGAAATAATAATAATAGTAACAATAACAACAACAACCACCCCAAACAGCAAAAGAGATTAACATTGAAAGAGGCCTCCCAGAAGTCTATGGAAGCTCCATCCTTAGCAGTTTTTAAAACCAGATTGAAACAAAACCCCAAGTAACCTGATCTAATATTGAAGTTGGTCCTTTTCTCAGTAGAAGGTTAGACTAGAGGACCTCGTAAGGCTCATTCCAATGTAAGTGATTTCCTGGACTGTATTAGGAATATGGAGAAAGTACAGATCTGCAAGGCATGTGCCTATTGTCAAGGGATCCTTGGGGTCTAAAACCTGTGATAGATGTGGAACAAAAGAATCTGCTCAGGAGCAGTGACATTTTAAAACCTGATATGATGAAAAAGTTCAGGAATCCTGCTTTGTGGAGGAAAACTCAGTATGACCAGGATGAAATCAGCAGCCTGAAAAGAGTTGTGAGGTCTTTCACTAACTGTGTCTTGGCACACAGCTTCCAGAAGCCAGAGTTAACCAGGGAGCCTGGGGCATGCAGAAGAAGTGGGAGATTGCCTAACCCCAGAGCCACTTGAAGCACCAGCTTTCATCAAGATGCTTTTAGCAATGTCTCTACTCTTTGTCTAGCCATTGACAAACTATGTTTTTGGCATAGCTGTACAATAAAGAAAAGCTTAACCCAAAAGCAATAGTAATCTCTGTATCTCCTCCCAAAGATATTGTAAGGTTTAATGGTCTGAGAAGCTGTTGAGGAATCTGCTGAAGTGTTGCAAAAAATCTCACCTTTGATTTGAAAGCTAAACACAGCCCAGAAATTACCTTGATGGTCTCAGAAACCAACAGACACTGTATTAGAAGGGAAGAATACGCTGGAGATGAAAATATTGCTGGACCTGACACTCCTTACAAACAAAACTTGTTTTGAAAATAATTTCTGCTTTCCCCTACTTTGGCATGCAAGAAATTTCTGGAAAGAAGCTCCCAAGAAAAATCTTATTCACCAGCATTCACCTGGAGCATATATGGCCAAGGGGACATGAAATATCCTCCAGGACACAGCTTATTTAGTTCTGCACTGAGATGTGTTAGAAGTTATCCTCAGACAATTTCTTTTCCTTTCCCTAGGAGAATTGCAGAGGTATCACAGTGCTGAAAAGACCACAGGTATAGCAGGAGAGCAAGAAGAGCAAAGATTCGGCCCACCTTCAAGTTGTTTTTTGATTAACTGGCTAGGCAGTAAAAGCCAAACCCCTGGTTGCAAAGGACTGACAGAAGCCAAGTTCTCTCCACCAAACTCACCCCTCCTCCTGCAGTGCAGCAGGCACATTGCTTGCCTTTGGAGTGATACCCTGCCTCACAGCACTGGAAGTTCTCTCCCCTGTTGCTCTCTCATCTCACCTTTGTCAGGGCCTATGGCCCTCAGCTGGTACAAGCTGATGTAGGTGGTGCCTGGTGGCATGAATGCCAGCAAAACCCTCATTAAAAAGCAATTAGGATTTCTTGCTTTTGTCCAGCTTTGGCCACAGCAGTGGTTCTAGCTGCAAATGCAAAACTATTGCTGGGAAAGAGAAATGTAAGGGCATTAGTGTCTAATTTCAGCTGGGGTTTTACCTGGGGTGTTGGTAGTGGGGAATCAAGGTGACTTGAGGCCACCTCCTTCCTTAGCCCTGGTTTCAGTTTCCCTCCTGTAGTTCCAGTCGTTGCATATATCACACTCCTGGGGCAGGCACAGCTTGTTTTGAACTATGTGTTCCTGCAGGCTGGATGCAGTTGCCTGGCTGGCTGCCCAGGTGTGCTGGGCTGCTTTTGGGAGAGCTGAGGCATCATGCAGCAGAGGGACTGTGTGCTGCTCCCTGCCTACAGGTCTGCACTGCAGCCCCATTCCTGCACCTGAAACTCAGTCGTAAGGGTACTCAAGCTCTGGAACAATCTGCCTGGGACAGGGATGGGGTGGCACTTGGGGACATGATTACTGCTGTACTTGGCAGTGCCAGATTAATAGTTCAAATGTGCGATCTTGGAGCTCTTTCCAACCTAAACAATTCTATGATTCTGTGACTGTGGCCCTGCTGGTCCTCCTGCTCTGCCCTCTTATGTCAGAGATGCCTCTGCTCCTGCTCTTCCACAGAACACCTTAGATTAGACCTGCTGGTGCATCCACAGGAAGCGATGCCAGCACGCCAGTCAGGTGTGGGAGTCCTAGCAGCAGCCGCTCTGCTGTGCTCGCTTTTCATTCCTTTCTTTTCAGAGAGCCTTCAGCAAAGGCAGGCAGCGAGGTTTCCCGAGAGGGCGACCTGAGGGTGGCAGCAGCTGCTCACGGTCCGTGGGTCCCAGGGCTGCCAGGAGCAGCCGGGAGCTCTGCGCTGCAGAGCCCGGCCGGGGAGCGCCGGGCTGTGGACACCTGGCCCGTGGCACTGGCAAAGGTGACGGGAGATCAGTCAGGCATCGGGAGCGCCTCTTACCAGGGAGGTGACTTTGCTACAAAGCCGCCTCTGTGTGAATCTGACCGCTCCTTCCAGGCAGCAGTAAAGCAGAGTCTCCCTGTTTCTGCATTGAAATCAGTGATATCTCCATCTGGTGACCGGCTCTGTCCTGAGTTATGACGGGATCACACCTCCCAGCGAGGTGTCCACCACACAGGTTGATAACTGGTGGGAATGACCAGAGTTTGTAAATCAAAGCTGCAGCCGACACCTGACCGTGGGCATCTGACAGCCCCAGGAAACAAGTGCAGCCGCTGTGGGTTACAGGAGCAAAGGAATTGGGGTACCTAAGTACTGCCCTAGTCCTGCTATAGGCACTGAAAAACTCAGTCCTGAAACCACTTTGCAGCTGCAGGCTGAGCTGTGGGACATCTGAAGGCACTAAACACCAACCTATAAATTCCCTGAGGATAATATCAGGTCGGTGTTTAGTTTTCAAAGACTTGGCACCATGATTAAAATGTCCTTGTGTTTTTTCTTTCTCCTCATGCTGTAGGCATTTGTGGACCCCAGCTGAGGTACTCAGCTCTCCCCAGGCATTCCAGAGTACGCCTGTGCACTCAGCTTGGGGCTGTGATTTCTGAACATGGGGAGAACACTGCAAAGCTTGATGCCATAATACTGAGTTTTAGAGCATCTATATCTCTGTACATTGGCCTGATGCTGGCATGCTTCTCCAAGGCTGGGTTACAAGCCAAGAGGAAAAAGTAAAAATGACTGCATAGAACTGCTCTATTCCTTTCATTTCCACGGCCAGCACAAGTCAGTAGGATCTTGTAAGTGATTTAAGCCTGAGCACTTCTATAAATTACAATGTCTTGTAATAGTTTGGAGGGGTTGTTCCATCATGACATAACCATCAAACCTTCCCTCAGTGGTTGTTAGGACCACGGAAGGTCCCAACTCTATCCATTACCAAATTTGGCCACTTTGCATCATTCTATCAGGATTCAGGATCTTGGAGTTTCATTTGGGAGGGTCAGAGTCCCGTGGGACATAATTAATTCTTACTGCATTACAGTTAGGCAATAAAATCTTGAGACCACACACAAAATTTCTTTCAGGCCACACTTCTCCTGAAATCCTTGGATGAGAACTGAGCAGAAGAGGATCAATGCTTCAAGTTTGGCCTTTTAGTGGTTTTTTTTGTTTGTTTGTTTGGGTTTTTTTGTGTTTTTTTTTTTTTTTTTTTTTTTTTTTTTTTTTTTTTGTTTTTTTTTTTTGTGTGTGTGCCCAGAGTCAGTTCAAGCAAGCCTGGCATTCTCCAGCTGTATTTTTCTGTTACCTGTGAGTCATTGCACCTTAGGAGTGCTTGGCTGCAAATAGAATAGATTTCAAGATAGGGGTAGCTGACCTGCTGTGGAAGGTATCTGAAACTACTGTGCCTTGCTTGTTTAGTCTCTTCAGATATGACCACTTTATTCCACCTCCAGGTGCTCACCATGTGGTCAGTACACATCCCACTAAGACACATCTTCCACAGCATCCAAACCAAAACTGACTGGGTTGATTCCAGTGTGATGACATCTGAAGTGCATTTGCAAGAACTGAGGAAGTACAACCTGAGAAAGGTCATGAGGAAAAGTCTGGTAAAATGTGGGGAAACATTCTCTTGCATCACTGATAACTGCCTGTCAAAGTGGGTGCTGTTTCCTTTCCATTTGGCCATTTGGCAGTATGCTGGGCAGATAACTTCTGCTGACCAGGAATCCCTTGCAGACGTTGTTCATTATTAGCCAAAGCTGTGTGCTGCTCTGCTTTCCCAAACCCCTGAGAACCTGCTGAGCTGCCTGGAGCTGAGACTGATGAGAGCTTGTGTTTGAATGAGTACAACTTTTAGACAGTCTCTGCCAATGGGGCTGATGCACAGACTAGTTTAATGAAAAGTTAAAAATTAATTACCCAATGTCCAGCCCCTGGCTGCTACCAGCAGCTGTCAACAGCAGGTCCTGTTTTGGTGTGGCTGAGGGTGGTTGTGCTGCCAGAGAGGCAGGAGCTGTGTCTGGACCCACTACAGGCTTCTGCTGAGCCCTGCAGAATGTCTGCAATAGGAACCTTTTCTCACTCCTTTGTTCTCTTACAAGGAAATAGGTCAGGAAGCAAAAATCAGGAGCTGGGAAGGAGGATGAGAAGTTTCAGTGAGAAAGTGTTCCTCTCAGACTGGAAATCATGCACTCTCAGTGCTGAGCTCCTCTGACACTCTCCAGTTCCCTCTCTGGCTGTGGGAGCACCCCTCCTGCCTGTGGCTATGGCCAGCAAGGAGCTGCACCCAGGTCAGGGTATGGGGGCCCACGCCAGCCCTGGGCATGGCAGAGGAAGGTAGGGAAGGAAGGGTAATGTCTTCCTTTCAATCAGACAATATCCAAAGTAATTTCTCCCTCATCCTCCAGCTTCCCACATGATTTGTTGCGCCAGAAAACATATGGACCTTTGTCCTTAGGGAGTGTGATTGAAAGAATTTAGTATGTGATTTGCAATGAGCAACAGTTGTGCTGGTGAGTTGTGCTGATGAGGAGCTCTGATCTTGCACTGCCTTGGAGCAAGGGCAGTGGTCCCTTGTCCCCCAGCCCAGTTCCTGAGGACTGTGCCAGTGCACCTGTGGCCATGGACTGGGGGGCTGCGTGGGGATGCTGCTGGTGCAGTGGCTGCTGCTTTCTGACACCCCACTGTGAAAACCCACCCCAGCATCTTCCCACTCCCACCTCGAGTTTTCCACCTAATGCTGCTGTGAGTGGTTGGACTTGGAAAAGAACAACTTTCCTCAATCTTTTTCCTTGCTATCCTCAATAAAGGGTCTCTCTGCCTTTTTTAGGAGGGGAGACATGCATTTGTGGTGCTGGAAATGTGTGTGAGAAGAGACCTGCAGAGAAGATGACATCATAGCTACTGATGAGATGTGCTGCTCAGAGAAGACAAGTCTGATGAGGAACTGTGCCAATCTCCTAAGTGGGTAGTGCAGTGCTGCCTGGAGGGAGGAGTGCCAGCATTTCTCAGATCACTTTGACATGCCTCCCATTACCAGAGAAGAGTTCAGTGACAATAAAATGCATTTTATTGTGTTTAAATGAAAAACTTAAAAAAACCCAGATTTCTAGAATTTAAAAATTATTTGCAAGTGTTAGAACAGAAACATCAATTTATAACCAGTGGTAACATGGGTGAGGACTCCTGATACATCCCTTTATGCACTCTGGGCTCACAGAATTAATCTGCAGCTGTTGAAATTGTCCCAGTCTATCAGGTGCAATTTCATGCTCCAGTATGTGATGCCAGGCAGGAGCTTTAATCTTGAATATTCTCTGTCTATATTCTTATTTCCTGGAGATCCATGGGTTATAAACATTCCTTGGGCTTTCTGGTAATGTAACATGTTGAAAATTAACTAATTACTATTTAAATTTCTTCTCCTCATGTTAATTAATTTCAGCAAAGAACATGTAAACTGACCTCCCATAGCTGGGGCAGCACTGCATGTGGATGTGCACTCCAATGTAAAGCAGTTACTGGAGGTAAATCAACAGCACTGGTGGCAGAGTCTCCTGGTTTGTCTCAAGTGTAAATGCTAGAGACAGATACTTCTCTCCTCAGACTTCAGGGTGGCTGAGATGCCTATCTCTGCTAACTTTGCTTAACTAATGTTTTCTAGTAAAAGTTATATTTTAAAATCACAAGGTTACAGACATTCTGAAGCAGCACCTTAAAAACCTGTCAATGCCAAGTCAGGCAGAGGGATTTAATGTAATATTGCAGGAAGTGCTGGGATGTGACATTGCCCATTGTAATATTGCAGGAAGTGGTGGGATGTGATGTTGCCCTCACTAGTGAGAAGCCTCAGTGTTGGAAGGTCCAGTGGTGTTGGAACATGGACCCCAAAGACTTCTCTCACACAAATGGCGTATGTCAGTGACAGAAATCCATGGATGTTGTGAATTGCCCTGCATCTTGGACAAGCATGTCTCCAGTTGTTTATCAGCTGTACAAACTCACTGACACAAATTCAGTGGTTTAGGTGCCTTCCAAAGAGGCCAATCATCTCTGGAAACACTTGTCATTTGCTGTAGTGGACACAAAACCTAAAGCCTGAGTGTGTGGCTTCATCAGCCTTTTGGAATAATGGAAGAGTTGCTGATTAACTACGTATTTTAGCATCAGACCTTCTCTTCCTGCCTGCTGTGACTGTCTGTTGGTCATGCTGTGTGTCCAGACACTGATAGCCTCTCAGAGAAAGCGTTGAGGTAGGTAAGGTTTCCTTTAAAGCCTGCTGAGCTCATGAGAGTGAGATAGTGCATTCCCATGTGGTTAAGTTATACACTTACAAGCTCCGGCTGGAAGTGTTAGCATAACAGCCTTGGGTTGCTAGGAGGTGCTGTGTGGGGATTAATTAATCAGGATGGTTGTGCCTTCTGCTTGCCATCATTGCTGATACAGAAGAGAGGTTTTCAAAGCCAAGAGCTGTGATGGACTCTTGTCAGGCTGACAGATTTGTGTACAGAAACACACATTAAGTGGCAAACGTTAGTCATTGCAGAATACTGCCCAGGGAAAAATCTAATCCATGGGGCCCTCAAGAGGCTCTGTCTGCTCCAGGCTGCTCCTCTGTCCACATTGTTACAGGCAGCAGCAGCACTGAAACAGCTGAGACTGCTGTGCCAGAAGACTTTCCTGTTGGACTAAATGGGTTAAAATTAGGCTGATAAAATGGGTAAAAAATGGCTGATATTTAGCTCATAGATTTTTGGTCTGGTTTTGAAGCAACATCCTAAACATTCCTAGTGCACAAGTAAGAGATTTGGCTTGCCCCTTGTAAGAGCAGGGGATGCTACCTCAGGTTGCATCTCCTTTACTGTAGCTGGTTGAGCTGCCCAGATGGTCACTTTCTGATGTAGTTCCACCCATATGGTTCAAAGCAATAGATGGGAAGGAGATGGATTAACAGTAACTCAGCAGACAAAACAGAAAATCCATGAAGAGAGTGATAAAACCTAATGGAGCTTGGAGCAGTCTCTTCAACTGGACAGTGATGAGTGCCCAAAGCTCCAAACTGTAGTATGCACAAGACAGTCTTGATCACATGCACACAGAGGACTGAATCCACACAGCTTTTGAATTATTTTAGACACTAAATTCATTGGACAAGCAAGCTTGCTGCTAGTTGTCTCCAAGCATCCATTCCCTGGGAGGTACTATGCAAACAGAAATATTTAGTTTCCCCTCAGCTGAAGTAAGGTATCTGCTCAGCTCTTTGAGAAGACTGTAAGAGGAAAGCAGGAACAGTGTTCAGATTCCAAATGAGGAACTGCAGATTCCTGCATGAGGAACTTAAGGACAACTGGCCCCAAGGGTCCCATATGCAATATGCCCCTAACCAGGGATGAGGGCTCTAATTCTCTAAGGCTTCTCAGAACTGATGCCTGGTTAGTGCTGTGTGAGACTGAGGTTCAGAGTCCCCCACCAGTATTGTCTGGTGACTGAAGAGCTAAATGAGTGCAATCACAGCAGCACGTTCAGCACTTGTTGGGAGTGTCAGAGAGGGAGAAGGCTGGATCCAAAAATGAGGATGTGAACTCTTCTGCTGCAGTGTAGGGGAAGCATGGGGGCCTAGTCTTAATAGAACAACCCACAAAATCACACCTAATGCCTCTGTGCACCCTGCTCTGTTATCTTTGTCTCTCTCTCAGCTGTGAAAGGAGGGACCTGCATGGAAGGTAAGGCAACATTTTGGTTAATAGTCAGTTCCTTTCATGATTCTTCTATAGGGGAGCTTCATATTCTGAAGGAATTCAGCTCTGCAGCTTCCTCTTCTCAGGAGCATGCTTGACCCCCTGGTTCATAGAAGAATTGCAGGTGACTGAGAGCAGCTGTATGCCAAACTCACACACTGGGCTGATAATCTTCACGGCAACAGTCTAATTAATATATAAAAGCAGGAATGTAGGTAGTGGGCAAAAGATTGGGTTTGGAAGGGAGGACTTGAGCTTCCTCTTTGGGGCCTGTGTCATTTCCTTGAGGGTACAGTGCAGCAGCAGCCCAGGGTGTACATGGCTCTGAGTCCCTTCCAGGGGAAGAGAGGAATACCTACAGCTTTCCCTTTCCTGCATGGGTGCTGAGTCCACAAGGCTGCTATGAAAACCCTGTTGGAATTCATTTCAGAAATTACTACCATTTGGGGTGGGGTTTTTGTTTGTTTGTTTGGTATTTTTTTCTTTGCTAAATGGATATTGCTGCATACTTTAGGTGTGTGCTAGGAGTCCCTAAGGGACGAGGCTTTCAAGACAGTGACTAGTCTGTGATTCTCAGCAGAAGAGTTATGATAATCTTGGCCACAGCAGTGGCACTCGAGGGCACACATAGTGCAGAATTTTAAGCACCTGAGAAGGCAAAATTGCTAAGGCAAAATCCTGTGTGCCTATAAGCCCTCAGGTGTACTGTAGTTCTAGTGGGGTTTGGTAGCTTGTTTTGCTAGTGTTGGTCACTCAAATTCCCACTTGTATTGCATTTAAGAACTCAAGCACACATTTTTCTCCCTTGCACCATTACTAGACATGAGGACAGATACAGTCATTGTCTTTTCTGTACTCACAGTAATGCACAGGTGACAAGTGCTAGATGTGACCCTAGTAACTGCCCTTCCTGTACACTGCACACTTCCTCAACAGCCTCAGTGCACAGGAGTCCGAAAGCTGAGAGGGGGTAAGGCCGAGCAGGTTTTGTTTTGTTCCCTCCAAGGGGTTTGAGCCTGGGCACTGCAGGATCATGTCCCAGCCACTGCTCTCACTGCTCTGCAGCACTGGAGTAGCAGAGTGTTGCTGCTGTGATAAGCTGTTTCTCAGCCTGCAGGACACTCTCTGCTGTTTATAATGACCAGGGTTACTGGAATGCTCCCAGCAGCAGTCACAGAAGTGTGGAGCAGGCACTGAGCTACGGTAAATTGGGCTGTGGAGTCACGTGTGCACCTCCAGGAAAAGAAGGTTGTGCTGATGCCAGAATAACACATTTCCCCACTGTGCTGGCACCTCTCTCTGGGCACTGTGGCTTCTAACAAAAGGTTTACATGAGAGAGTTGCTACTGTACAGCTTCTATTTCATACCTGTGGTTGCCTACACCCTCTGGGCTTGTTTCTGTATGCCCACCTGCGTTAACAGACATCAGCTGCCAAGCCAGGGCCATGGCAAAGCTGGGGCTTGTGGATCTCTGATCAGTGCTGCTGCTGAGGTCTATTAGCCACTGCTAATGGTGGCTTTTAATGCAGATGGTTGCAAACTGTTGTTTTTTTTTTTACTTTGTACCTCTTTGGTGAGTGATGGTAGCCCCAATTCTGCAAGTTATTTAGGTTCCTGCTGCTGAAATCTGTGGGGACATAATGTCTAAATTTAATTTTTCAGAAGGTGGGACTCTTCTGCTTGCTGCAATTCAAATACATAGAAGGATCCCTATAAATATTTCATGGCCTTAGGGACAAACTGTAATCTGGCTGCAAAACTAGGAACACATACATCTCCACAAGAAAAATAGCATTGCAGCAGCAATGGAGAAACTGTGCTCCAAACCTGTCAGTACTTAAGCTGACAGATGCAGAAAGACAAAATATGGTTAATGTTTTAGAAATAGGCTTTACACCAATATAGGTTTTCAGTTTCCAATATGTTTTTAAATGAAGCAGAAATTACATGCCTATCTACCCTCAGATTTTCCTTGTTAGCATTAATCAAGCACACTTGACTCACAGATGAATTTGATTAGGATCATGTATACTCTTAGGAACTAAAAATAATGAATCATGACTAGAGTGTACGTGCTGTTACAGCCAACATTGTTGCTTGGTGCCTGCTGCAGCAGTGAACTACTAGAAAGCTCCTAGAACTGGGTTCCAAACCATTGGCAACAGGAGGTGGTAAATGGCACACATGAAATAAAGCAAGACCACAGAAAATGGAAAGCTATAAAGTGCACAGCTATTTAAATGTCTATATAATTGGTTGGAATTCTTTATTTCCTCACATAGGAAAAGTTAGAATGGAAACTTGACTATGCGTACATGAATACACAAATATTTTTGCATATGTTCCAGCCTTTGGCCCACAGTTGTAGCTTTTAGATCTGTGAGCTCACATGTCTCATTTTATAGTGCCAACAGATTCTTCTTCTCATCTTTTAGCACTATGGAAAGAAGATGCCTTCCAAAAAACACCCCCCAAACCCAAAAAAACTATGCACAGTAGTATAGCTCTGTGTGTAAATCTCATTTTAGAGATTCACAGCTGCATGTGTAAGTTCATGCAAAGCCCATGTGCTCAAGCACTGGTTCAGAAGCAGCCAAGGGAGATGCAGCATTCCACTGCCTGTAAAAATGTTTGTTGATAACAAGACAAACACAGAAAAGTGTTTCTGTTGTGACAGTTTATTGATACTCCATGTAATTTAATCTGACCTTCTGTCATCCTCCTTTTTTTTTTTTCTTCTTTTACAGTTAGTTTTATTGTGCAGTAATTCTTTTTACACTCCTCTCACCAGTGAGGTCCATGAGGACTGTCTGTGTGATAAAAGAATAAAAGAAGATGTAACGTCTGTTATTTCTGTTATCATGACAACTGCCTGGGCCATTGACAGTTCTGTAATCTACTTAATCATTTACCTAAGTGCCAGAAAATGCCTGTAAGAGGAAAAGTAGACATATGAAAAGGGAATAATACATAAAGAAACATCTGCATTGAGATCATTTGTCATTTTTGGAAAGGCTTTGGAGAATGATGCATGCACTTAGTATAGTGTCATGGCTCTTTTATCTACTTGCAGGCCTTATCTGGCATGTACTGAGCTTTTATCATGTCTAAGAGATGCCTGCTGTGTGCTCTGGCTGCAGGGCCCTCCCTGACCCTGCCCAGTTCTTGCACTGGGTGAGGAGGGACTGCCCTCCATACTCTTCCATGCTTAGCAATTCTTAGTTTGCAGCAGGTGCCCTTTTCATTAGCTGTTTGCTTTTTTTCTTCTGCCATCTCCCGTTTGCCAAGCAAGCCCCTGGGGCTCCCTGTGCTGTCACTGCTTCCCAGTCTCCATCACGTTGCTGCAGACCTGGCTGCAGGGTGACTTCTCCCCAAGCCCCCTCTGTCACAAGGGTATCCTGTGCCTTCAGGTCCTCCAAAGCATGTTTTAACAACTTTTCAGGAGCAAGAAATGCCTATGCCAGTATATGCCATGACCAGAGAAGCTCACTGTGCTGCTAAGGAGCAGAGGATGCCTGGGCAGCAAGCATTGGTAAAAGAATTCCACATTAATTCAGATCCCTGCTGGGGAGTTGCAGTTACCTTGAATTCTCTTTGTGATAGCAGCAACAGAAAAACTCCCTCACTCCCACTGCTTGCTGGTTTATGGAACACTGGAATGGCCTTGGAGTTAGGTCACTGGCAATTATCAAGATATTAGGAGAATATACAAAGCAAGGAAAGTTTGAAAAGCATAAACATATTTCAAGCGAGGTTTTAATGGACATTTTCAAGGGTAGGTGTGCCAAAATGTTTCCACTGGAAACTTTATATAAAATTATAGATGTAAAGGAGTTCTGCAATCCTGGCGTCTCTCTCCCCTCTCATGAGAGCTGCTGTAGCTCATGACAACTCTGTTCTGTGTACTGGGAGCATCAGCAGCTGGAATTTATTATCTGTTAGTCTTAGACTTTATGTAGCTTGTTTTAGAGACTCCACTGGTAATGACAGCTCTTGCCCTTTTACCTTCAGGGCAGCTTGGAATTCATATCTTAGGGTCAGAAATCACTCTAGCATCAAGTTTATAACAAGAGGAAAAATCACCATTTAGTACAGTATCAGACCAATTTTTGGCATTCCTTAAATTCCTTCAAAGGACAGTCAGAGGCACAGATGTGTCATTGCAGCTCTGGGCTCTCTTTCACCTCTGCTCTGTAATTGCATGACGCTCTTCTTAAAACCTTTCCTTTACTTTTTCACTCTTCCTTGCCCATCTAAAAAGATTTTGCCCAAGAGCTTTCTCATGCCTCATGGACTAATAGCTACCTTTTAACTTCAGGGCTTCCCAATAAAATCTTCTTTTTTTTTGAGCTGCCTTGGAGGTGTGACTGCCCTTGGCTGCCCACTGCAGTTCCTGAGCTGCTTTCCTATTTTGGTGGCCATGCAGTGGAAGGCAGCTTTCTCTGAGAGGGGGAGTTTGGGGATCTGTAAGTTCAGGAAACACATCTCCCAGGGCTTCTGATAAGGTAGACTGTGGTACACTTATTTTGATTACACCTTTACCATAATGTCAAGCTCTACTGGACAGAGGGTTTTCCTGGTGGCTATTTGCCTTCCCAAGAAGGCAGGAAGAGTATATTTCTCTTCTTGCTTGGCTCACAAGAACTATTTCCATGAAAAGGCTGACACAAATTGAATCCATACATAGTAACCAGAGGGACTGCAGTGATGGTGTCAGTCCTATTCTGCCAGCACGTGCTGTATGTCAGAGTTCTTAGAATAAACAGGGTTTATTCAAAAGAGATTCAAGCTGTCAGCTACAGCCAGTGACAGCCAACAAGGTGGCCTTTCCTTCCTCACATCCCACTGAGTGCTGTGCTCACTCCACCTCCTGATGGCTGAGTGTGTTCTCTTGAGGGGCACAGCATCCTGAGGTCCTCATGCCCCAGGTGTTTTAGACCTAGGAAGCCTCATGGCTCATGAGTATCTCTGTGTAGAATCTCCTTCCAGATGGGAGAGGGTGCACATCCATGCCTTGTCCCCAGGAAGTTTCCAGCCTACACTGCCTGTGGGAGAGCAGTGAGATGGCACTGCCAGCAGGGACCCTGCTGCCATGGGGATCCCCCCTTGCCAAGCAGTTCTTTCCAGCCCTTTTTTCTACTGATGCCAAGGATGTCTGTTTAAGGAGCCAATGAATCTGCCACAGGAATCTACTGTATTGGGATTACATGTGCTATTAATAAAAATTGCCTTCAACTTCTAAATCGAGGCACTTAAAACCCACAATGAATGCATTCTGCAGTAATGAAAAAAACCCCAACTTTTTTGTTGAAATTTAAATAGAGCCATGAACTTTTGTATCATGCATGCTATTTTAAAACCGTAAATCTATTCCATTTTTTCCATTGTGGTTGTTTTTATGTTTCATTGTGCTCTTACATAGGAAAGTCTTTGGTCTTTTAATAGAAAAGATTTTATGTTTCCAGGCACAGGTTTTTGTGCCTAGATCAATAGGCTTGGTAAGAAACTATTTTTTTGACACTCCTTTTTCTATGGTACAAGATTTAAGAATAGAATTGAAGAAAGTATTAAAGTACAAGGGCATCAAGAATTTAATGTTAACTTCTGGAAACTTAGATTAAGGTGTTCTAAACATTTCTTTTAAATAATAATAAAAAGGACAAATCTAAATAGTGGCAAAGGTGTTCTTTTCTGTGATTTCTGTTTCTGAGAAATCCAAGCATGACTCAGACTAACAGACTATCTGAGGCCAAATACTGTGTTATTACAACCATGGCCTGAAATTGGATGATTCTATAGGTAATGTAAAGCTATCCTAAATAGCCTCAAAGCTATTTAGAATTCTGCTAGAAAATGTACTCAGCTCAGCTCCCCCACCAAAAAAATCTCTTATCCGTAGCAATGAAGGAGAATTTATCTACAGTTTTCATTCTTCCATATCTTTTTGTCTGCTGTCCTTTCTGCCTAAAAGATCCCTACAAGATCACTATTTCATTTTCTGTTAGTTTGCATAAAAGTAATTGACTATTCTGCATATATTTGATGCCTGTTGTGATGTTGATTTGCTCTGGCCATTGCCTTTCCTTTTGACCAGTGCTCTCTTCTTTGTTTCTTTCTGTTTCCCATGCCTCTCATTTAATAATGAGGTTGACAGTTGCCTGGGACAATGGTTATATTTTTGATATATGTTTGTATAGTGCTTGGCACAACGCAGCTTGGTCTCTGACTGTGTATGTCAACCAATAATGATGTTGTTTCCAATTGTTTCAGTCTCCAGCTTTGTAACTATTTCAGAAGTTCTCTTTTAAACAGTTAGAAGCAAATTATTATTTAAACAATATTTTCCGCATCAGTTATGATTTCTTTAAATAATTTAAGTGCTTTTTCCAATACTCCTCACAAGCACTGTGTTATACTGGTGTCATTTTACTGACTTAAAGCCAAAGCCCTAATGATACAGAGATCTGCTCCAGATGTCTGAATAAAACTGCACAGTGCAACCACTGAAAACCAAGTGCTGCTGCTCTGGAGGGAGTGCCCTGCTAATGAGAGGCAGCCCAAGGAGTACAACAGGTGCCTTCTAATACCTGATGTATGCCCTCAGTGTCAGCAAGAATTAATCTTCAGTGTTATCCCCTTGGAGTATTTACCTGTCTTGTAATACTTAAGGGATGCCCCTTTTAAGCACAGGAAATGACACAAACAGCAGAGATGTCAGATCACTGTCAATGACAGACAGCCCTGAGTAGGGAAATCCACGATGCGCTGGTCCGTCACTGTTGAGCTCTGTTGTTGTTGTCAAGTTAATCTCTTTCTATTTCCAAAGTGGAAATCAGAATCTACTTCTGTATAAAGCCTCTAATCCTTGTTCCCAGCTAAACATAACAACAATCTATTTATATATTGGGCTATCCCCAATTAAACCAAAAAAAATAGTATAACCTAGTTCAGCTGTTGGGTAACACCGAGTATTAGCAGCGCTTATTTATAGCGTTAAGATGTTTTAGACTTGCTGCATTAAATAAAAGATTATACTGAGCTTTTTTATGTTTGCTGTGGCTTTCAACCACATTGGCTTGAATACGTAACAATGTGGGGGTGACCCCCATATTTTCTGGGCTGGCCTGGCTCAGCTGCAACCTCCTGCATGTTCCCAGTCAGGCAGTACCTGGCTTGCCTGAGCCCTGCAGGAGACGGCGCCTGTGGCAGCCGCGAGTGTTTGCACGAGCTTTGAGTTTGGCAGCTCCTTCCCTCCACTGCAGCTGGCGACGTGACAGCAAGCAGGAGGGTCTGTTCAACCTGCTCAGGCATCTCTCCATGTATGTTGGTGCTTGATAAATCACTTTTCCCTCAAATGCATATGGGAGAGTTTGTGTATTTAAGCAGGTGGGTTTTGGGAACTCGCTGCTCCGTTTGCAGGAAAGTATACACTCCACAAGTGCATCATGGAAAGACAATAACTATAGTAGTGACGCAGACTTTAAATAAATAAAGAGGTTACTACCAGGTGATTTGTACAGCTCTAACATAATTAGTAATTAATATTAGAGACAGTGCATTGCATTTTGCTCTGCAAGGCACTATATCTTGCTTTCTCATGTCTGAGGTTGAGTTTATTCTGTCTTTTGCATTGTTACAGAATGCATGGAGCTGGTGTGGCTGTCAGTCTTCACACATGACTATGACTATCACTGGATTTAATTAAAAAAAAAATATATGTGATTGCTACTTCCATTACTTCTAGACCAAGCCAGGACCAGGATAAGGCAGCTCCCTTAGTATTGGATGCTGAACCGGTGAAAGTGGAGAGGCATCTTCGTCAGGGATCAGTGATACATGCAGCTGCCACTGAGAAAACACTGGTATGGTCTAGAGGTGAAATTAGAGTGGTAAGGCCAACAGCAGTGTTGCTGAGTACATTCAAGATATGGAGCAACCCATTAAATAGCTCACTTCTCACATGTTGTCTCTTAAGTATCTGCCCTTTCACTTCCATGACATTTTATTGCACTTTTCTAAAATTCAGGAACTTTTCTCCTCACTGAGCAAAATGTTTTCCAGTGTTCTTCAGACATGGGGGAAAAAAAATATCCAAAAACTGGTGGCATGAAAGCCAGGCATGTCCTTCACAGAAAGTTGCACTTTGTGTCTGATGCCTCCAAAACCCAACTGCTTCCTGAGTGAGAGAGAAGTAACCTCATCCTGCCTCAACTCTCATCACTGATAAAATGCTGTTGATGAAGGCCGTCCTCATCTCCACATCCTCACTCCCACAAAGTCTGAGTTCCACAGACTTTCAGCCTCAAGTGATTGAATGTGCAGGTTCCCTTTTCTGTTGAATTTCAACAAGCCCACACATGACTTTGTACATTTGCTCTGCAGCCCCTGACATGAACAGAGCAGCTGATGATCACTTCAGGTAGAGCTGTAAGGGTTTTTAGTCAGCCAGTGCAAGGGCACCCATGGGGTAACTTCTGGTTTATCAGGAAGCTGAAGCAATACCTCCCCTGCCTGTATGCTGGGTGAAAAGGGGCTGTTATGTTAGTGATGGTTGAGGAACACTTTGGAAAGCTGAAGTGGTGCAGCACCTAGGTAGCTCCTAGTTCCTTTGGGCTCAGAAGGCTTGGTTCCTTAGTACAGTCACATAGCCACAGAACTGTAAGCAATAAGAGACTGGGAACTGGGAGCCTCAGGGCCTCCAAAGAGAGTACTTTCCTGGGATCCTGGCAATGTAAAAAGTGTGAATGACACTCTGTAAATGAT
Organism: Phylloscopus whistleri; assembly: GCA_017589585.1. Lineage (NCBI taxonomy): Eukaryota > Metazoa > Chordata > Aves > Passeriformes > Phylloscopidae > Phylloscopus > Phylloscopus whistleri. The sequence goes on from JADMLD010001391.1 coordinate 770,720, forward strand.
ATGCTATCTGCAAATCAGGGACACTTCTTGAACCTACATGGTCTCAAGAAGTCTGTTCTATGAGTAGGACATGTCTCTCTGACACTCTGTCTCTTGATCTCTTTCTCTCATCAGTTTTTCTTTTTTTTTTTTTTTTTTATTTAGATAGAAGGTTAACAAGCGTCCTGGTTTAGGGCAAATTTGGGAGGAAACCTTCAAAGGGGTCCCTCTAAAAAGCAAATTCAAGTGGCCCTTCCCCCCACCTGTTAGGGAGATAAACCTCCTCTGAAAAAAGTGGAGAAAACTGTTTATTTAACAAGCAAAGTATTCACAAACATGAGAAAATGAATAATATTAAACAATGGAACCTCTTGTTGTTCTGAAGAGATGGAAAATTCAGAGAGAGCCCTTTTGTGGTTCAGAGTCCTTTTTGTAGGTGTGTACTCGGCTTTCTGTCAGTCTCTCTGGGGCTCGGCCCAGTGTCCCGGCCTCAGTGCAGCTTGGGAGGCTCCTGGTGTTCCTGGACTGAACAATGGCTGAACAGATCCAAAAAGCCTTCTGGCCTCATCTAACGAGAGAAACAGCAAGGGAAAACTCCCCATCTGTCTGCAGAACGGAGACCTCCGAGAGCACTGCTTATCTCTGTGTTTTGAAAACACCCACAAAAAAATTTCACCGCTTTTCTTTCTCCCCCCTTTCGCTCTCAGATCTGGTTTTAAAGGTGAAGAACTTATTTCTGGGCTAAACAGATGAATGTGGGTACAATTCAGCATCATAAAGTCACCCCAGGACAGCAAGTTAACAAGGTACATGCAACGTAATCAGAAAATAATCCGGTGGTGATGTTGAAGGCCTCCAATGAGGCAAGCAAAGACAGCAGAGAGCGTCCAGGGTAGTGAAGGCAGTAGATACATTCTGTTCTCTGTGAGAAGTGTGAGCATCTAGCAAAGGTGTTGTGCAGTATTGTTGAACCAGAAATGTGCAGGTATATGGGGCACTGAGTCCTCATCCCCCATGGAACATGTGGACTTTTACTGCTGTTTCCCCTTTCCGTAATTGCAACATGTTTTTAAATCTCAGTTATGCTTGACTCTGACTAAATTTAAGGGTGGCTTCTGATGCATACCAGTGTGAGAGAAGAGGTATTTCATAGGAGCAGATATTTGAAGATGTTCAGGTATGCATCAGACAGAGCTTTTCCATGTGATCCTCTAACAAAAGAACATTTTGTACCCTGAGAGTGCTTCTCATTTTAGCTTCATCTTTTCCTTAAGCTGTGGGTGAGGGAGAGCACGGGAGGCAGTCCAGTGCCAAATCCTACCTTAGCTGCTCTACTCTCCTTGCTGAAGGAGCCCATTTCCCTCCACTGAGATGAAGTTGCTCTTCTGCATACCCTACTAACGAGGCAAAGGGTTACTGAAGGCAGCATTATACTGACCAGGAGTGGTGATGTAATTGTCAGCAGCAGACTCTTGGGTCAGAAGTCAACCAGCAGTGGGCTTGTAACTAGGAGATCAAAATATTTTCTCTGCCTTTTGCAATGGGATGTGTCTGTATTGTTGCCCCTTGCTTCTCTCTTTGTTCACTCTGATGTGTTTTATCATCTCAGTTCATGTTTGTGGGTCTTACTTTACCGCATGACAGAATTGTTTAAAATCTGTCAGACCAGGGCTGCAGAGAGGGCACAGGGCAGTGGGAGGGACAGTGGGGCCATGTGGCTGCCTCACTTGCTCAGCTCCAAATGTGAGCTCATAGAACTGAGATTTGTAGAACATCAACAATCAGATCTAGTTTATATGCTAGAAATGCATTCCCTGAGCTTGTGACTTTGAAACAGCTATTTTGCTTTTAGCTTCTAAAACTGCCATCCTGACCGTTGGTTAAACTTCCAGTAACACAGAGCATCTGTGAAAAATAAGGGCTTAATCTACTTCCACAGGCTCAAAAACTCAGAACTTTTTCCTACTAGTTTCTCAAATTTTCTACTTCATGGGAACAATGCATGTCAGGTACCCAGTTCAGAGCGGCTCACAGAGAAATGGGCTTGACACACAAGTGACACATTTTCTTTTCTAGTCACTTACATCTTTTAATCAGTAGCACACTCCATGAGATGATGAGGAAAAAGTTCTCCCTTATTCATGGGAAATTTTACTGTAGAAAATGCTCAGCAAGTATGAAACAATATGTTAATTGCTGTGAAGGAGGAAAAACATGACAGAGACCTTGCAGAGTCCGCTGCTGAGAAGGATGGTGGTGTCCCATGCATTATCAAAGAGAGACACATTTTGCAGAGACATGATTTGCACCAGAGCACAATGCAGTGAAATTATTGGAAGTTCTGCTAGTCATCAAGATGGTTGATTAGAACTATTAATGATGTCTTTTTTTTTTTTTCCTATGCCCAGCTCCTCTGTTTAATGCCTGCTTTCAAAATGAAAAAATGTGATTAAAACAACAGAGAGAAAGCAAAAGACAAACTAACAGTTGTTGTAGGAGGTCACTCAGCAGCTTGAGCATCATCATACCTGTGTTCATGTGTGTGTCCTAGCTAGAGGGCTCAAGAAGATCCTGCTGCAGCTGTGCCACCCCTTTCTGGCTCCTACAGAATGCAAGAGCCTTCAGTGGCAAGGAACTGGCTTCACAGGATAAGATTGAAGCTGACAGCATTGTAACTGCTGCTGTTTTATTGAGTATGTTCCCTGAAAAACATGCTGGCTGTGATCTCCCCTTTTCAGGAGGGTGGCTGAGTGGAGCAGGAATGTCTGTAGTGAAGCACTGACAGCATGCACTGAGTGGCAGAAGCAGGGCAGAAAACTCCACAAGCCATGTTTCCATATGTCTGAGGCTGTGAAGAAACAGCAGTTGGTGCTTGGTCACTGTGGAGGGCAGCAGAAGTAATTCCTCCCCAGATGTGTCTCAGCAGCTACTGGGAAAAACCCCCTGTTGCCATGCATGGTGAACATGGCACATGTACAGGTTTCTCCTATTTCATAACCAAGTTGCTTGTGTATTTATGCACCTTCTGTACTAGAGGAGGAAAGTTCTAACCATGTGCAATGATTAAATCTTAAATCTTGTCTTACTTATTGCCCACCTGAAAAGGACATCAGTAAAAAACCATCATAAAAATTAGCCTTTAGTCCATTAGGGATTTCTTCATTTCACTTGACAGCCAGTACAGCCTTCAGCCAGTGCAGTTTAAAACCAACATTTTTGCAGAGTGCATCTCCCCATCCCTGTGTTGTCAGTGGGGAGAGAGGCATCTCAGTGATTCATGCAACCTGTGTTGGATGAATCACCCTGGAGCTGCTTGGTTTACCCTCTGTGCTCCGCTCTGGGAAACAAGGCAGGCAGTTTAAATGAGATGAAATGAATCCTACCTGCAGGGCCCAGTGATCAGTTGACTTGCCATGAGCACAGTACAACAGAGTTGAAGAACTAGCTCTTCAAAAAGAAAATATCTTCAGTTATATGTTCATTATCACATCTTACATTTTGGAAAGTGGAAAGTACATGATGAATGACATAAGGGTAGAGCCATGTAAATAAAAGAGGTGCTGTTGTTCAATTAAATAGACATTACTTACGCCTGACTGCGTAGAGCATCTTCCTCAAAGGCATTTTGTATGGCTCCAATCCGCTTAAAGCCTGACACTGGAGAGTGTGTGTTTTGCTGATAAACATGAGCCCAGGAGCCAGAAAATCCAAACAAGGCAGTGAATCACTGAGCAATCACATGCAGCATCACTTTACTAGGTGCTAGTGTAGCAAGCAGGCAGCCGAACGCTGAACCAGGGACAGTGGGTGGACGATATTGTAAACGGGGAGGGATGAGAGCTCCCTCCAAGAAGACCATATTTAGCTGTGGTTTTGTTCCTGCTGGTTGACTGCACAATAAAGAGAGCTGGGGAAGGATATGACACCCAGACACCACACCCCAGCTGTGACCTGATGTTTTGGATGAAGAGCTGGTTTAGCCACTGCCATGTGTTTTGTGTGACGTGTGTTTTAGCATGTCACTTTTCTCCTGGTTCAAATGTGAGTAGCAGAGCTGGTGTGACCTGGACAGAACCAGCCCAAGCAAACTCAGCTCTGCCTCAATCACGTTCCACCACCCTTCCTCAGGGAGTGCACCAGGTGGGGGTTGGAGTCCTGAAGACACCCACAACCTGCCCACCCTCCCAGGGCTGCTCCACCCTGCCTGGGACTCTGTGTCAGCCCCAGCCAAGCAACGGGACCTCACTCAGACAGTGAGTCCAAAACATTTTTTGATGATGCAGAACAGAAGGTTTTTGCAAGCCAAGGTGCGTCAGAGGGCTCCATGGTGCTCTCTTCCAATCCCAGGCTGGCTTCTTGTGTAGATAAGTGCTATCAGGACCTGAAAGTGAAGATCTGGCCACAACATGGAATATTTTTAAAGGTAGATTTGCTTCTATTGGCAGGGTTTTGAGGGCTTCCTTTGTAGTATGCCTGAGTATTGATAATTATTGTTGGCTGCACTCAGTGTAAGAGTCTTGGACACCACAATGAAGAAGAAATTGCGTTTGGAGCAAAATACTTTTTTCTGGATCTCCCTTCAACAAGTCTGAAGATCAGAACAAGATTATTGTTCTGCTGAAGTTTCTAACCTATGCCTTGCTGATGCAGCGGTAGCCTATTGTTAAATTACCATCTTCACTTCCTGGTATAAAATCAAGATATAAAATTCTGTGAATCCTGTAGCTGCAAAGGACGCAGTGGCTCCTGAACCTGATTGCACTGAGGTCTGTGGCATACTGTAAAGATCCCAGCTGGTGCCATTCATCTAAAGGTTTTTTTAGCTCAGTATTTGAAGAACATTTATGGCCAGCTCACATCCTACTATTATTACTATATTGCAAATTTTTAAAATGTGCATTGAAAAGCACATTTATTTATGTCATATATGACTTAATCCCATTCCCTGAACAATTATCAGCAGAATTCATTAACGTCATTGAGTTCATGAGTGGGAAATAGGCAGTCCTTTTGCTGAGTAACTCTTACTGAAATAATCCAGTTTTGCCATTTACTCTTTATCATTGCTCTTTTTTCTCCCCTCAAAGCTGACAGTTGTTTTAATTTCTTTTCAGTTAACTAGACTAAAAGGTAACTTGTATTTTATGATGAACTGAACTGCATTGCTTCCCCTGGCTGCTCATTTTTCATTTTCTGCTGAGTCTTCCACTGTGCTGCCTTAATGGATTAATGGAGAAAACACCTTTGGACACCGGTTATAGTCAACAAAGCTCTTCAGTGCACACATATAGAACACACATTCCTTTTGGTACATCAGAATCCAGATTATCTGCAAGTGATAGACTAATAAGGGGTTCTCCAATGAGTCAGCTGATTAAAGGTAATCCTATTCCCTGAGAGCTCTGATGCTGACTTTTACAGCCAACTTGTGCACAAGGAGTGCAGATCAGTGCTTCTTCCCTAGCCTTGTGCTCATCACCAAAGAGTCATGTTCTGCTTTTAGTGTCCAGTTAAAGAATTGTAAAAATGCTGCTGTGAAGTGGAAGGAAAGAAGCTGGTGGAAAAAAATTCAGTGCTCCCTGGAAGCAACTCTAGGAACAGGGTCTACCACATCTTCTCCATTGAAAAGAGCAATGGCTATTTTTTAGATTGGATGCTGGCACTTTCAGGTGCTACTAATTGTTTCCCTTAAAATGATTCAATGTTTTATTATTCCTTAATTTCTCAGTGTCTTTCTCTGCCCTGTCCCCTTCTTAAGATCCTCAGTAATTTACCTCAGGCACATAATCCTTCTTTTCCCTACCTCATACCTCCCAGTCTCAGAGTGTTTGATCCCTTGTACCTTTTCAGTCACTATGAAACTTCATACCGAGGCATTGGGTGTGAATTGGGATAGGCAAAGGCAAAGCTGTGGACATAAGTTGGTGCAAATAATCCAATGGTGCCATTGCTGTGGGCCCAATGCTGCTTCATCCCACATCTATTTTTGCCTTTTTTTTCTGCATTTGCTCACCCAGCTGCCTGTTGCTGCCTGTGCAGTGGGAATGAATGGGGACAATGGAGCAGCTTCCCTAGGGCATGCAGTGACTGTGGGCACTGCCAGTGTGTCCAGCACCATCCAGCCCAGCACCCAAATTAATTTCTGTCCATAGCCACTGTTATTGGTGGGGCTGAGAATAGCCAGGGGCCTGCCAGCACTGCCAGATGTGAGAAGAAGAGCAAAATGTGAAATGCCACAATGGTCTGGAGGAGAATAAGGCAGGCAGACCTCATTCATTGCCTGTGCAGGCAACTCACTTTTGGGAACAATGTCCAAGTCAGGCCTTCTGAGGGAAAAGATGAAGGTGAACTCCTCTGCTGGATGTATAGGGAGAAAGTGCACTTTCAAACATGCTGCATTGTTTTCATTGAAAGAAATCTGAATTTTGTTTTTCCTCCTTTTTTAATTTTTTTTCCTCCCTTGAATTTCCCTCCCACTCCAAGATGATGTATGTCCTCCCTGTGGACAGCCCTTACACCAGAAGATTTGAGGAACTACTTTTGCCATCATATACATAAATTCAAACTGGCTAATTAAATGTCAGCTAAAAAGCACAGCTTTTATATCCAATGGAAAATTTCTGCCTAATTGCTATGGTCATCACCTGGTCTAATTGTCATTGGCTGGGGAAGGATTGCAAAGCTGCTACTCTGCAATGTTTACTTCATCCTGGATGCAGGGAGAATTCCTTTAAGATGTGATTAATGAAACACAGAGTGGATGAGATGGAAGAAAAACAGTGCCTCTGAATTTTCATACTGCCCCAGGCAGTTACGTCCAAGCACTCGTGTGCTCTGCGACAGCACTGGCCTTATGGTTTGTCTCTTCTCGTGCCCTGTCTTGGGCAGGCACGGGACTTGCAGAGGTGTTGACCAGCAAAGAGTGCAAAAGGGCTGAGGAGACCAGGACTGCACCACTCTCCATCAATCTATGGGATTGTTTCTGTCCCTGAGAAGGACTCAGTTCATATATTCAGTAATCAACCTGCTGTTATCCCTTGTGAGTAAGTACCCAGAGGCTAAAAAGGCTGCATCTCTCCCCAGCTTTAAAAACAAGTAAGTGTTTCCCCCACAGATAGAGTGAGTGAAGTTCATGAGTGCTGATGGCATTCCCTGAGGAGCAACAACTCCTCATCCTGTGGATTTGTAGTGCAGGATGGGACCTGGAGAGTTAATTGTCCGGCTGGAAAACCAGAGTAGGCTCAGAAGAGACAGTCCAAAGGAAAACACATGTGCAAGTTCCCCAAGTACAAGTGCTTCATGCCATGTTGGGACAACCTTTCTGGATGGCTTTAGGGAAGAGATATATTGTACAGTTCTGGAGAGATGTTTTCTTTGTCTGCCTTGATTTTTTTGAAGAGGATATGAAAGATGGTGTCTAGCCATTCCTAATCTAACAGTAACTACAACTAAACACAAAGGCTTTTCTGACTTTGGTTTATTTCTTCTGTCTGCACTTTCTGCTGTGATATATGTTAAACATTAAGGTGAGACATTAGAGCCTGCAGTTCTGCTGCAATCACTCTGGCCATAAATCTCTCCACTCCTGCAGTGGACAGGTTTTGCTTTTTTACTCAGCAGTGACAAATTACAGGCAACTTACAGAGAGCTGTGCAAACCTGAGGTGCAGAGCACTGTACTCCAACCACCCACTCACCTTCACGGTTTCCAGCATGTTTCAGGAAAACGAACAGCTTCAGTTGAGTGTACCAACAGGAAAAGTATTTTTGCAAACTACTGTCCATGCCACAAACCTTTCTGGAGAGAGATGTAGTTACATTTTGTGCAGTAAGTACTACAAGCCCCTCTGTACAACCTACACAGAGGGATGTGGCACTTTGTGCTCTGGGATTATCACTCAGCAGCAGAGGCCCAGAGCCTGATGTGTACGAGACAGGTGAGGTGAAGATGCAGGACCTGGGGCCAGTGTAGCTGCTGCCAAGCACTGAAATACAGGTGAAGGAAAACCAGGGCATATTTTTGCTAAATTCTACCCTTGGTAGATCTGCATAATTTCCATGTACATCGATGAGTACCTATTAGTTTGTGAAAAACTCTTGGCTTTTAAAACTTGAGAATGGCTCAGGAGGTCCCTGAAAATCTTCATGAAAGACACAGGAATGCAATAAAGCCAAAGGGGAAACAAAGCAAGGAGATTTCAATTGCAGTGTTAACAAGAGATGTTTTCTGCACATCAGTGTTCCTTCAATAAAGGTACATTGTCAGTTAAAGATTTGCTTGCCTGTAGCATGGAAACAAATATTTCCCCTGTTTAAAGCCAAAGTTGTTCAGACTTTCTAGGATAAGAACTTGTCCTATTAGATTCAGGGACCAGGAGATTGTAAATATAAATGTAAATATAAAATGTAAATATGTAAATATAAAAGAAAGCTGTAGGACCTCATTATATTTAATCCAGAGTCTGGATAATTGGGAGCTGACTACAGGGTTTATGTGTACTTATATAAAAGTTGTGGTAGCCCTAGCAAGTAGTTCTGAAACAGTTTCTTACTCTTCCTTTGTTAATGAAGAAGTATGTTGTTGCAAGTTTTAACAGGTTTGGATTATTTTCCTTCTGGCTAAATTTCTTCTGCCAATCAGCTATGAGGCTATAAAAATTTAAGGACCAGACCCTGGGTTTGTGGCATGTACACGATGGTTCTTGTGCACAGCACCAACACTGTGTGACTTGCTGCAGACTGTGTGTGTTCTGATGCATCTTTGCCAACATCCAGCTGCAGTGGCACTGAATTCATAGCTGGATGTCTTTTCAAGCCCTTGGTAGTAAAATATTGAAGAAGAAGTGAGAGAGAGATGGTTATGCAAATCAGGAGACTGGGTACGGTTACTTGGAGGCTGACAGAGAATAACAGGTTTGTAAATATTGGAGCTTTGATACAAAGAAACAAACAAAACCCCAACAAAGCCTCTAGAATAATATTCCTACTTCTAAAAAAATTCAAAATAACATTCAGATATTTTATTCCAGAGAAAGTTTTGTCCAGCAGGGGGTTAAGTGTGTTTTGCAGACAGAGAACAGATACATAATACATTTACAGAATTTGATGCATTAAATAAACTTAGGTAACTTTTAAATCATCATTAATTTTGATAACATTTGCATTAAAAGCTGTCTGAGGCAAAATGCCATGTATTATTTATTTTTGTTCCACTTTCCTGTTTTCATCATGCAAGAACCAAAAGTGTTTATTTTACTGGCAACATTGAAACAATCACATGATTTTAAGTAAGTCTTTTGAGATTGTTTGCAAGTTTTTTTCTCTTCTGCATGTCTGCTTCCTCCCAGCTGGGGGCTGGCTGTTGTATGGAAAGGCCAGCCACGTCACGGAAAAGCCCTGTCTCTGATCAGATGGGCTTAATATAAACCAGGTTTGCTGAGAAAGAATTAAAGAGGCAGCCCCAAAGCAGGAGAGGATTTACTTCGGCAGAGCTGCTCAGTGTGTCACAGCCCACTGAGAGAGAAGAGCAGTGGGAGCAAAGGACTGGACTGGCTGCAGGAGCCTGGCACAAGTAAGAGTGGGTTTGGACCCAGTCTTTTCCTAGGGGTGCTGGGGACCCAGGCAGCTAAATGCAGTATGGGGTAGCAAAGCCAGCTTGAACTTGGAGTAACAGAGTATGATAGGGACTTGTTTAGCTTTTTTTAAATGAGGGATGATAATTTGTTGGAGGCTAAGTTGTAAAATGTTTGTGTTTGTGATAGTTTTGTGAGTGACTGCTTGTTGCAGGTTGTGAGTTACTCTCTGCTGTTTGACTGAACCAGATCTGGCTTTTTGTAATCTCGTCTTTTCAATGGGGATACTGCAAGGAAAAAGTATTTTAGAATTTTAGAATTCAACCACAGTAAATATTTAATCTTGTTTGTGAAGCAGCTTTGCTTAGTGCATGATTTCTTCTTTAGATGTATTTCTTGCTGACAAAGTTACTATGACCAGGACCATGCAATTGATCTTGTTTTGCCCCAAAATACTGCACATCACAGAGAAAATATTGTGTATGCTGTAATAAGTTCAGACATTGTTTTTTCTGTATATTTGTCCTAGGTCCTGCTGGAATTTATTCACAGAAGTTTTCAGAGAGTTTTGTATGATTTGTATGTGCTGCTTTACTGTACTTTTTACTGTTCATCACCTATTACTGAGGTTTGAAAGTAGTTGGGTGAATTTTATGGACAATTATCCTATTTACTGATATGGAAGAGAGAGCCGAGAAACATCAGATATAGGGCAAAAAAGAAAAAGGTCTAAATAATGGTCACTTTGAGAGCTGGAATGCATCAAAGTAACTTTCCTAAAAATGGTAGCTATTGGCCTCTGAGAATAACATCACTCTTCTCTGCCTCCAAGCAAGGCAAAATAGAGTTTGCTGAGTAAAATGTGATTAAGAGCTATGCTTATGTAAGAAGAGTGAAGTTACCTAATTAATTGTGCAGTAATGAAGTTATTGATTTAATATCTATAAATTAATGAGCCTTTTCTCCCAGTTATATCTCCTGTAGATGCTAACTTGTACCTCCTCAGCAAAGCTGTTGGACTTCACTACATCTCCCCTCTTACCAGCCAAAAAGTCGCTGTCTGAGGCAGAATCATTCTTTGTTTACCTGGCCACATACAAGACCCAAATCCACCCCATCACAGCAAGACTTGCTTGCATGATTTTTGTGCCAGGGTTGTCTAAGAGCTCAGTGAATTATGCCTTACTGCTTTGCCCAGAGTTTCAGCTCTTAGCTGAGACAGTGAAAGATGCTGTACACCCAGCTGCACCGGCAGTTGGAGGTGACTGAGACCAGTGTCTCTGTTTGTCCCCAGTCAAGTGAAAAGGAGGTGACAATGCCTGTGCCACAGGCAGTCTCAGCAGGGCTGCAGCTGCTGTGTAGGACTGGTGTGGTGAGCACTGTCCCTTCCTTCTCCTCCTGGGAGAGGAGAGACAGCAATACCTCCCTCTTTCCAGGACTGGGCTGCACCTAGCACAGCCCCGAGCTAGTAAAGGCTAAACAAGATAGGATTTAGCATGTGAGGGTGGTATTATCCCAAGGAAACAGGCTCTACTAGCTAGTAACTAAAATATTTCTTTGTGCACCACCAAGTACACAAGAGTGCAGAAAGGCTTATTTTTCTTTTCTTACATATTAGATCCCTACAGAGGAGCATGATGTGGCCCCTCGAAGCTAGTAAGAGAGCATTTCTAAATATTTTGTGGGTAACATTTGTGATTTCCCTATTTCTCACTAGGGGTTAAAAATGACTCTCAACAATGTCACCATGCGTCGCACCCACAACAGCAGTCTGCACCAGCAGCAGCAGCGATGGAGCATCCCTGCTGATGGAAAGAATCTGCTGGTCCAGAAAGACTCCAATGAGTACAACCCCCAGAAACGATACACCATCAGTCCTGATGAATATTACAGGAGGAGCTGGTCCTCGGAGTCATCCGACTCTGTCATCTCCTCCGAGTCCGGCAGCAGCTGCTACCGCGTGGTGCTGATCGGGGAGCACGGCGTGGGCAAGTCCTCGCTGGCCAACATCTTTGCAGGGGTGCACGACAGCATTGACAGTGACTGTGAGGTGCTGGGAGGTAGGTCATTGTGTCCTGGGGTGTTGGTGTTTGCTTGCAGTCATCTCTGCCTGTAGTAATTGGCACAGAGAAAGAGACAGGCCGTTTAATATAAACCAGAGGTAACCAACATTTGGGTCTGATCATCAAAACTGATTGAACTCAAGCACCTCTTCTAAGAGAACAAGGAAGCAAAGTAAGATGTGTAAGATACTCTCCAATGATGACTGAAAGCCACTGAAAGAGCAATTCAGTTTCCCATGCTATTTCATTCCAAAACACCTGTTGGAAGCTGCCTCATTCCTGCCTATGATGATGCTATACAAGAGTCAGCTTTCATGCTGGTCCAACATTTGTGTCACCACTGGCAGCACAGGGCTGACTTGAGCTTTCCTTGTGGGAGAGAAAACAACTGAAGGTCCTTATGATTTACAAGAATTAAATACTTTAAAATCATATGTAAAGAAACAGTCACTTCCAAAATATTTGCATTAGAAGTCATCTCAGCCTTTCTGTATAAACACATTGCCTTAGCACAGGCTGTATGGACTTTGAGTAAAAGATATAAAATTTTGAGTAAAAACCTTGTTTCATGTTACTTGCACAGTATGGGCTTCTCCAAGAGGAAAAAAGATAAAGGTCCTTCAACAGAGTAGGAAAACTCCTGTTGTCTATTGCCCATCAGCAGAAAGACACAAGCTGTAGGGTTCTCTTCGATGCTTCCCCCTTGCTTTGTTTAGGATTGCAAAGTGTTTTTTAATCCCAAAGATCAGACCATGCAGAAGGTGAAGCTGTAGCACCAAGTCCTGAGCTATATTGTGTGCAAGATGTTGATGTGGAAGGGTTGTGCTGCCACAGAAACTGCAGCATCTCTAAGGACATAGTTGTTGTTGCTTTCAGGGGATGTGCAGTTTGGTGCTGGGTTTTGTTTGCCACTATGCAGGGCTTTCTTTGTCTCTCCCATATCCCTTCTGTCTCCTGCTTGGTGTGATGGTGCCAATGCTACTACAGAGAATTTCTGGGCTTCTCTTCCAGCCTTCAAGTGGGGCACAGGCAGGACAGCTTCTTTTTTTGTGTGTGTTTAACTCTCCAGTTAGGGGAAGCTTTGCCCAGGATTTTAAAAAGTCCAGTATCAGGGAGGTCAGGCTCACATTTTCCTTGCTTGCTGTCTCAGACTGGGTACACAATAGTTTGTGCCTTTGGGGGATTTGAAATTCACTGATTTAGGCGTGCTCTGCCTTCAGTTTCTGCCATCAACTTTTTTCCATAGTTCTACCAGCTCCTCAGCCTGAAGTACCTCTGATAAAAGTTCTCCTGGTGCTAAACGACTGAAGCAGAGTAGGATCCTTGGACAAGCCACCAGAAAGTGCAGCTGATTTGCTTTGCACACCCCTGTCAGGCAGTTTTATTCTCCTTCATGTGAAGCCGTGTGGTTTCCTCTTTCCATTGCACTCCCAGCAACATTGCTTGGAGTTTAGCAGTGACAGATTTTCAAGGCCAGCTCTGAAGAGATAATTGGAAGTCTTGCTGTTGTTATCTCTCTCCTTTTTTACTGTCAGCTTTGAAAACAGCATGAAACTAACTAAGCACTCACTTTCAGTGTGTTTTATATTCTATGGAAGTTCCTTAAGACTGACCAAGGTGCAAAGCAGTGCTGAATATGGCTATTTAGGCATAGTATTTTCAAGGAGGGTGATTATACATTTGTAGCTTCTCTGTATGTGATGCAGTGCAGAAAGAGTCTTCTGGATTTTGTCCTCTGGTATGCATGGAGCTTGTTCTCACACAGATGCTCAGTCACTTGAAGAAACTATTTACTTTAGCTTTACAAACTGGAACTTTAGCTTACACACTGGAAATTTATTACGTGAGAGGGTAGTTTCAGGGTAGCCAGCTCACAGAGCACAGCTGCTTTTATGGAGAGGCTTTGCTACTGACTGTAAGATGAAGCTAACTCATGAACACAAGTCTTACACTCTTGCCACCTCAAGGGAAACCACTCCTAGTGATTAGCTCTGTCTTTTTAGGCTTGACACTTTAAGCATGGGCTCAATTTGACTTTATTTTAAATGTGTTGTATTTTTGGCTTATTCTTTTGCTGGGATGTATGCAGCTTTGAGGAAAGGCTCTGATTAAAATTTAGGGGGAAGTTCACTTCATCAATGCACAGCAAAAGTCTTATGAGGCACAGGTTAGACACAGCCCTATCTACAAGTGTGATTGGGACAGATGCTTTAAATGCTGCAGTGCCTTAAGACTGGCTTTTTTTTCACAGACCACTAGTGTGAGATTAAGAAATGAGTCCAAACCCCTCACTCCTCGTCCTAATGTCCCCAGCTTTGGGGAGATGAAGAAAGATTCACAGCAAGGGTTGATGAGTGGCAACAGCCCCCTTAAATCTAGGCAGAATTTTGCCACATGTTTACAATCTAGGTATGAATTTTTAAGGCTGCAGTACAAAATAAGTGACCTGTGCTTTTTAAATTTTTTTTCTATTTGGCATCAAAGGTGATGTGGGAAACTGTGTAGTGGGAGAGAGTGTGCAACAGAAGTCTGTCTCTCTCAAACAGCTGTGGTCTCACAACACCCTGTCCTTCTCACTTGGTAGGCTGTTCACTTTATTGCTCTCAGCAGCAGTGACTGCTCACCCGTAAATTGTCCATGCTAAAGCGAAAGCAAATATTTTCCATTACTCAGCCTCGCTGGACTCCGCTGCTCCCATGGGGCAAATGTTCAGCCTTTGGTTATTTCTTCCACTGGTTCTATTTTCTCTCTCCCACATAAGATAGAGAGACTATCAGCCAAAATAATGAACATTTTGTTTCCTGATCTTTCAGCCTCCTTCATCTATCATGGAAAGTAAGGCAACCAATAATGAACAGAGCGCAGATCCAGTGCTGATGGAAATGAGGAAAGAACTGGCCTAAAATTCGGCTCTGTGAACAAATCCCCCACATTCAACAACTTGGAATTTTGTCATGTATATGATGACACAAAATAATATATCACCAACCTTTATGTTTTTCTTTCCAGAAGACACGTATGAAAGAGCTCTGATGGTGGATGGGGAAAGTGCAACTGTTATTCTGCTGGACATGTGGGATAATAAGGTACTTTCATTTGTTCTAGTCAAATGCTTAAAGGAAACTGTATATGAGTAACTGCTCATATAAAAACTAAGTTTCCTTTGGGAAAGAAAATAGGTGTTTCCATACAGCAGAATCAGTGAAGATATAGGATTAACCCTACCCCACATCAAGACAAGCATGCCTAATGGCTCTGCACTGTGAGCCTGAGAAGTGCAAGTCATTTTTTTTAATGATAAAACAAAACATTCAAGCTTTCTTTCCAGACTGTGTTCATTCCAGCCTAAAGCCAGCACAATAAATTATGTGGGGCAAGTTTTTGCCCTCCTTTGTGGTGAAGTATTCATACCATCACCACATTGGAATTACTTGTAGTATAACTGTGATTCAAACCATACATACCCATTACAGTTTACAGCAGGAATGCATTTGGATTCTCTAATGTTTTACTTTCTAAGTAAAATCTGCTCTGGGCATAACGATGTCTGACTTAGTCTGATTTAATTTGAACAGCGCGAGGGAGAGTGGATTCGAGACCACTGCATGCAAGTGGGAGACGCCTACTTGATCGTCTACTCCATCACAGACAGAGCCAGCTTTGAGAAGGCCTCTGAGCTCAGGATACAGCTCCGCAGGGCACGCCAGAAAGAGGATATCCCCATTATTTTGGTTGGCAACAAAAGTGACCTTGTCAGGTGCCGTGAAGTTTCAGTGGCAGGTAAGGAAATGATGAACATAGAGCTGAGATAAACATTAAAAGTCATCTAGTAGCTTTTGGACAAACTGCAGTGCTCTGGCTGAGGGAGTACATTGTGATCAGGACTGGGCAATAAAAGAGTAATAAAATAAAAGAGGACTGGAACAGAGGGCAGCGGACTGGGAAGGGTCTGCCAGGTCCTTAAGCCTTCCTTGGCAATACTGTTATATGTCAGATAATACCTTTTCTATATTTATTAAGTACCATCATAAATGGGATTTCTTCCCTTCCAGCTCCTAGTGTAAGACCACTGCAATATGTGATTTCTCTGGTAGCTGGAAATCCTTTGGATTCCCATTGCATTTTTATGCATAATTAGTTTAACCCCCTTTATTCTGCTGCCAAAAATTCTCTTCTTTATAACCAGTTCTGTCCTCCCTGATGAATTAGAATCCCCTCTCAATCTTTGTTTTGCTAGTCTGGGCAGGAGCTGTGCAGCCTTTCAGAAGAGGTTTTCTTACTGCCTTGCTTTGGGATGCTAAATCAGCCTTGGCTGCACACAAATGAATAACCACTAAGCCCATAAATAGGAATGGAGAGACTGTTGGGAACACTGCTGCTGGCTCTCAAAATCTGCACTCAGTAAAATCTCTTCTTGGAGAGTCTTCCCTAAGGCTGAGGTGACACCGTAATACACGGCTGTGCATTAGATGTTCTCGTCTTGGCCCATCAGAAACATGGGTTCTTCTGCTCAGCATTTTCTTGTCTCTGCAGCTGCTCTGCTCTTCTATTTCCCAGTTGAGCTAGACCTTTTTTTCCTTCCTCTGTGGATGCGTGCAGTTCCTCTGGCTCCTGTCACAGCTGCCCCAAGGGAAGAGCTTGAACTGAGGGGTTCATAGGGAGCCTGGGGTTGCCTTCTCACTCCTCTTTCCTCCCAGCTTGAAAGTTCTTTAGAAAGATGGCAGGTGAATCCATGTCACTAGTGGATGGATTCAATGAATTCACAGCAAGCCAGAAGGCAATAAATTGGCTTGTGTGTGAAAGACAGCTGTCAGGTTTAGCTTAGGCTCATATAATTGAGAATGAGAACTATGCTTTCAGATGTACCCCTAAAGCCATAGACATTTATTAAGAGTTATGTACATGAGTCTGTTCTCACTGAAATTGCCACAGTCCCAAGGCTCTGGTTTACACCCATGGCCCATGAAGGAGGAAAGTGCCCTCCCTCCAGTGCTCTGCTGTGTGCCTGGAGAGTGCCACCATCACCCTTCAGTGCAGCTTGAGGGAGTCTTCATTGCAGATGGCCAGGTGGCACTGAGGCACTGCTGGCCTCCCAGCCATCAGTGTCTCAGCTCGTGTCTGTCATTCTGTGCTACCTTCACAGCCAGCAGTGCAGGCAGGGCTTTACTGGGAGGGGATTTACCCCCCCATGCCCCCTCCCTGCCACTTCCTCTGGGAAGCAGCTGTGACACAGGGCAGATGGATCGCGGGCTATCAGGCAGCATCAGGTGATTAAAGACTTATCTGTGCCTATATCAGGCTTGAGGAATTCCCTGCTGGCTCTGACTCCCCACGTGGCAGCTTGTCCCTGCTCGCCCCCTCTCCCTGGGCCTTCTGACCCCGGCTGACATGTCCACCTTGTGATTTTGCAGAGGGACGAGCCTGTGCCGTCGTGTTTGACTGCAAGTTCATTGAGACCTCAGCAGCCGTGCAGCACAACGTGAAGGAGCTGTTCGAGGGCATCGTGCGGCAGGTGCGCCTGCGGAGGGACAGCAAGGAGAAGAACGAGAAGCGGCTGGCGCTGCAGAAACGGAGAGAGAGCATCCCCAAGAAAGCCAGGCGGTTTTGGGGCAAAATAGTTGCCAAGAACAACAAGAACATGGCCTTCAAACTCAAGTCCAAGTCCTGCCATGACCTATCAGTACTTTAAGAACACTGGACTCCGCCAGAGCTTGTGGCATTTTGTGGACATTATCTAACTTTGTCATAGGACAATCAATCAATCTATATTAGATTGGGCTATCAGTGACTTAGGTTCACAGTTGTGATTGTGATAATATGTGCTGGCATAAGAACAGCACAGTGCATGGAAATATCTCTTCCTTTTTTTCCTTTTTCTTTTTTTTTTCCCTTTTTTTTTTTTTTTTGTCCTTTTTATTGTCAATAGTTTTAGAAGAAAAGTATAGACCAGAACAACCCAAAATTGTGCTGGGAACTGTTCTGGAATACACCTGTTCTTTCTCCTCTCACCTTTGGATAATAGTGTAAGAACCTCAAACGCCATAACTTGGGAAGTGAATACTACTGTCCTTACTCTTTCTCCTTGTTATTAATATTTCTTTTTTTAAAACTGTGTAAAGAATTGAGGAACTGACTGGAGATTGGTCCCTTGTCAGTTGACTGGTCAGGCTTTAACACCCACAGCTGAAAAAAAAAGCATTTTTGTAGATTAACCACAAAGACACCTCTTTGGTATTTTTTGTTTATTTCGAGGATTAGTTTCAGTGAGCTTACACATCTCTTATTCTGAAAATATTTACAGGAAAAATCCTATAGTCAAACAAATTTTCCTCTCATGTTTTTGTATTATGGGACTGTTTAAAAAATCATAGTAAAATTAAAATTAAAGTGCAAGTTGTATCAAAGTGCATCAAGTGCAGGATGCCAAACTTTTAAAAATCACCTGAGCTTTTTTATGCCACCACACGGACTTCTTGTATCCATCCTTGGCCTTTCTCTATGCCAGAGCTATGCTGTATTTATTGTTGTGCAAAATAACAAGCATTTTAATGTCGAGGGGAAATGTATTTATTACCAATTTTCTTAAGATAATAATGTTAATTTTATTACCATTTTCTATCTAATATCTTTTTTCAGATATGCAAGTTTTTACTTAACATGCCTTGTAATAAAACAAATAAAATATGTGACTGCCTTTGAGCCTCAGTAGAAAATCCCTAAGAATGTTTTCAAGTAGAGAAAAGATTGTGCATGCTGGGCAAGTTTGCTGCTTGGAAGAGCAGTGAGGATTCCTTACATCTCTGAACACAGGCTGCATAGCAACCCTGGATCTCAAGGCAGGCAGCACCAGGAGCCTTGAAGAAGAGTGCACATTTTCCCTCACATAAAAATGGGGTTGTGGTGACACAGTTAAAAATAAATCACTCCTAGCAAAGGTGTTGGGCCTTTAGCCTGGAACCACTTTAGAAATGTAGATGAGTACTGTTACCCCCGTTTTGGAGACAAAGAGAAGTGAAGTGATACATTCAGGGGCAGAAAGCAGGTAGCTGGCATGGTGTGCCTTAACTCCCTTATGTTGGGTATATTTGTGCTATTTTCCTCCTGACTATGCTGGTCAGAGGTACAGTCATTACACTTTTGGCCACGTGGCTCAGAAAAGCCAAATCTCCAGCCTGGCAGCTCGTCTTCCCAGGTGGTGAAGGCAAAAACATGCAACACTAAGGTGAAACAATAAGGTGAATAAGGTGAATGAATAAGGTGAAACTTGGATTCCCCCTTTTGGGCTGCACGGTTTTCATGTACCAAATGCTCTGGACAGGAATGAGCATGCTGAGTGTTTGCCCACAATTTCCTCTGCTGAGGAGATGACTTCTAGCAGTTCTCTAGGGGTAAAACATCCCATTGCAGAATGACTCAATGCTTGTGTGGTATTGAGATCTCCCTGGAAGGAAATTTCTGATCTAGAATAAAGTGTTGACATGAACAGAAAAAAGAAACCTTTTGAAACGAGCACAGACAAGATCCATGTTGCTGGATTTTGGATGAACGCTTTTGAGCTGTCAGCATGCAACCTAAGGTCAACCCAGAGCAGTCTAGAGAATTTAGTTTTCAGAACTTTTAAACTCTCAGAACCTTTCCCCTATTCAAAAATGAAAACAAAATTGCACAAATTAATTTTTAAGATTATATTTATGAACAGAAAGTATAGCTGTACACTGCCAGCACATTTCCTTAGACTATTCTATATCTGTCTAGCTACGAATCTAAACCAAGCAGGTTTTGAAGAAATGCCAAATGTCCATGCTGATCATACAGCCCTTAGGAATAAAACCCATCCGTGTTCATAACACCATTATGATATCAGGATACATCAATGGTATGATAAAAATTTGGAATTACCCAGTAAGTTTTCATATCCTCACTCATCTTCCAGTCCTTCCAGGATAACAGAATTTCTTTCTAAAACATATGATTTTTGTAAGGAAAAAAGAAACAAACCAAAACCAGTGAGGTGGGCCCATTCCCCCAAGATGTCACAAGATGCCACAAAGAGCTGTGCAGTGGGCATGGCATGTCACCTCACTTTTCCTGTCCACAGCAAGCAGACATCACTGCAGTTCTATCTTCTGGGGCTGCTGCTGGTCTCTGAACAGCACAGTACTGCCTTTGGACCAAAACAATTTAAACATCTGTCTCCACCTTTCATGTCCCAGTCAGCCTCTCACCGGCCCTTTGGGTTCACCCTGCAGGCTCCATGCTTGCCATAGGTTTTCAGGCAGAGCATGAGGGAAGCTGTAGGGTGAAAATCCACAAGCAGCAGCATCTCTTCATGGAGCTGTAGCTCAGACACCTCCAGGGTGTGTTATTTCTGTGGATGTGGAGTGAGAGCTGGTGCTGAGCATCTACACTTTGCAGGTGTCGGGGCTTTTCTTGTTTTGAACTTGGTCTAGTCTGGTCCTGTGGATTGAATGTCCACCTGGGACTGCAGTGCCTGAGACACACTCCTGAAGGGCACTGTGAGTTCCACCTGAAGGAACCCAGATCATACGCTCTGATCTTGATGGCTACAGCAACCTGGGCGTGGAGGGAGGGTTGGGGCTTTCCCTTGCAGCTCACGAGATTAATCTGAGTCATGGTTTTAGCTGATTGTCACCAGATTACCAAATACAGCAACTCTCACTCTATATAAAAGCTAGTGTACCTGGAATGACTGATTAATACTAACTTACTCTGCAATGCTGATATTTCAAGTCTTTAATATCTTAAACTGTCTCTCTGTTCATCTCAGATGCGTGTGTCCAAAACTGTGGAAGGGATCAATCAGCGATTCTAATCACTGCTCTGCTATTTATTAAGTCAGGGCTACAATGACAGATCCTAATGTGATAATTACAGTGCTGGACCCAGGGATTTGGCAGTGGCTGTGGAATACGTGAGTCACAGCACTGAGCGCACCAAGGCCAAAATGGCAAAACTCACAGGGTCCAAATAAAATAAAAGAAAATAAGTACAGAAAAAAGAAGTCTAAGAACACACAAAATGCCAATTATAGCGAAATAGCTGTTATAAAAAGCTCTCTTCAAGAAGATAGATCAGATTTGTAAGAGGAATTACAGAGCATGCCCAGCTCTGTAATCTTTGTTGTGACAGATGAGCTGCACGAAGAAAAGTTTATTTATGCTTTGGGAGAAAATACACTTATTTGTTATTATGGCACTATGTGGATTTCCATGGTGCTACAGGATTTTGGACTTGGGAAAATTATTGCTAAAATTTAGTCAAATAAATATATTTTCAATAAAATCAATGGACGTACTGTGGATTTGACCCTCACACATACAAGCCTTTCAACGTCAACCCCATGGAAAGATATAGAGACCTGAGTTCTCTCTCTTGGGCTTTTTGGGGTTCAGATACAAATGGGACTAAGGACTCCTTACAGCAGCAGTACTGGTGAAGATAACAGGATCTACAGAGGGCAGCTGCAGAGGAAGGAAGCAGTTGAGTTCCGTGTCTTTACAATCTGCTACAGCTCTTCTTTCTCCCTGGGAAGGCTTTTTAGAGAATGCTGTGGCACACGGAGAGGAGACAATGTACTGATGAGATCCCTGGACTAATAAACTATTGACTCTCCAAAAGTGAACCCTGCAACTCATTTCTTGCGACACCTCTGAAGACTGAAGAGCTGAATGCATCATGTAAATCATTCTGTGTCTGACTCACAGGCACAGGAGATAGATGCCAGTGTGAGCTCTGGGGCTGGTCCTCCTCTGGCTCTCTTTTCTGGACTAATTTATTGCTCAGTTAGCAGGGCAAATGCTGTGGGCTGAGGTGGTGTTCAGCACACTGTAGGTTTTATCAGATGTGGCTTCCAAGTGTGTCAAATAATATTTTATGAGATCTGTCTGCCTTGCCTGCAGTCCCCACCAGTTCTGGTTCATTGTGGTAGCACAGGACAGAGAGGGCAGGACAAAACACTTTCTTTTGTGTTTTTTTTTTTCACTTGTAGGACCCATGCAACAGTAGATTTGCAGTAGCACCCAAGACACACGTGGCATCTTGTGTTAAAATCTTGCTAATGACATTGCTGGTCATACACTGCCAGCACTTTTAAACATGGCAGACTCTGTGGGAGGTTTATATAGAATGACTTCTAACCCTCTAAATGTAACCCCCTGCAGTTAAAAAAGGGGATCACAATGTTATGCTCTTCACTGTGCTCCAGATGGCTGTGGAGAAGCCTTGTTTCTGCCATTGCTTCCAGAGGGGACCATGGGCCAGATGTAGGGAAGCAATGCAGGGTAGGGATGGCTGCAGGAAAAAGGGTGAATCCCAGTATGTGGCATGACCAGAGAACCCATGATGTTAGTGTGCAATCTGACAACTTCCCCACCCGCCCCTCCTGGTACTGACACTCCAGAAATCTCCCTCACATGTTGCAGCCAGCCCCACTGCTCCCTCAGTGACCACCTCACACAGGGTCCTGCAATACTTCTGCATTTATCCTCTGTAACCACAAATGTGAGATCATCAAGGTAATGAGGGTTTTTTTTGCCTAGAGTCATTGAAATTCAGTGTGCAAATTACTTGTGGTTTTAGCAATTTTGCTGCAACAGATTTCCTGCTGTCAGACAGAGGGGACAACACACCCATGAGAGAGCACACAGGTCCTGTGTGCCTCATTTTACAGTGCTACCTGCAGTATGGTTAATAATTTGCTGGGAAAATGATTAGTGAAACACACTTCCTCCAAGTCTTGAAACTTATGCATGAGTCATTTTAAAATGAAATTACTTTCTAAATAGGAGTTGTTTCTGATAATCTGCATCTTGAAAGCCTCCTGGTAGACACAGGTTGCCCAGAGCAACCTTTGACTGCTCTTTGGGCCAACAGGATAAAGGCAGGTGGGAACTTTCAATGACAAAATTCAGACTGTCACATGGGTACTGATGCCACATCACACTGAAGGATGCCTGACTTCAGCTCCTGCATCTGTACTAACTGCATGCAAGGACTTGTCTTTCTTTCCCACTTGCACTTAGTGGGTGTGGCAAGCCTGGGACAGCATGTTCCCCCCCAGGATCTGGGACTGCCCACAGAGGTGTGGGGAGCAGTGGGAGAGCAGGAGGAGCAGGGGGAAGGCACTGGGCAGGTAGCTCTCCCAAGCAGGGGTGAGGAGGAGCTTGGTGGCTGCTCCTCTGGAGGAAGGACCTCCAGCTTTGCTGAGCTTTGCACCCATTCTCTGACGCTGTGTGTTTCACTGAATTGCTTACTGGTCTGACTTCCACTGAGCTCAGAATGGACCACAATAACTTTGGCATGGCCAGGCTACTATTTTTGTGTCTACCTGTGGCTTTCAGTAACTTGTGTATTTCTACAATCCACAGCTTTGCTCTCACATTTTTCAGGATGTATTCCCTCTCTACACACCTTGAACCCCTGAGCAGTGCCCAGTGGGATGCTCTCAAGCTTGGCTGCCACAATGCTATTTGAGTTGCTTTTTAAACTTTATTCTCAATCTTCTGTGCTTTAAGGTTTTCCTCCTCCTGTTGGTGCAATCTTGTGTCATGAATGGCTGTGTTTCCTCCTCCTCACCCTGCTCCATTCAGAAGTAAGCCACTGGAGCTGGAATGCTCCCTTAGCACCCACAGTAGGATTTTTGCCAGCAGCAGTATATGGAAGTTGCCCAGCCCCACCAAGATGTGTGGCACATGGACTTTGACAGAAGCAGCTCCACTGGCATCTCTGCTGGGGCTGGGATGGTGTGCCCAGCTGATGAAGCCCTGGGAACAGAGGTTGCCAGTGCAGCAAAGCAAAGCAAATTGATATTCCTTGCTTTATGGACTTCAGACTGCCTCTGGATAATTATCAAAACATAAACTCAGGACCCAGAGAGAAGAAATGCCCTACCACTTTGGACTTGTGGTTCTTCCAGCTCTGTGCTGTCTCTGAAAGCAGCAATAGGAGATGCTGTTTAGAATATCACCTACTGGACCTTGTGAGCAGCACTTTTTCACTCACTTTCCCACTAGCTTTGTGAAACTGAAATTATCTGTCATTTCCTCCTCAGCCTTCTCATCTCCACACTGAAAAGTCCAAAACCTGTTAGTATTTCCCTTAAGGCAGCTGCTCCAATCAGTTAACTGTGTTTGTTGCCCTTCACTGTTCCTTCTTTAAGGCTCTGCAAGAGAGAGAAAGAGAGGCTGCAGTTCATTCTGCTCTAGATGCTAAGTTTTAAAAAGTGGCAAAACATATTTCTCTTTCCTGTGTTAAAGAGTGATAAAACATAATTTTTTTTCCTGCTTTCAGTCCACTTTTTGATTCAGTCCCATGTTTGTTGACATGTTTGGCTGCTGTTACACACTATATTCAGACCACAGTAAACTGTGACTGCTCACCTGGCATCTTTCTACCCACTCGTTCTTATGAGATCCTTCATCACCAAAAATAGTTTTTAACTATGCTCCATTTAAATACATTTGGAATCTCTTTCATGCAATATTTTGAAAACTACCAATTTGTAATGCACAGCTTTTATCCTAATTATGGATTTAAATACATATGTCTGGTTACAGGTTACAACTTCTGTAGGCTGAGTGCAACAAGACTTTTCTTCATATTATCAGATCAAGACCTTCTTGTAGATAAATATCTTATATGGAAACCTGAAAAGAGGTGAAAAGTTATTAAAAGGCAGCTCTGTCATCCCTGACAGTGCTTGGGATTGCATCATGCAGTGAGAAGGATGACAACTGCCTGCAGCAAATATGCTTGCAGATTTTTGTCAAGCAAGTAGTCTGGCTGATGTTATTCACACTAATGGCATTCTGAGGACCAGACAGTGTCCTTTTTATCAAATCAAGAAAGCACAAGATGCCAAAAAAGGATCTATTGTTGTGCTTGTGAGAAGTTATGGCATTCTCCTGCATGAAAAGGAAATACGTTATGGTCTCAGCTGGTTCATCTGCCACTTCCTTTCAGGTGTGCTCTTATCTCCCATGGGTGGGGGCTGGAAGTTCTCTGTACTTTGGCACACACAGAAACAAGATTGTATTGACAATAAGCACAGGCTTTTCTCTAAACTGTGCAGAACTGGAGGTGTGTTGGATGAACAAAAATAAAATTTCTGTGCAAGTATAATTTTCCATTTAGTTTGTGAAGGCAACTTCTTGAATAACTTGTGATCCAGATTACCAAAAGCCATTAAGAATAGCTACAATCCATGTGACAGCATGTAGATCCACTAGCTGACTCTCATTTTCCCTGAAGAAGTAATTTCATGAATAGAATTTGGTTGGAAAGAGATCCCTCTGAGCTTACAGCAACTTCAGCATTAAGGATGACATCTTAATTGTAATCCCTTCCTTGACTTCAGATCCAGCTATAGGCTGTCTGCTTAACAAACACATATCTCTTCATGCTCTCTTCATGCTGAGAGCAGTACTGCCTTCCTTTCTGCCATAGGTGGTTGAAAGATGTCATTTTGTGTACCAGTGCTCAATGCTGTCTGCTGTCTTTTGGGAAGCATGTTCCTCAGGAAGGAGTAGGTGACCTCCAGCCCTGCCAGCAGCATGTGGAGCGTGGTGCATTTGCTCTGCAGGGATGTGAGGATGATAACAAACATGGGCTCTGCCATGAGAAGGCTGAGGACTTGCAGACCTGCTGCTGGGAGCAGTCCAGACAAACCTTGTTTATGGTCCAGCTCCACATCTGAAGGCTTTTATCCATTCTTCTTGCAGTATTTCACCAGTGTAGTGATTGAGAGTTTCTATTTAAATTGGAGAGACAAATGACCAGAGTGCTTCAGATCCACAAAAAGATTTAAATACTTTTCCCTGGAAAGCAGGGTTTGCTGTAAGTGCCACAGGGACTGCGTAGAACATCTGCATCCATGGTGGATGACACCTGCTGCAATGTTGAAGTACCACTCTGGTTTCCAGAGGGAAAAATCCTTGTTCCTGGTTTGCCTGTGTGTGGTTACAACACTCTAGAGTGATGTATGCTACATGGGGGAGGAAACCCTTCTGCAGAACTGTAGCCTCAGACAATGTGCAGGCTCTGCACTGTGCAATTATAGCAGTGATTCTATCTATCCTTGGCAAAATATCTGCCAACATTTACTGCAATACAAGCAAATCAACAAACTCTTCCCTCTCTAATTAAAAAACTAATTTTGCATGATGGCAAGTGAACGTATGTAAGACATAAAGTTATATAGTGTTGAGATTTTGACCTTGAAACATGAAATTAAAAATTACATTTGTCTTCAGAAGTTACATTGTTGCCTGTATGCAATATATGCTTGAAGCAGTTCCAGAAATATTAACCACGTTTACAGAAATGAAATACCATATGCAATATGTATTCAAATCAGCTTCAGAAATATTAACCACATTTGCAGAAATAAAATAACCTTGGTCAAATGTTTCCACGTATGCCAAAATCCATGGTGAATACCAATCCAGCTAAAGAAAATTAAACTACTTTAAATAAGGAAATCCTGCAGTGTTTCTACTGTGCAGATCCCCAGACCTGCAGGGATTTTGGCATAGCAGAAGCCTCCCAGCACAGCATCTCTGAACATCCCCTGGCAGACCACGTAGCACTGTGGCCCTGCTCTGCCCTCGTGGGCTGTGCCAGTAGCTCTAAAGCAACTCAGGCCTTTGCATCAAAAGTTACCAGCAAACCCATGAAGCCAGCCAGTGGTGCTGCCCAGCTGCCATCAGCTGGTCTGACAACACCTGTGGCTCCAACAGCTTGTTAAGGAAACTCTCCTGTCAGACCACTCAGAGGCTGCTCTGGCAGTCACACACCCAGCACCACACCCAGCAGCACAGGCTTTCAGTGCTGGCACTGACCCCTTTGCAGCAGGCAGCTCCAGTGGCCCAGAGTGCACCCTGACTCCCTGCACATCCCACTCTCATGCAGCCAGACCAGATTTCCTTAGCAGCTTGATTCCAGGTCTCCCATAGCAGCATCTCAGAGCTCTGATTCCTTAAAGTGATTTAATAGTGGTACAACAACAGAATAACAGAGCTATTCAGGGTCAGAGGGACCCTGAACAGAAGAAACCTTGGGCTTTTTTACCCTGACAGTCTATGTGGGTGTTACTCTGGGTTCTTCCTTGCTGAGCCCTCAACTCCTGCTGGCTCTGAGTCTCTCTGAGTGCCTGATCACCTGGCTGGTGCCACAAATCCCCTGGCCTGAACTACTTGCATTGAATATGTTACTCAACAGCCTCAGCTAGAAGCTGACCCCTGAAGCAAAAGTCACGTACAGAGATTCCCAATGGCATGAAAATGTATTTCTGGCATGAAAATGTATTTTATCAGATAAAATATTAGATTTTTTTTCATATTGGGTAAACCAAAATTTAGAACAGTGCTACAGGTACTATTATACAGGTATAATGGAATTGTGCTAAAGACGTGAAATGTTTGTATTATGCATAAGAGATAAAGAGCAAATATGTAAAAATAAATTAAGGTAATATGAATTTATATGTTATATGAATAAAATCTTTATTATTTATAATAGACAGTAAAGATACACTATTTAAACAGGATTTATTTAACATTTACTTAACATTCCCTTATACTTGTGCTTACTCAACAAATTGGTCTTCTTTCTGTAGGCAACCTAGAACATATATACATAAAAATATGGACACATAACTTCATAGCAGCAAAGCAAAGAAAAACAAACCTAAATCCATTAAAACTGGCATTCACTCCTAAAGAGTAGCAGGAAGTCTGCAAATGTGGCATATTTAAAACAAGAGTCCATAAATGGCAAAAAATAAAAAACCAAAAAGAAAATGAAGAAAATAAATTTGTTTCTGTCATTCTCACTGAGCTGAATTCAGCAAAAGCTTGCAGAGACATTACCAGTTCTAAGAGTAATTAGTACTTTGTAGGAATTAACTGTAAAAATTCCACTGTAGTAGAACTATACACACACAATTTCAGCTTTTTTTTTTACCTGAAATGCTATACCATTGTCAAAACCTGCTACTTCTCTCAAGGCTGCTTTTAAAAACAACCAGAATATCAAATGCATTATTAGGCTTGTTCATTTCTCTTTCTTTCTGAGTTAAAACAATTCACATTTTTTAATGTAAAGGAAATTAACTTTTTAGTAAAAAGATACTTTTAAAACAAAACTTCAGTTAAAGAGAGAATGAATAAAAGAGTCAATGTCTGGCCGAGGTGATCTTGCAGTCAGTTGATGTCACCGC
Organism: Phylloscopus whistleri; assembly: GCA_017589585.1. NCBI lineage: Eukaryota > Metazoa > Chordata > Aves > Passeriformes > Phylloscopidae > Phylloscopus > Phylloscopus whistleri. Next base: position 798,570 of record JADMLD010001391.1, read on the forward strand.
AGCCAAATCTCAATGGGAACATCCTCCCTCCAGTAAAGCTGGCTGGGGTGAGCAGAGTGAACACCAGCATCCACCTGGGAGTACCTGTGCAGTGGATGGGGCTGGGGAATGCCTGTCTCCCTACACCACCCCCACAAGGGCAAAAGCAATGGACACACCTCTTAAATACAGGATATAGTTAAAAAAATTAGACACTTTTTTATAAGTAGTAAAGCACCATAACCAAAAGATGCAAATAGATTAAAACTCTAGGTCCATCTGAGGGCTGCAAAGATGGTTAAGGGACTGGAACAACTTTCTTAAAACTCTTAACAGAGTTGGGCCTGTTCAGCCTCAAGAAGAGACAACTGAGAGGGGATCTCACCAATATCTCTCAGTCTCTGAAGGGAGAGCATAAAGAGGATGGAGCCAGGCTCTTCTCGGTGGCATTAAGAGATAGGACAAGAGGCAATGGGCAGAAAGTGATGTACAGGGAGTTCCACCTGAATGTGAGGAAGAACTTCTTTACTGGGAGTGACTGTGCACTGGAACAGATTGCCCAGAGACATTGTGGAGTCTCCCTCCCTGTAGGTGAGCAGGGAGGTTGGACCAGATAACCCACTGTGGTCTGGTCCCTTCCAGCCTTACCAATTCTGTAATTCTGTGATTCTAAAAGAAAATTAGCAAAGAATTATAAAACACAGAACTCTAAGGATTGAATTAAAAGTAAAATGTTTTAAAAATCTTTGGGAACGTAGTTAAACTTATTTGGGGCAACGAAAGACAAAAACCTGTCCAGTTTTATTGGAGAATGTGGACAGGTACCACGAAGAGCAATATCCTGTCCTCATCCCATCCTTCCTCTCTGTGATCTAGTTACAGTGGGTTACATGAATATCAAAGACATTGGACATGTATTGCTTCTCTTTCTGCATTAGCTGCTCATTGTTCTGTTTAACTTACCAGTAAGTCATTCATAAAAACTTACTACTAGAACTACTGTTTCATGAACATAACTCAAAGGCATGAGACTGATAACAGGCTCTTTTTGCTTTAGATTAGTTAGAGATAGGAGATAAATATCTCTGTAGTTTCAAATAGTTCAGTAATTCATTTGGAAAGTACATAGGAAGTTTAGACAAAGTTGTACATTTATTTTCTAAGCACAGTGTTGAAACAGTCTTGTTTTTGTTTGATAGCTTCTACAAATTTATGAGTATGTGAGAAGGTTTCTGTTGTTCAAAAAACTCTCCCTAATCTCCATAACTGTAATGAGACATTAAGGGTCACATAACAAAAGGTGAATAATAAGATATTAATTAATTAATTAATTAATTCCCATTGTTGTTCTTATTGAAACCTTTTTAAGACCACCATGGTACTTTGGGGACTGAATTACTGTTTTTGAATTCCTGGAATTGATGGCAGCATCACTTTTGTGGAAAAGAGATGTTTTTTTCTTATAGATCTTTCAGAATTTGATTGATCCAAGTCTACAAGATACTTGGAACTCCTATAATGCATCATAGTAATAGTCCCTTGCTATCTATTACTGGTTAATGTAACTCTATTAACCAGTAATTGATGCAACTTATTCAATATCCCATGAACTGTTGTGTCCACTCAGCACTTAGACAAGACACATTAAAACCAAGAAGTTCAGACAAAGTGTTCTCCACCAGGCTGGCATTGGTTTTATGGATGTGCTACAAAGTGTGCAATCTCCCTTTGGACTGGGAGGAGAGTCCGACCTGCGGCACTGAGGTTGCTGGGAGCTGGGACTCCTGTTTGCTCAGCCCTGCCCTGCTGTACCTGTGCTGGTGATAGGGCCTGGGCAGTACCTGCAGGAAGGAAACACAGACCTGAGAGCAGACATCAGGTGCTGCTCTGACCCGAGCACAAAACCTTGCTGGAGTGGAGGGTAAAAAGAAGTGGCTTTGTGCTTCTGTCTCTAAGTGAAACTTGTGCTTCTGTCTCTAAGTGAAAAAACCTTTGACCTCATGTTTGGGCTCCTCAAGAGGAAGTCTGTCCTGTTGTCTTTGAGCATGAACTAACCCCTGAATGCACAACATTTAGTTTCAGCTTTGCTGGGCTTGGATCACTGCGGTCTAGGATGGATATTGGTACCAGCAGCCAAGGCCAGCACCACAGCACCTCTTCTCATGGGCACTGTTAAAGGCACTGCTTCATTCTCTGGCTGCACTGACCTTGAGATGCAAAAAGGCAGAGATATTTCTGAACTGAAGAATTTACCCTGCTGACTGTCCTTATAACTTGAGAGGTGATGAGACAGATGCACACTTGAAGATTTAAGGTGGGAGATGATGGAGGGCATTAAGTCATGGAGTTCCCATAAATGTCAAGCAGAGGTGTATGTCCAGGGAGGCATTTCCATGTGAATCACAGGGCGACAGAAAAAGAGCTAAAACTGTTGCACTGTAATCTTTAGAAGTACAGAAGTGAACACAAAGTACATACACTGATAGCCCAATACCACAGTTATTTAGTCACGGAAATGAAAGTCCCACAGAAAGTCCCTTGAGATCCTAGATTGAGTATGGTGTGCCAACAAAAGCTGGTCATCCATCACTGGCAGAAGTTAAAATTATGTGATATTTTCAACATTTTCTATTCTAAGCACAGGAATTAGTTCTTTAAATAGTGTTCCTTGTAGGTGATGGCAACACAAAATGTGCACCCTCCTCTCTTGCAGACCATAGGCCTCATCCTCTAATGGCCCGTCCATGTCACTAGGTCTTGATTACCAAAGTAGGAAATTGAAATAAGTGCAATTATTTACGCTTGGCTTGGCCTCTAATGAATGTAGAATTCCTTCCAATAGCTAAAGGTCGGTCTCAGCACTGATTCAGGTTTATCAGGTGAGCCATGTAATTTGTCTCTGGAGTGAAATTGCCAAAACCCTAGAGGGTTTGACTCCAATTTTGTCACTTCTTTCGAAGTTTGTAATACTTTCAGTGGAGGGCATAGCTGCAACCAGACCTTATGGTCCTGCTGAGGTGAATGGTAACACAACTGATTCGTGGCAATTTTTCCAGCAGGAATCACATTTAGGGCCACCTGGAAGCTCCTCTGAAAAGAATGTGTGCTAAAATGAACCCCAAGTTTGATACTTAGACATACTTTCATTGCATGTCAAAATCAATATGAATATTCAGTCCCTTGCTGTCTATTCCTACCCTTGTCAAAGGCTTCAAGAAAGGTAATTCAGTGTTAGAAATGCAGATATTATTTAGGGAAACATACTCTGAGAACTCAGTTACCAGTAAGAATTCCTGCTGAGTTGATGTCTTAGGTTGCAATGGAAGATGTAACCAAAAGTATGTATTCTATTACCATCTGTTAAAACCAGGTGGGGCAGTGTTCTTATCTCTTTCACAACCCATCCTCCCTCCAGGGGGATATCTGCTGTTAATGGGCCATTGAGTCTCACTGCATGACTGCTAAAATTCATCATCCCATTGTGAGATGCTCCACCCAGTGGGAGGAGCCAAGCATTCCTACCTGGAGAAAATCTGAGATTCAGAACACCAGGGCAGCCTGTTTCCACTGGATTCTGCCAGCGAGACTGGACCCTTCTCACCACCACCAGACCTTCACAGGAAAACTACACCCTTCTACAGGATCATCTCTGCTCCAACAGAACCACGTCTGTCACTCCAGGATGACTTATTTGGACTGCTACCAACACCCTGACCAACAGGGTGTCAGGCTGTATTCTGACTCTGTCAGTGTTTTCTTTTTTGTTTGTTTGCTTTTTTTTGGTACTACTACATTTTTACTTTTCCTAGTAAAGACCTGTTATTCCTATTCCCATACCTTTGCCTGAGATCCCCTTAATTTCAAAATTATAATAATTTGGAGGGAGGGGGTTTACATTCTCCATTTCAGGGGAGGCTCCTGCCTTTCTTGGCAGACACCTGTCTTTCCAGATGGGGACAGCTGAAGTTTGCTGCTCTTCTCACTATTACAGTTGCTGGTACAAGTATTTATGAGAAGCCTCAAGGAAACAGTTGGTATCTTATCAGGCTTTAAAGTTCCATCCTGTGATGTAAAGCAGTGTCAGTATGAATATTGTCTGCATGGGGAAGGGAAGTGCTAAAACCAAGGTGAAAATGAGTTTGACTTATCTCTGCTCAGCATCTTTTTTAACCTATCTCAAGACAACAAGCTGGTTGGTTTTAAACTATAAACCTTGACCAGTTTTGTCTTCACTGGGCAAGCGCTGCATTTTTGAGGTTTGTACTAGCATGGCAACAGTAAATCCTGCCCTTTAGGGGGATCATCAGACTTGAGATGAGGGTGTTGGAGTGATAGTCCTTCATGTTCCTGGTTTTACACAGTCATGGCAAAGGGAGAGTCAGGTAAGCCTGAGCAGCAGAAACTCATTCTGTAGTCACAGCTGGGAGGTTGGGAGGGAGTGACACAAAAAGCATTAGTTTCCAGGCATTTGTGCTTGTTTTTGAAACATGTTTTCATTCAAAGGCCAGTTTTGCAGGTTCTGAGGGACATGGACCGCCTAGGCACTGCAGGTTTGTTTATATGGTCCACTGAATTTCAGTTTACTTTGTGGGTCAGTTACTGTAAACATATTTCATATACCATATACACAAAATGCATATTATAATACTAATTTTTAATAAAGAAATGAAGAACAAGATATAATAAAAAGTTGAAACTCTGCTGGGCTTTTTTTCTCAAGCACAGAGCAAAATTAATTCCCAAAGCTCTAAGTCTTTATTCATGACACAGCTAACAGGACCAGCAAACCCAGAAGGTGAGGAGGAGGTGAAGCAGTGAGCTGCAGTAGTGGGGACTTCCCTTCAAGGGAAGGCTAAGCACAGGGCTGACTGTGAGCTCCTGCCCCAGCTCTGATGCTCAGCTGTCTGCAGGAAAAGTGTTTGTCCCTACACCTGGGAGCCAGAGCTGCAGATCCTGCCCAGGATCTTAGGGGATTGTCTGGCTGTGATTTCTGGTAAGAGAAAGAGAATGAAGAGCTCCTAAGTCCTGCTTCAGAAGGAGGAATATTGGTGTCTGGGCTCTGCTCCCAAGCTCATTTCTGATTTTCGTGCAGTGATTGCTATGTAACAATTCAGACAACAGAATATGTGATCACAGTGATGAACAAAGCCCTAAAGGCTACTTTGTTTTATCATGCTTATTTCAGTGTCCTACAGGGCACATACATCCAGACCGTAGAGTCCTCTAAGACCATCTGCATTTACATATGTGTGTGAATAAAAAAAAGAAGCATCAGTCTGCCAACTTGATGGTTATTTCATGCCATAATACAATCAAGCTTTGTAAAAAGACTATAGATGAGGAAAGACTTGCATTTTCTCTTTAGATTTTACACTATGTTACGTATTTTGAGCTGTGCCAATTTGAACATGTCTATATAGGTATTGAGTTATGAATGCAAGGGGTTAAAAATTTGTTTCTTCTGCATTTATGAGGAAAAAAGTAATTTTGAAATAATGCAGTTTATAAGTCTTAATGCATATGACACCTTAAGACATCATGTTACAGGACACCAGCATCCTGAAAGAAAGGGAATATCTCCATGCTACAGTGTGGAGCTCAAGTTTTAATCTTCTTTGGAGGTCTTGCATGTAGAGTAAACACAAGTAATCTCCAGAATATGCATTGTTTATTCCAGAAGAGCCACTTGGTTCCATTATGTCATTGCTTGCAAGAAGAAAAAGGAAAACTAAGATCTATCATCTTGACCTGTGCAAGTTTAATAGCTGAAGAGTTCAACAGCATTAGCTCAGCAGCCAACAGGGGCCAGGTCCTGGCAGCAGCAAACTGGGGAACTTCTCAGCAGGCCTCTTGTGTCAATGGTGAAGAAGGCAGGACAGAGCCGTCTGCCACGCCTGGGGACAGAGCCTGGGAGTGCCACACGTGTGAGGCAACTTCTGTAGGTGTGGGGCTGACCAAGCCCTTCAAGGAGATCCTCTGAGAATGAAGGTGGCTGACTGCTGTTCATCAGTCACATGTGCTCCTGATTCAGCTTCCTCCCGCTTTGAGAGTAGCCTGTCAACAAATGAAACCAGCTTAGGAGACATCTGTCCAAGCTCTGGTGAGCTGCAAGGTGGCATCACTGCCATTGCAAGCCAAGGATGAGGTACCATGTGTGTAAAGGGCTGTTGGAGGTGGTGGCTAGGCTGAGACACAACAGTGGCTAAGAGAACTACATCAATATAATGGACATGGACTACTCTGAGGACAGCCAAACACAGAAGCTGGACATATATGGCAGCATCAACAGGGAAGGACTGTGCCCCTCAGTGGGGTGAAAATTGTATGTGAACTTCCCTGAGAAAGAACAGAGCCCATGCCTTCCAACAGATGAGCAATTCATAATGACTGCTGCAAGGAAGGAAGCAAGCAGGAAGTGTCTCTGCTTCTAAGACAGTGTGGGGGAACCTTTTTAGGTACCTCTCCTGAGTTCCTGGTTATCTGTTTTCTGCTACCTCAGACAGGAGAACTCATCCAACTGAGAATTAAGATTAGCAGCTTGAAACTGAAGAGCATGTTCTGGGAATAGGGATGATAGAAGCAAGGTTTTCATCATCCAGCCAGTCAAACAATAGAAAGGGCAAAGCTACCAAAAGAGAGAGAGATGTCAAAGGAAGGTTTGAGGAATACCTTAAATGGAAGGAATATGTGATCCTTTCACACTTAATATATTCTCAAGATTATGAGAACTACAGAATAATTGGCTGAATAATTTAAGACTGAATTGTTTGTGTAGAAGGGTAAAGTGTTTCAGAAAGAATTGTCAGGAAAATAGAACTGTCAGGAAAAAAGTGAAATGTTGATGGGGATGCATGTACTTGTTTTGAAGTGCAGTGTACAAGAGATAGGAATTATATCAGTGTTGGTAACTATACCATGATGAGAATCCACAGTCCTCACAAAAGAAAAGAGGGAAAAGTAAAAAAAATTACAGTGAACTTGGAAAAAGCATACTTCTATAAAATAACATTATTGATAAAGGAGAATTTCATAAGAAATAAACCAAAGAAAAGCATTAGCAGGAATGATCAGGAGGGAATGACATATGTCCCAAAGCAAAAGTTGTATTAGGAAGGCTGGTAAGAATAAACTAAATCAGAGCTAATCTTCGCCAAATCAGGGCTCATCAGTATTCTCAGTCTCACAAAAAAGCTCAGACATTTATGAGTAGGTTACACCACTAAACTGAGTATATAGAGCAGGCAAATACAGACAAAATCCGAATTCTGTCAGTCCAACTATCAGTGCAATGAAGATAACATGAAAATACATTATAAGTGCAATGGTAAGAGGTACATTGTTTGGGAGACACTTTTTGTAGGAACCTTTCCTCAGCAGTGTTGTAAAGTCTCATCTGGGAGCCTGTGGGGGCACTGCCCATCAGCAAAGGTGGAGTGACTGAGCAGTGTGCAGAGGGCATCCATGTGAATGAGCAGATGCTGAATGTGTCACAGTGGATTGGCTATGGAAACTAAGACTGGTCATTATTTGCACTTTTTACAATCAGGGAGGTTGTAGGTATAGGTGATTCTGCCTCATGAGAAGGGAAGGAACCAGGTCAATAGAAACTTAAGTTTGTTTTCAGCATTACTTTTCTATGCTTCCTTTTTCTCCAGTGGTACTATCTCATTTTGACACACATTAATTCTGTTGTGAAATTATCATACCCTTATAGATCCATAAAAGAAATATTTTCTAAACAAACAGAAAGGGAAAGAAGCTGAGGTCAGGCAGGTCCAGCTAGTTTGGTAAGTGGAAGAGGTACATGGAGAGATATCAGCTGAGTTGAAGCTGAGTAAAAAGACAAAAAGAAAAAAATTAAAAAGGAGAGAGGGAGAAATGACAGTTGATAAATGGGAAGGGTGAAAAGGATGTGACTAATGGTATGAGTTGTTTCTGGAAAAACTGACTCGTTGAACAATGATTCACACAATAAACACCTGGACGTTTGCCTTTTTTCATTGGATTTACTCAGAGAAACAGCTGGCTCAAGGACCCAGTCTCACTGCTGAGTTTCTTCTTCTGTTTTTATCTGTGGCACCGTGTTATGACTGTTGTAAAGCCTTAAGTGCTTCTGGACTTTGTAATGCATTGACATGGGAGATTTTTTTTTTCTCCTCTGTGGTTGCAACCTGTAAGCAGTTGCTCTGTGCCTGGGAAACTCTTTCAGCCAGAGAAAGATACTGGGCATGACAGGCTCACCTCTGACTTTAAATAATGGGGACATTCAATTAAGCATACTGGATACCTTGCATTTGTGTATTTGTACTTCAAGTAATATACTGCACTTCCTAGTAATTGAACTTCCAAGTAGAGACAGTAGCACTTGAAAAACAAATGACTTGTTTATAGAGATTGCACTTCTGACATCATGACTTGAGTTCCTCTGCAGTTGTCATGTGAAGGAGGACCAAAAATGTCATTAGGAAATTGTGTACGTGTATTTGGTTCTGCCACGTGAACTCTCGCTGTTGTAAAATTACTACTTCATCCTGAAAGTACTGCTCATTCAAATCCAACAGTTAATCTGCATGTAGGTCACTTAAAATCAACATATTTCTGAGAAAGTTGATTTCCCTCTCCATATTGTATTTATTTAGAAATCATCAGCAATGAATTTTAATGCTTTATTCAAAACTGGTTTTGAGCTGTGCTCTAAAGATAACTGACTGCTAGCAGAAAGCTTTGAGAAAGTCTGAATCATTCTGAGTGCATGAGTGAATGGAGAACACTTGTGTTTCAGAGCATGCTGAAAGCATAGCCTAGAGGTTTTTTCCTGGAGAAACAAACACTGATTTTGAGGGAAATGTGTGATCTGAAACACAAACAGAAGGCCTTTTCCCAGAACTGTACACCTTAGAGCTGCAAGCAATTCTAAACATTTCATTCTTTAGATGTGTAATTCAGAAAATAATGTGCTACACAAATAATACAACAGTGTTCAAGAGCAATCTGACAGACTGAGGAAATTGAAAGCAGAAGTCAGAACCTGGATGAAAAGTAACATTTCTCAAGACAATAAAATGAGCCTGTCCAAAACTTCTGAAATAAGCATGATATTAAAAAATGAGATACAAAAAGAATAACATTTTAAGAACAGTAATTTTTTTTAAACGTATTTGTTTTCCAAATATATTTTATTTATTATTTGTTTTACCATTGTCCTTTACAGCCCAGTTGATTTCAGTTCCCTCAACTGCAAGTGTCCTAATTCAGAGACTAGTGGGGACTAGTTCCCTTGAAAGGCTGCAAACATAAACAGACATGAAAGATGGCACACAAAGGAAAGGAATGATAACATCTATTATGAGATAAGTATCTGGAAAAGGGCAGACAGACTGATTTGCCCAAAGTTACCCAAAATAAATTTTTAGCAGAGCTCAGACAGAATTTGAACTTTCCAACACGAGTACTGATGAATTATTTTCATAACTTGGCTGGGCCCTTCCCATGAAAGGATCTGCTGTAAAAACAAGCCACCTTTATGTCCAAACTCTTGTCTTCTGCAATGTGAATTATTCCTGCAACTGGGCAAGTAGCAAACACGCTCTCCACACAAGGCCCATGCCCTCTCCTGTCCACCTGCTCTCCTACAGAGAGGCTGTCTTTCCCCTGTGGCTCCAATCCATGCCCTGCATGTTCTTTTCTCACAGCCCGACTGAAAAAAAAAATTAAATCAGAAAGAAAATCACAAAGGACATAAAAATACTGAAGACTGTAAATTACCTTGGAACTACCTTGCTTCCTTACGGGGCTGCTGTTTCATACCACACCTAGTCATTAGAATCAATAATTGCCCATGCAGTTAATGTTTGAGCTGCCCTCTCTGAGGGCAAGTCTGAGGAACTATAAACTGGATAAGCACAGACATCACCAACCTGTGCAAAGGTGATTCCCACAGCTGAAAGAAAGAAGCATTTTTAGAGCAAAATAAGCCTTTCATGTTACAGGTAAGAGATGATCTAACTGACATTTCACAGAAAGATTTTAAAAGCTGAAGCAGGGGTTTTGCTAAAGGATTTTCAGGCAACGTTAGGAACTCAGCTGTCCCTGTAAAATGGATGACTGCTGTGCTAAGGCTTAGTCTGGTTTATATTTGATTTGGATCAATTTCCTCTGTTTTCTCTTTGCTGAATTTGAACATCTGAAATCAATCAACTAAAGAAAATAATTTTTTTTTTCCATGGAACCAAATACTTGTGATTGTTACTGATCTTTAATCTCCGGGAATATTCTTTGTTCTCTGAATGTTTATTATTGAAAGTCACTGGAATATTTGTGTGATGGTTATCCTAGAGATTTCTCTTCAGTCATGGGAAGCGTGAGGGATTATTAGGGATATAGCACTGAGATGAAGCTAAGAAATGAAGGAGAAAATATGGCTCCGGCCCTCAGCCAGATCTCAAGCTGCTTTTAGTTAAGCTGATACTATTCTAATCCTGAAACTGCCTGTTAATGAAAACTTTTATATGAATCTATATATGCTGGAACTCTATTCTGAGTGACAGAGGAGTATGGATTTTGGGGCTTCGGTCCTTGGCAGTGAGAAGGTTCATGAGACTTGGTAACAGTTTCTACCCAAAAATAAATGTTCAAGGACTGATCAAGACTTGCAATAGCCATGACATAAGGAAATGATGTTTATGTTCAAAGAGAAGAGAACATCAAAGGCACTTGTCATGCAAACTGTGAAATGGCTGGGTTTTCACTGCTGCATTTGGTAGTCAGATCTGGACAGGAGAACCTGGCCATGACACAGCTACATTTAGCAATTAATTTTCCAGCATTTTCTACCCTCAAAAGTAAGGCTGGATGTGTCCCTGAAACTTTCTTCCTCTCCCTGGTAGGTCCTGCTCCTTCTCTTTTCCCTGAATCCAGATCATGGTACCCCAGACCACCCCATACAGTTTTTCCTCCCTTTTGATGGCCTCCCCCAGTACTTTTAGCTCCCTGGTGTTCCTCCACTGCTGGCTGCCCCTTCCTCCAGAGGGGCAGACAAAACCCTGCAGGGAGCCCCTGGGCACAGATGGCAGCCTTGCAGGATGGACAGGGAACACCTTGGGTACTCTGTCCCACCTTCCACCCCAAATTAATAAGGAATGAGCTTTTTGAAGTTCCCACATGGCTACTCAGTGCAGCTGAAACTGGCCAATATATTCAGAAGAGAGTGGTAGGAGTGGAGGAGAGAGGTTGTACAGGCAGAGGAACCGAAAGAATTTTCATTGACTGTAAAACCGGAATATCAGCAACAGTTTTGGTTCAAAATGTCCTTCCAGGAGGTTCAAAGTTTCTTCTCTCTGCCCTGCCTGTGCCACCTCCTCTGACTTCAGGAAGTCTGTGAAGGATCCACTAGGGAGACATTGCAACCAAGCATCTACAGAGGGCTCAATTTCAGTCCTTGTCTCCTGACAAATTTAATGATTTTCCTGATCACTTCTGGTGTCAAAAGCATGTCATATTATTTTCTTCCAGTACCCACACAGTTATCTCCAGCCCAAGGAAAGAGCCCAGTACTTTCAAAGGGTGTAATTGCACACACAGTATCATCCAGCTCGGAATGGGATTTGGAAGAAAAAGTCCTGTGGCATGGCCTAGAATGAGTGCTGGAGAGAGGAGCAGTGTGGGTAGCAGTTTCTGTATTTACAGGTCCCCATTTTGTTCAGCTGTTGAGGAAAGAGCAGAAGGTATGATGGGAAGCACAGGCAGGAAGGCACCTGGAGGGGAGCTGTGCCTCCACACTGTTCTCCCCATTGGGGGCCTCCATGAGACAGAGCTGTGGAAGGATTCCTGTAGGTCTGAGCTATGTAACATGAAACACCACATGGCAGCACAATACGCCAGCTTCACTTCTTTCCAGAACTGGCCTCATCCTCTTGGTTAAAATCTAGAGGCAGTGAAGAAGCAGGATTGAATTTTGAGAAAGCCATCTAATTTTCAGGAGGATGTAACATAAATTGTGGAAGCGTGTGCTCAACATTTCTTTGAAATTTGAGGCAGAGAGTGCTCCTTGGGTTTGGAAATTTTGTTTCCAGTAGCCGTGTTGTTTTAGTGGGTACAGACACCTTAGGCTTCCTTTGTCTCTACACTCTGCAGGAAACAGACAGACACTCAGGATGGCCGCTGCAAGACTTTTGTCCTGTGGTTATAGCATTTCCTGTGAATGTCTCTCTGCTTTCAGTAAAGCAGAAATGAAAATGAATTTGCGGTACAGAGTCATTGTAACATTTGCACGGCTTGAACTTTTGTGCCGGGTTCAGTCTTTGACAACCTTTTGGGGCTCTCACGTGTTGCATCTCTTGCACCACTAGGGACAACCTGATGGGCACAGCCTTCCTTGGCAGCCCAGGAGTACCACTGGTCCTGCCCTTCGTGGGCAGAGCTGCACCTGCTCCTTCGGGGCTCGCTCCTCAGCTCTCTCCCTGCTGCTCCAGGAAACCTCAGCTGTTGCCTTAGCTTGCAAACAGACTGGGCCAACTCTGCGGGACTAAAGTGACTGTCATCTCTTTGCAGGAGCTGAAGCAAAGCATATTCCAGTATGCTTAAACTGGGTAGACTTCAATTTCTGCTTCTCATTCACTGGGTGAGTTACAGGTTTACCTTTGTTTATCTGGGAGCAAATGGCAAAGGCTGCCTGCGAGCCTCTGAGCTCCAATCCATGGGGTGTGCCAGCCTGCAGGTCAGGCTGGCAGTGGTGCCAGCAGAGTGGCTGGAGCCCTGGGTGTGGGAGTGTGTCCCCAGCATATGTGTGTGACTCCACAGCAAGTTAAGAAGACATCTCAGTCATTAGGGAAAAAAAACTTCAAAAAGCGTACAAGGCACCAATTTACTTGTTTTGCCTCTTCTACTTCCTCTTCAGATATCACTCTTTCCAATATGTGAATTTCATGCTAGAAAAGATTAAAATGTACTGCAATAAATCACCAAGAGTGAAAACATCAGTTTCTTGTGTTCTGCATTATAATCCATACATGTGCTGACATATTAAATGTATTCTAAGACATGTAATGGCTCATAGTTTAAACTGTGAATATTAATTACGTATCCTCATTATTTGGTTCCTGTGAATCCCTTTTCAGAGGATTTTTCTGGAACTGAAATGTATTAATTATGCTCTTCATGGATCCTATGTATTAAATTCTATAGATTTACTGGTGTTTGTAAAGGCTACAGCGGTGGTGACTTCTACTTCACAGTTGAAATTAACAGAAAAGATTGAAAAAATGCATCAAATTCAAGTTCAGTAAAAAATGGCTCAGAATATGGAGACCTTGAGGAGTGCCACAGTGAGCATGTCTTTTTCCTTTCCCATTTCACAAGCTGCTGCTTGTGGCAGTGCTCCCCCCTCACCATGAAGCCACTCTGCAGGCATTATAGCCATCTTCAGAAGATATGCCAATAGATATGGACCTAGAGGTAAATCCTCTTTTCCCTTCAGGCTCCAGAACAGTGATTCATGCTGTAGAAACATGTTTGGAAATATTTATGGTCCACATAAAGTAATTTTAATCGACAGAAGTGATATTGCTTACTTGCTTCCTAGGCTGCACTTTGAACTTGTTGGCTTTTATAACATCAGCCTTTGTTCCTCCATGGCAGGGAACATGATAAAGCAAAACCTGTCCACGAAATGGCCCCAGGAAAAGCCTCCAGGAGCCAGGGTGTGCCAGCCTGTGTGACATGGGAACAGCCACAGTGGGTCACATTCAGGGTCCTGATATCTGGTCCCTGGCAGAGGCCAGCAGTCAGCATTTTGCAAAAATATTAAAAGGTAGCTGCAAAGTGCATTTTCCTGGAAGCCTAACTATCAGATTACATTTGTTGATATTCTTCTGCTTACACTAGTGTTCACTAGCACCCCTCCCTCTCCTTCCCCAGCTCTCTGCTTTTCCTGTTGTCAAAAGGAGTCACAAAGCCTTGTAGGCGAGTGGGACAGCATCTCTGGCTATTGTTAAGAACAATATAGAATTATTGAAACATTACTTGTGACACACACACACAGAGCAGTGCTTTAGGGTGAATTGTGCTGAACTTAGCTATGTTTTTGTCATAGTCAGAATTGAGCTTTCCCTTGGTAATATGCAGACTGTGCCTTTCTGTGAGAAATTGAATAGCTGTCCCAGCAGCAATAGGATCAAATCCAGAGGAAAAGTCATGTAGCAGAGAGCACACACTCAACTCTGTGGTGTGATGGACAGGGTGGAAATGGTACCCTAAATCTGTAAAGCAAGATAAATTAATTTTTACTATGGAAGAAAAGGAATTTTACCTGTGCAGCTAAATAATGGAGCCCTAATTCTGACAGGCAGAGCCTCAGTGTTGTCAAGATAGGTGGTGAAGAGAGTGAATTTGGGGAATCTTGGTCTTGCCTTTGAAGAAACAGGTTGATTATCTGAACCACAGAGTGATTTGTCTTGTATGCAAGGCCTGCCCTGAGAGGCTTATTCTTGCTTTGTTGTTTTTTGGGGTTTTTCTTGGGGGTTGTTTTTTTGTTTGTTTGTAAGCAAGAACAGCCCTGAAATGTTAGGGCAGGAGTGTGGAGGTCTTTGGGCACTGTTGTGGAGTGTGTGGTTTTAAAACTCCTAAAACTTTGTCTGAAAAAACCCATGATGTTAAGACATTGCTAGCCATTAGGAAGAAAACAGAGGCTGAGACAGATTTGTATGACATTTTTGTCACCAGGTAGAAGCCAAAGAGGTGAAGGACTTTTCTTCTCCCTGTGGCTTGCTTTCACATGCAATTGATGTGAAGACACAGGGCTCAAGCAGCTTGCCCAGATGGCTGTGGCACTGAGGGGGATGGTGTAGGGACCCAGGGAGGGCCATCTCATTCCCATACAAAAAATATTTGATTTACTAGGGAAATTACAAAGGATGCAGCCACAGCTCCTCCCCATCCCCAGGTATGATGTTTGGTTTCCAGACACTTGTTTTCACAGGGCTTTGTGGCTCCTAGATGTGTTGTAGATGGTCCTGCTGTGGACACAGAGGAGATCCAGCAATGATTTTATGAATTCCCTTTTGCTCTATGTCTACATTCATCTGTTTTCTTATTCTGTTTGCTCTTGAAGGTAGATCCGATCTCATTTAATTATGTAGTGGTCAGAAAAGGACAGGGGACAAGCCTTTGTTCTCAAATTAATTAATAAGTCACACTGTTTTAAAAAATTACATACAGAAAAGAACCTGGAGATGTTCAGTGCAAACCTGGAAGAGTCTCTGCCATTGTACTATAGCAAAATAGCTTGCAGGAGGCTCAGTGCTGGGGAGCTGCTGTTTGTGTGTGGTGGCAGCAGACATCCTTCAGCTGCTTCCCTCCATCCCCCTCTCTCTCTCTCTCTCTCACAGGCTGTGTGGCTTAACCTGGAGGGCCTGCGTGTAAGTGGGCCTCTGAAGGACATGGACTTCTCTGTTCAGGAGGGAGGGGGTCCACGCATCCTTCACCAGGTAATCAAGTGTCTCGTGTTACCCACTCTGGCCAAAAACCCCACAGCCTGCACACAGACACAACGTATGAAGTGTTGTCTCTGTGCTGGTGGGAAGAACAGCCCCCCAAGGGAATATGAAATTAGTTTTTAATTCCTCTCTCTGGGAATTCAAGAGTCTTCATGCAAAGAGCAGGAGACAACCCCCTCTCAAACATATTTTTAAGAGAGTATCCTAAGACAGGGATTAATAAAATCAGCATTCCTGAAGAATTTCTTTCCATGTAACTTGTGTCATCATTTTCCTTTGACTCTGAGGTTTTCCTCTCAAAGCCATAACCACAGAAGGACAGATCCAGCTCCCAGGCAAATGGAGGATGTGTGTCATTTTTTTCCATTCCCATGCTCAGACAAAGCCTGTCCTAAGCAGACATTTGCTTTGGAAACAAAATGCAGTTGGGATTTCTTGCAGCATTCAGGAAATAATGTGAAAACTCCTCTGTTGAGGATCAGAAAAGAGCAGTCTGAGCAGACTCTTGGAATATCATTCTCCCAGCCAAACACACTGTTGGCAATAGATTTTAAAAGTCACAAAAGCATGAAATTATTTTTATTACGGTGAAAATGCTGAAAAAAATGACAATTTTCCCCTCTGTTGTTTTGCCATTTTAGTTCACACTTGAGCCACCTGCTGTGAGTTTCAGAATGTCTGGTGAAAAAGCTGGAATTATTGACATGGAGCCGAAGACAGGCATCCTGTATATCAATGGATCTCTGGACTGGGAGACCAAACAAGTGCACAAGCTGCAGGTAAAAACTCAATGAAAAATAGGAAGGGAGAAGTATTCACATTCACCCTTTTTTGGTAAACCTGATACCAAGAGAAATCTCTTGAAATTTTGAATCCTTTATTTTGTCCATGTTTACAGGCAGCTTTTTCATTTTTAATATCAAGCTTTGCTGGAAGACATACGGTTTTGTAGCTCTCAAAGATTGAACAGGAAAATGCTCCTTGGCACAGGAGGGCTATGTTGGGAAAACAAAAATTGTGATGCCAACACCAACCCTTTAACTCTCCTAATATGAGGGGAATAGTTGAGTGGAAGTAAAATCTAGCCTCATGAACGAGCTTCTCTCGTTATCCCTGAAGGCTGGCTGGGTGAATATTGGAAAAATAAACTATTGTAATAATTTAGAAAGCTTATAATATACATGGTGACAAACTGAGATTAGCTCAGTTGGTTAGAGCATGGTGCTAATAATGCCAAGGTTTAATCCCTGTAGGGACCATTCACTTCTGGGTTGGACTTGATGATCCTTGTGGGTCACTTCCAACTCGGAATATTCTGTGACTCTGTGAAACAATGTGAGTAAAAGACATTTATGCAGAGAGACACAGATCTAACCTCTGTCAGATAACAGCAGAAAGCTGTTTGGCAGATGTTGGGCTCTAAGAGAAGAAAAAGCTTTGTGTGCTTGTCTTGCTGTTATACCCCTTTCATGGGGATCTCACCGGTGCAAACACTGGTGAGAATGGAGCAGTGGACAGGCAGTCTTTGGGTCTCAGTACAGCCTTGTCCTCTTAAACCATGTCAAAAATGGTGTTGTCTTCTTCTGAGGCACTAGCAGCTGAGAAAGAGATGATCATGAGAGGATCAGTATCTGAACAGGCAAAGTACATGATGATTTTTTAGCCAGCCTTAGCAGTCATTCTAAAGACTAGCACTGCAGGTTTCATGGTTTCACATTATCAGCTCTAAAGCACTCTTGGATTGGAATTAGAGAGGACAATTTTCTAGCCCCAGAAGTTAATAACCCTGAGCATGTGAATCATTTATAGACAAGAAGTGATGACAGAATGAAGAAATTATGCTTGGTTAGGCATAAATAATTGTGATTTTATCTATTACGTGCAAACAAATTGAAGTGTGACAGATATAATATATATTTGGTGCTTTAAAGTTAAAGAAGGCTGGAAAATAAGTCAAAATGTTTGGAAAAAAGTCATTTGAATGAAGAATTAATTTTTCTTTACTAAACCTTGTATCAGACTATTTATCTGATTTATATTTATAACAGCAATTAGTTATAAATGCTATATCATGTTGAATTTTCTCCTTGTTTGCTAGAAAGTATACATTGCTGTTTAAAGAAAAACATGAATTCTAAGCTGTGCAAAAATACAAGAAGTCTGCTGAAATTGGAAGTGGAAAATTGTCCTCTGAAAGGTGTCATCAGAAGCAAGAGTGGGTTATTTTGTTTTGTTGACATTATATACTGTGGCAAATTTTTGTCAGGGAGCTACCTTGACAAATCTGTCCTTGTAAGTGGAGCTACCCAGTGATGGCTCTCACCAGATTTGCATCACAGTAAGAGTGACCTGGCATCTGACATCCTGATATTAATTTATGCTTTTTAGCTTATCTGCATGAAAATATTTCTTTGCTGTTCCTTCTTTTTTTCAAATCAGGTGGAAAGTCTGGATGCAAGTGGAAACATTGTTAAAGGTCCATATGCTGTTACAATATATGTGGAGGATATCAATGACAACCCACCAAAATTTAACCAGACAAAGTACAAGGGAGTAGTGAGGCAGAACTCTCGTCCAGGTAATGGCCACCATAATTAAATATTATCTAATGATAATAGGAAGATAGGTAAATTAAGCAGGAAGGTAAAGTGATTGCTGTACAAGCTGGAAGAGATCAGTTTTTCTTCACATAGGACTGTACAAAATAAGGATGAAAACCTCTATATATAAAAGAAAGGGCAAAGAGGTGACCACCATGCAGTCTAAGGGGATGAGTGCAATCAGAAATATTTTTTAGTACTTATTCTTTGCAAGTATCACTTAAAAGGCAAGTATTGCTGCTCTCTCCATTGCTCTAAAACAAACAAACAAACAAACAAACAAACAACTCATGCTAGAAGAGGTTTAAAATTTCAAGGCTGTCAAAGACTACGCAGAAAGAGAATGCCAAGACTATCTGAATCTTTACATACCAGTGAAAGAAAGTGCCAGGGTAGGTATGGGGTATGTGCTTACCATGGCTGATGCTTCTCAGAACAGGGGCTGAACTTTTACATTTAGTAGAGTCTTAGATTATGGATTGCAGTGATCCATACCAAGAGTCATGCAAATATCAAAGAGCAGTTTGAAACTTACATCTTGGAAATGAAACAAGGGACTCATACAGCTGTTATTGCTGTGACTATGGACTCAAGAAGAAACTTTTGCTAAAGAATATGAATATAAACCTCCATGGGTTCAGAAAATCATTCTAAAACATATTACTGTATTCTTAACTGCATCTAAGTCAAAAAGATCTTGAATACTGCACTGGTGCTCAAAAGGTAAAAGTTGAGTCACATTACTGTGTATTTTTTTTCACTGTATGATTGTTCTTTTATTATGTCTGTGTCACAGGCCATATGCCACTTTTATCAAGGTTCTTTGGGTTTAACTGATTTGTGTAAGAGCTGCAAAGTGGCCTTAAGGAGAGATCCCAGTCAGCTGAATTCTGGGATCAGGCACTCTTGTGTGATAGATAGCTCTCTGCTGATATAACTCTGTCACCTTCTTAATCAACTGGTCACCCCACCTATTGTGATCCTACTAAGCAGAGCTGGTGGAGGGTTGACCTGTGGGATGGCATAGAGCAGTGTAACCTCTGCACATGGCTTCCCATGAGAGAAGCATTATGGAATGATGCTAGCTCCCCATAAGTTTCTTTCCTGGTTTAAGAGCTCTGCTTGAATGGATTATGTGTTGAGGTTCAGTCTCCTCTCTTACCACAGTTTCTTTTCCAATCCAAACAGGCAAGCCCTTCATGTATGTCTATGCCACTGACAGTGATGATCCTAGAACTCCCCATGCACAGCTGTCATACAGCATTCTCCATCACTTTCCCAAGCCTTATGATGAAATGCTTTTCCAGATTGATAATGTAACTGGAGCAATCTCACCAAGCAGGACAGGTATGTAAAGAGATTCTTGCTTGCCAAGAGCAAGCATGAGTTCTGGAGTGTGCATAGGAGCAAAACAACACAGGTCTGATGCTACATTCTGAATAAATGTAATCAGTGGGACACACACTGCTAAAGCCCTGGTTGTGGGGAACTTGCTTTTTGTCCCACCAAATTCAAGGGAAGCTAGCAGAAATGGAGATTCACATCTAAAAGTACTGAGAAGAGAGATGGATCCTCTGGCCTTCAGGACTACACTGTGTCATATCTTGGAACGAATTCTCTGCCTTGAAATCTAGAAACCCAAAAGCAGTAACATGAAAAATGCAGAGAAAGCTCAGCTGGACATGTGATCCCAATTAAACTGCAATGATTTAGAAACACCCATCTATCCTGCTGGGCTGAACAAGTGTATGACTGGGGTGAGGGCTGTTCAGTGGTGCATCTGCACAAAATGAGACCACAGCACAGAGGCCTCATATGATCCAATCCACATGGTGCTATGCTGCATCATTCAGAGAACCCAGAAGAAGTTGAGGTTTGTCCCAAAGGACTATCTAAAGGATAGGTCCAAAGCAGCTAAAGAACCTTAGTGCATGTAGGAGGCAATGGGCAGTTGAACAACCCCCACAGCCTCTGTGTCATTTCTCTTGACTCTGCTCTGTCTCTAGGCTCTTATTACTTGGATCCTCAAAAACAGGACACCTTCACACTTGTTGTCTCTGTGAAGGACATGGCGGGGAAGAGCACAAATGCTTTCACCAGCAGTGTCGATGTGGACATCACTGTGATGGAGAGCCTGTGGAAAGCTCCCCCCACCATCCACATCAAAGAAAACTCAACCCAGGTCCACCCTGTCAACATCAGCAAGGTAAGGTCCTTGACCACACTCCCTGAACTTCTCCTTGTATCACACAATTGTTTCCTCACAACTAACTGTGAAGGGGTCCCCAGTGCATCCAACACCAGGTTTTCCAGAAGGACTTTGACACCTCCCAGTTATTTTTTTAATACAGCATCCTTTGGAAATGATTGTTAGTGGAGCTCTCATTGACTTTTTCTTAGCATGAAAGCTAATAGTTTGAAGGTGACTGAGATATGGTCAATACAAACATTAGAGTGACTGGACTTTGCCTTTCAGTTTGGGAGCAAAATCGTCATGGGTCCTCCAGGCTTTGAGCAAATCAAGAGTTCTTTTGAGCTACTTTTGAGGTTAGATTCTTCCACCTGCAGAAGAGCAGGGTGGGGGACCAGCTCCACAACAGTGTGGGCAGTCCCCCACACTCAGGGACACCTGCAGTGATCAGGATTGTATCATGCAGCACAACTGATGCATCAAAAGTACCTAGAAAGGACTGAAACACTCTCCTTCACATCCTGCATTCTCACAGTGTTCCTCTTTTCACAGTTCAAGCACAAAATATTTTGCTGATAACTGCTGACCGAAAGCAGTGTATACATCAGTACATATTAACTAACAGGCCAACAGCCTTTCAGAAATATTTGACTTTGAAAAATGCCTTGGCAATGATACCTCCTATGCTGTCATCCCTTAAACATGGCAGGATTCCATGGATCCTGTTCACAAGAGTAACTAGCTTGGTGCTATTCCCACTGGTCTCAGTGACAACCCAAGGAAGTCCAGAATGAAAACAGGTGGAAGGAAGAATAAATGTGAGGGTGCACCCATTTTGGGGTCACTTGTATATAAATTTCATGTGCTAGCTAATGACATGTTGATTCTGCCTAAGAGAAAATGAAATTCAGTTGCTGCTATATAAAACATAAACGTTGACTCTGACTCCATTAATTTGCCAGTCTGTGTACTTAATTTCATTTTAAATGTGTGGCACCCCAGAAAAGAGCCTTCCTCATGAGCTTTGATGAATGTAAAGAGTGTGCATGCACCTATTTACAGATAGGTACCAGGTATTTGTTTTCACAGAATCACAGAATCATAGATATGCTGTATTGGAAGAGACCCATCAGGATCATTGAGTTCAACTCTGGCCCTGTGCAGGACACCCCAAGAGTCACACCATGTGCCTGAGAGCATTGTCCAAATGTTTCCTGAACTCGTGAAGGCTTGGTGCTGTGACCACTTCCCTGGGGAGCCTGTACCCAGCAACCCTTTGTGTGAAAAACATTTATCAAGGTCTTTCTGCAGGGCCTTTCTGTCCTGGAGGGAGTTGACAGCTCCTCCTAATTTTGTGTTGTTTTGTTGCTCCACTTCTCTGAGTTACATAAACAAAACAACAGACAGGAATAGAGAGTGTAAGGAGACAGAAATAATTAGTATCAAGATATTCCAATGCAAATAATACCTTTTTTTTTTTTTTTCTCATAATCACTATTTATCTCCATATCACAAAACCCTTTTAGACAAAGATAAGTGTTGTAGCCCAGCTGGACAGATGGAGAAACTGAGGTAAAGTGGCTTCACCACACAATTCAGAGAGCAGGGGTGGATTATCAGTCTGATTTTCTGCAGTTGATCCTGACAGCCTGCCAAACTGTTAATTTTCTGATTTATGAAGCTAACAGGAATGTGATTGTTCTGTTTGTGGTCCAGAAATAATCCCTAATAAATCTCAGTCTACACATCTGACTTCCTAGCCTGACTTTTTTTATTATTATTTTTTTAGGTGCAGTCAAATGAACCAGGCGTAATTTATGACATTTTTGAAAAAGAAAAGCTGCCAAGACTCCCATTTTCCATCAGTGAGAATGGGGATATTTATGTGACTGAACCATTGGACAGGGAGGAAAAGGATATTGTAAGTAAGCACATAAAATTTCACTGATTGCAGAGATCACAGCAGGAAGCTGATTATTGGTGTGGGAGTAAATATAAGAAAGCTCAATAGAAAGGAAGGGGGGTGGGGAAGGGAAAAATAGATAAAAGCTTTGTTTCTTGTCACTTTTGTTTGGAAATGATGTGAAATATGTGTGAAAGTTTATCCACCTACTATACTGTAAACAGTGTTCAGGTTCTTACCCTAGAGTGGGTCTGGCAGTAGCAATCCCTGCCCACAGCACGTGTGCAATGTACAGCAAGGAGCAGCCATGGCAGGGCTGTAGGTGCACGAGTAAGGGGTAGGTGGTGGGAAGTGTGGAGTGCAGGAGACCTGGAGGTTTCAGATCTACTTCAGACCTTGGGGACCACAGATTTTAAAATCTTTTGAGAACTCAGGACACAGAAACTAAGGGGTGATGGAACAGTTCTGATTTAAACAGAGAGAAAATACTGAACAAACTCCTGAGAGGATATTTCATATTCCCGTAGTTACATACTAAAATGAAAAATATTGTCACAGTGGACATTCAAACCGTCTAATTGTTATATTTTTGTTGCAGTATACATTCTTTGTGGTGTCAAAAGATAACAAGGGAGAACTGGTGGACAAGCCTTTGCAAATCCAAGTTATTGTGGAAGACATCAATGACAACCCCCCTGTGTGCCAGCAGGACCTCACCATAATTGAAGTTCAAGAAAATGAAAGTGGAGGTAAGAAAAGAACTTCTGTTAATTTATACATCTCATTGTAGTCCTGTTGTTTCCAGCTGTATGTGAATGAATTTATAAATTCTGATCCCAAAGATTGAAACTTGGATATCCCAGGGAAATTTTCCTGTGCAAATAGCCCTCCTGGTTTCCCTTCAATAATTCTTGTGGCAAGTATTTAAACAACCTGAGAAGGATACACTCAAAACACCTACTTTAAAAATGCTGTTGTATTTAAAATATAAAAGTGCATTTTCCCACAACCACAGATTTGGATAACTGCTTAGACTATGTAAAGAAAAACACCTCTTTTATTACCAATACAAGAAATACTGTTCTTAACATGGTATGAGCCCATTTTCCCTCATCCAGCTGCTCCTCCAGCATAATGCCTTTGACTTCAATGGACCATTACCAAAATCTGTCCAATGTCTTGACATCAGTTGTTTGGTCTCAGGACTGAAGAGTCTGCTCCTACAATCTTTTGGTACCCTGACCCCAAAGCAGTATGTTTGGATGCTAAAGCGAAAAACTCCCAGAAGTGAAATGATTGTGTCCATTGAAGTGTTTTCCATGCAGGTTTATTTTTACTGACCCTCTACTCTTTGCACTGGTGTCACTGTTGTCACAGTGTACTTCTGTGGAGAAACGGGACCACTGCATTATCTGTCTGACTCTTCCCTGCTACAGGAAGTAACATTGGCACCGTGTTTGCTATGGACATGGATGAGAAGGACACCCTTAACTCTCGCCTGCAGTTCCAAATCCAAAGTCAGGAACCTGAATTACCCTCAAAGAATCTCTTCTATATCCAGCAAGACACTGGGACTTTGCAATTAACTGGCCGTTCCTTAAACAAGCGTGATTCAGCCAAGTATTCCTTGAAGGTCCTGGTGACAGATTCAAGTAAGTAATGCCTGCTGTTAGACATTGGAATAACTCTGTTCACACTGCCATGGCTGGTGTTCAGTGTCTGAGGGATGTGGGCAGACAAGGAGGATTTGCTGAACAGGCAGTAGCACTGAGAGCTGTCTTGCCCTGTACTTGAGATGCAGGGAGATTAATCATGATTCATAATGCAAGCATGGAAGGGAACCAGCTCTAGGACAGAGTGTGGCTAAATTGGGAAGCTTGTTAACAAGTACTTCAGCAAGAGATTTCCTTCCACAGGAGGAAAAAATGAAGAGATCATGATTGCGGTTTTCCCCCAGATCTTTCAAAGGCACTTAACTGAAAAAAATCAAGGAATTAAAAACAGCTGCTCAGACAGCCCAGATAATATTTTAAAACATTAAGAGAAAATTAAGCCTAAATTAAACTTCAAAAATAATCTTGTCCCATATGTAAATTGTCAGGAGTCCTTTGTGATTTGCTGAATGCAAAGGAAATCAAACTCCATACCAAAGCTTAAAGCTTTGTGCTGGAGTCGCTACAGTCAGGCAGAACTTGTGCATGAAGGAACTGGCATGTAAAGAAAGTAATGTGACATGTCTGTAAATGAAATTACATCATTTTGGCAGATAATGGAAAGCCTTCCAGAGGGAGAAGCTGGTGATTTGTTTTGGATGCTTATTTGAATTCCATCCAAACAATGTTATTTAGAATTTTCCTTAACTTTCAGGTCATGAAGTATGTTCGTAAAACACTAAAATCCATCTATATATGGATATATTATGCTTTTAAAATCACAATCTGCCATTGCTATGGGCGCCCCTGCTCAGGTAATGATTAGATTTACATGGATCTGAAGTTTAAGTCTGGCTATAACAAAACTGAGGGTGCTGCCTGGTGACCAAGAGGACAAGGGAGCATTAAAACCCAGGGCTTACTTTTTGACATGGAAAAGTGATACTGAGGTGGCTATCACAATTCATAGCTATCATCATCCTGGCAAACAGATACGGTTTTAAAAAGTGAGGGAAAGGAAACAGGATGGGACAGTGCTGAAGAAATTGGGAAGATCAATAGCAAGATAGTGAGGCTGTCATTGACTAAGAGATACCTGAGAGAAGTGCCTCTCTCAACTTAGTGCTTAGATTGGGCAATCTGGCAGTGCTCACTTTTGCTTACAGTGAACCCTTCTGGAGGAAAGTTATTTTCAGCAGAAAGGCTGGTGTGACGTTGTTTGTCTCTTTCCATGCAGAATTTGAAACAATCTGTGATGTGGAAGTACATGTCATCGACATCAATGATCAAATTCCCATCTTTAAAACTTCGGATGTGAGTATTTTTAACACCATTTTGGATGTTCCAATAACTTTTGACAAGTGTTTGAGCATACCTTCAATGTCTATAGAATATCAGCAGGAAACTAACCATTTACAAAACAAGTAACAGCGTGACCCACTAGTGAAAATAAAGGCAAAATATTGCTGCAAGTCTGCATATAAGCTCTATCTAGACAGTGAGCAATGGGACAGATTAACATCTAATTATGAAATTTAAGGTAATTTGCTCAGTGGAAAACTATGTGTGCAGAAAGAAATTATTCTATTAAAGCACTTTATTCCAGAAATGTGTGTTCTGAAGGGAGAAGGGAAGAAAAGGCTTTAAAATTAATCAGATAAATGAAAAAAAGCTAGCATCTCCCAAGTACCTTTCCAAACACAGCACAAGTGTACCCAAACCAGCTAGAAGGTGAATGGGAATCAAAAGCCCTATGTGGTTTGGCCAGAAAAAGTAGTCCAGTGATCCAGGCCCAAACACATACCTGGTTCCAGGATGGGAACCTATATAAATATGGCATTTATAATAGGTTTTCCTAGAATGCCTTTTCTCTGGTGGAGGTGCTGGAATCTGGCACAGACCTGCAGACATTTTGTGACTTCTACCTGGTGGCCCAAGCCTCCTGGCAGACGCTGGAGAGGCTGAAGTACGTACACAGAGGTGTTCCAGCTACCACAATTACTGCAAGCCATGTAGGTGGTGGGCTCGAGAGAGCTGTCTCCTATCAGGCATAGCTGTCTTTTCAGGAGAGCTGTGTTGGGTTTTGGGCCTTGCAGACTGCATTGCCCAGCTCTCTGTTGATGGCAATGGCAGCACAGTCACATGCAGACAAGGTGCCTGCATGGCAGGTTTTACACCATCTCACCTCAAGGTCTCAGTCCAGGACCTGGTCTAAAGGCAAGGGCACACATTTAAAGGGTTGGAAGAGCTGGGATGCCAATGTGACAACAGCCCATGGTGCATGAAACAATCAAATATTTAACAGTGAGTGGCAGGGTGCTCACAGGGTACAGAGAAGCTGTACTATATCCCTGTGTGATCATGGGCTGGTTTTGACAGAGGAGCTAAAGATTTGGGACTGGTGCTGCACTAGTGGCACTGACATAGATCCCATCACCTACAATACATATGTGCTAAAAAGCTTCCATCCTTCATGTGGCTGCTGTGGGTTAAAATACATCCATGCATGTGGGTCACAATCTTGTGGTTGTGCTGAAGTTTTTATCCACAAATGGTGCTTGATATGTCATGTTTGACTGACACCTCTCTCTCTCTTCAGTATGGCAGTGTGACTGTGGCAGAAAATATCCCAATAGGAACTGTGCTATTAGAAATTCAAGCTACTGATGCAGATGAGCCCAACACAGGGAGCTCCTTCATCAATTACCAAGTGAGGGAAGGAGATCCAAACAACACGTTCATCATAGAGACAGACCCTGAAACAAACCGAGGGTTCGTCAAGATTAACAAGGTGAATAGATGGATTTTGTTCTTCTCCTTTAAAGTTACTTATTTGTCATACACAGTTACTGCCCTGGTAATGATTTGTGGGGAGGCTGTTGACTGGTGGAGGATGAGGACACCCTAAGCATGGTGCAGACTGCAGGGGTCTCCAGTGTTGGACTCAGGCTCTGTGCCTGTGCAGTGCTCACACACACCTATCCTCCCGCCTTTGCTGTGCCCTCACCACCCACCACCACCAGCAGCACCCTCCACTGGCTCTGCTGCTGGCTGCTGCTCCAGAAGAGCAAGTTCTGGTCAGTGGAGTAGGTCTTTAAGTACCATGAAGACACAGAGATGACATTATTTGAGTGATTTTGCAGCAGCATTTCTGGACAAGCCAACTAATGCTTCCATGGGCTGTGGTGGTAGTGGTGGGCTGTGATGGGGCAGATTGTCCTCCCTGCAGTTGCTCTGGCCATTAGTGGCCTTTGCAAAGCAAGGTGCACGTGTAGCCAGTATGTCTTAGTGTCAGCATGGAGAAACTCTTTGTTCCTGCTGAGGGAAACATTAACTGTGACCAAGCCAAGGACAGGGTGTGCTGCAGTAGGTGATACAGCCCATATGCTGAATGCTGGAGACAAGAACATAAGGAACATTTCTTGCTGCATCTATGAATTTCAATAGCAAAATTGCTCTCCCTTTGAAATTAGCCTTCTCAAAGGTGCTTGGACTATGGGTCCAGAAAACCTATCCCTCATTTTCCAAGGGGTGCCATGTTGTGTGCATGCAGCTCGTGTGCTGTCACCAGCCCAAGCACAGGCAGACAGCGTTTGGTGGACCATCTTCAGGATCAGCCTCAGCCTCACTTTTTCCCAAGGAGGCAGTTGTGAGAAACTCTGTGGTGTAACAACCCTTGCATGACTTTTGGCACCCGGAGGTCATTTGAGGCCTTTTCATACAGAGCTATAAATACTATTTCTGTAAACAGGATATTGCTATTAAACTTAGTCGGGCAGGTGGCAACATTGTTAGAAAATGCATTTGCTGAGGAGGCCTCTAAACAGGCATATGGTTTCATTTAAATTGACCATTCCCAGTGTCATTTTCTCCTGACAGCTCACCCTTATTTTGCCTGTGTTTGGGATGCAATCTCCTGCTTGAGAAGAGGGGCACTTTTGAATTTCTCATTGGAGCTCCCTACAGCAGCAGAGCCATTTTTTCAATAACCTTTTTTTCCTAATTCATCCAGGCTCTTGATTTTGAAACAACACCTGTGTACAACCTGGTGATCAACGCCACAAACCCTGAACCGCTGGTGCCAGAGGTGCAGTACAACTCAAGCTCTCTTACCATGTTCAAAGTTTTTGTAACAAATGTGGAAGAGCCACCTGTTTTCCTGAAACCAGTTTACAAAACAGAAGTGTCTGAAGACGTTCCTGTCAATACCTTGGTCATGACGGTGGAGGGCTATGATCCTGAAGGGGATTTTGTACGGTAAAAAAATGACTTCGATTAATTAATTGAATTTAGGATTTTGAAAGTTGTTCTAAAGGAGGTGCAAGGAAAATATGCCCAATGCTTGGCATATGGAAAAATACTGTTTTTACAGAAGTCTTATCTCCTAGCAGAAGGTGGATGTGTGGTGGGGTGAGGGCCAGTGACCCACCTGCAGCACACTGCTGGGTAGTGCTTTTCTGACCAGATTTCTCTCTGTGCTGTGACAAACATCAGCCTTGAAAAAGGAAACTCCAAGGGAAGCAGGCTAATTTATATCTCCAGGGAAAAGCTAGAGCTAGACTGAGAATAACAAGGTTCCATGTCCATAATACCTTTAACAAAAAAAATGAAGCGTATACTGTGTACCCCTGAACCAGTAGGAGAGTAGCTGCTTTCCATGTCATGCAGGAAACCACCAAAATACACAACCTCAAGTCTACAACTGAAAAATAATTCATTTTCTTTCCTAGCTCTCAGAGATTACACACCTCTTTCTACTGTGGATGCAACGCTGTGTGCAAGACAAACTCCCGTGCTGTGTTGCATTGTATAAATGTACCTTACACAGTAGAGTCAGATAGAATAACTAGTTGTGACTTCTGCTGTACAATTCCCAGCTGGAATGCTGAACAGATCAACTCAAAATAAACAGTTCTTGAAATTTAACTAAATTCAGCAAAACACCAAGTGGTTAATGGAGTTGCATAATATGACTCTTAGGCCTCTCAGTGGATTCTTATTCCCAGAGATTTCTCATCTGGCTTTCTACTTGTCCCTAACATTTGGGAACTTATCATGTCTGGCCTTCTGTCAAACTAGTTTGAAAGTGAGCCACATAGTCCAGAAGCTCTGGGGGATGATGACAGAGACACATGACAGGAATTCAGATATACATAAACCACATTTCTGCTAAAAATAGATTAAAGGGCATAAAATAAAAAGTATAAAAAGTAGATGTACAAGTATGCTGTTTCTTCTGTAAAGGGTGCTGAAAGAACAAAAACATTGGATGAGAAGGTCAGGTCACTTCTACTCAAGCAAGTGCCCGTGCTTTAGCTGGGTCATATGTTCATGGTTAAATTTGTATAAGTAAATACCCAGGGACCTTGGTGATTTTTTAAACAATGATACAAACGCAATTATGTGGTGATGCTTAAGGCACTCTCTGTTCCAAGGCTGCCCCAATGGTAGTTACAGGCTGCTCCAGACTGGCAGAAGATAAGCACCTGGGGGTCATGGTCCCTTCTCAGTCCCCAGTAGGGTGCCTGGCTGCACTGGCCACTCTGTCCCCCCGCCCTTGGCTTGTGCCCCCATCAAAATCAAGGTGTGGGAGATGTGATGGGGTGAGATGGAGAAAAGGTTTGGACAAATCACACTTCTAGACTAAAGCTCCATGCTATCCCGGGTTCCCCATTTAGAAGGAAAGTGGAATTGCAAGTACACAGGCAGCAGTAGTGATGGCATTAGTAGTTCTGTAGTTCATGGCCGTAGTTCTGCTCTCACTCTTATTCTGGATGATTTTGGCCTCCCTTCCTCTGTCTGTGTCTCCTGTAGTACAGTGACTCTTCCAAGAACCCTCTCTTTGAGTACAACTGTAATCAAGCTTCTTGCGTAAAATCAACAAAGAAGTATTTGCTTTGTCGGAATTTTTCCCAATTTGGAACAGTATATGTGATTTTTTTTCCCCCTATGTCTTTCCAAAGATACTCCTTGGAAGGTGACGTGAGACAATGGCTGAAAATTGATTCAGTCACGGGACAGGTATACACAGCTCTCCTTTGGATCGAGAAAAAGAAGAAATATACTCTGTAGAGGTTGTTGTATCAGAGCTAAGTAAGTGATGAAACAACTGAATATACACACTGAGGAATCCCCTGTTCTTACTCTTTTATGAGGAATTATACCTACCCCGACTAAACCCATGAAAAGTACTGGAACATGTAATCTCGGATATACATCCTGTGGTGTATCCTTAGAAGTATATATTTCTTAAGAATTTAAATTTCTTGCAGAAATCTTGATGCTGTAGATAACAAGGATTAAAATAGCTTTCAAGAAGTTGGGTGTGGTCTTATACTTGCTTGAACCACATGGCGTATAGAGAAGATTCAAAGTTTTTCACTGTTTTCAGTATTAATATTTTCTGCCACTTTTTTCTCTACAGCTATGAAGATTTTAGTCTTTCTCCTAGGTATGGTTAGGCATCCTGAAAACATGCCTGGAAGATAGTTTGTAACCTTCTACAGAATTTAATTTTATTATTATTAAAAGTAATACTCTATCAAGTCTGAAATATATTGGGACTTCTAGTTCCAGCAATGAAAATATTTCAGTTTTGGCTTGCATTTCCTGTATATAGAAGAGGGGTGGGAAACTCAAGGAATTTCATGCTTAAGAGTGCTCCAAAGAGCACTGGAGTCATAAGAATCACTTTGGATGTTATTGCTTGCCAGACATGATGGATATAACAGATTACTAGATATGATCTGCCTCCTTTCCCCTGCTTGTGTTCTGTAGTCAGCAAGAGCTGGTGGTAAATAAACCATGCTCGTTGAAAAGTAGTGGCAGCTACAAATCCCTCAGGACCTCCTGAGACCTTGTTTCTCCTTCAGACAGAACACCACCTCTCACTGCCTATCTGACAGTGATAGCTGCAAATGCAGCAGCCCGGAGTGTGAATCCAAAATGTGCGTGTAACTTTGCATTCTGTTAAACTCAACAGATAATGCAGCTCAGAAATCCAAAGCATTCTTGATTCTACACTTAACTGATGTGAATGACAACCCTCCACAAATAGCTACGGATTATCCTACTTTCTTCTGCTACCCAGTCAGTGGAGGAGAGAAAACTCTTATTCAAGCTACTGATGCTGATGAACAGCTTTTTTATTCAAAATTCACTTTTTCCCTTGCGAATGAGATGAATGCAAGAAATAATTGGGAAATCTCACAATTCAATGGTAAGCTAATACAGCCATTCTTACAATGATATGGGACTCACTTGGTGCTCTGGTGAATATGAAGAATCACAGAATTCCTTTTTACTCTTATTATTGCATAGCCAGTGTTCCATGTAGAAAAAAATTGGGTTGTTGAGAACACCAAAGTCAATAATTATTTTTTGCAAGAGATAAAGCCTAGTATGTTACAAGCTATAATCTCATGAGCATATTTGAGAGAAGAAGCATGTAAGTATGAAATATACGTGTGTTTAACGAACACAAATCACTGCTGAAAAAGAAATAGAGAAGTTTGCAATCTGTACATTCCTGACATTTCATGTGCAAAAGGAAGTCCTGCCTCACAAAGAGAATGGAGCTTTTTGAAGGGGACAGTAAGCACATGAATAAGTGCTTGGCTGATAGAGCCTGTCTGAATTAATAAAACACATTTGATGAATTATCCCAGTAGAGAAAGATGGATTGCCACAAATTTAAAGTTATGAAAGAATAAATAATAATTTAAAATTCAGGACTTGGAGTAAACAGTCAGCTCTTGCAGTGAAGACAGTTCATGTGTGGTTTTCCAAAGGTTTTTTGCTGGGATCTGCATAACTCAATACATGTGGGTGTGCAATGAGGAGGCAAAATTTACTCATTATACAAAGGTATTTGAGTAGGAACCAAGCGTGAAGAGTTTCAGAACATTCTTCCAAGACTGAGAACAATGATATTCACAGGTGTCAGTGAACCCTGGACTCCCAAATTCACTTTTGAAATCATGGGTGTTGTGCTAGCTGTTATGAGTCAGGAAGGAGACCTGTAAGCAGCTCCATGGAAATGTGAGGTCAATGATCTGCAGTATTCAGAAAAACAGATCAAATATTGAGTATTACCAAGAAACAACCAGAGAAGTCCCTGAGCTGAAAATGTTTAAAGGGTGAGAAGGCATTAAGAGAAAATAAAATGCATTCTTGATTTTTCATCGTAATCTCCATTTATTCTGGAGACAAGATACTTACATCAACAGACCTTTGATCTGATCCCAGTGGCTATTATTACCTTTTCCAGTTTTTAAAGAGTCTTAGATGTGACAGTGTAAGTTCACTAGAAGGATGGTTTGTCCTGTATTTCCTTGGGAACAATTCAATCTGGTTATGGTCTCTATGAGTATAGGGGACTACTCCTGGTCTAGATGGCATGCCATCAGTGTAGCACTACCCAAGATCAGATTTGGCCTGGTGTAGAAACTAGGAAGGAGATTTTATAGTCATATTATGCTGGAGGCCAGACTAGGCTTCCAGATACTACCTTTTTACTTAATGTCTACAAACCAATGAGATCTTGGAAGACATAGAGGAAAACAGGAATTACTATCATGTGCAAAGCAGTCTTAAGAAAAAGAGCACTTGCAGATGGTATAAATATTGAACTGACTTTCTTTCTAATGCTGACATGAATGTCCCATTTCCTACTCACAGCTACTCATGCTTACCTGTCCCCGAAACATGGTAACTTTGAAGAGAAGACGTATGATGTTCCAATAATACTTAATGACAATGGAGATCCACCTTTGGGAAATAAAGTGAATCATAAAGGTATTCTATGCACAGAACTATTAGCTTCAAGACAGCAGTTACATTTAGAAATAACCAAGTGTGACTATTAAGCTTCTCATTAACCTCATGGCACTTCCTTTTGCAGTAAGCATCTGCAAGTGTTCCAGTGAAAATTCATGTTTTATCGAAATAGACCGTGAGCACTCCTGGCCAACTGTTGGGCAGGCAATTGGTATTCTATTTGCAGTCCTCATCATCATTGGTAAGTCACTTCTTCTTGGTTGGTTTGAAGCCAGATCTCTGAGGTATGATGGTGCTGCTGCATTTCTGACACTAATTCACTTGCTGGGTGAAGGTTTGTCATGCATGTTGCAGAATGAGTGGAAGATCCCATGACTGTGTATCATGATGGCTGCAAACATCTAAGGTTTTGGTTGTGAGAAAAATATCCAACGGCACAACAACCAGCTAGGACAGAAAAACCTGCTGAACTTGTAGCACATAGTTATTTCATTGCTACTTACCACCTTTGCCTTTCAGGGAGGGGATTTGAGCCTTGTCTTGAGCATTCAGATTATAGTGAAAATAGTGAAGCTTCCTACTTACGATATCTGTACCTATAGTTTTCATTTTAGTCACCTATTTCAGGCTTGCAGGT
Organism: Phylloscopus whistleri; assembly: GCA_017589585.1. Lineage (NCBI taxonomy): Eukaryota > Metazoa > Chordata > Aves > Passeriformes > Phylloscopidae > Phylloscopus > Phylloscopus whistleri. The sequence goes on from JADMLD010001391.1 coordinate 831,801, forward strand.
TTACATCTTTCATATTCATTCTAACACTGATAAAGAGGAAATAAATTTCTATACAGTGTAACAACCTCATCATGATTTTAAAAATCAAACTATACATTATATATATATATATATATATATATATATATATAATAAAAGAGGGACTGCATCTCAAGACAAACATGTCAAATCCCTGCTCAGAGGGAGGGGGCTAAAATAGACACATTGCCATCTGGTTAGATCCTAGAGGAAATGTTTTCCTTTGGGGGAAGGCCACTGAGTCCATGCTCTTGGTGCCATGCTGCACTGTCCCTCCTCAAAGCTTTTTGCTTCTGTTCAAGAGGTAAAGCATTGTGGATATTACAGTGCAGTGTCATGGCCCTTGCTGGAACATCTTTTCAGAAAGCTTACTCTTCCCTTTACAGACAAACACTCTGTTTTTCAGGTGCCATTTTAACGGGTGTGTTTTGCCACATGAAACACAAAGAGAAAAATGGAAAGAGCCATCCCAAAGATGCAAAAGATAATGCTGAGCTCGACAGACTGGGTTAATGACTTTTTCATCAAGAGACAAAACTGTGAAGTTCAAAGCCCAGAGGTATGGGCTTTCCCATGAAGCTTCCAAAGCCCAGAGGTATGATATCTCAAACAGGATAAAAACATGCAAAAGTAGACCCCCAGGGGTTTGGCCTCACTTTTGTATGTAATACTATGTCACAAAACATGAAACATATGTAACTTCAGCAGCACCCATTAATAAGCACATCAGCTTTGACCGAAGTGTTAACTCATGACAACACCAAATGCTGAGCTCCTTCACGGATCTGTACATGGGACCAGTCTTCTTCTGACAGATGAACTAAATATGGACTTTACAGAGGACTACATTTTGTCAGCCTGCACATATTTATCTCTTTCCAACTCAGTAAGTCACTGAAGAGCAGATTGGAGAATAAAGTCCTGCATTTGAAGACACTCCATGAAGTTTTAGGAATCTCTCTGACTCTCAGCAAGGGAGATCCCAAATTTACTGCAACCTCTAATCTTCCCTGGGTCATGCCTTGCCTACATTATGATGAAATTGTACTATCAATGTGATATTTCAGTTTTTCTTTTTTGATATCCCACAGAGTAAAACCACTTTGTGAAGCACCATGGCCTTTCATTATGGTTTCTAATTAAAAAAAAAAAAAGCCCTATACCAAGTCATGTGGGTAATATGCTGGTTTGTCATACTGCTGCAAATATTGCTCTTGCCCCCTACAGATAAGATAAAAATAAAAACGTTCTATAAAGGTTTTAGTCCCTGCTTATTTTACAAAATAAATAAAAAATGAGAGTGTGCATGAGAGCAAACCATTGCTGCTTGGGGTTCTCTATTGTATTTCATCCTTACTTTCACATAATACAGATTAAAAACGGCTCTTAGGCCAGAGTGATATGTGTCCAGCAAATTCAAGATGCAATGATTGCTGGAGCCACTTCTATCCTAGTTACAGTAAAATGTATTTGAACCCAGGGTGACATTCAGAGGAAAAAGCCTTTCCCCTGACAGCATGCCTATAGAAGGGAATTTTTGATGACAGTTTGAGGAAGACTTTTCTTTTAAGCTATAAATAAAAGTTGACAAATATTGTGTTAAACCAAAAAGACAATATACTTTTGAAAACATTCAAGAAAAGGTCATATGGAAAAGAGTGTATTTGTTTACCCAGGATTTTTTTAATGGCTTTTGCATGCAGCACAGAACTAGAAAGAAAAGAACATTTTTTTGGTAGCATTGCATTTATAATAGGTTTTCCTAGAATGCTGCCAGCAAAAACTTTGCTTTTGGGCTTCAGCAACACAACCCAATTGTTGTACCTCTTGCCCCAGCTCCCCCAGCTGTTGGAGCTCTGTTATTTGCTGGGGGGCTCACTGCTGGAATGTATTTATTTTATGATGGGAATGTAATCCATTACATTTGGAAAGTATGACATTCAGTTACGTCAGTGTGTCCAGGGATTAAGATTAGTATATTGTTTTATAAATAAAGGAGACAAAGTTCAGCAGTCGTTGTACTTGTGTATACCAAGAGGGCTTTATCTGAAGATGGGGAAAATGTGCAGAAGTTCCCCTTTGCTCTATCTCCCTGACTTCCCTTTGTGTTTGCTAAGTTTACTCAGGTGCATCTCCTATTTTGACCAACTTTTCTGGAGAAGGGCCAAAAAAATTCTTTCCTCATTTACCTGCATTCAGTACTGCTTTGACAGCAGGACCTTGTCCCTGTCCCCAGCCTAACATTGCCTCTGTTTCTTGTGTCTCATGGGGTAATTCACTGCACCCTCTCCCATCTGCCCACAGACTGGTGGAAAGCAGAGCTCCTCAGACAAACAAAAAAGTTCTCCCTCCTCAGGGTCTTAAACACATTTTCAGTCTTGAAGAGTCAGTCTCAGTGCATTGGGAATCAGCCCTCCAGCAGGCATTCACTAAATGTTCACACGTGGTAGGAGAGTCTGAAGGAAACCACCTTGGGGTGTTCCTTCTCTGGCATCTGCCCTGGGGTGACATCCCCAGGGCTGAGCACACTTGCTGCTGCAATGGCCCCTTGACAGCCCTCACCTCTGCCTGCATCAGAGCACAGGCAGGGCCTGCAGCACCCTGAGTGCCTCACCCCCCTCTGCCCCCCTCCCCAGCCCACTTGCCAAAAGCCCCCTGTGCTCGAGGGACTTGGGATGCTCATGCTTGCATGGGCATACCCAAGCAGTGCAGCTGCTGGCTAACCTGTGCCTGGGCAACCATTGCTTCTTAGTGCTTCTTGTGCTGTTCAAACTTAAACAAAATTTAAAAAGAAAAAAAAAAAAACCAAAAAAAACCCAAAAAAAAAAAACCCAACAAACCCTGACACAAATACTCTCATTTTTTTCACCCTCCTCGTGCCTGCCTGTCAGGACTTCTCCCCCAGCCCTCCAGGGTTTATTTAAGACCGTCCTGCTCTGGCTCCTTTATTGGTTCAGTCTTTTTTGGGAGCCAGACAAAAGTTCTCACCCAGCCTTAACTCTCCCTCTGTGGCAGACTGCTGCCCCTGGCCTCCTTTCCAGAGGACAAATTCAGTTTTCTTTGGGTCTCTGGAGAGGAAAAGAAGCAATACTTATTATTATTCCTTCCCACCATGCTTCCCACCAGCTGCAGCTGGTTCCCAGGTCCCTGCAGGAGTGGCAGACATTAGGACATTTTGCCTTTTTATGTTACACTTTTGCTCTGAGTTCAAGAATGGGCATTTCTTTTTGAGCACCTCAAAATCTGGACAATCTGTTAGTCACTGCATCCTCCAAAGTTGTTTCATTGACACTTACTGGTAATAACTGACAACACATAAACTGCACTTTACACATAAAAGTGCAAAGCTACAGACAGCAGTGAAACAAGAATTTTCTACAGACTTCCCAAAAAAATTGTTCTCTGAAGTTGGCCACATTATTTCTTTTACTAACATCTTGGAAATATTGCCTTCTACTAATATTTTTTTTCTTGAATAATAGATATTGTAAATTGGCAGGATTTTCACACCTGCAGGAATAACTAGGAAGAAATTAGTAAGGTCTGCAAGCATTAAAGCTGAAGCAGTGCTTTAAATATATGATACAAGAAAATGGGAGAGGAGTGAAAATTCTCCTACTTTATATCCACAAATTCCTAGAATAACTTTATACATTGATAGGAGAAGGACAAATTTTGAAAACAACACTGATGGCTTTGGACTCCAGTTTTTGCCAAGAACAATATCACACAAGAAGTCCAGTGATGAAATCTGCTGAGAATATGTCCTCTGGCACTGCTCCTTTCCATGGCTCCTCCTCGAAGCATACAGCATCTCATTAAAAGATTTACAGATAGCAAAAGATGTTTCAGTGCTTTCTAATTCTTTTTTACAAGATTAGAGACTTATCAGACTTTTGATTATCTCCAGGATTAATGGCATACATTAATTAAACTGTCATTATGCCTCTTTTTCCACCCTTTGTAAATATAAACTTGAAAAGTAAGAACAAGATTTTTATCTGAGTTTATAGGACAAATGCCACGGAACAGTAGCTATTGGGGTGGGGGGGAAATGCGTCCTGAATCCACATTTTGAAGGAGAATTCATCAGCCCTCACATGATCAAATGTACAAGGCTTTATCCTCGCATGTAGCTATTGCTGTGCCTGTTAATGGGGATAAAGGTGAGCAGCTGCTGGTGGCCCGGGGACGGGTGGGGAGGGCTGTGTGCCCGGGGATGGATGGGGAGGGCTGGGATGGGTGGGGAGGGCTGTGTGGGGAGGGCTGTGTGGGGAGGGCTGGGATGGGTGGGGAGGGCTGTGTGCCAGCAGCACGGCTGCGGTGGCTGTGCCAGGCACCTGGCTGGAGCCACCGGGGGACAGAATTCTCCCCAGATCTGGGGAATGCAGAAAGAATGTGTTTTCACCCAAAAATGTCTCTGTTGTGAGCTGTGTTGTTGAAGTAGGCAAGCACCATGTGGAGGAGCAGAGAGGGAATTGAGGTGGGATTAGGAAATTGGCTGATACAAAGCAACTGTTTTTGGCTGGAAGCAGATGGGTCCTCTCCCAATCCCTCTGTGTAGCAGCTAATCCTAAACGCACCTCTCTAGGAGTTTGAGAAGACTTTATTTTAAAATAAATAAACACATTTATTCCTGGTATTATTTTCCACAGATTTGCCAGAACTGGGAGCTGAAATTGGCTAATAATTGTTTTTACAAACTAGAGCAAGGAATAGATGTAATCCATGGAGTTACCACTGCTTCTAGACACTAGAGATCTTGTGCTCAGTTCTTTAAATGGGATTCCAATGCCATTTACCTACTCCTTCCTTCTTGATTGACTTTAGGCCTTGAACAGAGGACAGAAATTTGCAGCTTCAATTGGCAAAGTCTCAGAGCTACAAGTCTGTGCCACAGCAAGAGACCATCCTTTCAGCTCAGAATATCTGTGGTTCTGTGATCCTCTATGGACAGAGCTCAGAAGAACGAAGCACCACAGGCTGTGACCAAAGGGTTACAGTGATGTGCATGAGCATCCAGTAGTGCAGTAAAACACCACAGGAACATTCAGCAAGATGGACAGCACGATCATGTTAAAGACCCTAAGCCAGGAAAAACGTTTCCAGTTTTTTGATTGCGTATTCCAAAAGAAAAACAGAAGATTAAAGGCAAACCAGCAGCAGCTCTTTGAACTTGTTGCTGGACAGCATGTTCCTCCACTGATAGTGAAAGACTGTACAGCACAGGGAGACAAACTGCTTGAGCCTGTTCTGTTTACAGCATTGGGGCCAGAGATGGGTGATGGGTACAGCTGCAAAAAGATATTCTGCCACAGATGAGCTCAAGAGGGAAGAAGTGTCGTGTGTTTGCAGCTAAAATGACAACTTTTACTGCCCACTTATGTCTGGTTATGACATCAGAATCAAAAGTGGGGGTTAAGCAAGCACCATCTCACCATTCCTGAATCATTCCATAATGCTGAATATGGTCAAGAAATGTGTTTCCACAACCTCCTTTTGCAGATCACTATTCCTCAGGACTAACACTAACATGAAAATTCTCTAGGGAGGTGTAGATCTAGCACGATTCCTGGCTCTCAGAAGTGAGCAGAAAGAATAAAAGGTGGAATATGGAGACCAGGAGAGATCCCTCTGGTGCATTAATCCCATCACTAAGTGAAAAGAGCTGCAATCCAGCTGCTGGCAGCCAGCATAGGCACACACCTCCTCTTGTTTCTCCACCGGCCAGAAACAGCCTCTTTGAAAATTTCACACCCTGAGGCCATCATTGCAGAACTACATGCTTACATTTGAATTATTTATTTTGTTTGGCAAAGCTGACGTGATGAAACAGCTGAATCCACAAGATGTGTCCTCATGTGAGATTCACAGAGGGTTTATCCCATCCCTCTGTGCAGTGCAGTTGTGCTCACCTGTGCTGCTGGTCCCTTCCCAGCAAAGTGACATGTCTGTGCTCACTCAGCACAGAAAGGCCACTGTGGAAAAGCAGTGGAGGACTAGCAGTACCAGAGTGATGCTGGTAAAGATTTACTGACTTGATTTACCTTAGTTGTAACTCAAGAAGCCTTTTGAAATAACTTGTCCCAGCCAGCTGAGCAGGCTAACAAGAGGTAGGGGCTGGCACAGCTGCTGCTGTGTTGCTTTCACACATTCAGTTTGGACAGGGAAGGGTTACCAGCAGATGTAATGGTGAGAACATCAGCAGGCAGAAGGAACAGGAAGGCAGCACCAAGCAGGACACACCAAAAAATGAGAGCAGAAGCATACACTGAGCCCCAGCTGAAGACCTGAATGGGTGTAGAGGCCTGAAGGCTGTGCAGCTGCCCAGAACCATCACTGTGTTTCCTACCTGGAAGGACAGGATCTGGTGGCCACAGAAGGATTAGAGGCAGCAAAGTGCCAGGGACTTCAGAAGACAAGTGATTTCCACCCCACGTGAGCTCCTTTTGCTGGTGGCTGCTGCTGCCAGACCTGACTGAGAAGGCGCCTGTTTTTCTTTCATTTTTGGCCAACATCTGAAAGGCTACAGATTTTTTTCTTGCCCTTTGGATAACTCTGTTGATGTTAAGATCTACTCTTATGAAACTTTTTCCATTTCCCCAGGAAATATTTTGTGTTAATATATTCTTATCCTTTCCTTATTGATTTTATCTGCATTAGACTTTTGCCAAGTCTAATTTTTAGAGCCTTACGTTTATTGTCTTAGGTCCCAGTTGTTAAGTGTTTTGCTGGGCTCCTTTTCTTTTTTTTCCATGATGCACAGTGCACTTCTTTTAAGTGAGGCACAGCTAAGAGGGGTTTATTATTTCTGTGTAAGTCAGACTGTCAGTGTGGGCTAGCAGGCTGGATGAATGTATAAGAAACAGGGCATATTCCTGTGTGCTTACATCAGGGGCCTGAGGCCAAAAGAAAGCTAAATGAATTATTTTAACTAATTAGTTAAAATAAGAAGGAAAAGAGAAGGGGACACGTGTGAAGCCCTAGGTAGTGACTGTTTTTACTCATTACTCTGGTTATGTGGGTTTGAGCATCAACAAACCATTGTGTGAGTGCCATTTTTTTAGGCCTAGCTCCTGGAAGCTGTAAGCAGGTGCCTTCTCTTCCAGGTGCACACCACATCTGCAAAAGCCAGACCCGATAAGGAAGGCCTTTCAAGTCAACTCATGGAATTCCATCACCTGCATGGGACTATGGAGAGCCCCTGCTGGGATGCTGGCTCAGGCAGAGCACCTCACCCACGAGGCTGCAGCCACCAGCCAGCTCCTTCCAGGCTGTTTGTGTGGGTGATGTCCCCAGCTCTGATGACAAAGACAGCTCTGTACAGACTAAGCAAATGTCTGGCATTAGCAGCAATGAGCAACAGTGGCAGTGCACTGGTGGCCCAAGGTGCTCCAGGCCTTGGAGTCACGAGAGCCCTGCCTGGGAAAACATTAATGCCAGGGAATGAGAGAAGGAGAGATTGAGCTTGGCCAGAGACACTGAGATGCCAAGTGACTCAGTGGGTGCCACGTAAAGGATGTTCAGATTCCAGGGAAGAGGAAAAAGCTGTTTTCCCAGAAGCTCAGGGAGGCGTTATCACAGCAGAGCTGTGATTATAGCCATTTTCCCAGAATATTGGGAGTGAAAGATACCCTGGATATTAAATACTATTGATACTAGCAATCTCCAGAGCCTGTTTGATTTGCCAGGGCCTATCACCCAGCCTTGGTCAGCCTTTGATGTGCATTCCTGCATACGCACAAAGCACATTCATTTCCTTTTGCAGTGTTTTATTTGCTCCTAGGAAATCTCTCAGCCCCTCTGACAGGCCTGTGGCTATTAAACCAGTGTTTAAAACCAGTTTTCATATTACTGAGAGCCTTAAACAAACTCTACTAGCTTTCTGCTGCACTGCATACCAGTGTTTTATCATGGTGCAGAGAGTTAAAAATTCCCACAGTAAGACCTTGGGCTTGTTTTCAGAAATTAGCCACCATCGTCACTGCAACTACACAAAATACTCATCTGAAAATGGGCTTCTTGCCAACACCCACTGTGAAGCCCCATTTTCTAACACTGCAGTATAAAACAGGGCTTCCCTCTCCTTCAGAGGTGTCAAAGGGTGCCACCAAAGCAAATGACAGGAGGAATAGAAAGAGGTACAACCCAAATATAGCCTGAAGGTGCTCTAAAGGTGTGCAGATTTGCATATGGGAATGCTAGCTGGAAGGAGCTTTAATAAAGAAGTGTTTCCATAAAACACTTCCACAAGAAACATCCCTGTAAAAACTAACAGGTACAGGAGACAAAGCAGTTCTGTGCCATCATGCTGTTTCCTATGCCACTTCTTGTGCCTTTTTCTGTCATTACACAATTACAGCAGAATGACTGTAGCCAGCCTTGCAGTGACATTACTGTTTCTCAGGGTGCACCACCATGCCTTCAGAGGTTGGTGGCATGAAAAGACAGGCAAACAAGTGGCAATTTACATATGATAGCAAGAATGTACAGTGGACCAGTTGAAACTGGAGGAAAGCAGAAGTAATAGGAGTAGACAGGGCTTGCAGTAGAACAAGCTTGAACCAAAGCCAGGGTGGAATTGTGGACAAGGCAGGTCCATACTTGAGGGTCAAGTGAGGGTTAATTTTGTGATTCAAAACTTCAGTGGGCCTTGAGCACGGTACATCCAGTGGGAAAGCAGGAGTAACAAAAGTGTCAGGAAATCTTAAAAGCAGGAGGGTAGGGAAGAGGGCGTTTGGAGCAGGGTAAACAGGCTGGTCAGAGCAGTCACAGATGCCTGTGAGCCCTAAGCCTCGTGCTGAGTCTGCTCTGAGGAGCACTCGGGTGTCCTGCCTGGCCTGCAGCGCTGGGCCACGACAGTGCAGGTCTCCAGCAGAACCTGGGTCGTGCCCCCAAAGCCTGGCAAGACCCTTCCTTGCCTGTGCATGTGGGAGCTTGTGGTATTAGCCTCTGGGCTTCAAGATGTAACTATAAAGCCATCATGACCATGGGAGATGTCATAAAGAGAGTCATGACCGTGACTAATGGGAGAGGAAAACGAGGAGATGTGAGCAAGGAGAAAAGGGTTCAGCTGTGTAATGGGACAGTCTTTCCTGGAGCCTTGTATTGCTAGGCATGAAAACACAGTGCTTTAGCTGAAAACAGGTTCAGATAACAGTGACAAGTTGTTCTGTGTTTTGAGGACTTCTAGCACTCAAATGTCAGCTGAAAAATTAAGGGCTTTAAAAGAGAAACAATGCAAATATTCTTGACAAACTTCCTTGGCACGGTGGCGGATCAGCTACGCTTTGTTGGGGAATCAGATGCATCCAGTAAATTCAGAGTGGAAGAAGGGAAAATCCCAAGCTGACAAAGAAGCACCCTGGAAAATGAAGACATGGAGGCATTGTCCTGAGCCTGGCCAAGGGTTGGTTATACAGCATATCACACTGATGAAGTTTCAGAAGATGGTGGTGTCACCTAGCACTGATTTCCAACACGGGGGACTAGCTGACAGAACAATGTGGAGAGATTTGAAAATGACATTTAGAAGACTACCAGGTAATACTACCAGGATTTACTACCAGGTAGAAGAAAACAGCCTGAAATTATTCTGACCAACACTACATGGAACCAGATGCCCTAAAGGGCAGTGGAGAATCCCTGCATGCAGCCATCCATTTCCAAGGATGGTGTCATCAGGTATGGCCTTATGAGGAAGGCAGCTCAAAGATGATTTCTGAAGACAGGGAGACTAATGTCTGGATGGAATAGAGTGCTGCAGACCTTTGTGGATTGGTCTGCTCTCAGGTATTACATGAGTCAATAGATATTCAGATACCTGGTTTGTATGTCTGGCCACCAGAAGTTGTCCATGTTCCAGGATTTCTAATGTAATTTGTACATCCAGGATTAAAGTTCACCTTGTTATAGCAGAGCAGCCTTGAAGTCTTAATTTAAATCCCAGGTAGCTGTTTTAGTCTGCTAAGATAGGGCAGATCTCTATCTACTAGGAGTTTTACTGGAACTTTCTTACTAGGATAATTCCAGCAGAGTGACCTCTGTAAATTGCACATTTTTTCACTGTTGGAACTGGGAGGTCTTGGAATAGTGTAACTTGCATTTTCCCTTTACTCAGCATCTGTCTTGATGTTTTGATTTCTTGCTTGATAAGTTAAAGAAATCTAAACACTGGGGAGAACAAGGACCATCCTGCCTGTTGCTTTGATAGCCCAGATTTAACTGCAGCGTTAGAGGAATCTGTTCCCACAAGAAGAGTTCTGATGGGATTCAATGTTTGGATGTAGGGATGAAGTGATCATCTGCTTTGGCTGTTCCATGGTAAAATGGACTTCCCCAAAACATTAAATCTCCATTTGAGAGACTACAACTAGAGGGGCTACTCACTTGAAAAGCCTTTGATGAACTGGTAACACACATCAAAAAGGCAGACTGTATTTTTTAGTTAATTGGAGCAGCATCCAAGCTCCCAGTATCAAAACAATGATCCAGAAGAAGAATGTCTATGGTCTCTTGGAAGGCACTAGGCAGAAATACTGCTTATACCACTTATACCACTATTCTGTCACTTATTTTGGATTAGATAGACAGACTATGTTGAAAAGGATGTCCTAGGGTCAAGGGTATACAAAGATTACTCTTGTTTTTCAAGATAATAGGTGATTATTGTATTATGTCACTATACAGCAATCTAATGCTAAAACACTATGGAAAAAAATTTGAAATGTTAATGAAGCATTCCAAGACATTTGGGTATTTAAAGATACCAGAATTTGTGTATGAGATGTAGAATATGGTCTTCCATTCACTGCTCTGATAAATGCAGGTGTGTTCCCCTGAAAGCCAGTTTAATTATACTACTTCCTGCTATCTTTGAAATACTTAATATCTGAAGAGTGCAGAATCCCATTGTCTACATCAATGACAAAAGCCTGGACTTGCCCTTAGTATGAGCTTCACCTTTCACTAGCAAACTCCAGAACATCCCTGGGTGCACCAGCAAGGAATGACATTTTCTTGTTCATAGAGTAGGAAAAATATGCCTTTAATGTTGTTAACTCATGGAACCACATGATATTATGCATGGTAATGCATCAGCTACTCCAAGATTTGGCAGAATAACTGCTATGTCTCCCCATCCCCCAAAAAATGTTTTAATTAGTGTTTCTAGCTTTCTAAACTTAGGCCCAGGAGCACTCTAGCCTGGACATGGTATCAAGTGTCTTGGCTGTGGTAATGTTAAACAACAACAGCTGCATCAGAATCAGGAGAGGCTGCAAGGAGGAAACTTCTCATATTTCAGGATCTGTCACTACCTGTGGGACATGTGAGGACACTGAGGGCAGCTCTAAGATCATGCTACTTAGCTGCAGTACACAGGGAATGGAAAGGATTTTCTTTGGGTGGCTAGACTGGGTCAAACAAGACGAAAACAATGAATAAAGGCTGTAAAATGGATATTTAGAGTTCCCTGCAACAATTGTGAAAAAAAAAACACCAAAAAACCCAAATGTAAGGGATGAAGAAATTCAATTATGGCAATTTAACTTATTTTTTTTAGGGCAGGTATAGGTACCTCCAGGAATGGATATGATGACAAAGATGACATAAATTGCAAGAGGAGTTACCTGACAGCAACTATTTATGCATGAAGCCCACCTGATGTGGCTGATGGAACAGAGCACCTGCAGGCAAGTAGTAACACTGAGTATGGACAGGACACACATCCTCGTGTGAGAATGGGAGCAGGAGAAGTGTGGTATCAAGAGAAGAAAACACACAGTGAGGAAGGAAGAGTAAAAGAAAAAGTTTATATAGGAGTACAAAGCAGAAATAAAGCAGTGAAGAGGACAGGGTTACACTGAAAAACACAAGAGCAATTACAGTGGCCAAAACCAGAGTAAGACAGAAAAAAATGTGGTCTCTGGAAACTGAGCTGAGAACAGGTAGCAGACCATCAGTGTATGTCTTAGTCATCAAACTGAATCAGTGTTTAGGATGTAGTGACTCAAGGTGGTGTAATCATGAACTTCCTGAGTTCAGCTTGAAGAACTGGATCTTAGCTGCTCCTAGATATACTAGCCAGGAGATACTGTTAAAAAGCTGCTGAACAAACAAAAACAATACTATTTTAGGCTTGACTTCAGTAAGTAGGGGGAAATTATAAAAGGTCTGATTATAAAATACAGCTTTAGCTGTAATATTAAATATTCGTATTTTCTAGAAGGACTACCAAATACAGATCAATGAACAAAAATTAGAAGTCCTAAATAATGAACTTTGGTTAAAACAAAGAAAAATGTTTGAAGCTGACTGAACTGAAAAACTCAAAGACCTGAATGAGGATTAATCTTGGTGCTTCTTTAAGTCAAAGCTACAGAAACTACTTGTAGGGAGAGACAAACTTACAGAGATACAGAGAAGCACTCCAGACTTAATTGACCGAGTATCCTCTGAAGGAAGACATTAGGAACAGTTCTTGCAGAACACAAACAGACACTTAGGAGCATATAAAGCTATGGTCCCTAAAGACCACAAATAAATTCTTAGGAGCAAATAAAACCAAGTTTTGTACATCAGGATGTGGAGACGTAAAGTAAGAATAAGCCAAAAACCATAGTAGTTTTAGATGTTGCAATGAAAATGAAAAATAAAACATTTTTCAGTAGTATAATAAGGAAAAATAACAAGGAAAGATGAAGATGAGCCACAACGGGGAAGGATTAAACAGCTTAAAAATTCAATTCATACGTTCACTTTATTTCATTTTTCTTATTGCAAACTAAGTATGGAAACAAGCAAGACAACTAAAAGAAATTATAACGTTTGAGGTGTAAACAAAATTTCAGGTACTCTAATAATGGGCTTCTGTCTCCTAAATTCTAGAAGAATTAGTTACTATAAACCACAGTTTTGGTATCAAGTTAAAAATGTTGCAATTATGAGTAAAGAATAGCAAATATGATGATTCAGGATGGAAAAAGTAGTGTGCTGGGGCAGGACCAGTTCTCCTGACTTCAGGAGTAGGCATGGGTTTAAAGAAAAAGCATAACTGAAAAGAAAGAATCATTAAAGACATAAAAATAATTGCTGAACAGGAAGAAAGACACATGAGTTTACAAAGTTTAATTATCCCAGGCTGACAACCTGGGATAATTAATTTCCCCTGAAAAAAAACACAAAAGCCCCCCCAAAAAACCAAAAAACCACACCAACAACCAAAACCAACCAAAAACCCAGAACTCAACTGATCTAATTCCACTGAGTGTCACCTGGTATTTTGATACACTATCAAATGGGAAATGCTTAATATAATTCAGGAAGGTAGAGGATAGAAATGGGATCAAACATTATACCAGACTTTCACAGCAAGAAGGTAAAGAAGATCATATTAAAAAGGAAACTACCGGGCTGAAGTACCTTGTTAGGGTATATTGAAGATCAGACTTGGTTTCATCTAATTAAATATTTTCCTCTGAGACTTCACCAAATACTGTACTTTTCCAATGTTTTTTTCTAGAGACACAAGTAGACTGTGATTGTCAGCACAATGCAGAACGAGAGTATCACAAAGGAATAAAAAGTGACCTTGAGAAATAGGTAGTAAGAATGTGTTCAACATTAAAGCTGTGAGGGGCACCATCACCTGGGGATCAAAACAACAGCAGGAAATGGCTTGAGGGGAAGCCTACTGTAGTGATATGATGCCAGAGGAGAGTGAACCACTGCTGCCACAGAGCTGCGAGAAAAGCAAATACGTGAAGCCAGCAAATTATGAGTATTGGTGTCTCACACTGTGAGATCCAATCTGACACACTGCAGACATTCCTGGGCATCGCCTGTCAAGAAGGATTAATTGAAACAGGAGCAAGTGGGACAATGCTCGGACCAATGGAGGCTCTCCTACAGGAGAGACAGGCGCCTGCTTAGCAGGGAAGAGAAAAGGAATACAAAAGGTTTCTAAAAATACATCAAGAAAGAGTAAACACCAGGGAAAGAAAATATCTATATAAGGGAAAGTGGCATAAGATGGAAATCTAAACTGGTTACAAACAACATTAATGTAGATGATAGAATTTGGCTTTTATGACTCAGAAGACCAAGACTGGCACGTCATCCCAGTAGTAGCACTGGAACAAGAAATTTGCCTGGTATATATGCTGCAGGATCCCTGCAAAGAAGAACTGAACCCTAGAGGTTTGTCTGGGAAGCAGGACACTGTGCTTGGTGGTCCTGTGTGTTCCCAGAGGAGGAGACAGGCCCCTGTTGCTGGTGGCATGAACACCACAAGAATCCCTACATGTGAGCAGTTGGCCTGGTTTAGCCAGAGCTCTGCAGCTCTCCCTAGACCTTGAATTAAATGCTGTATGTATGGAAACCCAAAACCTTCTGAAGGCAGCAATGCCCCTCACTTCTGTTCTGCTTTAGCAGTACAATTCATTCCTGCCATTTGATTGAGGAGCTCTCCATGTCAACCTGGCTGTTAAGCTTTATGCATTGTTATTATATGGTTTTTGTGATTGTACTATGTCACTGCTGGACATACACCACTGACACCATTCCAAAATGGGGGAACACATACTGTGCTCCCTTTTGTGGGACTGCCAGAAACGTGTGCTCCCTTATAGACTACACAGTACCACCTTCTTGCACTGGAAGGTTATCCAGTACAGAAAAAGTTAGAGAAAAATCATAGTTTCCCAGGCCATGCATTATATAATAAAGCTATAAGCTGTGCATAATTTTACAATGTATTTTCCTTGTAACTGTAAATGTCTTCAGTAGTACAGTGAGTGAATTATACCAAAACCAGTCTCAAGATAGTGCCTACAGTGGATTAGGTGCTACCATCATTTTATCATAGACATGTGATTAGGAGAACTGCTTTGTTTAAAAGTTACAAAATCTTTTTGAAGTCTAAGCTTGGATAAAGCTAATCTGCACAGGAAGCAAATATTTTTCTTTCTTTATATGTCACTGCTGTTCTTCCATTTCAGCTCCCTTAGAGATGGTGCCTTTTAAAGAAAACAAATATACTTCAGGACTGATGGGAAGCAGGCAGCTGTGTATTCCTCATCTTGCACTGCAATGGATGTGTCCAAAAGCCTTGGGTTTGCTCTAGTGCCCACTCCAGAGCACAGGACCTTAAGAGTCAGATACTCACGTTTCACATTAACTGCAAGTGTGTGAATAACTTGAGATTCGCTGGGCCCACGATTTAGGAAAACAAGAAGAGAAACCAATCTTTGTGGCAGAGAATATAGGACATGAGAGGAAGCAGGGGAATCACAACTAGAAATCTTGGATAGCAACTAAAGGAAAAAGAAAAGAAGAGAAAATAAATGAGAACGCTGAGTGAGAAAGATGTGAAGTACTCACCCAGCCAGTACCCATCCAGAAGCTGGATGAGAGGAGAAACAGAAGGCACAAAATTACAGAAGATTTCAGAGTTTGCTGACCATACAAGCAGGTGCTAAACTTAAAACACACCTAGGTGCATTCAGGAACATGGAATCATAGAATAATGATATAATATAGGTTAGAAAAGATTCTTAAGATCATTGAGTCCAGCTGTTAACCTGGCACTGCCAAGTCCACCACTAAACCATGTTCCTAAATGTCACATCTACATATCTTTCAAATACCTCCAGGCATGGTGACTCCACCGCTTTCCTGGGTAGATTGTTCTGATGCTTGATAACCCTTTCTGTGAAAAAAGTTTAATTATAGCCAATCTAAAACCTCCCCTGACACAACTTGAGGCCATTTCCTCTTGTCTTGTCACTCGTTACCTGGGAGAAGATGCCAACCCCACCTGGCTACAATCCCCTCTCAGGTAATTGTGGAGAGCAAGAAGGGTCTCCCCTGAGCCTCCTTTTCTCCAGCTAAACACCCCCAACTCCCTCAGCTGTTCCTCACAGGACTTGTGCTCCAGACCCTTCACCAGCTCTGCTGCCCTTCTCTGGACACACTCCAGCACCTCAATGTCCTTCTTATGGTGAGGGGCCCAGAACTGGACACAGCCCTCGAGGTGCAGCCTCACCAGTGCCCAGTGCAGAGGGATACTCCCTGCCCTGCTCCTGCTGGCCACACCATTGCTGATGCAGGCCAGGATGCCTTTGGCTTTCTTGGCCAGCTGGACACAATGCTGGAACACAGGTGAAAATTAAACAGAAATCAAATTTCTTTTTTGATCCCATCCTGAAGCAAGAGCCAGATTAAGAACAGATTCAGAATACTTGTTTTGGGGAATTTCTTTATCTAATTGAAACAGAGCACCATGAAATTTTCACAAAGTAAATGAAAATGCTGAAAACCCACCGTTTTCTGTCCATAATAATATTTCACCTTGACTTTTGCATTTTCACTAAGAAAAACCTCAAATATTTTGAAAAATATCCTGAAGTAATAGAAAAACACTGCATTTTAAAAATTGACTGCTGAAATTAAAAAACCCCAAACAAACAAAAAGCAAACAAACCAAACCAAAACCCCAAACCAAATGGAATATTTCATCTTCCTGAGAGGCTTCTGGAGGTTTTCCTTTTCCAAAATAAAATACTTCCAACATACGCGTGTTTCCATGGAAACTTTCAGTTTTAACATGAATGACATTGTTTAACTGTAAAAAACAGTCTCCCACTGGAAAAAATGTACTAATTCTTGTGGGGCCATTCACACCCTTTTCTTTATTCCCAATATCTTTTTCCAGTCTTGATGAGTTACCCCTCTGCCAAAAAAGCTCTGTCCACTAGAAAAAGGAGCAGAAAGAACATATCTTCTGCTGTTCTGCACATTGCTGTGCATACCCTCTGCTTTTTCACATTGGCCCTTTCTCCACCAACCTGCAGCATGCAGGTTTTCGGGGCAGCTGCCACCTCCCTCTCTGCAGGACTAGTACAATGGGGCAGGATCAAACCAGAGACCCCATCCTCACACCCTGGCTGTGGGCAGTGGGAGCAGCCCAGCTGGAACAGGCAGGCTCTGGTCCTCAGTAAAAGAGCATGTTTTGTTGTGCTTCATGTTGTGCTTCATGTTGACTGTCCTGTTCCCTCCCTCAGTTGCCTCAGAGTTGAGTAATACTGAATAAGTGCTGATAACTGACAAAGGAATTCTGTGTGTGAGCAACGCAGGCCTGAGGAGGGTTGAGCAATTTTTAAATTGCTTCTGCACTGAGGAGGATTTCTGAGGAGGAACAGCCAAGGTGGTTAATTGTAAGCTGTGTAGTTGTAAGCAGTAGATCAGGAAAAGAGTTATTGCACGTAGCAGGTCTAGGTTTCTAGTGCTTTAAGTGCATCAATAATTTCACATCAACCCAAGACAGGTGGCTTCACAGTTCTGGCAGCACTGGTGCTGGGCCCAGAAGAGATTTATTACTGTTACTTGAGTTTATTAACAGAGCACTTGGGCAGTGGTGGAGGACGGGGTCATTCCAGTAAATGCAGTGGAAAAATCATCTATAGTGCAGAACTGCGCTCATCCTGAGGAGCTGAGGGGCTGGGGGGAACCATGCTCACTGAGTGTCCCCATGTGACTCTGGAATGATCTTTAACTCTGCATTGAAACAGGACCTTGTTTTAAAATGTCTATTACAGAAAAGTCAAACACAGCTAAACAACACTGGGAGCTCATCTGCTAAGAGGGGGGTCAGGCTGGGGGTGGGATGTCTCACTAGCTCAGTGCACAGTGAGCATCCCATGAGCTGCCCCAGCTCCAGCATGGGATGGATGGTGGTGACTGCCCTGACAAGAGGGCTGCTCTGCTGTGGCTACTCTGCAAATCTCACTGGGTGGAAAGAACAAATGCTGTCACGTAGCTCCTTGCCTGAGCTTGGCTGGACAGCACAAACACTGCCCTTGCAAACCTTCATGGAACTGCTCCTGCTATGGTTGAACAGCTGCAGGAACTGCTGTGGAGATGACAAGCCTTGGCAGAAATATTTATGGGTCTGTAGCTGCTTAAAACTAAAAGCTGTTCAGTAATCAACTCATGGTTCTATTTAACAATGTGAGAAGAAGTGTCTCTTATCCCTCTAATAGTTTAAAATTAGCAGGTGCTTTCTCTGCCAAAAGAAATCTTTAAAGTTTTTCAATATTTATCCCTTATAATTGGCATGTTTATTGTAGCATTTGTCCTTGAGTCCATGTCTTGAAGAGAAACCCAAGAAACACATCTGAATAAAGCAAAGCTTCATAAAACACCATATCATGACAAACAGTGTCACCACTCAAGGATCAGTGTCACACCACAGGCACTCCTTTGTGTCAGTGCTGTCTCCTCTCCAAGCACCAGAGATACCATTCCCACCAGAGCTTTCAATTTTGTCAGAGCTCCCAGGGTCACAAGCCCTGGAAGTGTCCCTGGTCTGTGCCTTGGGGATGTCACAACCCACTTAGAGCAAGTGATGTCGTTTTTTGTCACTGATGGCCTCCTCCAAGAAGAGCTGGGCACCTGCACAATGGAAAGGGGTCAGTAGTTTTCCACAACCATCCCCAAAGCAGGAAAGCAGGAGAAGTTGTTAGGGCTTAAACAGGGCTGTTTCAGATGTGGTATTCCTCTAGCTCCAGATAGGGCATAAACATCACCCACTAAAGGAACAACATCAACAGCAGGGAGGCAGAGGAGGCAGAGTTTGAGGTTTTACAGACTGACAGGGAGCCCTCAGCAGACAAAACCAGGCTTTAGTGTCTGCAGCTGATTTCAAGTCTGAACCGTGTGTGTGTTGCCATCACTTGCAATGACACAGCAGCAGTACAGCACAGAGGTAAAGCACTTAGGGGTTTTGTGCACCCACAACTGCTGGCAGGAATATTCAGTAGAGGAAGGCAGAGAGCCTGTTCTGCAAATCCTTCTCTTTACGTGTTTCTTTTCTTTGTGTCAACAGACATGCTCATCAGTGTTTATCCTGGCACTGGCCAGCAACAGCAGCAAAGCCAGAGGTGTCTTTTGTTTGTAATCTCTGCTGAACTGATGAGTCCTGCTGAGCACCATGAGATTATTTCTGGTTTATAACACCCTGCTCATATCATTACAAAAATCCAGCCTTGAGTGGAGTAAATCAATTTATATTTTGTCTTGTCCTCATGTTCCCTTTGATATTTAGAATGTGATTTCCACAGAAAAGCAGTAATACTGATCTGTGCTTGGGTACAGCATCAGGTCATAGGCTGTGTCCACATAGCACCTTCTGGGCACCAGCCAGCATGTCATGGATGAGCTCCACTGAAAGGAGCTCTTTCAGTTGTCCAGTTCACATCCTGTCATCACTGACTTGCTCTTTCATCCTTCTGAAAAAGTGAGATAGCTCTGAAAAGTTTATTATGCCCATTTCTGTTTGTCTAATGTCAAGTTTAAAGTTCCTTGGCCTTTTTTTGGTGATTTGTACCCAAACTGCACTGCAATGTGCATCAGCTCAGCAGCTGCCCTCAAATCAGGAGATGGCTGTCTCAGTGCAGTGCTTTAAGCATTCAGAATATAAAAAGCTCCAGGGGAACACTAAAGTGAGAATCAAGTGCAGTTATCCATGTCCAACCATACCAATCCCAAAAAGAGCAAGGAACCTGAGGGTCACCAAGATCATTAAGGACCTTTCCCAGAATTTGCAATGAGGCTGAAATT
Source organism: Phylloscopus whistleri (assembly GCA_017589585.1). NCBI lineage: Eukaryota > Metazoa > Chordata > Aves > Passeriformes > Phylloscopidae > Phylloscopus > Phylloscopus whistleri. Next base: position 851,439 of record JADMLD010001391.1, read on the forward strand.
GTATCTGTCCACCAGTGTGCAGTGTGTACTGTGGAAAGTGCTCTCCACAGGAGCTCCAAAGGGAAATTGCTGCTGGGATTAACCCAACAAGCTCATTCTCTGGTGTGAGTCTTTTACAATACCACACTATAATCTCTGCTGTCTTTCTAGTTTGATTTTTTATTCATGGAACTTCTTTTATCAGCTGTGAATTTCTTTGGCTCAGTGTAATAATAAGGAGTAATTTTCATCATGCAGCTGGTGGAAAAATAACAGTGGGAACAATGGCCTGGCCAGAACTGTCATGTTGTAAAGCTAAATAGAAAATAGCCAGTGGGACAGCAAATTCACTGATGCCCAAATACAGACACTGATATTGGCACTGGGGGTATTTTGTGTCAGTGCTCTGAGCTCCCAGGGACTAACACAGGTGGCTGTATGTGTTGGTGCAGTACATCTCCCTCCCGTCTGTGCCTCCCTCTGGCCCATGGGGTCTCTCAGAAGAATTAAAGGGCAGCAAGGCCCATGTGATCTGTGCTGCACCAGCCATCCTAAGTTATCCCAACCATCAGGGTGGCATTGAAGCTGTACATGTTGAGTACTGGTTTCTGTGAGTGTGACATATATGTGAAAAAATGTATTTCCCAGTTCCTTCTCCACTGACTACAATATCCTGTGTCATCTACAAGGTCTGGGCTTCTTGGGACTGATGCAAAGACTTTTCTTCTTGCAAAATCTTCTGCAAAGCAGTTCAACCTTCTGGCCAGCACTATGGCCTCTATTCACAGGGCATGGCAACTTAGAGAGATTTGCTTGCTGATCTTCACTCAGGGTTGTGACTTCACAGATTTCCATTAAAGAAAAAATAAATATTTTGGGTGCAACTGAAAAAAACAAAACCCTAAGAAAATTAGGTATGTAAATAAATTTATTTTGTAAATAAAATGCATTTTGGAATTTAATTGAGGCTCTGCATGCACATACTGTCAAGCTTAACTTATTGTGGTTTCTTGCTTGAAAAAACATGTGAGAAGCATCTTCCTGCATGTTAGTCATTATTTAAAAAGGGGAACTCTGTTAGTAGGGCATTGAACCTTAGATTACTACAGGCCAGAGAAAATAAATCCCTTTATCTGTGTCCATCTGCTTTTCTTTCTACTTCTTCAAGTCTACTTAATATAGGAGCTTGTGGGTCAGGCACTGCCTAAGTTCATGTTTGTACAGAGCCTGTTGCAATGCTACCTGAGATGTGCCTGGGGATGCTGCTGCACCTAAGTGTTTTATCATAACATGATTGATAATTCTGTATATTTCAGAAGGAGCAATCAAGGTTGTTGAGATAAATTTTATGGTTCAGCCACTGCTTTTATCAATTATTGGTGAAAGTCATGCCTAGTCCCTGCACCATGCTGTGGTGGAATAGGAAGAAGGGATTTTGCTCCCCTGGCTCTCTGGTACCATGATAGGGCTGTAGAAAGCAGAGAGCTCCTCCTTTCCTGTGTCTCAGACAGCAGAAGATATTAATTTTGGGAAGTGGTGCATCCTTCTGAACCCCATAACCAAATACCAGACCTTTCATTCTGTTTGAGTTGAAGTCTTGAGCAATCTCAAGGCAAGCTAGAAAAGTCAAGCAGTACAATCACTTTTTCACTCTTTAGGACTTTGTACCACTGTGTGCCTCCAAGGAAAGACCGGTAGGGCAGTCAGGCTAGTGAAGGACTTTCTCTTACACCTCAGAATCAAATATCATGTCTATGAACTAGTTTATGGAACCTTGTAAAGCCCAAAACTATAGGAAAGAAAACTCTAAATGCATTCAGCCCTGTGGCCAGTCTGCTGCTGTGTAGGATTCTTTCCTGGGGTTGCTCCATTCCCATGGGTCACTGGGCCCTCTTGCACAGGTCATACCTCATCCCACAGCAAACAAACTCCCTTGTGCCTTGTGCCTGGGACTTGTCCCACCACTCCCCTTTACTCTGCCCAGCTCAGGTCCTGCTGAGCTCTCGTCTCAGAGAGGGGCCATAACCCCTGTGGAAAGGACTTAAACTTCTGCTGATGGCAAAACCACTCTTGCAATGACTCTTTGCTTGCTCTCCCCGTTGAAATGTCTTTTCATACACCCCACATCCCTTCTCAGGATCTGGTAGGGGATCCCAGGCCAGCACCCTTCTCTGGGCAGCTGCCTTCCCACGTGTCTGCTCCCAGTGCCTCCCCAGTGCCTCTGGCACATGGCCATGCTCCCTTCCTCCTGGGGACGTGCTGTGGCCAGGGTGAAAAGTGCAACCAAAATCCTTGTTAGCATTTTGGGAGTACATTACTGTAAGTGTTTGTACCTAAACTCCTGGAGCTTCACCAAGTTAACTCCGTGTCATGATGTGTACAACCACTTGTGGGACTATTGCTTCATTTCATAGATAAGATCACTATTTGCTAGTGAGCCTTCTTCCAGTTTGGTGGGGGTTTTGCTACAAGTACTTATTTCATGCATTTATTCTGTATCTGTTTGTAATGTTGCTTTACTTTTCCTCGTGATGAGGTAAACACAGCTACAGACTCCAGTTCTGTGTTTCCTTGCCTACAGCTCAGGGACACTGTTGTAAATGACACTGCACACCCGAGCCAGGTCAGAATCCAAAGATCTGGATTTTGACATTGCTCAACCATGGAGATTTGGCCATGTGTTTAGTGAAGAGACACTTTCTTTTAAGTCACTGAAAGCCATCAAATACATGTTGAGCTGTGGCATTGAAAGAAAACCACAAAACCTGTGCCTGTGGACTTTGGCAAACAGCAGCAAAAGAGCTTTTTTCTTTTCTTTCTACCTCTCATGAAGAGAAGGAAGAGAAGTTGTCTCCATACTACCTAATGTGTGGGAAAAAAAAAGCAACAGCCAGAAGTTTATTGAAAAGGCAGGCACAGGTAAGTACATTCCATCTGATTTTGTGATTTGCCAATCAAGCTAGTGTCTTCTCACCTTTTCCCAAAGGACAATAAGGAAACAACAGCTTCTTCAAAGGAGAAGCTTTCTGTCATTCAGATCTTCTTGGTCATTATATATTTACCAATATATAATGGAATACTGGTTGAATGTTATTAACTAGCTTTTGTGGTGTCTAACATAAATCCATAGTGCCTCACTTTATCAATTATCCAATCTCATTGAAAATGTTTGGCCACAGTAGAGAGAAATGACAGGCAGCAGCAGGATACATCTCCTTAAGCATCACGGTTCAGGCTGTAAGAGCTAAGGAGTCTGGAGGGCTGTGGGGAGGAGGTAGGAGCAGCCATGAGATGCTGAGCTCTCCCTACTATATTAGGTAACAAGGAAATGGAGAAAGCTGTGCAGGATTATGAGGAGGATGAAGAATGGTATGTTTCTCTCTCACCCTCTTCACTATATTCCTCTGTTGTACGCATCCAAGCAATTTATGACTAAGTTTCAAATTATTTTTGGAAAGTGATGGTTAGCTAAACGTTGGTGACAATAATAGCATATCTGCCATATCATTGCTTCTGTTACAGCTGAGGCTGGTGTTCAACAGAAAGTGTTGACCTCTGATCACCGTGCAGAAGAACTAGTGAACTCAGCTGTGGCATCTTCAATCTACATTTTTACAATGAAAATTACTGCCCCCATCAAAACCAGCATACCTGTAGGAAGAGACACCAAAGAATAAATGCATTTGGGAAAGCAGTTATTCTCTAACCCTTAGAAATTAATCTTGTTTCAAATAATTTACAGTACAGGTAAGGTTGGATGTACCACAGCAACCAGATGGGCCTAAAAAGAATGATGACTGGATCTTGTTGCCATCAACCTTATCCTTGTTTTTGCAATCTTCCTAAAATTGGCATCTCACCAACATCACACCAGTTATAAGAAGTAGCTTGTTAGGGACTTATTGATTATAATTTTTATTATTTTTATCTCTAAAATATTATTTTAATAATGGTGACTGTACATCTGGTGTGGAGAGGAACACAGCATGTGTGGCACATTACCTGCTCATTGTTAACACCAGGCAACATTACTCACACAGGGAATACTCATGGCTCTAGACAATGGCAATGTTACCACAGAAACAAAGATATCAATCTTCTGATACAGTAGGCCCCTTTTCAAATGGGTGATATTTTTCCAAGGTTTCTATATTTGGAACAGTAATTGTTTTTGCCTACATGTAACATTAAAATGAGTGGTAATGTTCTCGAGTCATCAGCTGCATCAAAGCCTGCAATTTGCAATTTTGGAATTAGCATTTATCTTACTCATCCCATTAATCTCTTTTTGAAGCTCTCTAGCAAGATTTAGATTTAACTCCTAAACTTGTTCATACATTAGATATTAAAATTAACATATTATAAGCTGTTATATAGTTGTTTAATGACATAATTTGTTGTTTCAATAGTAAATTAACAACAAAACTGTTAAAACTATACACAGAATCCTCATTGTAAAACATTAGAACTAACAACACATATCTTAGCAGTTGGATGCAGAAAATATTGTGAAAGGGCAGGGTAATCCAAAAAAGCTTTTTTCTAAACAAAAGAAGTGTTGTGTCCAATCTGAGAAGATCATTATGTCTAGTCTTGTTCAGTTTTTTTCTGTATAAATGGATTTTTTAATGTGTTACACAAAACTGTTACTTCTTTGAGGATATTCAGTTTTAATTGTTATGGAATATTGTGCACTACAGTTTCAGAGCTGGACTCAACATCTGGTTACAGTGGTAAGTTTTATAAAGGTCTTTTAGATCAACAACATTAACTTTCCAAAACACATAATGCGAACAAAACAGGCAAGCACTATAGAGGTGGCTTGGCTTTTACATAGTCCTAGTAGGCAGAATTCTCTCTAGTTCCATGAAATTTCTACTGCAGAACTGAAGACAATGAGAATTTTGAGTGAAATGAGACTATGGGATGTGGACCATGGTAGTTAGAGGAATATTTCTTGGCCTTTTGATCCTTTCATCTATCTGCATTTTTCTAAAACAATGAAAAATGCTAAGCAGCATGCAACATCTCACAGCCCGGATGTCTGAAATGTAAATACTTTTGCCAAGCAAGCAGGATAGATTTTTAAATTCTACCTTCTTAGTTATAATTTGATCTGCAATGTATATCAAAATAATCACAGATTACAGATATAACATGGAGTTCTGTCAATATGGTTCAATGATAGCTTTGCAAATTTTTCTGACATGTTAATGGCATTTTGCTAGTTAAAATGGTGTACACAAAGACAATGTCATAAATGGTCAACATATATCCATTTGTATATGTACACTTGGACATATTGTCACCAAAGTTACTCAAGTAGATGTCTTTGACATCCTCTTCAGTTTTGGTGCCTTTTTTTCAGCATCAGACATTACTTTTGAAATCTTTCCCAGATGTGCCTAAAGTTAAGTGGTTTTTTGGGATTTACAGGTGATGTGATTTGATATGAAGGAGTTTAGATTACCTTGCAAAAATAGAGTGATCTAAAAGCCAGCAGTATTTGCAAAATACTAAATTTTGTGAGTGAAAGATCATGGATGGATATAGCCCTTTTACAAGTTATTTTTAGCACAAGCATTTTCTAACTGCTAGGCTTTAAAGGACATTTCTGCTAGAAAAAAAAATTTCCAAGAGCAGACATTTGACCCATCCTTGTGTTTGTAAATACAGAGCTTACCATAAAATGTTCTTGTTTATCAAACAATCACATCTTCCTGAGAGCTGTTTGACTTTCTTTTAATTCTGCAATGGCTCAGCGTTCACTAGCTGGGAAGAGTTTACTCCCATCTCTTCTGTTTTACAGAACTCAAGGAGCCAAGCCATGTCAGGTGGTGACAGAAACCTTCTCCAGACCTCCTCAAGTAAATGACATCCCTCCTGCTCTCTCACTTCCTCCTTTTGATTTTCCACGTGTATAGCTGTTACAGGGAACGTGAAAATGAGAAAACACAAAATCCCCAACCCAAACTTCTCATGCAAAGAGGAATTTTTCCAACCTTCCAGCCACATCTAGTGCAGATTTGTCTGGCCCTGCTGGACCTGCATCCCAGTGTCATCCAGAGCACCAGTCAGTCAATTTTTGTAAATGCCTTATGCCATTACAGTGTCCCTGGCCTGTGCTCCTATGAGATGCACACTGTGGCTGTGACCCACATGGGGAGCTCCCCAGTGCCTTTGGAAAAGCCACCCCACCCTCCTTCCATCACACTATGTTCAAGTGAATCCCACTGTATAAAACCTACATCTTCTTCTTTCCTATTTCTGTACATCTGGAGGGCAGACTGTGCTGTCTATATTTAGTGAAAAAATAAAACTGTCCACATTGTGCTCCATTTAAATCCGTGGAGAGTTTTGCTCCTGATTTTAACATGGAGAGGATAGTGCCACTTTTTTCTCCCTGGGATGGAGCTGCAATTGCTGAGCTGCTGCCCTTGAAGCTCCAGCACCAAGTCAAAGCCTATAAATCAGAGAGCTGTGTGCACTAGCAAACACGTGCCAATGGGGACTATAGGAAATGCTTCTGAGAAGTCACAAGACCAAGCAAAATAAAGATAATATAAATTATTGCCAATTACATCATAATATTATCAAGAAATAAAAGGGAGTGCATTGTTATGCTGCTGGGCTGTTTGTTTGGTGTTGGTTTATATTTAACCTACTTAAATAAACTGCAATGGCTGTTCTGTGAACACAAAAATGGATTGAAAGTTTCCATTTGATTAAATAAGGAGAAGAAATTACCCTGTGGCTAGTCTGTACATTCACTGATCAACAATGAAATCTCAATGGAAACTAGTGACCTGCCACTGTCAACACACAACCAATTTGAATGGAGCTTGAAGGGGGCAGTCATGCAAGCACCACTTTGGGCATTTATTTAACACCACTTTAAAGCACAGCTCTCTGCCCAGCTCATGCTATTTTCCATGTACTGTTGGCTGAGGTGTTGGCTCTGGCTGGACAGGACGAGGTTGTGCAGAGCTGTTGTACAGCTGGGTGGATTCCTGCACCCTGGAATCCCCACCAGGGGACACCAGGCACACTGGGAGATGGTGTGGTTAGGGTCTCTTCCCAGGGTCAGGCAAACTGGATGCTGGGGAGAACAGGAGTTGGTAGCACAGAGGCCAAACACTCTGGGTCAGCAGGCACCAGTACAGGAAAGCAGTCTGAGGAATGTGTCTTTTGCATTTTCTCACTTGGTATTTTTCTTTTGCAACGGTGCTTGCAATTACAATTAGTAAAACTTCATTCTTAGCTTGTTGATGTACAGTAAAAAGTGCCAATTTCTTCTGATTTCCATCCAGCATTAGAAGCAGTGCCAAAGAAATCTGACACAAAATAGTATTCCTGGAGGTGGTGTACCTGCAGCCACTCAGCAAGGCAGGGCCCAGCTCCTCAGTGCCTCTCAGCCCCAGCTCTTTATTCATGCCAGAACAGGACCAGCTCCTCCCAGAGCCACCACAGGGTCTGGCTGTTCCCCCCCTCAAAACTAATCACCTTTTTATTTTTTTCCCTCCACCTCAAGCACCCTGGGAAGTGTAAATTTCATGGCACTTCACACACCTTGGGAAGACCCACCGGACTTCCATGCTTACCAGTGAGACACTCTCAGCCTAAAATGATAAGATTCAGCCTAAGCCCTTTCAAGCTAGAAGAATTCCTGACATGTTGTCTTGCATGTTGGAATAAAAAGACAGCTAAAAAATTATATAACCACAGATTTAACATAGTGCTAAATTTTGCCTCCCTTTTACATTTTCTTCCCTTAAACAACTAATGCTGAAAATGCAGTTCCAGAAGAACTTGCAATAGAATATTCTGCTCTCAGCTTCCCTCCAGGCAGAAACTGGACTGAGGGAGGTGTATTTAACCCATACAAAGAATTTTAAAATAAACAACCAACCATCCTCCCACTGATTTCTCAGAAAACTAGTCTGTGAGTTATCCTTTATTTCCTTATCTAACACGTAAAAAGCACTCAACACTGCTTGCTTAGTTTAGGAAAAAAGTTGCTCTGAAGTTCTTGTTAATCCTATGTTCTCTGGAATTGTAAGAGTACTTGCTTTGCCCTTCAAATATTTATTGGCTTCTGAAACTCCATTATTAAGTTTGAAGGAAGACGTAAAAGCAAGGCTGCTCCAAGGTAACACCTCCTTGCCTTTTTGCAGGACCTGCATATTTTCCATGCTCTTAAATCTGTGCTGATTTGCCCCATAGAAACAGAAGATCTTTCTCCTTTGGGGGAATAAGTGATCTCTGAGTCTCTCACAGGCAGTCTTCTGCCTGATTAGCAATCTCTTTGATTTCAGATTTCCCCACAGATCCTACTTTATCCTACTACCAAAGTTTCAATAATTTGGTCACATTTTTTGGCCATTGCTTTTATCACCTTTGCAAAGTTTTGTCTGCTGTGCAGCTGCCTTTCCCTAGTAGCAGAAGTAATGGTGATGACCAGTGAGGGAGATTTCTCTTCCCTCCTTCACTAAACATCTGATGATTCAATCCACAAACACAGTTTTAGGGGAAAGCATCTTGCAGGTTGGGGAGTCCCAAATGTGTCAGTCTTTACGACTGATACTAAAAATGGCATTTGGGCTACATCATCTCCAGGAATATTATTGTGTGTCAGATTCTCTGGAACTACTTTTAATGCTGGATGAAAATCAGAAGAAATTAACACTTTTTATTGTACATCAACAAGCTAAGAATGATGTTTGAGTCATTGCAATTGCAAAGCACTGTTGCAAAAGAAAAACATCAAGCAAGGAAATGTATTTACAGACCTTGTTTATCAGCAGGGCTCCTCGTTCACTGATCTGGAGCTTTATTTACCTTGCAGAGACCAGGATGAAATCTCTCCTATATCCTAAGATTTCCAGGGCCACTTAGAGCCTGGAGTTTTTTTATGCCTATCTTCCCCTCTTAAAGGTGAAACTTTTCTGCCTATTTCTTTTTTTCAGCCTTCAAACACTTTCTGGCTTTTAGTTTCTTCCCATCACTGACAGCTGGGAAGAGAAGGATTGGCCCCCTCACCTTGGGGGCTTCTCTGATTCTGTAATTCCTTTGGACTTCTTAATTAGCATGTTTCTGACAGCCTGAGAAAGTCCCAAAACCTTCAAAACCATCCTGATATTTTAGAACTCATTAGACACTGACAGTACTGACATATTTTAAACTCATGCCTCCCAGTTTGGTGTTAGCTTTACAGCACCCACATATGACAAACCAGTAATAAGGACTGCAGATAATAACTCAGTCACAACCAAGATGGCTTTGAGAACATTTTTTCTAAATTAACTTCTTCACCGTGGGAAAGACATTAAGCTGCTTTGGGGGACTGGGTAATAACTCACAAATTGGCCTGTACATTGTCAGGAGAAACTTTCAAGACAAAGTCAAGGCATACAAGATAGGAACAGTCTGTCTACTTCAAAAAAAAAAACAAAATTAAAAAAACCAAACCGAACCAGGGTTGTGTTTGCTAGCAGGTGAAGTGGGAACAGTTTCATGCCATGGAAAATGAGGCCCTGATGCTGCTGTGTTACTGGAGTAAACTGCTGTCAATACACTAATAAAAAAGGGAACGTCGGCTGTGAGTACAGGGAGTGTGCTGACCTCATGGAGTGCAACTCAGCTTGGCTGGGAGAGCTTGAAGGAATGATTAACTAAAACAGGAACGTTTTATTAGACCTCTTCTAACATCATCTGAAAAGACTGGGTGGGGAGGCATGGGGATTTATATCTCTGGGAGGCACCTGTCCTCAGCAAGCATGGGCTCAGTCTCAGTGCTTGGCAGCTTTTGTGCTTTTTTCTCTCATGTGCCACATTTTGTATGAAGTTTTGCTTACTGGCATTGCTTATTGTGCTTAGCACAACACTTTGTTCTCTAAGGAAAGGATGAAAATTATCAGAAGCCAGCTTTCAGTGCTCAGAGCTACAGACCATGTATATCTGATTATTGGTGCTCAAAACACAGGGCAAAACTAAAGAGGCACCAAAAGTAAAGGTTCAGAATAATTACGGATGATGCTGGCACTAACAAAAAAGAAGTAACTTGTGGATTAAAGCTACTTCCTGAGTTCTTTTCATGGGATTCCTCTCCCAAAAGATCACCACTCTATTTGGAACTGTAGAATCATTTGTAAAGTGGCCTCAGGGCATTTACACTGAGGAAAATATCATTGTCAGTGGACTGGGGTTTTGGGAAGAGGCTGGACACAGAGGCCCTCCCAAATGATGGGGTTTGAATTGCCCCATCATTCTCTTACTGGTTTTTAGTCACCAACATGTTGTAATGCAATTATGATACTACAGACAGGCTCAGGCAGCTGAACTTTGCTTTCTGATGGCTGAACTACAATCCTTGTCCCACTGGCAATGTTAGGCTGTCAGGCTGGCTGGTATCATGCCAATTACAGATAAACCGAGTTAAAATAATGTTACAGCCCTGAAAGTAATAACCAAGTTCACCAAAGCAAATGTCTTACAAGACTGCCATGCAGGAAGATCACTTAAAGCTGATAATCCAAGTTTCAGTTTTAAAGGCAAGGGCTGAGAGTTGCAAGCATTAACATTTCCCTGGAGCTAGCCATATGTCTCACTTCAGGCCTGCATAGGTTGGGGGCTGACAAGACTCACACCTCAGACATAAAATCCTGAAAAGAATATAGAAGAGGAGATATAAATATGATACCAATTTATGTAAAAATTAGAGATTTCTAGATCAGCCCAGACATTTTTTGAGGACATGTTGTTTCCCATAAATAGGAGACTGGAATATAAGAGATGCAAAATCAGTGCCAACTGCTCAGAAGTATCCACTGTAAAGGACTCCCACTGAAAATTGTTTAAACTCAGAGCAGGAGAAAGAATGCAGTCAAAACTGTGACAAGTGGGAGTTCAACAACATTTAAGAATACTGTAAAAAACCCAGCTTTGTATCTGTCTTTTCTTTCATATACCTTCAGTTACAACAAGTAGGGGACACTTTTGTAGTGAACCTCTGCCTGTGTGCCATGTCCCCTTCTACTTCAGTTTTCCTTATATATCTTCTGCAAGAAAATAGTTAGAAGTAAAAGGAAGTGGAAATTAAGAGTGAGACGTGTATCTCAACAACACAGCTCTATAAAAGGGAATTACTCAGCAGAATTGGAAATAAATCAGAAAGAAACAAATCCAGGATTTACTGCCCTTGTCAGCTATTTTGGATGAATCAGATCCAACCCCAAATCTGATCTCTTATGTCTGGAAGAAAGAGTGGTACTTAGTCACGTAGTTAGGCACAGTCATGCTTCAGACTGGGGTGGTAGTATGCCTCAGCTACCTCCTCTTTTTGTGATCAGCCCCCATGCTGGGTCTGTGTGTACTACAGAAACACATTATCCTCAATTATTTGTTTTTCAGGGACAATTCTGCAGGATTGTTGACCCTGCAATGGAGAGGCAGCCATGTGGCTCTGCAGACACTGTCCTCCCTGAACACGAGACCCTTATGAATCCCTCATGGTTCGTGGACCATTTTCTGTGGCCTTGATAATCATCAGTGAACTACATCTTTGGGAATTAGTGCTGGGGATGTCTGCATTTTGATACTCACTGACACATCATCCAGGTGAGTGACTTGAATGTAGGCAGGCAGCAGGCACATGGTCATGTTCAGCCTTCGTGCCACGCTGCAGAATAGTGATATTTCCATTTAATGCCAGTCAGGAAAGCAGTGTACTGAGCAGAGTACAGGACACAAGTCAATCTAATTCAGTTCAATATTCTTATTTGAGAGTTACTGTGGGCTAGCAGAGAGCAAAATAGCCTGCAGCTTTCAGTGCTGTTCTCTTCCTAAATGATCCTGAATGATTTTATTGACGTAAGCCATTCCCTCCATTTAGTGTGAGGTCTGAATTGCTTATAAACTCAGATGAGGTGTCATGGTATGCATTCAACAATATCATGACATTTCACAACTGTGTATGATTTGTGAAGACAAACTACTTGAACTAAGCAATATGAGCCCTTGCAGCTGCAAGCTGAGGTCTAGCTGGTGCTTTCTCTGCCTATACCTGCACATTAAAGCCCCATTTCTAATTTAATGTAGTGTAGATTAAAATAAACAGTAAATCCATGCATCCGTTTTATGGAGCGAGAAGGCTTTCAAGATGAGTCAGCAAGGTAAGAACATGAGCAAGAACCAGCCAGGTGAAGAGGGAGGGTTTGCAACCTGGGGAAACCCAAGTGACTGACAGGGATGTTGCACACTGGGTTTCCCACACAGGTGGTGTGTACAGAGATGGTCACCTTTGGAAAGGAATTGAGCACCTGAGCTTGCCCTTGGCATCCCACATTACTCTCTGCACATTTCATCTTTCTCTTTTGACTGATCACCAAGGGCTTTTGTTCCCCCTTGAAACAGCTCTACTCTTCAGAGGCGTAGTTGGAAACTGAAACACAGGCAGTTTGATCGCCCCTGAAAAGAACAGCAGGATCAACGGAACAGCAGAAACACACATTGACGTGCTGTGCCTGCTGCCAGGTCAACAGGGTAAAAGGGGACTTTTCAAGGTCAGAGACAGTTCATAGGTATTTTCTGGCTCTTCTGGTTCAACTGAAGGGAAAACAGGATCAGGAAAGATTCCAGGCAAAAGGGCAAAGGAATTGTGTGTGGGTGGAAAAACTTGCCTCTGGTTTATAGCTTCTGATCCTGGATTCGGTGGCTTGCTGTATGTGAAAGCACAATTTCTCAAACGTGCTTTGTCATGAAAAGGCTGTTACAGAAAGCTGGGAGAAAAAAGCCTTGCAGTGAGCAGGGTGCTGACTCCAGCCCAAAGATGGTCACACAGTCCCTCAGGTGCACGTGTACAAACGACCTTGCTCTGCACAGACAGTGGATGTGCAGCTGCCGGCGCTCCCTGCCTCCAGCTCTGCACATCCCAGCCTCCTGTTAACCACTGTTTTGGAACAGTTGCTTAGATACCACAAGAGCCTGGCTTCAACTTCAGGCAAGTTAATTTGACATTAAAACTTGACAGTATCAAACGTACTCCAGGGTTGGGATGCATTTACAGATGAAAACCACAACATTGGTAGACGTCAGTACTAAATCTAACTGGAATGAACAAACCTTCTGTCAGAGATCTGGTTGAGTTGCCCCCTTTCTTCTCCTCAGGCTCTCAAGACCCACATGTGAAATAAGACCCACATATGAAATTTCATGTGCCCTTGGCTTGCTGGAGCTGATTGTCAACTCAGTCCATCCTGACTTCAATTCCTTGAGGGGGCCCCAGGGCCAGCTTTACACTTTCCAGCCCTTGAAGTGATGAGTCCCTACAATTTAAAGGTCTGCAGATCCAATGCCACCCATAGAGCTTGCATATTCTTTCAGGAGCCACCTGATGTGAAAACTTTCCGGCTCATCATTTATTTCTGCAAGGACTTACATTAATGAAGACACCACTTGAGACAAACACCAGTTCAAGATGTTATGATTTAATTACCGGAGGAAAAAAAACCCCAACATACAAAAATGGGATTGCATGAGTAACCTTCCCTGCCACACTCTTCCATCCCATTTGGAGTCTGCTTCTCTCCAAGCTGTCAAGGTCCCTTGAATCTGCAGGTAGTGACCCTCTTGGCCTCAAACAATAAAAATGGCTGAAAGATCAAGAATGAAACATTTCTTACTCTTTTGTAGCTTTTAGGGTTTGGTTGGTTGGGGTTTTTTTGTTTGTTTGGTCGGTTTTTTCCTTGCTTTTCTTTGGTTTCTTTTGCTGACAGATTATCAACAATGATACAGACAATCACAGACCCCAATTATCCTGGATGAAAGGTCATTTATTTCCCATACTTCTGTCTTTTGCATCGAGAAACACATATTCTTGTTTAGGAACTAATGGGACCTGGCTACTGCACTGTTATGAAGTGCTCTTGTGACTGATATCTCAAAAATTCTTCTGTGATTTTTCCCTTTTTACTAATACATTGATGGTTGTGTACGACTTGCTGCAGCAGCATTTCCTGTTGTACCTGGTGACTTAGTGACTGTCTGGGGCAAGCACATCTGAGCTTTGTAGATTCCTCTCAGAGCAACCACATAGTACTGGGCTATTCCTCCCATTAACAGCTTCCATCCATGATTTGGTACAGTCAGAAACACAGATTTGAGTAGATCTCACTTTCTGTGAGAACATTAATTAAATATAAGTTCACTGGATCAAGTCTTTCAGTCTTTAGTCAAATATTATTCCCAAGAAGAACAATGGAAAGGAAGCTTAGGTTAGTGAGAATTAGAGCACTCTTACATTGTTTTCTTGTTAATATATTTCCTTTCATTTGGAATGTCTCTTAGTCTGGCCTTGAACATATGCAACAGCTGAATAATGTGGCCCTTATTTCCCTTGGGAATAATTTTAAATGGTGTAACATGCCACTCAGAATAAATAACCTAAGAAAAGTGCTGTAGACAACATTTTAATAAGCTTTATCAGATGATGAAAAACATAATGTTTTCTTCTGCAGCCATGGGGGGAAACCATGAATCTTGATCTTGACAGTGGTTCTTTGAAAGAATGAAGCAAAAACTGAGGAAGGATAAAGGCTTTCAGTGTCAGTTTTCACTTTCAAAAACCAGAATTTCTCTCCCATTTGGTCTGGACAAAAATGTTTTATCTACAGATATTTCTCATGCTCTTCCTTGCAATATCTAATTCCATAAGAAATTTTTTCGAGTCATACTGACAGATTGAAACAACAACTGTATCACAACAAGGGTATTTATTTTTGCTACCATAAGCTCCAGAAGAAAAATCACTTTTAATGAAATCCTGGCCAAAAATATCTCCTGAAAACAACTGCAAAGACAAAAAAAAAAAAAAAAAGTTCCTTAGCTATTTAAACAGAAAGGTACTTTCTCAGTTAGGCATACTCAGTTTTCTTAATCAAAGGTAATAAGGACTGAAAGGGAGATTTTACAATATAATTGAGAGCATTTATCACTTTTCATATCTAGGCAAAAGGAAGATCATTAAGTAAGCTGGAATAAGGGTGGGTTGGATCTCAGGAGTCTGCCTTAAAGTTCTTTGCATTTTTGGAGTTTCAGTGGATTCAAGGAAGTGTTTTGTCCCCATTGCAAAGCCTTTCCCTTTGTGTTTATATTTTCCCAGTTTTACTGCCAACCAATTTTTCAAGTTACCTCCTGTGCCATTGTGAAATATTGCAATTTATGAATTCTGAAAAAAACTTTACAGGAGAAATTAGGTAAAGCAAATTCATAGTTATTGTTAATTAACATTACATAAAGAAAAAAACCAAGCAAATGTCTTTCTAGATGAAGACCATATGGAAATGAAAATGAGATTTAGTGCTAATTTATCATAGAATCATAGAATCATAGAATCGTAGAATCATAGAATCATAGAATCATAGAATCATAGAATGGTTTGGGCTGGAAGGGGCCTTTAAGATCATCCAATTCCAACCTCCCTGCCACCTTCCACTAGACCAGATTGTTAAGAATCCCATACAGTCTGGCCTTGGATATGTCCAGGGATGGGACATCCACAAACTCTCTGGCCAACCCATTCTAGTGTGGCACCACCTGCTGAGTTAAGAATTCCTTCCTCACATCTGATCTAAACCTGCACTCATTTAGTTTAAAACCACCTCCCCTTGTCCTGTCACTACTGGCCCATATTAAAAGTTATTCTCCCTCCTTTTCAAAAGTCCCCTTTAGGTACTGGAAGGCGCTGTAAACTCTCCCTTTCTCTTTTCTAGACTGAACAGCTCCAGCTCTCTCAGGTGAGAGGTGTCCACACCTCACACAAGATGTGTCTCTCGACCTGTTTTCATAAGAAAAAGCACAAAGTAGTTACTGTAAAAAGATTTCTCTGTGGCTAATTCCTAAGTGGAATAAAGTCATGCAATGTTGACAGTCCTGTGGTGTTGAGGGGAAGGGAAGGGAAGGGAAGGGAAGGGAAGGGAAGGGAAGGGAAGGGAAGGGAAGGGAAGGGAAGGGAAGGGAAGGGAAGGGAAGGGAAGGGAAGGGAAGGGAAGGGAAGGGAAGGGAAGGGAAGGGAAGGGAAGGGAAGGGAAGGGAAGGGAAGGGAAGGGAAGGGAAGGGAAGGGAAGGGAAGGGAAGGGAAGGGAAGGGAAGGGAAGGGAAGGGAAGGGAAGGGAAGGGAATGTGTACTGATTCAACCAAATTTTTTTCTGAAGGTACCTTGTTTGGTACCCTCAGTAAGGTATTAAAAATCAATATGCTACAAGAGAAAATAAACGGAAGTTATAATTTCTTATCTAACAACAGAACAAAGAACCTTAGAGGTGAAATAAACAGGCCATTTATAAGTTGCTGTAGGACTTAGAAAGACAAGCTAATTTTTATTAACTAGTAACTGTAAAGTCTGCATCAAGATACCTGCTGACAGATTTATTTTTTAATTTAACTGGGGAATATATTTTTAGAAAAGGGCAATATATTTTTCTTGTAATTTGAAAGTTCAGCAGGAAGAAATAACTCAGTCTTGCAAAAAATTCCTACTGCAGTGCTTAGTTTTATGAGCACAAGATTTTACCAAGATTAGTGCTCAGCAAATGTTAAAAAAAAGAGGTTTGCTTTTTAAAGAAAGGAATTGCTCAATAAAATTGTGATTCTATTAAAGTCCCTGCAATCAGACTAGCAAAACAAAAGGTCCAGAGGCATAATGGGAAAGGGGGTTCCAAAAACAGAAAAGTTTTTTAGTATTGTTCAGACATTTACACTCTTCTGTGATGTTAAGATCACTTATCAAAAACATGCTTCAGTTTTGTGTGATGCTTAGAAAATACAAAAGGGTACAGACTCAACATTTTAGTCTAAAATGCTTTTATATAGTGTGGAAATAAGAATTTGGCCCATGGGTGCACACAGGGGTTGATTGGCTGATATCTCCATGGAAGAGTAAAGGCTATCTTATTAGCAGCCCATACTCTACTCCATCACAGTAGTTGTGCTGAGTGGATGTGGCTGGAAAAACCTGGTGGGAAGATGGCAGCCTTCACTCAAGCAGGGAATTAAATTCAAAATTTGAAAGCCAAATATCTCATCCTTAAGTTTAACAAAGAGGACTAATGCAGTCCATAGTAAACAAATACAGCATGGTTTGGAATTGGTCTCTCATTTTCAAAAAATTACTGAGAATACTAGGTTTTGAGTAAACAAATTTCATCACAAAGAAATAGGTGGCCACCATGGAAAATGTTCATGCCATTGGACAAGCAACAAAAGCACATTTTGACCATAAATATCTTCTATTTTGAAATATCAGTACAATATTCCATTAGTTGCAGGAGCTGAAATTCAGCTGTTTTCCATCCAAGCTCCTCTGTGGTCTGGACTTCATCACAGAACATCACATTAAATGCACTGTGGAGCTCACTAAGGGTAGAGGTACCACATCATGCAAGATGGGATGTGGAGAGAGACTGGCCCAGAGGAATGGGATGTGGATGCAAGGATCCTGCTCTGCCACTGGGCTTTAAGTAGAGGTAATCAAGAATTTATGATCTGGCTGAAGAGATTATGACTGACTAGTTAAGTTTTTCATACACCCCCAAGATCTTCTCTTTAACAGAGCTGGCAGATACAGCCTCAGGACAGTTTTGCTGCCTAGGAGGCGGCTGAGACCACGCATCCTTTGGGACTTTGGGGCAGGACAGGACAGTGCATCTGGAAAAGCACCATGAATAACCTTCACCTTCTCTAGTGGTCTGTGTCTTGAAACAGAGCTGAGAGTGAGGTCCAGCAGACAGGAAAGCTGGGACACCTGTGATGTCAGGGCTTTGTGCTGCTGTTCTCAACAATGGTTACAAGTACTGTAAGATGCTTTGAAAGGTGGCAAGGATCAAGCCAAAGTGCTATTTCCTTACACTGTTGGATTCTTACTTTGTATTTCAGGCAAAGAACAAACAGATGGAGACAGCTGGAACTAGGAGTGGCATTACAATATTTTTTGTGTTTATGTTATGATTACATTTTTCAACTATTTAACAAGAGGAATCATGCTTTAATCCTAAAAGCAAAGAACAAAAGTTTCTTGTGAAAGTTTTTGTATTTTCACATATAGCAACAAACATTTTTTAAATTAAGACATTAAACTGTGAGGAAAGAAAGGCCTAAGTTTAGATCTAGGTATAGCTAAGTATTGCATAATCTTTCTCTACTTCACTTGGGCACTGTAATGCATCTCTTATCCATCTGGAACACAAACCCTATGAATTTAAAGCTATCCTGAAATAAAGTTACTTCTCAGGATAATTTAATGTATATTTCTTCTATGCTATATATATATGTGTGTGTGTAGACTGGTTTTAATTAGTACCCAGTGTAAAATTCTACGTTAAGAAGAATTTCTTCACAGAAGGAGTGATTGGACATTGGAATGAGCTGCCCAGGGAGGTGGTGGAGTCACCATCCCTGGAGATGCTTAAGAAAAGACTAGATGTGGCACTCAGTGCCATGGTCTAGTTGACAAGGTGCTGTTAGGTCATGGATTGTACTGGATGATCTCAAAGACTTTTCCAGCCTAGCTGGTTCTGTGATTCTGTGTGAAATAACATCTTTACCTTTAAAAAAACCTGCACTCACCCTCTAGTAAAAAACTCAATGTACCTGCCCAGCGACATGGGACATCCAACTTCACAAAGGTCACCGATGTTGCAGAGAAGCTTACTTGTTCCTGTTCTCTTTCTCTCCCTCTCCTCATTACTGATTTCCTCCTGTCAGATTTTGGTCTTCAAGCAGTGAAGGAGGTGTTCAAGTCCAGACTGGATGGAGCTCTGAGCAACCTCTTCTAGTGAAAGGTGTCTCTGCCCACAGCAGGGGGATTGAAATGAGATGACCTTTAAGGTCCTTTCCAATCCAAACCATTCTATGATTCTATTCCACAATCTTTATTTCAGTTCTTTGAGAGTAAATTTCTTCTTGTGCAGAGCCCATAGTTACCCGAGATTTCTGCTCAGTCTCCGAAGTTCAAAAGGCCATATATGCTTGAGAAAGGCCATTTCAAACACAAACTTTGGTTCAGTTTGATTCAGGAGCTATAAGTTTACTACAAATTATTGCTCTTCCTAAAACTATTTTTTTGATTCCTTTGTTTGGAAAAATACTCACCAAATACCCTACTTTATACTGATTGTCTGTGTGTGTACAATGTGCTTACACCTTCCTTGTCCTGATTATGGAAATGTTCATGTTTATCACAACCAAACCATCTCTCTCACCTTCAAACAGAAGTGGGATGAAGAGAGAGGGGTCATTTGCTGAAGGGACTGCTGGTTGTACTTGGTACTTTGAAAGACAGAAAAATAAAAGGAGAAAAAGAGAGTGGAGCAGAAGCAGAATAAAGTGAGGGAAAATAGAAGAGAAGGAAAAGATCCATCTCCAGTACTGCAGCTCTATAACCTGGCCTAAGTGTCAGCCTTTGGAGCAGCATTTGAGGATTATTAGTCCCTACTGAGAGCAGGGAAGATGATAAAACAATTGGAAAATAACAAGCAGACACCCACCACAGAAATGTTTTCCATTTGTAGTGAGGTTAGAAACGAATAATCAAAACAAGATCCAGTGTAACTTTTGCTTTTTCCACAAAGTTTTCCCTGCCAAAAGATGTAATGTCATGTGGATCTGGTAAATCTGCCGGCCTGGAGCCTCCACCAGGCTGCTGTGGCAGCTCCCACCAGAGCCCTGTGTCGTGAGCACACGGGGGCTGCAGCATGATGCCTTCTCCTTGGCTTTCTGCTGCTCCCCACATCTGCTGCAAAGCCACTTTCCCAGTTTATTGTGAGACCAAACCGCCACCACCTGCCACTGCTGTCATTGTCCCCAGACCTTGGTCCTAGGCTGTGTTCCTTCCTGCAGTGACCCACTGAGAGTCAGCCCACCCACAGCCATTCCTAACACCTTCCCTAAGGAACTCTACAAACCCTCAAGCTAGCACAAGACAAGTACAGATCTAGAGCCCCCCTGGAGTGCAGCAGATGCCCTATTACCTGCCACAATCTCCACATCCTCCTGAACAGAGAAGGGTGTGCTCCCAACAGGTAAGAGCTATCCCCAGAACTTCTGTGTAACCGCCAGATTAAAGAACAAATATAAAAAGCAACCTTTAAACCCACAGTATTTATATTGTTAAATCACTTGTATATGTCACAAGACAAACATCTCAGAGCAAAGGCATGGTCCTGATTGCAAAGAGAAAACTAAACAGACCACAGCTCAGCGCTGGGCATCTTACAGGCTGCAGACTCAGTTGTGCTTCATTGCAGAGGCAGCAAAATTTTGCAAAAAGCATAGTCTGTGACAGTCTGAATGGTGATCAGGGTGTATAACCACAAGCAGGACACAGCTGTGGCTTAGGCTGTGCAAGGCAATCACTCCAGGACAGTGGTGCTTAGAGAACACAGAACTGCAGCCCTGATCCCACAATGCATTAAGTGCAAATCCAGGTGTTCCTGAGTTTTGGGTTTCCACAATTCAATTACACTCTCAGAGGTAAGGGGAGAGAGAGAGAGGGAGAGGGAGAGGCACAGGATACAATTACAGGGTCCCTGTTAGAGACTGGAGACATCTTCATCAGCAGCATAATTATACCAACAGATTGGGGTTTTTTAATCAAGTGAGGTCTACATTAACACTTTCTGGGTATTTAGGTAAGCTCAGATGCTCAAAAGCTACGGTAAATGAAATGAAACAATTGCAAATGTTGTTCAGTCCTATTTCAAATCAGATGAACATACTTGCAGTGTTTTCTTGTTCAATTACTATTATAGAAAAAAAGCAGAGATAAGCCTTCAAGAAGTGTGTGTGTACAATGCATTTATCTTGATAAAGTTCCCCACAAACCCCCCTGCAATATGAAATTATTATGAATAGTCTTCACACTGGCAGCTCCTTTAGCCTTATTAATGCCTGTACTGAACAAAAATAAAAACAACTAATTTTCAGAAGACTTTCCCACCAGGGAATATGGAAAAAGTAGGTTGATTTGACTGATTTTCTTGTCATTGCCCTTAAACATGTGGAACTGAGCTTATGTATCAAATTTGATATGCAGGATTTAACACAGAATTTTTTTTCCTTCATAACTGGTATGAACTCAGAGAGACAACAAAGATCTTAATAAAAATATGTAACATAATCCACACAACATTCTTTTTTGGAAAAGGAGAGCATAGTGTGTCTCCAGTCTAGGGGTTTCTGTAAATCAAAGGATCCTTGTGACTCTGAGCAATCCTTTTGCTTAAATTGTTGTCAATGTGATCTGCAAGGTGTAGGATAGAAAGCAGAAATGTAGCTGTGCTGTATTTGCATTGTCCTCCAAATTGAGAGAGAATGGAAAAATTAAGAGCAGACTGGAAAAATAAAATCTGTTTCTAAACAATAAGAGCTGTGAGATATCCACTTATGTTTTGGTTAATATTTTTCCATGTTAAAAAAAAAAAAAAAGAAAGCCTCTTTGTTTTAAGGTGTATTTATAGAAGAAACTCTCCTATTTTGCATTTTACTCTGCCTCTAAATTTAATAAATGCACTCCTGTGGCTGCAGGCAGGGAGAAGCAGCAATTCAGAGCAGAATTTGGGCTGAAGATCTTTGGGTAGGTGACCAGCCAACTTCCCACACAGACCTCCAAGCCATGGCAAGGCTGGTGACAAACTGTGCCTGGGTGTCTCCAGATGTTCTGTCCTGACACCACAGATCACTTTTCTCCCAGAAATGTGTACATTAAAGGCTGAGCTTTCATTGAGCAGGAATAGCCCCCAGCTATAGATTGAGAGAGTCTCTTGACTTTGTGAAATGTCACACATTCATTGCCTCAAAAATTTGCACCAACAGATGGAAAATGTGAGAAATCTTCCTAACCTAATGAGACTCGTCTTACTTCTTGTCCAGGAAAACTGGCTATTTCCTTGCAGGGAGGACTGAGGGTATAACACTCCAGTTATAAAAGACCATCTCTTTCCATCTTCAGAATTATTGAATTCCCCTGAGGCCTCAGGATGTTTTCATAATTATTTCCATTTTCTAAATTTGCTTGTAAAGGCAACCTCAGTCCCACTGAAGTGAATAGACTAAACAGGGCTAGCACATGGACAGGACACTTCCAGGACACTGCCAGCAGGCTGTGAAAGTGGAGGCAGTCAAATTCATCCTCTAGGAGGGTCTCAGGAGGGAGGAGAGACCTCCAGAACCACATACACACAGTGTTTCACAGGGAACCAGTTCGTCCAAAAGAGGGGCTGGGGGCAAACTGGTGCCATGTGGGCAGTCAGGAAGCAGGGAGATAGATAAGGACTGCAGAGCTGAGCCCTTTGAAGTGTAGATGCCATTCTAAAGGGCAAAGGCCATACTGCTGATATCAGGAACATTATTTAATCCACTGAATAAAATATTCAATAAAAATGCTGAATTCATACTGATTAATTGAACACCCTCTATAAAGCTGCCTACTTACACAGCCTCCCACAATCTCTCTTCCACACATTCATTTAAAGAGAAGAAAAGCTTCAATATCATTGCGTGGCAGTGAATGAGTGTGATAAAAATACACGTGAGAAAAATGTCTTTTGGTTGCACTATAAAAATTAGGAAAAAAGATCCAGGGACAGCTAGATGATTGTGTAAAGAGGTTTCAAATAAAGGGCAAGCAATCTGAAAAATCAAACAAACAAACAAAAACCTAGGAAAAACCTGGGAAGCTAAGGCAAATCCATTTTGCTCAAAGCTGACCATCTGGAATGCGTTACTGAAGAAGAGATGTGGGATCACATAGATTGTTTCTGGAAAGGGAGGGGCTTGAGGGGCATGGAAAAAACCCAACATGGTTGAATTTAGAGCCAGCCACAAACACTGAGCCAGATGGCTTTTTCTCTTCTTAAAATGATGTATGTTCCCATCATTTTATATCTCTGCTAATCGCTTTAACATAGGAGAACAACATGGAGCAAGATGTTAAAGAGGAAGCAGAGGCACCTGGGTAAGATGAAAAGAACTTTACTTCTCTTGTATGCCTCTCTGTCCTATAAACTGAAATTCAAAACAGGGATGTCTCTCTTATGCAATAGTACATCTGTTGCTGTTCTAAACTCTTTGGGCATAGAAACTCTTTCCAGACAATGCAGAGCAATCATTTGGGTGTTTTGACAGATTTCCAGCTGTAAGCCATATATTTGTTTTATAGCAAATTTTAGGTTAGTTCCTAGAATTTAAAACATATTCAATCTGCTTTTGTTTTATAATCTGTAAACACTTTCAGAGCTCTATTCTTTATTTAATGATAGATAGGCACAACGCAGCTGTTCTCCAGTGCCCTGTATTTTCAGCATAACCTTATTTTTTCCTACACCATTCAGAGTTTCAAATATGTTAGAAGAATACGGGACAGAATATCAGGAGACCAAATGTGTCTGAAATAGAGAAGATAAATGATTTTTCATTTATATCTGCAGGACTTCATACTTTCTATACTTTTATGCTTTTCACAGTACCCAGGGCCATAGAAGACAACTTGGCTAAAGCTAGTACATGAATTTGTTTCTATGGCTCAGCAGAAGGTATCTAACGTAGTGCAAGGGTACAAACTAAAGAGGGATGTCAACACAGAGCATCTTGAACAACTGCATGTGGTTTCTCAGAAAGGTCAAGTGTTGCATCAGCATGATATAAATGATCCTGGTAGGCAAGACAACTCATTCAGGGCTGGTGTCCCAGCATGGCACTGCCCCATGCCACATAAAACCACTGTGAGAAGAAATGGGGGCAGCAGGAGCCCTGGGAGCACAGTGATTGCATGAAAAGCTGCAATTGCCCAGCTGAAGTGAAATGCTGCTGCCTGCACAGCCGTGCCAGAGGGCTGGACTGGTACCTCTGTTGAAGGATGCCCTCTGCTGTGCCCCAGCACTCTTTCAGCAGGGTACATTATGACCTTCCCAGCAGCAATAAAAAAGCTGGGTTTTACTTTGACTTCAGTTTATACTTCAAATGCTGTGATAAAATGATCTCCCAGCAGCAAGGAATGCAATGTACCATTATAGTGAACACAGCAGGCCCCCAGAATTGGGTTGGCACCCAGGCCACATTACAAATGCTTGCATATAATCTTCCTTTTAGAGAAACTGCACTGACAAACTGTAACTCTCTGGATGTGTCCAGCTCACGTTCCCCTCTGTAAACACTGCACATTCACAAATCAATCCTATGCTAAAGCAGGATAAGCAACAGCAATGAGTCCAAATTGGATGGAAATACAGTGAATTCTTTCCTTTTTACCACTGATTCTTCAAGACAGAATTTGTCTACAGAAAATCTTTCCCCCTCACTTACAAAGCTTTAAGATAGGAAATCCTGTCAGCAGGAGGCTTGACATGCCATTTGTTCTCATATACTCACATTAATAACTCAATCCCTCTCAGACACCACTCGTCTGTTGAAAACACTGCCCACATGGACAGGGAACCCTCTGCAGATGCTGCTTGTGGCCTTCTCCTCTGGCCTCTTGGGAATCCTGAATTTCTGTCCTAAATTCTCACCTAGATCAGGTGAGTCAGCCTTTTGTGAGTTTCAGTTGGCAAAGAAGTGACACTATTTTAAGTAATTTGCTTTCTGTTGTCCACTTTCCTTAACCCTTCAGCACCTTTCAGTTAACTACTCCTTTGGGATGTATGGGGCTGGAAACAGCCATCCTATAAGCTCTTCTGAGCCCACCTTAGACAGGGTTACCAGAGCAGTACTGGGTGGAGGGAGTGCTGGGAGGAGTAGCAGGAAACTGAGAACACCATGTTTTCATTTTTATTATTACTGTTGTTATCCTCAAGGCGGACCAAGAGACCAATGATGTATAAACATGGAACAAAAAATGGTCACTACCCCCAGAAGCTTGCACTGTATAAATGTAAAAAATATATATATATAAAAAAAATATAAATATCCAGCATAAATAGGGTCCAAACAGGGGTAAGTAGGAAAATAGCTTCTCATCAGAGGAATAGTGAGTGAGGATCTAATTCAGAATGGAAAAAAAAAAACGCAAGCAGACTGCACAAGAGAGTGCTGCATGGTCATACAATAACTGCATTGTGGACAAGCATGAGAGTGCATTTGTTGAAAGATGGAGAGATGATTTTGCAAGGTTTCAGTGCTAGAACCAAGAAAGTTGACCCCAGCTGTGCTCTGGGGAAAAGAAGAGTTATTTACATTCTTCACAAATAAACAGGACTGCATCAAAGAAAATACTGGCCCTACCACAACTTTTTTCTCCTCACCTCCAAGACTCCAGATTTTAGCTCAACAGGGTGACTTACTTACTCCAAGCAATCCTAGAAGAAATGAAGTAAAGAATGGCTTTGTATCAAAACATGTCCTAGTAAATTATAAGAACTGAACACTGCTCAAGTCAAGCTGGGATTTATAAAATAGCTTCCCACAGGCACTGATCCAAGGCCTGTTAGAGTTAACAGGAGCTCCTCCTCTGACTTCAGTGGGATTAAGATGAGGACTCCCACCCATCCCACTAAGGCTCTTATACAACTGACAACAAGTTTAAAGGATCCACTCTGCACAGATGATCAACTTGCACCACAGAGTAGGTGCCCTCATCATAAGCTCCCTTCAAAGGCCTGGAGATAAGGGCTGATGTATGGATGTGTGGCACACACGTGTGTAACACAGGGGTCACCTATTGAAATCTAAAGCTTCAGAAGAGAAAGTTTTTAATGTATCCAATAGAATATTTCTAGCACTCCAAGAGTTAAGTGTTTCTGTACCTTTGCATGAAACTCACTTTGACTCCTTGACAAAGGGCTCATCCTTGCAGAAAAATTGGAAATTATAGAAGCTGCCACTTACTGCACCTTTTCTGTATGTTGCACTCAAGACATTCATACCTTTCATTAGAAAGGTGACTTCCCTCATGTCTCCTCCTCCTCCCTGCAGATATCCCTCAGCCACACGGAAATTTTTGCAGACTTTGGCACTGTCTGCACTCTAGCAAGTCATGCTGGCAAAAAACCCAAAAAACCCAAAAAACCAAACACAAAACAAAACCCAGGCAGAATTAATGACAGGAGTTAGCTTGCAAAACAGTCCAGTGTGTCAGCAGCAACCAAGGAAGGAGAGCCACCCGGATAGTCCTGCATACAAGATTAATTGAGAGAAATAAAACGGATGTGCTGGTGAAGCAACTTACAACAAAGAGTTTAACTTTTAGCATGGTAATAGTCCAATTTGTAAATGAACTGGGAAAAGATACAACAATCATGGTAGCAAGGAATTATTCTGGACACTCTGCACTGATCAATAAAGATCAAGAGCTCAAGGCAGAAGGACACAGGACAGTGCTTTCTCTGGAACCTCTTCTGATACATGCTTAGGAAAAAGTGTAAATTCTCTTAAAGAAGATCATGAAAAGCCATACGTTAATGCCTTAGGCTGGCAATAAAACATTCACATAAGGATTGAAGCAAAAGATGATCTGCAGCTCACTCCACTGCACAGGTCAACAACCATACCAGAGAACATGGTGAAGGCAGTCTGTCCCTTCTAAATGGTTTCAACTCACAGTGACATAGGTGCTTTGTTTTGTCTGCACAGCATCACTGTGTGTTATGTGTGTGACCACTTCAGCAAAGTGGACAGACCATGTTGGGCAATGACTGATGACATTTCTCTGGGCAGGCAGGTATGGGGAAGCAATGGAGATACCCCCAGAGCTAACTTGGGCTCATTACTTGCATTTTAGCAACTGCAGGTGGGAAGTGCCAGTCCTCTAGCAGGCACTTTCACAGCAGGGGAAGAGTCCTCCATGTGTTTTTTTGTCTAAACTCTTCTGTCACATCTGAGTAAGAACTTGTAAAGAGAGAGGTATCAAACATTTCACTTCAGTTGCTCACTTACTCATTAGCTGGAAAATTGTCATGCCTGAATAACAGCCATGTATTTGTTTGTTTGAATAAGAAGCAAACACAAGTTTTATTTCTGAGGAGTATATTTGTATATTGCTAATTGTTTTTTCTGTGAGCATGCCAGATAAAGTTTGCATGAAAAAACCAGATGAAAAGATGCCATTAAAATGGGTTCCGAGGACCTTTCAAATTATTCACAGTGGTCTTGTCCTAATCAAAATTGAATGTGAAAACAAACATGCTTGCAGTTTTCTATGTCATTCTGTATATTTATGAATTTTGTCATTCTGACCCATATGTGAAAAAATGAAGCACATGCAGTTGAAATTTAAGATCCTAATCATGAAGAGTAAGCTGCTTGAATATAATTAGCTTTGTAGAGAATGATACAAGTACTTGATCTCCCAAATCCTTACAGTACTTTTAAGCACTGTGGCTTGTTAACTCATTGGAAAAAAATTCAATTTGGGTTTCAACATGCATCCATTACTGGAATAGAAAAGCATCTAATGTACAAAAACTTCAGCCCTGAGTAAGTCATAAAAATACTTAGGGCCCCACTCCACCTGCTCTCAGTGATAGCATGCATATTTCCAAATTTATGGAAGGAAAAGGACTGAAAGAGATATTTCTTTTTAATGCAATGAATTTTTCTGTCCATTTGAACACAAGGATGGACTAACTGGAGCACACTAAAAAGCTGGGCAAAGGTGTTGGGCCATCAGGTTGGCTAGAGGAAGCCAGTCACTGCCTTCCTGGTACAAACCCTTTGGCTTCACTTGGCTTAACACTGTAAGATGTTTAGAACAGCTGTAGACTTGATCTAAAACCAACAAACAGTTTAAAATGGACAACCTGTGGAAAAAATTAAATACAAACACCCATATCCTTGGGAAACCAGTAAGGCATTAAGGCAACAGTGAACTGTTGAGTAGAACACAGCATTTCCTGTTACAGAATGGATGGATGTCTGTACACCCCAAGGGATGGGGTCAGGCTCTGAGTGGGGGGTTTCTGACTATTTCTTTCAACATATATGACCCCATCCCATGAAGTGTATGGACATCTAACTTCTTTTAAAATAAAAAACAAGGTGGAGGAAGGAAGCTGGAGCTCTGAGGATCTGAGGGGATTAATTCAGGACTGCAGGTGGGTGCTTGCACTCCTGTGGGAACCAAAGCCAGGAATCCTTCAGACAAAAGGGACCTACCTCACTTCTTTCAAGGAATGGAGCAAGATTCACTGTTTTCTTTCAAAGTGGCACCCACTCTTTCCCTCTTTGGCTAGTGATGAGTACTCCTTAGGAAAGCAAGAGACCAGAGCTCAAAATACCTGCAATAATTGCTAAAGCAAGGGAGGGAGGAAGAGATAGGCACACAAGCCCTTCTGTAAAACTGCATGCCATTTCAGGGTCTTATGGGAGAGATGTGGGACTGCAGAGAGGATGGGTCTGAGGAGACTTAGAGAAAGTGCACTGGTTTTGGGTAAGGACATTTGATGAAGGTGAGGGAACATTGTGGCTCCCTCTTGTGAGATTATGACCGTAGTTTATATTAAGAAGTCGCAGATATGAGGCAGAAACAGTTCTGCAGCAGTGAGAAGAAGGTGGTAGCCCTGACAGCACTTTTTTCTGTCATCTACTTTGCCAAAATGTACCCTCTGTGACTTCTCAGGGAACTCTGCACCACTCTGGCTAATTCCCCTAATCTGACCTGACTGTGAGGGAAGCCCTGTACCTGCTGACCTGGACTGAGAATATCTCAGTAGGCAGCAGAAGAGCTCAAGGGAAATATCTAGGAAAAGTAAAATTACTTCTGGACTAGAAACATCCAGTCTGTCTGAATTAATTTCTGAATATAGCCCTCAAGGACAAATCTTGTTCCAATTCAAAGGAATGACAAACCTCCCCTGCACTCCAGTGGGCTATGGGAGGGATGGTATCTGTTGTTCAACCCTGGCTGAGGAATCAGCTGGGTAGTATACTGCATTATGAATCTCAGTGTGCTAAGGCAGGGAGGAGGACCAGGGGGCACAAGGCCATCATGTCACCAAACTGCCAGAGGGCATCAGCACTGTCTTGCTGCGAGCTCATCAATGCCAGCCTAGCAGCCTATCCTGGTGTCCTGGGAATCCCCTGTACCTCCTTCTGAAAGTCTCTATGGTGCAATCCAGAAACACACCACACCACACAAAAAAGGAGACTGCACCTCTCTTCGTTTTGGCACAGTGCAGACCATTCAGCAGGAGGCAATTGCTTTAATGCTGCAGGCAGCAATCTGCCAAGTTTCTTGATGCCTGGCAGTCAGATGATAAAGGTGCATCCAAAGCCCCAGGGACTGGTGAGGGCTGGTGGAGAACTCACCTGGCTGGGTTCAAGATTGGATCTCCAACCAGTGCTTGGATGTGCCATGGTCCCTCTGCCAGCAAGATGCATGTATCTGCATTTTTGCAGAGCTAGCATTTAACTCCACCCTGGTAAAAAGGTTGCAGAACACATATCCAGCACCTGTAACTCTCCAGTAAAGACATCTGGGGCTTTAGAGCTGAACCTGCCCAGTGACAGAGACTGCCATGTCTGGTGAATAGAGGCAATCAAAGCCTGGCATTCTCAAGGACCAAACATCTCACAAACATTCCACTGCTCACAGTTTTCATAGGAATAAGATGAAAGAAAGAACAAACTACATATGACAGGCACTAATTAGTTTGCACAGGCTTAACTCCACAAAGGTTCCTAGGACTGGTGATACTGACTGTTAAGTGCTCATTTTTACATTCTCATGGTCTAAAAAGGAGCTATCACTGTTCCCTTCTGTATTGTATCCTTTATAGGAGGCTCAGGATCTGATTCTATTACTTTCACAAACCATACTCTGATCTAGGGCTTCCAGTTTTAGCTGTGGAAGAAAATAACTGCATAGGTGTTTTGCAATTCAAATTGTCACCACAACCTGCAGCTTTTTGTGTCTCTACATAAACAAACCTATCACCAAGGGAAAAAAAAAAAAAAAAAAAAAGGCCTATATATACATATATTAGAAGTAGTATCTCTTGGATTAGCAGTAAACTGGTCTAGTCATCACTTTTTGATCTGTTTCAGCTGAAATCAGCGCTCCAGATAAAAGAAAATACTACAGAAGTCCACAGTCAATGTCTCATTTACTGTCCCCCCAACTTTTCTTAGCACCCAGTTAGTTAGCCACGAATGCTGCCCCAGTGATGTGGCCGTAGGTTTCCTGCCACAGAACACTTTGATATCTGTATAAATAACTTCACCAGCGAGGCTGCCGCTACTTTGATCCACCGCTATCGCAGAACCTGCAGCAGCACATCAAAGAGATTAAAAACTTCTTCCCCTGTTCTGGCCAAGCTCCCCGAGCGGCTGCAGCCGCTGTGACCGCAGCCGGCCCGGAGCGGGGCCGGAGAGGGGCCCTGGGCGAGCAGATGCTGCCCCCTGCCTGGCTTCTCGCTTCCCGGCCCGGCCGAGCTCTCCTCGAGGCAAAGGAGCTCGAGGCTCGCAGCTTTTGCCTCTCCTGGCATGGAATCATAGAACCATAGAAGCACTAAGGTTGGAAAAGACCTGTAAGATTTTCAAGTCCAGCCGTGAACTGCCAGGTCCACCAACACATCATATCTCTAAGCATCACATCTACATATCTTTTTGAATACTTGCAGGGGTGGTGATGCCATCACTTCCCCAAGCAGCCTGTTCCAATGCCTAACTACCCTTTCAGTGAATATTTTTTTCCTAATATCTAATCTAAACCTCCCCATGTACAACTTGAGGCAACTTTGCCCCTTGTTACCTGGGAGAAGAGACCAACCTCACCTGTCTACAACCTCCCTTCAGGTTTTTCCAGACTAAACAACGACAGTTCCACTCCAAATTGGCAGGTATGCAACAGGAGGAACTCCAACAATAAGATAGTGGTGAAAGACAGGGGGAAAAAAAGTTATTTCTCTGCAAAAAATTTGTAGGCACTAGAAGGTCACTTTGACCGAACAATTGCTCAAATTGCTGAGCATCATTTAAAAGGGGAAGTCCCTAAGTCCCATGTAATGACAGTGGTAGATTATCTCAGATCTTTTTGGGCTGCACTATAGTGACTTTATGATACTTTATTAACTTTTGGTTTTTTTGCATTTCCTGTTTTGAATGACAACCAAGTCTGTAGCATCCTGTTATAACTGGCATCTGCAGCTTGTTGGTATCTAAGTAGATAAGCTGCAGTTAAGTTCCTTCACTATTTTGCTCCTTCCAGCCATAAAAATCAACACTGCAAATCCCACCGGTTTTCTTCCCGGGTCTGCTTCCAGATTCTGCTAAATTTCCAAAAGGAATGCAGTCTCTTTTTCCAAAAAACCCAGTCAAAGTCAACCTCAAGTGCTGTAGACAGACCTTGGACAGGGTAGCAGCACATTCTCTCACCCCTCTCTGCACCCATGCTTAAGCCATAACCACCAGTGGGAGTGGTGATGACTGCATCCAGTTTATTCTGGACTTGGGGGGACAGATGCCAGCATGGGAGCCAAGGGCTGTCCAGAAAAGTGACCTAGAAGCCTTGCTGCTATGCAAACATAAATGAATCATTGTACTTCATAAATAGTGGGCAGCCCTCATGTGTGTGACACTCCTGTGGACCTGCTCCAACACATCCACATCGTCTTTGTGCTGGGACCCCAGAGCTGGATGCATCACTCCAGGTGGGACCTCATCAACACAGAGTAGAGGGGCAGCATCCCCTCCCTCACCCTGCTGCACACACCTCTCTGCAGCCCAGGACACACCTGGCTTTCTGAGCCATGAGCACATTGCCAGGTCATGCCCAGTTTTTCATTCACCAGCACCCTCAAGCCCTTCTTGGCAGGGCTGCTTGCAATCTCTTTCTCTCCAGACTATTGATACCGCGGGTTGCCCCAACCCAGGTGCAGTACCTTGCACTAGGGCTTGTTGACCATTACGAGATTCCCATGGGCCCACTTCTTGAGCTTCTCCAGATCCCTGTGGATGGTATCCCATCCTTCACATGTCAGTTAACACCACTCAGCTTGGTAAACGTGCTGAGGGTGCACTGATCCCACTGTCTATATCACTGATGAAGACATTAAATACACTGTTCCCAACATGGACTCTTGAAGGACACCACTTGTCACTGATCTCTGTTGGAACGCTGAGCCATGGATGGATGTGACCATACAATTAATCCCTCATCCACCTAACAGTTCACCCATCCAATCCATCTCTCTCCAGTTCAGAGAGAAGGACATTGTGGGGGACCATGTCAAAGTCCAGAGTACAGACAGATGACATCCACAGCCACTCCCTGTCCACTGATGCAGTCACCCCATCATAGAAGGCCACTGGGTTGGTCAGGCAGGGCTTGCCCTTGGTGCAGCCATGCTGAGTGTCCTGAATCACCTTCCTGTTCTTTGTGTGCCTTAGCACAGCTTCTAGAAGGATCTATTTCATGATACTTCCAGGCACAGAGGTGACAAGTCCATAGAGCCCTCATTTCTCCCCTTTTTAAAAATGGGTGCTATGTTTTACTTTTTTCTGTCTCGAAGGAATTCACCTGACTGCCATGATTTTTCAATATCACTTATTGCCAAATAAGCATGGAGTATAATTTGACTGCTCTCTGCAATGAACAGGAGGAAGCCAACAAGAAGCTCTACATTGTTGGTACATGAACCCACAATGCTGCCAGCTTTGTTCATCCTTCCATGCAGATTTGCATTCCTGGGTATCTCTGCCGGAATATGCAATTTTGGGTTCTGTGTGGACAAAAGCCAAGGATTGGAGAAGGGAAATTGAGAGAAACATGAGTAGTTCTAAGGATTGGGGAGATTTGCCATCCATTTCTAGACCAGAGGAAGGGTCATTGACAGTCCAGTAATGAGAGGGAAAATGAAGAACATCTAATCATGCAGCCAAAAAGTTAAAAATGTCAAAGTACCAGAACAGACCCAAATTCCTGAGCAAATAGCTGCATCAAAGCATCATACTGTGGCTCAGAAGAGCTCTTGTCATCTTGCCATGGCAGGGCAAGAATTTTCTCAAACTTATTTTTCCCATTGCACTGACAAAACCAGAAACATCTCAGAAGAACTGAGAGAACATGACTTCTCTGTATAACTATATAGGCATATAAAGACATTCTTAATGGTTTAAAAGCTGTAGGAAAACATTTTATTTAGAGACAGGGTAAAATTATGACACCATCAAAATGCCAGGCATTTTGTCACTGCCTTCATCCATGAATCAAGATCTTATCAGCTATCTTCAGTTGAAAATATATAATTATCTGAAGTATGCTTAACCAATGAAAGCCTGCAAAGGCGTAACTTCAGATTGGACCTATGATTTTTCCTTTTGATGATCAAAATACTTGTTTCAATTTAAAATGAGTTTTTAAAAAATCTAACTGAAAAGCTGAAGTAGGATATTTGAACAACTTCTAGGCATTTAAAAAGAGGTTTTAAACCTATTGAAATTATTGTTTCACAATACAGAGTAATTGATGAATTAGCACTTTCTAGTGAAAAATCATTTTGCTGGTCAACTTCTGAGCAACTCTACCACTGTGACATTGTGCCTCTCACTATGAGATGTTGCCAGTAGGACTTGAGGTTAACTGTTCTGCTGATGTTTTTAGCCTGTTTAGATAACAAACCCAGGTAAAATCTCTGCTAAAATGACTGTGTAGGCAGCTTTTTCCAAGATGTGTTGGTGACTGGGCAGGACTCTTACCCTACTGTGGCTGACAGGAGAGGTGAGTCACCTGCTGCACCTCACTGCTCAAGCACTGCTGATCCATGCAGGCACAGTGACTGCCACGTGCACTCTTGGACATGCATACTAGGTTTCATCTGAAGATAAAGAATTTTTTTCCAGTGAGAATAATCATTCACTGAACTATGTTCCCGGGGTTAGAGTCCCTATAAGTGGAGGTTTTGAAGGTGTGATTGAACAGGGTGGTCGTTAATCTCATCTACACTCCCTTTCCTACAAAAGGTTGGACTAGGCAATCTTCTGAGGTCCCTTCCATACTATGATTCTATGATTTATATGTCCACATGCTCTTTAGGATATGAATAATAAGCACAACTTATTCCAGTAAATGTTGGGGCTCCTAATTTTTTGGCACTTTTCTATGAAATGGCTCTTCACACAGGAATGAAGAACATTGCTCTCCAAGACTTCAGGAGATGAGGTGAGTCCCAGGAGAAATCTGCAGGGGAGAGTTTTACTGAGTGTGGTAGACAAGGGCTGTTCCCTTTGCCCTACCCAGCACAGCTTTCAGATGCTGTCAGGGGATGTGACAAGAGCACTGAAAATGATCCGAAGCCCAGAGTACTCCCAGGGTCACGGAGTCTGCTCAGTGCAGTAGCTCTGTGAGAAAGGAGATGTGAGAAATGTGAGAAAGGATTCATTCTGACTCTTTAAAACAAGCTATTACAGATTTGGTTGGAAGGATGGGCCCAATTCACTGAAATGTGAATTATTGTAAATTGATGAAATTCAGTACAATACAAGGCTTTAGAAAATGCCAACAACACACAATGTCAACACACTGGAATAGGCCAATCCTTGTATTGGCCTTTCAACATTTTAATGCTACTATCCTTAAACTTCTGGAAAGAAATGATGCTTCGAATAATAATAAGACAATATTCCTGGTCATTAAATAATGAGGGAATCCTCACTACTAGCATCTGCAGACATCCACTTCAATAAAAATTAATAATGTTTAAGTGTCAGAATAATACCCAGGCTACACTGGTGAACTAACTTCTCTTACTCAGGGTTTGAGCCAATTTGTGGCACACCAAGAAAAGCTAACAGTGGCTTCAGCAGACAGATGTGACTGCAATACAACATCCATTTCAAATGTATAGTTAAAAACAGAAGAAAAGATTTCTTGAGCGGACTCTTGCCTGTATAAGTGATAATTTAAAATTAAGGCTATATTTGTGCCACACTAAAGGACTCTCAGGCATATTAGTGTACCAAGCAAATGGGGGGTTTTGAGGTATAAAAATGGCCTGTTTGAAACAAATTTCCTACTTCAAAGCTTGCAATTTTCATTTTGGCATCCCTCTCCCACCTTTACTTTTTGTCATAGATTATGTTATTCATTTATTCTTTATTTTATTTTGTTTCATTACATTTTTTTTGTCCCTTGGAACTGCTTTAACTATAGAGAAAGAAAACATCCTAGCTGCTATATATATTAACATCTCCCTACTATAAATGAAAAACTAATTTAGAATTTGTTTTGAACTTGTCATGTGCCAAGAAGGATGCAAGAACTAACCAGAGCTATCAGACCTGCCAGCCCCTTGTGAAATCTGCTGCATGTCTAAGCTGCTAGGAGGTAAAAAATGAGAATAAAATTAAGGACTTATCCATTAAAGGCACAAGCCTTGGTCATCGTGTCTTTGCAAAATGGCCATATTTAGATTCAATATTGAGTTTCAACAAGGTTTCCAATAATTCCCTCTAAAAAGATGCTTTAAACAAAACAAAGAGTTCATCTTTTAAAGATCATCCATTTAAGTAATGAGACCAAGGCCAAATAATGGAGGGAGGGACTTGAGAAGTACATGGCTGCTCAATGCATGCCATGTGAGGAAAAACTCCAGGCACAAAGCACTATTTGCTGCTCTGTGAAATGGAAATATTTGAGAATTCCCGTTTAAACCAAGGAAAATGCCTGGAGACAAAATCCCAACTATTTTTGTACTCTTTGATGTCAGCTGAAAAGCAAAGGCCAAGCAATCTCAATCTGTAAAGCTGAGCTGAATCTGGAGAGAGTTATTCTTGACTCATGAGTCATTTGGCTTATGCCAGCCAGGGCACATCCACACCCAGGCTTGCAACAAGCATTATGACAGATGTAGGAAATAAGCAGAATATCCTTCAGATGGTGCTTTCCAGCATGGGGGGAATCACAGGGAGTAAATTGAAACATCACAGACACTTTTCTAGCATTCAAAGCAGAATGTGAATGCTACAACTCCCCCCTGACTTCAGCAGCTCAGCCCCTTCCTTCCAGGAGCCAAGGACCTGGAGGGCAGCACATCATGCAAGCATCATGTAGCTATTGTTTCAGCAAGTGATGAGGGGTGTTTTGTTTCCATTGAGAGGCCAAGTTCAGGAATGTCCAGAAGGGTCACAGATGCTCCACCTAAACAAAGTGCTTCTTGAACAGTTGTACCACTCTGGCCTTACATTTAGTCCCTATCAGTACATTAAACAAATTATTTGCTTTTCTCACAGGTGAACCTGGTTCCCATAAGGCACCAAGAGGAGGACTGAGCATTTTTAAAATGAGCATTTTTAGCAGTTTGCTAAGCATTTTTAGCAACACAATAATTTTTAGATAGCTCAGACTGGAAGCCCATTTAGATCAAAACACTCAGATAATGTGATTTACCAGAGGATCTATGCAGTTATAATCATCTCAAAAATTCCCTTTCCAAAGTCAGCTTCTATCACAGGGGAGTAGTATTTCTTTCTAGGCTGAGATCTGGGTTACAGAAGCTCAGACAAATTTTAGCACCAACAGTTCTGTTATGTACAGGACAATGATAGAATTAATATATCATAAATGTCAGGATCATGTTCTCATAAAATATAGGACTAATCATAGGAACAAAAGTTAAAGAAAAAAACCACCTTGCCATGAAGTGGCTGTTCATCTTCTACATGGTAAGATGGGCAGGCAGATCATAATTTCATGCTTATCCACTCAAATACCAATTTCTCTCCTAAAACAGTTCTGTCAGTTCAAGTATTTTTCAAGTATATTTCTTCTTAGTTCTTTTGAAACTGTTCAAGCTAATTTATTCTTCCTTTGAGGAACAGTATGCATATTGAATTTTAAAAGGTGTTTTTCTGCCAGTCTTTCAGGAAGATAAATTTGCATTAATTACAACACAGTGACATCAGATTCTGC
Organism: Phylloscopus whistleri; assembly: GCA_017589585.1. Lineage (NCBI taxonomy): Eukaryota > Metazoa > Chordata > Aves > Passeriformes > Phylloscopidae > Phylloscopus > Phylloscopus whistleri. The sequence continues at coordinate 888,307 of JADMLD010001391.1, forward strand.
AGGAAAGGCTTGTTTGGATTATTGACTCATCAGGAATACAACTGCCAATAAATCCACACATCATATTTACATATTTACTAAAACATTTGTCTCACATTCCATTATCCTCTATCTTCTATACCATCTCCAAAGCCAACATAATAATTTTTGAGAAAGTTAGAGGAAATCCATAGTTTGCAGTCAAAAATAACTTGTCACTAAAACAATGTACATCCTAGGGTGCTCAAAATAGCTTTCACCCGTAAAGGTATGGAAGTCTTCTAATTTCTAAATGCATTTATAAAATCCTGCAAGTACTTCAGCTGTTTATGATATCATTATCTCTGTGACAATGACATAGACAGATAATAACTGATTCATTTCTTCTTGGTAAGACTGTTGACAGGTTGATTGTAAGAAACCTTTGTTTTATAGTTCTTACTTTTATTTCCTTTCATGGCTGTTGAATACACTCTTTCTATACCACAAACAGCAAACAAATTGGCTTACTTTCTTAAATACCTGTACAGAAAAAGCTTCACCTATCTGTATAGGATTTTTTTGTGCACTCAGTAGCATGCATAGTAGATAAAGATTCAGTCAGATCACTTAGAGAGGTTTTTAAATTATTATTTTCACAGTATATTTCTACTGTTATAACTCTAATTAAAATGGAAAATCACAACAGCACTGTGGTCATCTTTGTGTCCCAAGGATCCATGCAACTATATCCCATGAGAAATCCAAATCACTGGCTTGGTGACTCCTCTGGTTGCTCTGGTGGCACTTCAGGACTCAGTAGGGTGAAGCTACAGCGTGAGGAAAGGGACATGAGAAGTCTCTGGACCATGCTCCTGCTGCCAAGCAAGCTCATAGCAGCTGACAAACATAGAGACACAGCTGCAGTGTGTGGAGCTTGCAGGCCAGAGCCAGAGCTTGTGACTGCTCACACTCCCAGACACAGATGCATATCTGGTCACAGCTGTACTTTGAAAGACACAGAAATGTCACAGAAATTGCTTGTGTCTTGTCTGGACTGAAACTCTGACCAAGAACAAAGCAAAGGAGGACTGTGGAGGCTATTCCCTATGTTGGATCTTGTCTAATCACCTGCATATTGCTTTCATAGAAATTTTGTAACAAATCCCTGATTAATATGTTCACTACAGAATAAAGACAATGCATAGACATACAATTTTCCTTCCTCTTCTCCTTCTAGCTTAAAAGCAAAAAGAAAACAGTACTAAAGTGAATTGAAGTTGAATGACTGCTTTTCCTCCCCTCTTTTCCAAGTGAGTGTGGACGTTACACTTGCCATTTGCCAAAGCTGGGATCTACACAAACACCTCACAGGACCAGAACCATCCTCCACTGTTTTTCCTGTCAGGTAATCTCAATGCTAAGTACAAAGAGAAGCATTGCTTCCTAAAGACACCATTAAAAAGCAGTTAATAAAGGGAGACTTTTTTCATAATTTCTGTAAAGAATGTGTCAGTTTTCTTTTAAGAGTTTGCCTTTCATAAATAATCAATTTCAAATTAATGAAAATTCAAAAGGGTTATATTGAGAAAATCTCAGTTTTTACTTCAGGTGGACCTAATTTTATTTTGACTTTTCATAATTAGATGGAGAACATGTTTTGTGATTGGAAATACATACAGTATAGAGCATCAAATAAAAATTGCATATAAGAGCTATCTATAAATTCTATTAAGGTAAAATTTGAATTTTTCAATCTTGAATGGACAGTTTCAACTTCGATAGGATCCTTCATTTCCACATAATCTTCAGATATAATATTTTAAGGCTGAAAATGCAGCACATTATTCCAGCTTTACTAAGAGAATATTTGACTGAAAAATCACCATGAAATAAAACCACAGGCACAGGACAAAGGGGAGTGTTTCCTCTCAGCATCCTTGCCCTTGCCAAGCCTGATGCTGTTGGCAGCAGCAGCTCCAGTAAATGTAAAATTAATTTTACATTAATTGAAGAGTGGTGGGCAAACTTGCATGGCAAATCAGCCATGGTGCCTTGCAGCCATTGAGACATAAGCTGCTGCTGTGAATAAAAGGCTGGCTGGGCTCCTCTGGAGAGCATCTTCCTTCGAGCCGCCTTGGCCTGGCTCTACAAAAACACCCCCAGAGCTCGTAACCATCAACCACCCCTGGGGCTCGCACATGAACCTCCGGTGTGAAGTGCTGGCACATGACTGAAAGGCTTTTTGCGTATTAATCGTTAATGATTTGCTGTGCCTAAAGCCAGGCTCTGCCCAGCCCTGTGCTACGAGCATCACCCACAAGGAGGAGCCCCACTTACAAATAATTCATTAAGCGAAGAGTTCTGCCTTAGCCGTAACCCGGCTAAACAGATTAGCAAAGAACCACTTGATAAAAGAAACAGTGCGGTTCTTTTCAACCAAACTCCCATCAGAAAGAAGATTCGCCAGATAGGGTATGTTTGCCTAATTAAATTATCCCAACTTTTCCCAATTACAAGGAGAACAGATGTTTTGTGACTGGAAATGAACCCAAAGGGAAGGAACATCAAAGACCAACTGCCTACAACAAGAGCCTACAAAATCAATTTTTTTTTCCTTACTCTCGATTAGTTATGATGCCAAACACGTTTTGCCCAGGCAGGAAGGTGTGATTAAGTGAAACTGCTTCCCTAGGAACTACAGGATGATGCTGAAAGAAACACAGTAAAAGTAGAACAATTTAGTTACAGTAAAGTTACTGCACAAATGTGCAACAGCAGTTTTAATTTTGAATTTAGTGTGCTTATTTCAGTATAAACCACAAAGCTTAGTTTAACTAAGCACTGTCTTTGTGAATAGCCTCATTACTATCTTACAGCTACAACAATCTGGAGAAGAGTAGGAAGAGCAAATGTGCAAACAGTTGTGCAGCTGTGACTTCTCTTGCTCGATTTTCAGGTGTACTGAGCCTTCTGAGAGCCGTTTGAAGCCAAAAGGGTGCATGTGCACTCTGAGCCTCTATGGGCATGGGCTTTTGAAACTGTAATCCAAAGCCTGAGGTTTGCAAATTAAGTGACCTTGTTTCAAAATTTCATCTTGAGCAATTTCCCTAGAGTTACCCAGTCATTCCTGGTAGAATAAGGAACAAAATCCACACCTGCCAAAGATCAATAAAATGCTGCCAGATACCTCAAAAGAACAAGCAAGGATTTCTCTTGATTTCACTTGAGGAAGAACTTAATTCGAGATTTTTCACGTAGGTAGGTTTTAGTTCAATTTTCAGCTCACTCACTTTAAAAGTAGAGTGGTTTTTCCTTCCTGTTTGTACATTTATTTTACATACCCAGAATTCACAGTACAGTAAGCAGTTTATCTCTTCTTTTATCTGTCTGCTGCTATCTGGATTACTTTTCAGTTTGTTTAAGTTGTGAAATTACCTGAGCTGTTAAGACTTCAGAAAAAAATCTCATGGTAATGTATTTATTTTCTGCATTATTCAGAAACAAGTACCTTCAACAGATTGTTTTAATAAAATCAATTAGATGCTGAATTTTTGCATTCTAACAAAACTCTGCCCTGCTATGATACTGGCTGGGAAGTCAACCCAGAACCCCAGCAATCTGGGGGTTACTGGAGTGAGCAGTTGCTAACAAATATGATCACACAGCCAATGGGGGCAAAAGCATTCTGCTGGACCCCACACTTAAAACCAAGGAATACAACCAAGGAAGAATTCATCAGGGATGTGAAGGTCCCAGGCAGCCTTTGCTGCAGTGGCCATGAAGTGGTGGTGGATCTGGCAAAAAGGAAACAAGGAAAATAGCAGGATCGACCCCTGGAGTTCAGAAGAGCAGGTTGTGGCCTCTTAAGGTGTCTGCTTGGAGAAATCCTGTGCAATGCATCCACAGAGGGAAGAGGGGACTAGAGGAGTTCGCTGAGTTTCAAGCATCACCTCCTCCAGCTTCAGAATGATCCACCTCAATGTGCAGGAAATCAGTCAAAGGCAGGAGGCAACTGCAAATATGAGCAAGGAGACTCTGACAAAGCTTCGAAAAAGGAAGTGCTCTACAAGAGATAGAAACAAGGATGGGTGAACTGCCAGGAATAGAGAGATGCTATCCAAGCACACAGGGGCAGGGTTAGAAAAGGCAAAATCCATCTGGAGTTGAGCCTGGTAAGGAATTGCGGACAGCAGCAAAGACATCTACAAGTATATCACCTGCAAGAGGAAGACAAGGGAAAACATGGGCCTGCTGCTGAATGGGGTAGGGGACCTGGAAAAAGAAAGCTGAGGCAACTGTGTTTACTGCTAAGGCCAGCCTTCAGGAACCCCATACTCTCAAACCTGTGAGAAAGTCTGGGGCAAGAGGAAGAAAATCAAGTTAAGAAACATTTAATTAAAAAAAAAAAAAAAAAAAAAAAAAAAAAAAAAAGGGGCATATTAAAGTCCACAGGGGAACTTACGGGATCTATCCAAGCTTCCTGACAGCGCTGGCTGATGTTATCAAAGCCACTATTATCTGTGAAAGATTATGGTGGTCAGGAAAAAATACTAAACTGTAGAAAAGATTGAGTATCACTCCTGTCTTCAAGTAGGACACACGGAACTACAGGCTCATCATCCTCATCTCTGTCCTCTGGAAGGTGATGGAGCAAGCATTTGTGGAGAGCACCTCCAAATAACTGAAGGACAAGGTTACTGGAGCAGCCAGCATGGACTTTGTAACCACAGCGCTCTGTAATACAGTGTAGGCACAGCCAGCAATGGGCCATAAGCTTTGTACTGAATTTGCAAGGCCTCAGGATAGAGAGTCTTCAGACTCCCTTTATCCAAACTTCTCTTGACCTGCCTGAAGCTTTCCTTCAATTGTTTGAGCTGTGACAGCAGTTTTGCTAACTGACCAGGAGGCTGAGCAGGAGAATTGAACTAGATGATGCCCAGATGTTTCTGGCAACTCCCACTATTCTGAGAAAACAGTCTAATGAAATTCACCTAGAATTTGCCTCCCATTTAAGAAATGTGCAGAGCATTTTTTGAGTTAAGAAAATTTCAAAGCACAATTTTCTCCTTATTCTGACCCCCTCTTTTTTTGACTCAAGTGAAGGAATTATAAGTAGAGCTGATGCAACATATTTAGGAGTTTACAGATACAGAATGTCTTATTCAAGTTCTTAATTTAAAAAATAATTGTTTCATTTAACTGAAATTTTAAGAAAAAAGATAACTATATATTTAGTATTGCTCTTCACTGCTTCTTTGAAGAGTAATTCAGCAATTTCATTTGTTTAAATCCTTGGAAATCTATTTAAACGTATGAAAATTAATACACATTTTGAATCCCAGGTGTCTTTTGCAGCCATTTTAACTTATGCTGCTTCTTAGTTTTCTCTTACAAATACATCTGCAAAGACCTGTTTCTTGACTAGTTATGGATTTTTTAAAAATCCAGAGTAGATCGAAACTGGTATCCATTTGCTCAAACATTATCTGTGTCCTTATTATTAACCACTAGCTTTTTGGTTTTTTACCCTTCTTTTACAAAAAACCTTTGAACTTACAATGGAAATGATTAGTTTATTCTAGGTGTGTTTGGCTTTTTGTTGGTTTGGAATAGCTAGAATAGGCTATTTTACTTCATATTTTACAAACTTTCATCCAGACCAATAATGGTATTGTCATGGTATATATAGGATTGCCTATTAAATTATTAAGCTTCAGATTTGAGTCAAGTTTTCTATTTACTTTGGGTTTTGCTTTCCTGTTGTTTTGCTGTCAGGTGTGGATGTATTACTGTCCCTGCTAGTCAAATGCTCTAGAATGCAATTTTTGCTTAGTTCAGTCAATAATTGATCAGTTTGCTATTGCAAAGTCAAAATGTATGTTGCAGTTATGTTCCTGGCAGGTTCTGCCCAAACAATCACACCATCAATACAGACATACTCACTGTTCTACTAAATTGCCACCAGTGGAATACTCTGGCAACTAAATTTATCTCAGAGGAAGGTTCTGGAAATGAAACATCCCCAAAAGTCCTATTTTTATCCTATGATAAAAATTTTAGTTCTCTGCCTATGAAGCTGCCAGGCATCATGTGATGCTCCCAATTTTGCTAAGAATTCAGTCATTGATTATTTTCTCCCCTTTTGGTAGTAGTTGACCCATTGTCTCTGATGAACTGGCAGGATCTCCAAATGCCTTGAGGACATTCCATTTAAGGAATGCACATGAACACCTATTTGCATACTTGCAGCATTGTTCTTGGGTGAGGGTGATCTAAGATAGACAAAATGAACTCTGTCTTCAGGATAGCAGCATTCACCTGAGGTATGGAGAACAAGAAAAACTTGTTGAACAAGGGAATGCCACAACGATTAGCATTCATTTGGGCAGCAACTGGTGGAATGCAGGAGATCAAAACTTCCAGTTTGGCATTTTAACAACTCTGAAAATATCAGCATGTAGCTGCTTTCGACTACATTCTAAGCCAAACTTTACTTTTCATAGTCTACAAACAGTCCCAGGGCTCAAAAACCTCTGAAAAAAAACCACACAGGCATCATTCAAATTAGAAGACTGACAGAAAAAGAAAATGAAGTGACAAGTTCTCCTCAGCTCTGTTTTTCTTTCCTCTACTTAGTTTTTTCTGATTTTTCATTTTCACTCACAGCTTGCTTTCTGTCTTCTGTACTGAGGTATCAGTGCAATGTAAAAATCAGGAAAGTACTGTTTTCTAACGTGCACTGCCCTTGGATTTTAAAATTCCCTGCACCCATACATTTGTTTTGATGACTTGTGTCTCTGTTTTCGTATTTGCACAAAAACAGTAAACACTTAAAAATCAGAACAGCAGTTGGTTTTTGTTCAGCTTTTGATGTTTCAGGTTTGTTTTTTTGTTGTTGTTGTTTTTGATCTTCAGCTTAGACATTCTGTCATTTCTGATCTCTTGATCTGCTGTCTGTTTTTCTGAGCAGGACCACATCACCAACCATAACTGATGCAAGACCTTTCTCTTCATTGCCATCTCTGACATTGTGGTTTACTGTGCAGCCTTCTGCAGTTGTTTTATGACACACAAGTTTTCTCTCATGTGTGCAATTTCAACTTTAAAGACACATAATAACAGGGTTTTTTTCCCCTTACATTTTCCTGCTTTATCTGAATTTTTTTTTAGGATTCACACTCGCGTACTTCTGTGTACTTTTGAAATACTCTGTTGCTTTGCTGAATCTGTCTCCTAACTTCCCATTGCCACTTCAGCCACTGCTTCACAGTTTATGATGGGCTTTTTACGTCTCTTCATTAGCTAGACAGACCTTGTGTCACTTGTTATTTTTTAAAGTTAGCTGCTGCAGCAAGTGAGAATTTCCAAGCACTCTTCCTGCAAGTACCCTGGGAACACTTGATCTCATATCAAAGGGACTTTTATGATTCTCTAACTCCAGAACCGAGCTTTAGCTATCACTGCTGTGATATGCTTCAAATGCTCCTTTAAGCTGCAGCACTGAGAAATAAGACCCATAACGCTCCAGTATTTCTAATACAGGTTAGCAAATACAGCAGGCATCAGAACTGTCTTTGTTCAAATTAGTCATGATATCTTTCAACTGTCTGAACCCTTGCCATAGCTCAGGCAATCTTAATTCCCAAGATTTTGTATGATACAGTGGCTTTAAAATGCAGCACACCAGCTTAAATGCTTGCCATCTATCACCCTGGAGAGCCTATGTTATTTTTGGGCCCTAATCTTGTGTGACCTTTTCACTGCATTTTTCTGTCAGTTACATTTTCACAAGTTCATCATATTCTTCACTAAGTAGTAGGAGTATCAGGAGCCTTCCTCAGCTGCAAGATATGTCTCTTACACATTGATTCTATAGATTATAGACTCTTTTCACCTGTTTGAACATGATTTGGTGTGAAGTTATATAAACATGGCCAAAATGTAAAAAAAGCCCCACATACTAAAACCACAAAGTGTCTGTCAAAAATTTACATGTAATTTATGCTTATCTGTCTTTCTGACATTGAGCTAGACAGCTTCTCAGACTCTTTAGTGTCAGTGTTTGCTAAGCAGTGAACTGTACTTTAGTGTTCATTCCTAGATCAGCCTCAGAAGACAGACGCAGGACTGCCTTGCACTGCCACACTAGCGCTGCCAAGCCACCCACTAGAAGACTCTTCTGCCTCCTGTACTACTAACCACAAATTCAGGCTGTTTTTTCCTTAATTATTAATATTTCAGTATTTTACAAGCTGGACTATTTTGATAAAAAGACCTCATCTCCTCAGTTTTGGATATTTTACTTCTTTTTCATATAAAGGGAGACTTAGTGAAGACCTGGATCGTCTTCTCTGTCGAGCTGTTCTTAGGATTGAGCTTTGCAAAAGTATGAACAGAAGAACATAGATTCCTCTGATCAGCTGTGTTGGAAGCTTTAGAGGCCTATTCATGCAAGCAAGAACGTGTGCTGAACACTGTTCCAAGCACAGGCTTCAGAGGTTATGCCAAGGAAATCGTATGTTGCTCACTTAACTGCTGGAACACTGGCAGGGCTCTGGAGCAGGGGAGATAAAAAGAGCCCTTGGTGTAACAGCAACACCTCGCAGGGCACAGCACTGACATCCTACACACCATCTGTGTAGGTCAACACAAAAGATGACACTGGAGCTTGAGCTGCACTTCCACATATCTTAAGAACCAAAGAGCTAGAACAAGCCTTTAGAATGGGGCTAATTACAGGAGTATTTAGTACAAGAAAATAAAAAAACCCAAAGTAATTATGCACAAGTAGCAAGATGCAAAACCTTCAGGACTAGTATACCTTTGAAGACCTAGGAAAACATCTTTAAGATTTACCTCCAGAAAAAATCTAAATGGAGCTACCTATGTGTGGACAAGGTGACCAAGCTTCTGTTATGCTCAATGGAGCACCCTACTTCCAGAGCAGCAGGGTGGCAGCTGCACTAATGCAGCATGCTGTACAAATGAATACACTTTGCTTTTTAGCAGGAGAAACAAATGCCTATCAAACACTGCTGTGCAATGGCTTGGTCTTCTGTACAGCAGCCAGGTTTTGTTAAGATTTATTTTTTCCCCCCCTCTAGAAGAGGCTGCTATCAGGGAAGCAACATTGATTCCTCTCCCAGTTGCCTGAACCTGGGAACACTAATTACTATTAGCCATTTTAATCACCTTGCACAAAATCCACAAAATCCTGGAAAATAGTATTCTCATTATTAGCTCAGCCAGCTGTTGTACCACCACAGCAGGCAAAGAAGTACTAGGGATGAAGCAACAGGAAAGACTACAGAATTAATGACTATTGGTTTGTAGCAATTTTAAAAAGACTCATTTCATTAATATACAGAGCTTTTGAATGAAACTATGCTTAATGCAAGGCTGTGTATCAGCTCATGGGTGCTTTTAATATCAATGATCTCCCTATTTATTAGGCATCTTTCCTGTCTTTCAGCATCATATGACATGACATCCAATTAGACAGCCCTAACTGGATTATTTTTGCAATTAAGATGTAAGGTAATACATTAAAGGCTACTCTAAACACACATTTTGGATACTAAAACTGACGAATTTTTCAATTATGCTATAAAAATAGTTTGGTATTCACAAGTTTTATTAGAGGATTTTCTACCTAGGAAATGTAATAGAAAGTCTATAAAGCGAGCATTTTTCTGTTCAGAGAAAGATTTGCCACAAGGATAGTGAACAGCCTGCTGCATAAAACATCCCCTGAAATCTACAATACTGATTACTTACTTACCCAGACTAGGAACCATAACAGATACATTCTTTGCTGTTCTTTTCCTCTTTTTTTTTTCTCTCAATACAGAAAGAGGTGATGTAGGGAGAACAACCCTAGAACAATCTTGTACTGGGTGGTTCTTATTTTTTGAGCTAGATAACTTTCAGTCTACTCCTTTTATTTGTCAAGTTTTAAAAAAAAAAAAAAATCTAATTTCTTACTAATTGCCACAAACAAAATAAAGTACCTGCTTATCATGGTATACACTGAATGGTGCCTCATGTTGTTTCTCATGTTGTTTTATGTAATTCTGGAAAGTTTCATGACTGATTAGGTGGGTCATTTGCAAGAAACACAGTTTCAGAAGATTTGAACTGATCAATACATGAGAGAAATTGTTTGGGTTTTTTTTACCTTTAAACCTTGCAGAACAGATAGGAACAGACCACTTATGCATCTCAGATTGCTTTTCATTTTGCCACACAGTGCTCCTGCCAACTTATACTTCATTTGCGACCCAGTTACAAAAGTCAAGATTATCCTTTTCCTCTACCCAGAAATTTATTCATTGTAACAAGCAGCAAATAAAACAGAAGATGTAACCAGTATTGTAACAACAGGCTTATCTATCGCATTGCAAATATAAACCACCACGTCATGGACTTGCCACCAACCACCATGTCAGTGGTGTGAGCAATTAATACTGAAACCTGTCAAGGAAACTTTTGAATACAGTTCTATATAAGCTTCAATTAGAAACAACACTCTCTGTACAGCTGACACGGGTTGTGCTTCAGCATTTGGGGGGATGGGCTGCAAATACAATGCACATACCACTGAACACAAGGGAACACAGTTAACAGAACCTTAAGTCAGAAGTACAGGTAACATCTCCCACTCCTCTCTTATATAGTATTACTGTTGAACTGATACATTCATCTAGAACAGTTTTAAAGATTAAGGTAAATCTTGTGTTGACCATTAAGATTCAGCCATCCTCCATGGCTGAACCATATACTTGCAGCTGTGAAATCCTTACTTGAAAAAGTAATCCAGCATCACCCTCACATACACAAAATCTGTACTTGCCACACTGCAACAATTCTGGTAGACAAGGCAAATGTACCCTCAGCCTGTGGCACAAAAACTTTGTTTAGCTCACCACCAACTTGTTCTTGCCCCAAGTTAATCTGCAAATATTTTAGACTGTTTATGAAATGCTGTACTGCTTGATACAGAGTACAATACACAGCTTTAAGATCTGAAATGATGCCGCTTCCTCAGCAGCACTGCCCCTGAAGGTACTCAGGAGGTGCTGGGAACTAAACACAGTGACAGTGCTAGAAGGATCTGAGCTTTGCTGCCTGGGGGAGGCAGCAGCAGCATGCCTGATGCAGGGTGGCATTGAAGCGCTCTGAAGTTCAATTCTCTGTTCCCATTTGTACTTCACTTTCACTGGCCATCTGATGTATTCACAACAGGGATCACACAAAAGAACAAAGCCCTAGGAGAACAGATATCACATTCTACATCAACTCAATACACATGGATTTCTGCATAATTGATCATTTTATTGGAAACTGCTAAAAGATGTTTGTTCAGATCACCTGTTCAGCAGGCAGTTATGCTGCTTCTGTTCACTGCATACATACTGAGCAAGTCTCCAAGCAATACATAAATATTGTCTGACCCCACACTTAAGTATCTTTACTACAAAAAGCAGCTTCTCCTCAATAAAAGTTGTATCCATGGGACCAATGTGCATTTTTCTAGCTATGACTTGTACCGAATCCGTACCAACAATCATAGGTTAAATACATCAATGCATGTTAATAGAGCTTTAACAGTAAAAAAAGTAAGAAAGTAAAATACTGCAACAGCTGAGATACATACTGCATTCAAATGATAGAACATAGTCTATTGACCTAGTTAATGACACAGTCACCAAAACACAACATACAGAAGCAATGTCAACAGCCAGTACTTGTCTAAGCATTTTAGAGTTCCCCTTTTCCTCTCAAATAAAGAAGGGTTATGTACATCTTGAAGGTGAACTTAGGCATCATTAACCTTACAGCAATATTGATGCTGATAGTTAAGGTTAGGTAGAGACATACTAAAGCTGCAGGCCACTGAGTACACATAGCATTTGTGAGTTTGAGGAGCCAATGTTTACTATAGGATAGGTTCATTGTTCAAACTAAGTGCACCCTATGTAACAGTAGTATTAATTGGCAAGACATATTTAGTAGAAAATGCCACTTTAGAAACCTAGTGTATTTCAGTTCATTGAGTAAAGTGTTGATTTAACTAGTTATGATGAGGGCTAGGGAGTTACTTTAACTGAAACACTTTGGTAAAGTGAAATAGACTGACCTATCATTGTTCTCTAGAACTCAGGAATAAAGTTAAATGTGTTCTCTCAGTCATCAAGCACTAGTATTTCAGCAGGCATTTCAGTTTTTAACCTAAGAGCAGGTTAAAATAAATCCGTATACAATGCAACATACCTCAAATAAATGCAATGATGACCAGTTAGCTGTCAGCCTCTACTGTTACCATTACAAGCCCAACAACTTTGGCACACAAGTATAGCCAATCTTTTAAGTTCAAATTCAATCATTCCAAGCCAGAGAGACCCATTTCAGAAACTGCTCTGTGACAGCATTCTGGACTGTAAAAACATGCATACACCAGCTGCCCAGAAACACATAACTAAAAGAAGTTGCTAGGAACAGCCACTGAACATACACATGCATGCCAGTGAGTTTCCCAATTAAAATGCTATTTACAAGCCATACTTCAATTTTTTTGCAATTTGTAGTTTTTAACCCAACTTACACATATGAGTTCAAGTGAAGGACATATAATGTGACCTTTTGAAATATCCAAAGTGAAAATGAGTGCAAGTTACAGAGAGGTCAGCAATGATTTCCCGGTCTTTTCAGGTGAAAAATTATTTACTAGATAAGCAATGCCAGGGAGAGGTGGAGTCCATGAAGGACATAACCTTTAGGAAAGCAAACACAGCCTTAACCAACAATATTGACTTTTCAAAAAGTCTGAAAGTTTCTTTATACTGAAAACTGAAGTCCTCCACAAAGTTATCTGGTATCTTGCTGCATGTTGTAATGCACTATTGCCCTATGAGTTGTGCAGAAACCCACAGCCAAGTATTAATGCACAGGAAATTTAGAAGTTATCATGCATAAGATATGATTAAACTGTAACAGAATCTCAGGTATTGATTATGGCTTAGACCTGCATTGAAAGTCAACACTTAGACAAATATCCTTACGTGAATGACATTGTCCATATGAAAGTGAGACAACTTTGTTTACACTGAAGACTTACTTGGTTAAAGTGACCTGCTTAAAAGAAACAATAGACAATATATTCACAAATAACCATTGCAAGAATTAGCCCTGTAAAAAATGCAACAATACTTTTTACTTATCTTTTCCTTAAGTGTATATATTTGCAGATATTTTATAAGTAAGCTGTTTCTTGAACAGCCAGATCTTTGATAGTTAATTCCTTATCCTACTTCCTCCCTCATCCAAATTTGCCAAATTCAAGACATTGTTTTAGCAGCATTCATGAAACCAATAGTGCAAAGTTGTTATAAAAAACTCTTTTACCAAGCTAAGACATCCTCTTCAAGTTTTGTATTGGGTCAATAGCACTTCCCACGTTTTTAGAGCTCTGGGGAAAGACAGGAACAATAGATATGCTGAATCTAACAAACAAACAATTGTCTGCCAAAGGCTTTTTCTAATTTTATTTTTGGGGGGATTTTTTTAATTTGCTGCTCATACTGGCCCTCGTTACAACTTTGGTAACTAGTTCACTGCATTAAATTCACAATTCCTCATTTTGATATGAGCCTATAACATGTGAATTGAACTGCACCACAATAATTGTAATGTCATCCCTATACATTCGGGCCAGCTCCTCTGGAAGACTGAGCATCTTGGACAGTCGCTCATGATCCACAGTTCCAAACTCATTATTACCCACTGCATGGCGGATCAGGTGAGTTGCTGCATTCTGATCTTCGAACACTGAAGAGATTCTTGCTCTCCTCTCTGTCAAGAGACCATGCATCTGTCCCAAAGTTACCTTATAGCCACCAACAGCTATTGGCTGCTGGTGGTGAACACCAGTGAGGTACTCCCCCACAATTCTAGCCACATCTTGCCGGTGCATTGTCTCCCACAGCCCATCTGTAGCCAAAACCAGGAACTTATCCTGTGGCCGTAACTTGTGATGGATGACTTCTGGTTCAGCTGTGAGGTATGGGGGAGTGTGATAGTTTGGAGGAATAAACTTTGTATATTCATTGTCATTCAGCTGATCTGGGCCTGATTCTACTACTCTCTTCTGCAGCTCAATACTCCATTTGAACTTCACATCACCAAAGGCTCTGAAAGGCATCAGGAGACCCAAGAGACGATCTTGCTTCACAAGACTTTTCTCTTCAGACTTTGGATGCTCCATTTTCACACGTTCTACTTCATGTTCATTTTGTGCATTGTGGTCATAGGACAAATTAACTGCAGACCAAGATCCATCTTCTTCCTGGACACCAAGCATTGCTCTACTGTCACCTGTGTTTGCAACGTGCAAGTCAACACCATCCACATGGGCTACACAGGCAGTTGCACCAGAAAATGCTACTCGCAGTACTAGGTAGTTGAGAAAAGAATTTGGATCTCCTACTTGAGCTTCCAAAGAAATATCATTATCAAGCCTCTTAAAGGCATTAATTAAAGCTTCTCTCACATCAGTAGTCTCTCCACTGTTGAGATCAATCAGCTCCTGCCAGTAAGTTCTTAGACTGTTGAAGTAAAGTTTGGAAGCCTCTTTGCTAAAATAATCGTTAGGATGCTTGTGCCACTGTAAAATGGGCAACAGAGCTCTGCCACTCTCCACTGCATTTTCTATTTCAAGTAAAGTCTCATGAGGTAACAAAGAGACAGCAATGTAGTAAAACAGTCTTTCACTGACAGCTTGAGCACAAGCACAACCTGCGTGCCCATCAAACACACCCAGAAGCATCCCTCTTGTCTGTAAACAAGTGGCAGCACTCCTCCGGTCCTCTATTGGAGCATTAGCAGGCAACTGGTTACTATCAAAGCCAAGAACAGAACTTACATTTTTACCATCAAATTCTGGGACTTTGAAACTGTATTCGTTTGCCTTCAGAATGCTGTTGACCTGTGAAGGGGTGAGGTAAAACCTCTGTGGCGTAGAAGCATAATCCCTCGCGTGAATAAAATAATTATAGTGCTCCTTTGGCCTGTAAAGTGCCGCAAACTTCTTCTGCGGTGCATATCTGAAGTGACTGTGAGCAAAGTGAGCTGACAAACAACACAGGTGTCTGTGGTGGCAGTAACACGCAGTACTGCCTATCCTGCTAATCTCACAGTTACGGATCAATGGGAACAGATGAGCTGGTGCTGGCATGGCATCAGACAACAATGGCAGCCTGGAGCTTCGGACTGGAATTGCTGAAAGACAAGAGAACAACTATGCTTAGTGGGACAGCTAACAGATTTTTTCCCCAGAATTCTGTGTTAAGATGTTTACTGCTCCTAACCAAGTTGCTATTATATGGAGTTCACAGTTTCAAAGGACTTGACAAAGAAAGGCACTATGAGGTGCTTGTTTATAGACACTGCATTGGGCTGTAACAAAAAGCTATACCATGCTTCAGCACAGGTGTTTTAGCTCTTATACCCACTCAGATAGCAGGTGGGAAGTGAAAGCATCACCCAGACAGTCAATGAAGCCTCAAACAACAGCACAACAACAAGCATGGGGCACTCTACAGAATTGCCACAGGACTTGAACAGATATTTGCTTTCCTGGTGATTTCACAGCTGACAGAGACAGATGTGGCACACAAGAAAGAAAACTCTAAGGCTGAAGAAAAGAAAGCATCTAACAGGAAGACTCAAGAAACACTTCTGAGATGACATACAACAAAGATGGTTTAGACAGCAGAAGCAAGAAGTAGGTGATAGAGAACTGACATTCTTTATGCAATCAGAAGTCAGTAGCAGGTTTTGTTTCTTCCTCCCCCTTCCACATGTAAAACTTCAAGCTTGTGTGACATACACAAAATAGCCACAGCAGTCTACACAGCAATTTTCTAGCTTAAGATATAAGTACAAGAGGCAGAAAGGAAATACAGCTTTCCAACAGCTATTCCATCCCAGCACATTTTAAGATTATAAAACACTTTAAAAAGCTACTCATTGAAAGCCTATATGCAAGCTGTTTGCTTCCATGACTAGAATAGAGGCTTGCACAATACTCTAAAGCTAGTTCAGTGTTAAGATAAACCACCAGTATCTGACAAAATATTCTACTGCTACTTGCCACATCTAAAAGTTTTCCTTATTTTTCACTTCCCTGAAGAGAGCACATACTAGCACATTCTTTCCTGTCTCCATTTACATACCAAATCACAACATTAGTGAGAGTGCCTCTCAAAAGCCTGATTCACTATGCCTCATTACCAGGAAGTCTTTTACAATGTAATACTTGAGAGACAATTCCAGAGTGGAAATGGAGTTGAACTGTGCCTGGTGTGAAGTACACACATTGAAGGCAAATTCAATTTTCTCTTTTATGATCAAGTTTCATTGCAAAGCTTTTTCTCAGAAAAGACCATTAGAAGGCTTACTGCAGTCGTAAGTACTAATCTATCAGCACTGCTAGATGTCAAATTGTTTTACAGAAGAAATGGATACTGCTGTGTTATGCAAGGTGCTTCAGTCATTAAATGGATTCTTTTTTTAGCCAAGCAGGCATACCAGTATTGCAGATGAGACTCAAACCCAATAGCCCAAATACTCAGTCTAAAGGACCATGCAATACATAGGAGAAAGTGCATTTTGCATCACCCCCTTCCATTAGCTTTAGCCATGAGTCTGATCACCTGGGCCAGCTGAGAAGTGTCTGGAAACATGAAGCCTCACCCCATTCTCCTTGTTTCAAGAAAGGGAAGCAAGTCATATTCTTCCCTTCAAGCTTGTTTGTCCTTTTTAAGTAAACCAGAGTGGAGAGCCCATTTCTCAGTTACATGACATGTAAGTGCTGAAAGCAGAACAGAATTCATGTTGCTGTCACTCCCCTGACTCCCCAGCACTAATGAGTGACTGTTGTACATTGACAAAAACTCCCCCGAGTCTCCCACTGACAGCTAAAGATTGAAGTTTTCTGTTGTGCAGATACCAGGAAGAGCTTGGGCTATAGTCCAGACGAAGAGGAGCAGTGAATTGGCTGAAGCTTCCAGATGCATACTGAATTTATGTTAGCCATTTGCTTCTCCAGTCCAGGCTTCACATACACACAGCATGACAGCAGTAGACTGCAACTCCAAATATAGATTTTAAATTCTATTCACTGCCTTCTAATTATATGGGGGCTATTTTGGTAACAGTTAGGTATATTTCTTCACGTGACATTTAAAAGCAACAATTTTGCTTATGGTTCTATGGATGTGCCTGGCCTACAGCAGCACCTCTGCCTCAGCACTGGATCCCATTAGACTCCACCTGGATCAAGCTGTCCTGACTGCTCAGCATTTGTGTTCAGTGCTGACCCACAGTGGTGCCTCAACTGTTTTGTTGGTCCATGATAAAGCAAAAATACAAATGTATTGTTGCTGTAACAGTTCTGCAGTGCCACCAGAGAATATTCTTATGATTTTTAATCATTAGTTTTTCAAATGTTACACGAAATCCAAGAGGAAGTAGTAAGAAGTTGGGCTCACATTTTCCATGGCTCGTATCATTTACAGCAGATCTGTGCCAGCTTAAGAGGTCAGTCTGTTTCACGTACCAGCTTCAATAATTCCAAGTTGATTAAATAAATGCCTAATTCCAAGTGTCCAAACTTGAACTGAAATTAAAGTCACTCCCACTTACTCCTAACACACCTGCCTCAAATATAATCAGACACTCCACTTGCCTTTTAAATAATTAAGATCTCAAGATCATTTATGGTTGATCAAAAGATGGCAGAGAACAAAAAGAAGTAGAAATTTTACACTTCAATCAAAATTTGTCAAGATATTAGAATCCATGCAGTGTAAATACCACTCCAAGTCCAGAGCGGGATACAAGTGCTATTTTTCAAACTGGAAATGTAATATGACAAATTACGAGTCAGATGGTCAACTTATAGGTTTTGTAGTACTGCACTAAAAAAAAAAACAAAACAGAAAAATCTTCCATCTTTCTTTAATAAACGTTTCTTATAACCATACTATCAGGGCTAATTGACACTGCATGAGTTCCTCCAAAACACTGTGCCAAAGACACCCAAGGCTTCAGATAAAAACACTCACTCGGGTGCCTTTCCTACACCTGACAGAGCTGAATGAGCCAGCTGGAGAGGACGGGGAGGTGGGGAGGAGGAATAAGAAGCAGTCAACACAAGCAGCACCGTTAATCCTTCCCTCAGACACAGCCCAGCCTAGCAGCCCCTTCCCCGGCTCCCATCCGGCCCCCCGAGCCCGTCGCTCCGCGAAGGGAGATACATACCGATCCGCCTGGGCCCAGGACATACACACATTCTCCTGTCACAACATGAAGCCGCCAACATCCACAAAGCAGAAGCCCGGGGGGCGGGGGGAGAAGCAAGGCAGAGAGTTTGTTAGAGAAGACGTAGAGCTCCGGCACGGAGGTGGGACGGCAGACAGGAGGAGACACGCACACACAGCCCTTCTGCCGGCGCACGGCGCCGCTGCTGCCACTCGCCCAGCGATGGGACTGAGCCAGCTCCGCAGGGACCGCCCGAACCCGCCGCCCACCCGGGCACCAAGCCCCGCCGGCCCCGCTCTCCCTTCCGGCAGGGCGAGGGGCAGGCCCCGCTCCGGCTGCGCGCCGCGGCGGTGGCGGCGGATACCGCTGCCCACTCAGGCGCTGCGCGGCCCCGACATGGCCGCCCCTCCCCAGCCAGCCAGCCGCCCGCCTCTAGCACGACCACCTCCTCCCTCCGCTCGTCCCGGGCACAGACCTGGGCCTTTCCCGGGCGGCTCAGAAAGACGGGTGGAAGGACAGTGCGGCACAGGGAAGGAAACGGGTGGAAGGAGGGGACCGCGCCGCCCCGAACGCACCCGCCACTCCCAAACCCCCGACAGCCACCGCCTCACGCCCGCCGCCGCCGCGACTTTATAAAGGGCCCTGCGGCGCGCGGCGCGCCGCCCATTGGCTGCTGAGGAGGGCAAGGCAAGCACGTGACGCGGAGGCTGAGGGAGCGCGCGGGGGGCGGGGGAGGAGGGGGCGCTGCGTGCGCGCGCGCGCACGCGAAGGGGCGGGAAGGCGCGAAGGCGGCGGCGGCGTGCGCGCGCGCGCGCTGTGCCCACGCCCCTCCCCCCGAGTGTCCGTGAGGGGAGAGAGAGTCGGAACGGAGCGCCTTGGCCAGTGGGAAAGGGCGCCGGGGCCGTTCACCTGAAATGTTCACGGAGTGTCTTTAACAGTGACGGAGTACGTTAACTCCGCAAAAGAGGGCTGAAGTCTGTCCCCTGAGCCAGGGACCTCTCTGCCCTGAGAAAGCCCCCCACGCTCCCTTGGTCACGAGTCAGAGTCACACAACTTCTGACTGTTACGGAGACCGAATATGGGAGAATATTTAAATTCTGTAGGGTGTATTGACATTTACTTGGGATTTACTTTGTTAAAGAGTGGTGCTTCCCCCCCCGCCCCCTTGAAATGTTCAAGTTGACTTGCAGTCATAAAGCATGTTAACTCTGCAAGAGGTCACTGAAGCTTATACTGAAACATGGTGGGTGTTTTGGGTTTTTTGTTTGTTTGGTTGTTGCTGTTGTTGTTGTTGTTTTAATTAATTTGCCCCGTAGTGTTTTGTATTCTCCAGAATCCCTCCAGGCAGAACAGGCTGCAGTGGAGCGCCCAAGACCGGGACCTCTCTGCCCTGACATCGCCACATTGCAGCCGTCAGTGCCAGCAAGGAATGGGGAATGGGGAAGGAGCAGCCCAGCCCTTCCCTAGAAGGGCAACACCTGTGGTTCTGCCGGTGCGGCAGCAGCAGTAGCCTCCCCTCCCTCCTTTGTCTCCCGTCTTAGTTACTTTCCTGTCCCTGTTTCACATGTCTAGGGCAACACTCAATTTTGCATATGCTTCTGAGGTACTCTGATACAGACTTACTCTTCATGTACATTTCTGAATAGGGAAAGTATATAAATTTGACAGTATTTTGATTTCCTTGATCGTCTCTCTGTTGGTAGATGCCTGTGCTCTCACTCCTTGCTATTTTTCAGGGTGTCTGGAATGCCCACTTTGCTGTGTTTTGTTGGCAGCAGATGTTAGCAAGCCTTGGGGTGTTACAATTAGCATTCCCTCAGCAGCTGTAACAGAACATAGACTTTTGACTATACTTACCTCTTTACTCAGTTGGTAGGATGTGTACAGCTGTGTACCAAAACCAGGAGAAGAAACAATGGAAAATCTGCACTTAGTGCCCAGAAGACTCAAGAGCTCTACTTGAAATGTAAGAGTGTGGAAAGTATTAACCCATGACCCTCTGTGTAAAAATCAGCTAGAAAGATAAAATTATGCCATCCTTAGAAATGCGAGTCTTTCATGGTAGTAGTTGAAAACACAAAGTATTAAAATTTTCATTTATGGGTGTTCTGGGTGACTTTTGAGACGTTTATTTGTTTATCTAGAATGGTGTGCCATCATCTTCTCTTCGAGGCTTGTTTTAGAAGTGAGAAAAAAAGGCATCTGACAGACACCATTATACATTAAAAACTTCATTAAACAGCGTGGAAAACAAATTATTTGCATTCCTTTTCAACGGTAGCATATGGTTAAAAATAGATTGCCAGCATGTGCTGAAATAACAACCATTTACATAATTTTCTACTTGCAGCAAGAGTGACTCTAAGGCCCCCAAGTTTAGAAATTTTCTTATAGACTATGTAAAGGTGCACTATCAAGCCACCTTCTTACCTTGTCAGAAGGAAGAAGGCTGTGGGAAGACAGTGCTCTGCCTGGGTGAATTTGAGTCATCATTCTATGAGTAGGTAACACAGAAATGGTTTGGGATGAAATCGTATTCCTCTAAGTGAGGAGTTTGTAGAGTGGTTTCATGTATAACTTTCACAGAGAATGTTGCTGTCTAGAGTTGCCTACCTGGAAAAAAAATTCCACAAAATAGTTATAATTTAGCACTTCAGGTCTTCAGAACATCTTGTGCCCAATAGTTCAATTTTCTGTAATTTGCTGTGAAATTGAAAGGTTACTGGTACAGTTCTCTGTTTATTGATTTAATTATCCTTTTCTTCCTGATTTAGGGCCAGGAGAAGAGCTACTTTTAGAGCTGGTCTTGGAAGCTGTAGCTCCCTGTCTCACAGTATCCTGCTGATGTATCTGAACATTAGACAAAATTTGAATTTTAAAATACCGAGTGAGAAAAGATTGTAGTCTTAGCAGCCACATATAAATCCCACAAATTAGAGACAAAAATGCTAAAATTTGGCTGACATTTTGCTCCTCAAGTTTATGTGAGTTTGCTGGTGTGCTGCCAGAAGTTGGATGTTGCAATTTAACTGGATAGTTAGATTTTCCTTCTCTTCATCTTGTTGCTACCAAGACCTTTTTGTGCACTTTGAGCAACAGTCTATTTTTGCTGATATTCTAAATAAAAAATATTCTAATGAATAAAAACATGTTGTTCCACATTTAACATTTTACACCAGAGACTGATGGAAAAGCTATTACTTGTAACTACTTCAAGGTATGCAAAGACTCCATGTTTCCCTGGATGAAAGGATTATCAACAGAGTGCAACAAGAGACATCAGTTCTTGTCTTAATGTGCCTGTTGTCAGCAGTGGCTAATTCTGTACTGCAGGACCAACAGGCAGCTATGCATTATCACTGCAGCTAATGTGCTGCAGTACTTCCCCTAACACACATTTCCAAAGAAATACACTTCCAGAGAAATACATTTCCAGAGAAACTCTATTACAGATCATCAAAATCAATTTTCATTTGAAATCAAGTGTTTGCAATAACCTTCTAGTTTAAATAGGTTCTTGTGCCTGATGTATAAATGTTTTATTGATTCATTTTTATTGACTCATTTTTACTGAAAGCTAGTTCAGCAGCACGGGATAATATTTCACTTGTTTTTATATCCCTCGACTCCTTAACATTCTTATGATATCCTTGCACACAATGTTACAGAAATGCTGTGTTGCTCCTGTGCTTGTTGAAAAGAGCAGTTGCTCATAAAACCTGTCTTAAAACTGAGTTCATGGATCAAACACTTGGCAGGCTGCCATACCAACCTGGAGCAGGAAAAAAGGGCAGAAGAGTCAGGTAAGTTTTGAGAGCAGAAAGAAAAGCCTAACAAGGAAGAAAATAAGGGAGACAAACAAGCAGGTATGGAATAAACAGGAAGGATTGGACAGGACTAAACTGTTCTTTCCTTCCCTGAGAGCGTTGCAGAAGCAATGACAGCTATCTAAGTATGCTGTTCCACAGAGCAGCAATGTATTTTTTGTGGAAATCAGGAGCGTTATGTGGCAAAAATAAATGTGTCAGTAGAGCTCACAGCAGATGGAGTACTGCAAGCAGTGGTGGCCTGTACTCTTCAGTCTCCTTCAAAGGGAGAGTTTGGTTGTACATTCAAATGTTCTGCTGCCCTCTCAGGGAGTGTTTGCTGTGGGTGGTGCATCTGTCCTGCCTCAGCACAGCTGGGCTCCTGAGTACAGTTTCTGAAGTTTCACAATGAGCCCTGCAAAAGGTGATTTTTAAAGAACGCCTAAGAGTATCAACTTTAGAGTAAGCCAGCAGCACTGAGCCACATGATTCATCTCTCCCCTGCCCTTTCTAAAGGCAAGTCCAATGGCAAATCACAGACAATTGCTATCAGTGGGTATTTTGCTGTCATTGTGGGATTCAAGGATAGTTTATCTTGTCTTCCCTGGAGGCCCTTTGTATCTTCACTCTTAATTCCCTTCTGAAATGAAGCAATGGGCCTGACTCATTCAACAGTTCAGATCCAACTTCCGAGATTCAGAGAGTAATTGAGGTCAGACAAGACCTGCTGAAAGCAGGGCCATCTTAAAAGCTAGGTTAGATTGTTCAGGGACTTGGTCAGTCCTGTTTTGGACATCTTTGAGGACTGAGGTTCACCAGTCTGCCCAGTACTGGTACTGCCCAGTTCCAGTACTTCACCACTTTCATTCTGATGATTTTTAATTCTCAGTAAATCAGAATCTTCCATGTTAAGCTTGTATCTGTTGCCTCTTGCCCCTCAAGACTTCTTTGTACCATCCTGTATGTTGATTCCTATATGTCGATTAAATGCATTTTTTTTCATTTGGTAGTAGTTGTGCACTAGTTTGCACTCTTCACCTGGGCTGGTTTTTCAGGGTCTGGAGCCCAGTTTGGGGAACACAGCATTTTGACAGCTTGATGAAATAAGGGAAATTCTGTAGAAAAAATATTTTTTTTGGCCAGCTTCAAGAATAATACTTAGGACATTATCAGTGTCTGGCTATGAGGAAGTAGTTTCAGGATATCAGGAAGTTGGATCCAGCAATTACCTTGGTTCTGAAGGGTCTGATCCCTTTTCCAGCTGTAGTTCATCATGTGCATTTTTCATATTTCTTTGTCACAGTCATTAAAAAAAGTAACTACATTTGCAGTTATAATGGCTGCCATGCAAAAAATGCAATAGACTTCAGGGGACATTGTGGAAAATAAACTTTGGAGGGGAATCTGCCCACATTTTTCCATGCAGAGAATAGCTTACACTTTTCAACAGATAAAATATTGTTTACCTAATGCTGCTGGAACAATGATATCCTGGGTTCATTTTATCAGATATGATACCCTGAAATAAAAGATTGCACAGATGCAGGTAATTGAATACAGCCTTTGTCTTTACTTGAGGTCACTGGAGTCAAGAGATGGAAGAGATGGTCTGTAGAAACAGCTGGCTTGAGTTGAGATCTTTCTATGCAAATGTGAATGTTAAAGACTAATATTTTCTCCAGCAATGAGGTGGAGCAACCAGTGCCAACTACTAGAAGTACTGCTGTTGTCTTAGCATGAGGGGGTACTTTGAAGTGAAAAGTAGTTATGGAAAATAAAATTAGAAATTTCAATTTAGAACCAAGAGTAGGCTCTGAACCAGTCTCTTAGGTGTCTCGGGGCCCAGGGCTAGATCAGGTCACATTTCCACTTGTAACAAGGAAGTTTAAAAAGAATACCAAAGTGACCTCCTTCTCATTCATCTTTGCCTTTCTCAGTTTAGCCTTACCTAAATGCTGGGAAACCTTGTATCCTTTGGGGTTTGTATTTGACAATTAAAAAAAAAATCAGCATTTGTTGGGTTTGATTTTTTTTCTGTAGAAAAAAGATTATTTAGGTTACTGGTTTCCTTGGTTGATAAATGGACTTATTATCTCAAGTGACCCCATCTACATAAATATTTACCATGTGCTTTATACTATATGCTTAATTTATATTTTTAAACTACAAACCAAACATGTATTTGTTCTAACCTCTTCCCTTCCCTGACTAGATCCAGTATTCTGTTCTTCCAGGCAGACGTCCCAAGCAGAAGGTTACAGAGTCCCATTTTCTGCCTCTGAGCCAAGGAGTGGTGGATTCCTGTGTGAGTGACCAGTCTTCATGGTAAGGCACTGCCCTCACCTCAGCTGACCTGCAGCCAGACAGTAACAGGACTCACCTGGAAAAAAGAGGCAGTGTGGAATGAAGTAGACAATTATACCAGGCTTTTACAGTCAAAAGCTTCAGCCATTAGGCTGTTACATGGTAAGAGAGCAACAAGCAGAAGGAGCAACAGTGTGTCTTACAAGTGGATCTGGAGCTTTGTTTATGGTATTCAGGAACTGGAGGCAGCCAACTCCCTCTGAGAGATCCTGGCCGTCTCAGCAGAGCAAAGCTGTGCTCTTGTGCCAGGCTTTAATCAAAAGAGAAGGCCTGACTGTGATCATTTGCAGCAGGCCTGCTTTAGGGGTGCTTTTCTTTTCCTGGGAAGTTTTTTATAAGGTCATTTAGAGATCTGCATTCTAATTTTGCCCTGCATTGGCACTGGGGTGCTTTCCTTGAATCTGGATTCCAGCCCAGAGCTGGATTTGGCTTGCAAGTCTGAATAACCTGCATATTCTGTTGCACAGCTCCATGATGTCTCTGTTGCAGGGGCTCGGGAGGTGGTGCAAGATCACATGTTCTCCCACAGATGGGCCGTGCCTCTGAGGACCCTCCATAAAGATCTGGGAGCACTGGGAGGACATTCAGTAAGCACAAGATGACTGCTACCCTGCTGATTCTCAGGAGCTCAGGACACATGTTTACTGCAAAGGTTTTGGGCTTGCCAGGTAGCAGTCCAGGCACCTTATTCCCTCCCCATGATTGTTTTACTCAATGTGTTTCAAATGCCCTGGAGCAAGTCCAGATTGCAAGCTAAGTGTTTTAGAGTAGTATTTTCAGAATAAGGATTATTTATTCTATTAGTGTTGACTTTAAACACTGGGGCTAAACACCAGTGACATCAGGCTGTTTCTTTGAAACTTCTTCAAACTTTGGATGCATCACTGCAGCCTGCAGCCTTGTGTAACTGCAGAGGTTTGTTCAATTTGTCTGGATGTTATATAAGCTGTCTTTTATTTTCCTTTTGCTTGTGATCGTGTTATGTAGGCTGCCTTCTTAAATTTCAGGAACCCTAAGGCAGCCTGAGTCATGTGTATGAGGCTCCTTTTTGCACTGTTGTGTAAGGTAGTGAATTGCAAAGGTCATGGGAATGAGTTATTTAAGAACTGAAACATGCTGGGCTCTATCCAGCTCAGAATAGATGAGCTCAGAAAGGCATTTGCGTTTTAAATTACAGTTTGGGTTATCAAGGACTGATTCACCTCACTCACTATTTCAGTTTCCTTAGCAAACTGCTGCAGCACACAATATTTTTGTTTCTTTTAAATGTGTTGCTGATATAATCATGCATTCCCATGGGATAATGAATATTTACTTTCAATACTACAAATCTAATGCAATATTCACAAATATTGTCATCATAGGCACAGTCTTCACGCTCATTCATTTTCGGTGCTCACAGCAATTAATCTCTGTTACCATTTGATCCCAATGGAAGACGTAAGATTCAGGGTCAAAGTGCACAGAGTGCTTTGATCTACCCAGTGAACAACTGGGTTGAGATGTGTCACTGTGCCCTTGTGTAAACGGGCTCAGTCATACCCATGCCATGCAGGTTAAAGGTACCAGAACAGGTAAGCCTGGGGTCTCTAAGGCAGATTGCTGTGTTTTTGTTCACTCTGTCTACTGTCTGCTTTAAGCCATCCAACTGTAGCCTCATTTATAGAAAGACCTTTCTTGCATCCTATTTCATGTCCCCTTCCAGGCCCTCCAAGTCACCACCCATAAAAAGTGTATGCAGCCATACTTTAAAGTGAAAGTGCTCTGAACTCTCCCAAAAGCACTTTTAAACTTGGATCATTTCACAGAGCAGTTCAGGCCACAACTCCACCAACTGCTCAGCACGCAGAGCAGGGCAGGCAGCAGTCTGTGGCAGCAGGGAAGGGCATTGCAGTGGGCCACGGGAGCAGGAGGAAATACAAAACCACACCCTGGGAGTGATTTTTGTTCTTTCCATCAGCCTGTGGAGCTACTCCAGCATCATTTTGGCCATTTGCAAAATTCACGTGTGCAATTCTAATTTACTTCCCTTTTCATGCAGCAAAATATAATTGACTTGTGATCGCAACTCTTGTTGAAAATAGTAAGAAAAAGCTACCTGAAGGGAAAAAAAAAATATTAAATTGGTTTGGCATGAGGAAGCAGTTAAATGACTCTGATTACTGAAACACAAACCAGTACAATCCACCTCCCCAAATATTGCACCAATATCCCCAAATTAAGTAACAGCATGTCCTCACATAGGCTTGCATTGCAGTGTACTCGTAAATGATACAGACAGAAAGTGGTTAAGCCAGAAATTGTGGAGTCATACATGTGCATGTAGGAGAGGGGAAAAAAAAACTATTTAAAAAAAAAAAAAAAAGCTAGAAATGCAAAGAGCACAGTAAACTGAGTTCAGGGACATGACGCTGAAAGGAAGGAGAACACCGGGGCAAAGGACTTCCTGGAAAGGGCTTAAACGTAAGCACAGGTGGGCTCTTGCTGTTTGCCTGCTTTTTGCTGTGTTTAGAAAAACAAGCACTTTTTAAATACGAGAACTGTACATGTGAGTCTATTGCATTACACTCAGTGTCAAGACTCAACGTGATTGCTAGGATTAAACAGAAACAGCTAAAAGAAGAGCTGGAATAAGGAAGGACAGGGTCTAAAAAGCGTAAGGGTTTAAAGATGTTAGCAAAAAGAAAAACCCAATTATTTTCCTGCATTCAAGTAATTCTGGTTTATATTTGCATATATCAGTGGGTAGAATATGTGAGTCACAGGGTGGGGGTTTTTTCTTGCGTGTTAATAATGGACACCTTACCCCAAGTCAAAAAGCAGTGCTTTAGGTTAATCCAGGAAACACTTCTTGAATCTGCCATCATGTGAAGACTGTCAACAAGCTCCCTTTCCCCAGAAAAGAGCTATAAAACCAAGCAAGAGAAAGCTGCAAACAGAAAGTCCTTTCACTTCTCTAACACTGCTCTTATCCTCTTGGACTATCTTGGGTCGAGCAGCTGGAAGACAACATGTTCTGTAGGCAGACAGCTCCTGGCAGGCAGGCAGTACAGCTGTGAACACGACACTCTGTGCCAAACATGAGTCTGTAATTTCTCTCCAATGGTCAGCTTTTTGAGGATAGCATTTAGTCATTTCCTGGGAAGACAAAGGGTGCCCATCAGAGCTAATGATATTTTACTTGCTCATGCGTTTCCATGTGGGAGGTGGCTATAAAGCACACTTGGAAAATGAGCACAACTGATTCAAAATTACAGCAACGGTGTTGATGCAGGAATTTGCTGCCAGGCAGTTCCCAGAATCCCTGCACCCTTTGTCAGACAAGGAGGCATTTTCTTCTGACTTACTTTTCTCAGCCATCTGAATAGGAGAGCAAATGCGCCTCAGGAGAAATAAGAAGTGTGTTAGTTTTCATTAACTTTTAATTTGAAGTCTGCATAACTGAATGAAACCGCTGTAGTAATCTGGAAAGGGTATCTGAAAGCCCTGTTGAATCAGAGATAATTCCTCCCTTCTGTCTGAAAAGTACATATTTAAAAGGTGCTTTGTTCAGAGGCACAGTATCCCTGCCAGTACTTGCAAAGAACTCAAACAGTGGGAGCAACTCTAGAAAGTCATTTCAGGCTGCTGCAGCATTCCCAGGGCTGTAGTAAAGGTCAGTGTGTGTGTGTCCTTCAGCCATGTGGAGTTTTGATTAGCAAATCTCCATCGTTGACAGCTCTGGACTGTTTCCAGACAGCAAAATATCAGGGCTCCCATGTGCACAAGAAGTGCACTCCCTGTGCCCAGCTTGTGCTCAAAGGCATGGGACCTGCTGCAGAGTGTTCAGCCTGTAACACATACTGCAGCAAGGCTCACACCCAAACATTCCAATCATGTCAGTAAAGAAAAGTTTAAAAATGTTTTGCTGCTATGTCTTTCTTAAAAAAAAAAAAAAAAGAAAAAAAGAAAAAAAAGTTTCAAAGAAAACTTAAGGGAAAAGGGACTATAGCATAACTGAGTCTCTTCCCACACTGTACCATTTTCCACAGTCATTCCTTAAGGCCATCTTTACAGCATTTACAATGCAGACCATCATGTTTTTATGATTTTATCTTGCCTGCAGCAATCATAATTCTGCCAAATGCCTTGCCACCTTTACCTTTTGTTTTGTTACTGTGGCCAAGCCTGTTTGGTCTTGCTACCAAAGCCAAATCACCAGATGTAGTGTGATCCCACCAGACCCACCAGACTGGGAAGCCAGATGTCCCTGACCCAGTTGTGATTCAGTGATGAGTCCTGCCAGAAATGTGCCCATCCCTGTGAACTAGAAGTGCCTTCTTTATTGCCTCCAAGCACCACAAACCAGACTTGTGTGGCTATGGATTAGCTGAAGTGTTTGCCAAACAAATGTATGGTGCAGTTGCTCTACATGGTGCGTTGGTATAGTGAATGTTGAAATAAATACAGCATCCAGAGCATTCTCTGGCTTCTCTTGGACATAACATAGCAAGCAAAAACTTGTTCACTGGCTGTCTCAAACCAAGCACCTCTATTAAGAAAGGTTTGGTTTTGATGTTTGAAAATTATTATTTTTCATCCTTTTGCTTTTACTTTCTGTACTAGAAGAGTAGGGAAAAATGCTGTATGAAGCAGAGGTGAACAACAGGCTTGTACCACATACCAGGGAGCAGCTGGTGAGTGAAGCACTCCCTGACAGCCCGGAACATCAGGGGAGCTGGATGCAGAGACGAAATATCGATCCATTTCTTCTGCTTTGTTTTGTTTTCTCTTAATACCACATTACTCCTTTATTCGAGCTTAAATATGGGGAGCACTGGGAACTGTGACAATGCAGCAAACTGAGGCTGCTGACGCCAGTGAAGGTGGGAGGGAAAAACACACATTTAAGTGAGAGAAGAATGTGGCCCAGTGTCTCCTTTAGACTTTATACAACCCAGAAAAAGTAAAATACTGTTGCTGACAGTACCAGCTTTTAACAGTAATTGCACAGTAACAGGACATTGTATTAGAATTTATGTTAAAACTTAATTTTGTATTTTTTTTTTGCCTGTCCTCTTGAAATGTATCTCCCTTAATGCTTGGCTACTCTGAAAAGCCAAGTCCCTGTAGTCAACATGAACAGCCAATGAAGAAGCAATGTCAAATGATTTCTGCAAATACGAATTTCTTATGAAGTTTTATTTTTGTAAAAGTTCATGTCTTTGAAACATTTGTAAGCTGGTGAGATAGCGATTTATTCAAGCTTGCTATTTTTCTCAGTGAATGAAGATTGCCATAGTTACAGCTGAGTTCAGAAACTGGCACTATTTTATATTGTAATTCTCGTTTCTTACTTTGCTTCTCTTGCTCTGGTACAGTGAGAGAGACATTTCCATCTCTGTAATTATCTGCGGTGTGAAAGATCTTGCACATTCATTTAAAAATGCTTGAGAAAATGTGAGATGAAGGACATTTTCCATTGTCTTGTTTTTCCCAAGACTAGTGATTGACATGGTACTTTCTGCACCCAGTCTGCATGCCCTCTGTGCATATCTTCAGCCTAGTCCTTCAGAAAATTCAGTTTGGCATATTAATTCATTGCACAAATATACACCACCAAGTTAACAGGTACACCAACGGCTTCCTTTTACATAGGATATATTGCATGTAAAGCCCTGCATTATGTTGGCATTTATTTTCACAAAAAACAGAGGTCCCAACAGTCCCTGATAGCTGCAGGTGTTAACACTGACTTCTGTGTTTTTTGGATAGGTCTCAGGATGGTGGCTGGTAAGCAGGAGTCGTCAAGAACTTCATGTAATATCCTGTGAAAAGCAAATGCCTTCTCCCCTAGCTGGGCAGCACCAAGGTATGTCTTACTGTCAGAACAACTTGTCTCCATGAGCTGCTTTCCAACAGATCAAAAATGACACATGAATAATTGGCAATGATTCAGGCGTTTTGTCGGGCTCCTGAGTCATCACAAAGCAGAGCTGGGTCGTAGCGCCCTGCAGGTGAGGACTCGGCACATCTGGGTCTGCCCGGTGCTCGCGGGAGAGAGCGACGCCTCCCCCGCTCAGGGGCCGAGTGACACAGCAGCGACACAGCAGCGACAATGCATCCTCACCGCATCCCTCACCTGCAGCCCAGCCCCCTGCCTTGTGCCGGCTGTCATGCTTCACAGACCCTTTGCCGGGACAACACAACTTCCAAAGCTGGAAACAGATGACTGTTTCCGCCCCCCACCCCTGCGTTGTACACGGCTGGTTCAGCGAATTGAATCTGCCCATGGAGGGGGTGGCTGGGCTGGGCCGAGGGGAGCCATTGACCTGAGGAGAAGGAAAGGGGAGCAAGGGAAGCAGGTCTGATGGTCCTCTTGGCTCTTTTCCATCATCCAGCTGTGCCTCTTGAGCTTAAAGGTATATATTACCAAAGGATTTGTTAAACAATCAGCATCTCTTCTTTAGTTCTCACAGTAGTGAGAATAAATATGCTTTATTCTCCTGAGATGGTGGGTGGGAGGGAACACTCCCAGCACAAGATGGGGTAGGGCCAACCTTTGTCCTGTGAATATTTTCCTGTATTTTTTTTCCAGGACAGGATTATGCATGTATGTGCCTTACAGCAGGGATCCCCTGGTCATTTGGGACAAACCACCATGAACTGGCATGAACAGAGCTTTGTTTTGAATATTGATACAATACTGGTAGAACTTTAAGGAAAACCAGCATTCACCATGCTTTAGTGTTGTAATCGAGCTCTCTGAAGTTATATGCTCAGCTCATCTGCATAGCAGACATAATGAAATATGCATTTCATACCCATGGTGAAATAAACCTTGGGTTTGCTTGCTGCTTGTGATTGTGATGCCATATGCTTGGCTGAGCACTGCTCCTGGTGGATCACTGTGCAAGGATGCCTTACACTGGGGCTGAGTTCCTTGGTGAGTCACTGCAGTAGAACGCACGGTGGAAAAAGCTCACTTCCCCAGTTGCTCAGAGTTAAAATATTTTTGGATCCATGCCTGGTTTGTGCTAGAAATATTAAGGATGTTATTGTTTTTCTGGTAAAGTTCCATTAAGAGAGTGAGGTGATCATTGTTCCAGCTAGCACTGAATTCTCTCAAACTGTTGCTGAGTTTTCCTTTCCAAATCAGTTATGTGGCTGTGTCTGAAATGTGCCTTGAAACAGTATGGTTGGCTTCTGTGTTGAACACACAGGACTGCATTTACTCTTTCATCTTTGCTTTATCTTTAGTCCCCAGTGGCAAACTGGCATTGAGCCCTCATCTGAAACATGGACCATAGCAAATCTATAATTTTTCAGGCTTTGATGCAGTAATTACAAGATGAAAAATCATGTGGTTTTTTTTGGTTTTTTTTAAGCTCTGTTAAAATAATCCAAGTTCTTCAAAATTATGAGTAGAATTGAAGCTATGTTTTTAATCAAAATCAAAGAACTGGAAAGAGTGCTCAAGTTTTCCTGTGGTGGAAATCTGCTGAGGCCCAGAGTGAAGCAGTGCTGGAGATGGAGGTCAGTCAGTAAAGGCATGTTCTGTGCACAGGTGTCTCTGCAAGGTGTTGATCAGCTCTCATGACAACTGGTTTTGAGTGACTGAGTGCAGAACTTTGTCAGTGACAAGCACAACAAAAGCAGACAACCAAAGAGAAAGTGATGAAGGACTGAGCAGTCTTTTGTCTCTGAGTTCAGTAAACCTCTGCCATCCGCATGGGAAAAGGACAGGCCAGTCCCCAAATCAAAGTGTTTGTCTGTCCATTTATTGAATCCTAAGCTCTTCTTAACATTTTATTTTTTGCATCTGTTCTGTTTCTGAGGGGGTAGACACCTGGTTACAGCATTGTCATCTGAGCTGCCCGTGGTTCTGATTTTTTTTGACAAAAAAAGCACCATGCTGAGCATAGTGATGATTTCTGCTTGTTTCTGCTGAAGATACAATACTACAACCTTGAGGCAGGTGCTTTAATGTACAAGGTGATCTGGTAATCAAGTAATTGTAAGAAAAATAGGGTGGTGCATGAGGCCATGATGTATTTGACATCAGAAGTCATCTCATAATCCCTGCTGTAGGCACAACGCCTCCGTGGTGACAATGGGGAAACCTTTTCTCTCCCATTGTCTTTTCTTGTGTTCTCTTATTCCCTGTGTCACTCACTGCTTTTACTTCCCTCAAGCAAAAGATAAGGAATGTATTTAGTGCCTTTCCTCCAAACCTTGTGCAACTATGGGACACCTTCTCTGCTCTCAGCTTGGGTCTGACACCCTTTGCAGTTGGTGCTTCTTTATGCCCACCAGCACCATGTGAGGCTGAACCAGAGCTCTGGAGGAATGTGTGGATATCTGATATGGTTGTTAATGAGGAGTTCAAGTTGGTCCTTACTAAGGACCTAACTAAGCAGATGGTTAGCCACAGGTAATAATCCAGAAACAACAATGGAAGCACTTCAAGTTTGTGAGGAAGGTTTTAAGTGTGTGCCTTGTGCCTTTGGGATCTGGGAAGTGTGTCTGTCAGAGCTAGGCACCTGCATGTTTACAAAATGCCCTGAATGTCATCTTTAGCGTGAGTCCTGGGGACCAGTTTTCTCCGAGCTGAGGGTTGGAAAGGCATCCAAACAGCTCTGCATGGGTAAGACAATGAGGGCTGTGGACTTGTTATCTTGCATGAAGAGCCCTTGGACTGCACAGAGTAGCCTTTGCTCTCTCCAGCAGCACTAAATGACCCACCCGATCGGATATCCGGTCTCGCCCTGGGTGGTGGAAGGAAACATTTATCCAGAAGAGGAGATTATCATAGCCAGAGCAGTGTGTCCCTTTTTTGCCCTATCTCTGGATCTCATTCAGGCAATTTCACTCTGGCATACATAAAGGAAGCAACACCTGTTATTAAAACACCTTGGAAATCATTGGCAAATAGCTCTTATAAACATCAAACACAGGAGAGATAAGCACTTGGATGAAACAACAAATTGCGTGCCCTCAATACCATGAAGGCAGCACTGAGGGAAATATATTTACCCATAAGAAATATGCAGGAAAACCTGCAGATACGGCAAAAAGTGAGAGGAAAGGATGGAGAGTTAGAAAGCACAAGCATTCTCCTTTCTCAGGGGTGGGGGGACAGGTGGTGGGTCTGTTCCTCACAGACAACAAAGGAGAGGTTCAATTTCAAAATGAAGTTTTGATAGTATGAAACCTGAATGGAGATCCTGGGGTTTTAATTAGTTTACAATTTGGTGTTCCTATAAACTTCCTTTAGTCCAGGAATTTCTTTCTGTGTTATCCAAGTCATCGTCAATGTGTCCGGGTTCCTTGTTTCCTGGGCATTGAACCTTTATGTCCTTGGTGTGATAGGATATCCTCCAGGATGCCAGGCTGTGTCCTGTTCCGCAGGGATCTGTAAGCCCTGTTTGTGCTAGGCCTTTCCAGGCTTCTCATCCCTGGAAAATAAAAGGTCTGAAATATTAGCAGCCCTGTGGAGCTGTGGATGTGTGAGTCCTTGGCAACTGTGCAGCTCAAGAAACCAGGAAGGAGTGAGGCAGGTCCTGAAAAGAATCTGTTTCTTTCTTTCTTTTTTTTTTTTTTAAGAAGTTCATTAGAAACTGCTCTGCTGGTTCAAAGCCTGCTGAATTTGATGAACTGGCATTTTCTGATAAAAACCTCTTGTTTTGACAAAAATTCCTGCCAGCTGTGGGACATCCATTATTGCCTGGTGGAGCTGCAGTGACCAGTGGGAGCCAGGCCAGCAAACCCTGAGCCACCATATCCACGGAGTGTAGCCTTGATCATCTGTGCCTGGCCAGGGTCCCTGAGCTGCCTTCACACCAGGGCCAGCAGCAGAGGAGCAGCATTCCAGGCAGCCAGGTCCCTCACATCCCCTGCAGTCGGTGGCTGGAAGGGCCTGGCCCTCCCCTCCTTTCACTGTTGACGCAATGGGGCTACCAGAGCTCCGTCTCTCCAGAGCACTTTCTAATTTGTTTATTGATGTTGACAAAGGCTCATTTTTACTTCTGTCAGCAGAGGTGATGTGGCTGTAAATGAGCACACTGCTCTGCCTCCCTCATTATAAGCAAAATTGCCAGCTAAGCACTAGCTTCTGGACCCTCTGTGGCTGATACATGGAGCAGAGCAGCAAAACAAGTGGCCTATTTACATTTTGCTATGCTGGGGGTGAGAAAAAATGTGGTTTTAACCCCTGAATTGACTGAGTTTGTGACCAGGGAATGTATGTGTATGCAGGTGGCTATATGGCCCCATGGTTTCGTAGAAGAATATTTCTGATCATAATTGATCTGAAATAACTGGGGCTTTGGTAAGGTCTAGCTATTTTGCCTCAGTTCATACTGAATAAAAGTCATAAGATATAGATGGGGATGACAACAAGCTGATAACCCTGAAGGGATTTGCATGTTGTTCCATATAACAATATATTTAACATATACATAAAGGAACGTTAAATCAGATTATTGTAGACGTGACATTACAAAATAACTTGAGGTAATTACAGGGAGATTGGCTTTACTTAAGACTATACTTTCATGCTTATGCCTCTCCCTCACTGAGATCCTATTCATATGTTGTTTTGAAGTCCCTTTAATATAGATTTTATGCTTTTGTTGGGCACTTAAGTAACTTGACTGGAGTTCAGTGGGGAGATTGTCACAAGAAGAAGTTGAAGGCTGTTCCTTTGCTTTGGTGCCTTGGCAGCCAGCAGAAGGAGAGTCGATGGATGGGGTGGTCTGGGGAGGTCACAGTTTTGTTTGCTATGAAGAAGGCTCAGCACTGAAACCCTGCTGGCAGCGCTGGGGTCGCTGTTGGAAAGGCAGTGTTTTGGCTAGGTCTTGTCCTTGTACAAGAGCAGGCTGCACAGGGCGGGCTTGGGCCAAGGATCTCCAAGTGCTTGGCAGATATTCGATGGCAAAGAGGTGATACAACATTTTGCAAAGTATTTGGGGGTATTCTGAGTGTTTCAACCACCATTCTTTGTGGGCATCCCCAACTCTCTGTGCTGCAGTTGCATCACATAAATTAAATTACCACACCAAAACTTTCAGCATTCAACCCAGGTATTTTTTGAAAACAACAGCTAATTTCATCAAAAGGCATTTCTCCTATGTTCCCAGATGTTTTTACCCTCTTCGGCTCAGTCCTCTCTATCCCCAGAGACAAAACTATGTCCTGTAGTGGTCCTGGATGGAGAATTTCCCTGGGCCCAGTGTGGTCCTGTAGCTCCTTTCTGTCCAAGAAAAAGCTTGGCTTTCTCTGGCCTGACTTCTGTCAGCCATTGAGTGTAACTGGACAGGATGGTGGTAGCCAGAGCTGCCCAGCAGCGCCTGTTCCAGTGGTTGGCCCTGGCTCCTTGAAGGGACTGCAAGGCAGTGGGAGTGCCTGCTGTGGGACACACGGGCAGGGAGACTCTTGGAGTCTTGCAGTGTGCTGGTAGTCAGAGACAGAGTGTGCAGCATAGGCAGGTGCATAAGGCCAGGAAGTGTCCTTAGAGAGGATGAACGAGTGGACTTGTGAGCTTAGAAGGGAAGAGGAGTTCGGGGCGGCAGCCAAGCAACCCCCAGCAAGATGTCCAAGAGCAGCGTGACCACTGCTCCTTGCCCCTCGGGCGCCGGGCCAGCTGCCCAGAGCCGCTGCGGCTCCTCCTTCTGCAGCTGCCAGAGTTTCCTGCTGAGCAGAGCGCGGCCCGACAGCAGAGCTGCTGCTGCGGCACAAAGGCTCCGATGGCACCGCGGCGCTTCCCTGCCCAAAGGGGGCGGAGAGGCGGCGCGGGGCGTGCGAGCGCTGCTGCGGCTGCGCTGGGAGCGGCGGCTGCTGGAGAGAGGAAGGGATGCCAGGAAACAAACACCCTTCCTCCTTCGGCCTCCACGGCTTGCACAAGTCTGCCTTTTGTCCCACAGCTTGACACGCTCCCTAAGATGCCCCTGCATACATCGCCCCTTTCAGCTCTCTTCCGTGTTTTTGGAGTGCAGTCCCCCTGACCCAGGAGCCAGCCCAACCCCAGCAGGGCTCCAGCACTGGCACAGCCTTCCAAAATCACTGCTTTGAAGCTGTATCTCATTTGAACATGCTTGCTCAGGTATAGGCAAAAGGGGAAATACGAGCTACTTTAATTCGTGCTTTTCCTATGATGAAAAGCATAGGAAAAGAGACCTCCTTTTTTACCTATGATGGGCCAGTGCAGCCTTCCAGCAGAATTAATGAGCACAGATGGCTGCCTGGGGAGTCCCAGCCCTGCCACTGCTGGGAAGAACCTTCGCTGAGAGGCCTCCTTTTCTCTCCAGGTTGTGAAAGGAATTTAAACTTTTCTGACAGGTTACCATCAAGACAATATTCTTAAATCAATACTGCTCTGGGACTGATCAAACAAGAGGGAGGTTGTTTGAAACATTTCTATTCCAGGTTTGGTTTGAGTACAACCTTTTTATGCATGTGTAAACCCAGAGGAAAATTGTGTTTAACAGTGTAGTTCGTTGGGAGCATGAATACTTTCCCCTGCTCTGAAATTAACCCTAAAAATAATTACCTGGGGAGCCAACTGTGCAAGAGCCTGTGCAATGATACAGCAAGGGGGATCAGGGCACCAGTGGGGTTTCAGCATGTGTTGGTGGGTTTCTTTGAGAAAAACATTTCCAGCCAAATCAAATGGGGCAATCTCCCCTTTCCTTTAGCTAAACCACTCCTTGGCAAAAAAGGAGACACAGACCTGCAGCATCCCCAGATTTTGGACAAGGATATGAGCTTTGGAGCATTCTATCATTGCTTACAGCCCTCCTTTAAACTCTTAAGCAATGACTTGGGGCCAGGAAGGTCATTGGTCCCTACTGACTCTTGGGCTAATGGTTACAAACACCTGGGGGCCAGGTACCTTTTACCTGCCAGTATGGCCACTCTGCTGGGAGCCATCGAGTTTGTTTGCAGAGGTGGTTTGCAGGAAGAAAGTGCACTCTGGGTTACCCAGACCCACTGCTGGGAGCCCTGTAAGATGTTGCTCTCTACTCTTCACCTTGCTGATGGCTTCAGTCCTCCCACAGAGCTTAACTTGGTGCATATAGCCTTCTGTACCATGGACCTCCTGTGCCTTTGTCCTATGGAAAAGCTGGAAGATGGCAACTTCCTGGGCTGTGGGCACTTTTCTCAAGAAATGCCTCTTGCTGGGACAGGAGGATCTGGTAATTCTTGGCTAAGGTCTGAATACAAAACCATGGGAGAGGGTGTCATCACTGAGTGATTGTCTCCACTGCATTGGCTTGGGACCCTCACTGTAGTCCCAGGTTGCCCCGTTGGGTGTGTGGGTTGCTGGCAGCCAGGGATGGGGCAGTGCCGTGTGTTCAGCATTCACATTTACTGCCCGCTCTCCTTGCCGCAAAGGGGCTGCATGGAAGGAGCACACAAGAATGGGCTGCCTTATTTTTCCTGTGCAATGCCAAGACACAGCTGAAAGAACTTGTGATCCTGGACTGGTGCTGCACTTTGCTCTGGTGTCTCTGGGCAAAACTGAGGCTTGCTGCCCCGGGCACCTCTTCCCAGTCCTGGCACTCCACCACCCTTACCTGATTCCACCAGCATCATTCTGGCCGTTCAGGACAGCAAATCCTGCAGGGTTCCTTGCTCACCAACAACCCTGTGAGCCACTTGCCCAGCTACTGCACAGGTAATATCAGGGGCTGAGGCTTGTTCCCAGCTGTGAGCTGAGTTCCAGAGGTGTTTATTTCCAAGCACAAGCATCCGCAGAGCTGGCTCGTGCTGCTTGCAGATGTCTATTATGCCGTCCTTGAGCCAAGAGACTGACAAGGGGTGTGAAGAGCAGCCAGGATTTTACTCTCCTGCATACACACAGGCAGAGAATGTGAAAACATCCACCTCCTCTAATTATACACTGTGGTTTCCAGTGCAGCCTTTATAACTATGGATGGCATGACAATCACTTGGTGGGAGGTGAAGCTTTCTGATTTCTCTAACTTTTGCCCTTACCTACTGCATCTGTTTCAAGCTCTCCCAGGTAAAGCAGGAGACAGAAGTCATTCCTCAAAGCAGATAAACTTTCTGTTCTCCCATCTAGATACATTTAAATGTCTGCTACTTAACTGCATTCTAAAGAATCCCAGCCCTTCCCTGGCAATGGTTGCTGTGTTTCCCTTGATGACAAGGGATGGGGAATCAGTGTGACTGTGCCAGAGGAGCCAAGAGCCCTGAGTGGCCCCCAAGGGAGATTCCATTACCTCATGGTCTCTTCTGGCTTCATGTCTGCTGAGCATGGGCAATGAATATTATTATTTCAATCAAGCATTTCTCTGCATTTATTCAGGCTGTCAGAAATAAACCACTGGAGAGCAATGCTAGCTCTAAACAGCTAAAGAGATTGAGGAAACTGTGGTTTGCTCATAGTGTTAGGGGCGAGGAAGCAAAACTTCCTCACTGATAGCAGCAAACCTTTCCTTACAACTGTGTAACAGGGGTGTCACAGCTGCACATCTGCAGCTGCAAACCAGACAGCATCGCTGTAGGATCCTGTTCTTCCTGTTGACAGACCAGATGGTCCTGATCCACAGGTCTCAGACACAGCACTTTCCCATCACCATGCTCACAAATCCCTGAGACTCATCACAGCATCTGCAGCCCTCAAAGGAATTCAGTTGTGTTGCCTTCCAAACGGCATGGTGCTGAGGTTTCTGCAAATGCAAAGACAGGGAGACCTGAGAAATTATATGCAGTAAGATCAGTGTTCACCACCAGTGAGCTGCAGCTGCCCGTGCAAGCTGGGCAGCCATATTCTCATCCTCTCTCTCTCTCTCTTTTTTTTGTTTTGTTTTGTTTTTTGTTTTGTTTTGTTTTTGTAACTGTAATGTCTACACAGATGAATTTGTCAGGCTTTGCCTCCATCCTTATGAAAAGGTGTATCTCCCTGTCCCTGTGGATTTAGGTTGATGTGTGGAGAAGCCAGAGTCTCATCAAGTCCTGCACTGAGCTTTTGGGTGCCCCATGTCGCACCACTCGCTGCATTGTAATCTCCACAGAAAGCAATCTGCATGTCTTGTCATGTGCCTGACCATGCAGTAATATTTTCCAGTGTTTGTAGAGAGAATAACTTGCACTACAAGGTACAAGTCCTTTTAGTCTTTTCCACAGTGAAGCTCAGCTCTTAATACTCACACACACACAAAAAAGGAAAATGTTGCAAATGGGAAATGCAGCCTTTTCCTTCCCTGTCTCAAGCTGTTGAAAAAACAGAAACTAGTTTCTGACTATGCTTTTAGGAGAAATGAACACCTGAGGGGTCCCTCTCCCAGCGTCATTGCTGCTCTGACCTTCCAGGACAGTGCAATAAATACTGAGCTTTCAGCACAGCTGTTATTCAACATAAAGATTTCAGCTTAACTCCTGCAATCCCCTTGACATTGTTTCTGGGGCTGGGCTCTCTGCAGGCCCAGGTGAGCCTGAAAAGGAAGAGGTGAGGAGAAGGGCTGGTGCAGGTGGGGCCACAGCCTGGGGATGTGCCCCAAAGTCAGTGCCCAAATTCATCCTCCAAGAGGCTGTGGAGGGGAGATGCTGCCCCAACAGCTCCATGGAGTGTGTAAAGGATTCAGGGGGAACTGGAGCATGTGGAAGTGCAAAATTTATTCATCCCAGGTTGGCTGCCAGTGGCAGGGCACAGATGGGAAGAGGAATCAGGCTCTTGGAGGTATTGAGCTGTTTGCTTGGGAGGTCACTTGGTGCAACTCTTCTTGTCCCAGAGATCAGGCAAAACCAAAAGCAAATATCTCCATTCAGCATTTGCAGGAAGAACTAGAGACTTATTTCTTGTATGATTTGAAGTGGATTACTTTCCTGCAGCTGTAAACCAGGGTGAGAAAATTACAGCGACCATGGGGTTACAGGTCATTTTATCCATTCCCATTTCCTCCATACTGCATGAGCCTTTCTGCTACCCTGACACAGAGCTGTAAAATGGAAATTTGATAATTCTGTAATAAAAGGCACTTATGTAAAAAACCCAACCACTGAAATAAACCATCTAGATCTGTCTCTTAATTGCTGCAGGTTTTCTGGCAATAACTGCTGTAGTGCTATGGCAAGTACATTTCCTTCTCTCTGCTCAGATTCAGCCTCTGGTTTGATTCCATTAACACCACAGGTTGTGAGGAGATTGACAGATGTGGGCTCAGCTTTCACAGATTAACCAAAGAACAATTCTGAACATTCAAAGGGAAATTCTCCATGTCAGCTAATGCAGTGCTGCCTCCTGACCTCTGCAGAGCTATTCCCCAGATGAACTTTGAACATCAAAAATTTCCTCATTAACCCCAAGGGCTGCCTCACCTCTCTCCAGCTCCCAGGCTTGGAGCTACTCCTGCTGTGACTGAAGTCACAGGGGAAAACTAAAGGGGTGACAACACTCAAGTAGCATCAGTAGGTTTGTAAAGCAGTCTGGAATAGAGAGGGATACAGCAGGTCAGGCCTCTGGACCATCACAGCTTACTGAAGCTCTACCAGGGTAAAATGTAACTCAGCTTGCAGAGAGGCAAATGCATCTCCCACAGAGTTCCCTGGGGATTGTCCCACAGGCTCCAGGATCCCCAGCCCAGCCTGTGGATCCAGGTCCTTGCCATGGGCACTGGAGCCTGCCCGCACACTTGTGCCCATGGAGGCTGGCACAGCTCGGCCACCCTGCCTGCAGGACATCATCCACAGCCCCACTCCCTTTGACAGCAAGGACTGTGACTTTCTCACAGGGGTCATGTCTGCTGTGCCATGGTAAGAGGCTGGGAAGGAAGGAAGGTGGTGTTCTGGGATGGAGATGATACGTAGGCAATAGAAGAGGCAAAGCTGGAGGAAGCCAGTGCTCACAGAGCAGGCTTTTTTGAGGTGTCTTGGTTTCATTCCTTCTTTTAACCATACATGGAAGTTGGGACTTCACACTTTAGCTAACTTTTAAGGCTATGTTTGGATTTTCATTTTTCTCACCAAAGAACCTGTGCTGCAACCCTGAGGCACACCTTGGCAAACAGTGCTGCTCAGCTTGGCAGCATTCTCCTGCTGAGGTCACAGCTCTCCTCTTTGCCCAGGGAAGTGGAGCAAGGCAGCAGCTGCCCCAGCAGAGCCTGGGTGCCCGACCTGCAGGAAGGGAGTGGCAGGATCTGCATCTCAGTTGACAGTGATGGGGTGATGGAGGAGGTTGTGTCAGGCACAGCCTGAAGGCAGTGGCTTGGGGCACAGGAGAGTTAACAGTGCTTTTAATTAGTGAAAAGGTAGAGAAATGGGTGTGATAGTGGGTAGAGAAAAAAAAAGTCAGGGGAAAGCAGGTAGTGTTGAGGGAGACCAGTTTTGAGAGGTTTGGTAGTTACACCTCCTTCCACCATCCGTTTGTGATTTCCTGAGGAGTGTGTCACAATGTCACTGCTCCTGCTGAGCCTGAAAACAAACCCAAACCCTTTGAGCTGGGCTTGGCTGGCATCACTGTGCTGCAGCAGCTGATGGGAGGGTGGAAACTGAGCACCCTGCCAGCTCCACTTCTCACCTCTGGTAGGGTTTACCTCAGTCACACACCTGCCCCTACCATTCAAATGAATGTCGTAGTAAAACGGCAAGTCCTCACCAGTTCATGAAACCTGTAAATTTTAATGTGTTTTTGAAGCTACTGTACCTTGTCTGTACATACAAGTTTTAATTATATGTAGAAATAATTTGTTTGGTGTCTAACTTGGCAAAAAACAACCATCTCATTCCATTAGTTTTGGCTATCCAAAACCATACCCTTCATTGTTGCATGGCCTGCAAAACCCCTTTCTCACACTTGTTCTGACAGAGCTTCTCTGGACTATGGAGCCAGCAGCAGCCCCTGGCCCTACTCTCATGTGCATGGAAGAAGAAATGTTGTAGGTTTGGGTCAACTCAATTAACAAGTGGAAAAAAAACCATCTCAAATCTTTGACTTTTTTTTATTGCTCAGAGAAATAGACAGGAGAGACTGAAATGCCATGTGGGCAAACAGAACATTTAGAAACCTGAAAGACACTCATCACATGAACAACACATTGTAGATGCATAGTAATTTTAAAAAAATAAAAACCATTAAGCTGGAAATACAATCACAAGGGATATTTCTTGAACAAATATCAAGCTTGATATTTCCTGAACAAATATCATGGAATAGGGGAACGAAGCTCAGTCAACCCATTCCAAGTGGTCACTGGACAGCAAAGTGAAGAAAAGCTTCTATGAATTCCTGGAGCTTTTGACTCCTGTAATTTTTTCCTAAATCATGTAGAGTACCTATGTCAGAAATATTAACATTTTAGACAAATGATCTGGAAAAATAAAACAGAGTAGTGTGTACGCTGAGGAGAAAGAATGACTGAACTGTTTTGACAGGATGTTTTTAGATTAATTTATCATTTATCTGTTAAGAAGAGTTGCTTTTAATAGTAGTTCTTGCAAAATGCAAGGTCATTAAAGATTTCATGTGCCCTACTGTGCAGCAGATAATTAAAGACATATCTAAAACAAACTCAAAGCAGGAGTTTTGTATGCAGAGGTTAAATCTGACCACTCTGGAGGAGGTATGCTTGAGATGTGGTTCTGTTCCTTGGAAAAACTTTATCATCATGAACACATCACCAGAATTCAGAGAGAACAAGCCTGTGCCTGTGACCACTGACAGTGATGCACAGTTCTATTCAGAGTTCTGCTGGTCTAAAGACCACTGTTAGGGCACTTCAGCAGGGTCACCCTCGCTCATTAATGGACCACAGCAACTCCCTACACCCCCTTAGTCACACCTGTTAGCATGAGTAAATATGGTCACATGACAAAGGTTTTATTTCCTCTCATATACAGACTTTGCAGTAGAACTTAAGTTTAAGAACTTGTAAGAACTTAAGTTTAGTTAAATTATGCAAAGATAACCAAAGAAATATGTGGACACCAGGTGAGGCTAACTTTGCCTTGTGAATGTCCTACTGCAGACTCTTTTTCAGATGGCTCCTTAGCTTAATTTACAGTTTTGGCTCTCAGTAGTTCACTGACAAGAAACCTCACAACTAATGAGGTCAAACAGTCATGGTTCCCAGTGGAAACACGATTTTTGGCTGTTTAAACAGATCCAGAACCTAATGGACACTTTAATTACTACATTCACCATAAATGCAACAACCTTAATTTTATTTATCCCGAATACTTCACTCCATTAGAAATGTTGTGTGCACACCTTTTTGAGGCATAGTGTGCACCAACAAACTGAATTGTGTCCATAAGCAGACACAAGTGAAGCAAGTAAAGCATGAAATGGAAATGCCCGTGCTAAACTGCACATTAATAAATGCAAATCAACTTTTCAGTTATCTCTCTGGTCACAGCCTTACAGGCAGGCACATTCTATCACTCAATACAAGTGCTGGACTAGCAAGTGACAAAGGCTTTGCAACACCAAAAGCAAATGCAATGGAGCAATAGTGACTGAGAGATTTATGTCCATGTAACTCTCAGTTTAGTATGACATGACATAGTACCAACATGAGAACATGTTCCTCTTTATGAAGCCAAAAACCATCTGAAATTCAAGACTGCTTCAACTCAGATAAGCATGTCTGCACTGGAAATCTGCTAAGTTCAACTAATCATGTCCTCAATCTCTGTTTCAGAAGAAACATGAGATGATGTTGACTGATATTTTTCTGGTATTTTTGCTCGTGTAAGTCCCTGGTTGAATCATCTAAAGACAAGTAACAGCTATAAACCCAGCTATAAACACTATTCATGTTTAACCATTTACTGAAAAAACATTAAGTATAAAAAGGCAGGGAGACTTTTCAGTGGTAAAAATGAGAGGTAGACACCTCAGTTTAAGGTGATTTGAAGGCCATTCACAATCTCCCTTGGCACTTGAGTAATTATTAACTTGTCTAAATTCCAAAAATACAATGATGGTAAAATGATTATGGTCTCTGTTATATCTGAAGATAATAAAATCAGAAGATTAAAGAGACCATGAGCACCTGTGAAAATAATTCTAAAAAGATTTTAAAAAATTTCTTCCATTTCACTTGTGTGGAAAAAATGAACAGAACAATTACTATTGTTTCTCTGAACATCTTGCCTCACAAGACAGAAGACCAAGAACAAATCCCAAATGCTGATAACCATCTCCTCTGCTCTATCATAGCCTCTTTCTCTACATCACTGTAACACCACTGTACCTCAAATACATCTTTGGGATGTCATGTGTGGGCTATACCCAAGAAAAACAATTATAAACTCCAAGAAATGAGACAGAATTACACAATACTGTACTGACACACGACAGAAATGGTAAAATTTCAAGTGGGAGTCACTGCAAATAAGTGATCTTTAAAAATTCCTCCTGAAATACTAACTTAATTCAGAACAAATCCTGTGCTGGG
This sequence comes from Phylloscopus whistleri, assembly GCA_017589585.1. Classification (NCBI taxonomy): domain Eukaryota; kingdom Metazoa; phylum Chordata; class Aves; order Passeriformes; family Phylloscopidae; genus Phylloscopus; species Phylloscopus whistleri. The sequence goes on from JADMLD010001391.1 coordinate 933,161, forward strand.
TGAAATTTGACATATATTTGCTAAACACTACATCTCAGAATAACTTAAAAAAAAAAAAAAAGGAAAATATTTAAGGTATTTTCAGAGAATTTCAGAGTTGGCAACCTCTCCTGTCAGTCAGATGCTCAAATTGTTGCCTCAAAGTCAGTGGTCCATATCTTACCAAAAGCCATAAAATAATTTTTATCTTATTCTAATAATAACAACTGTAAGTTTACTTCTGTCTTATTTGCATGTAGCTTTCTTTTTAAAGGCCCATGGCTTAGTGTTCACAAATTAAAAAAAAATAAAACCCTATAAATACAGAAAAATAAAGCTTAATAGCATACAATATAAAAAATGAGAAGTTTCAAACCCATTACATTGTTATTGTTGAAAAGTGCACTACAATTAATCTGCAGATCAGAGACGCTTCTATCATGTTCATACTTTCCAGGATTAAATCCTTAACAGTTTTTCATCTTCTCAATTAAATGAGAAATCTTTGATCCACCAAGGTTTTGGATGCCAAATTCTTCTGTCCAAGTGTATTACGAATAAACCTAAATAACTGAGAACATTTTGGAAAACATGTATTAATGAAGAAATACTTACACTAGTATGTTTCAGTATCTAACATAAAATAGTAACTTCAGATTATCTTTAAATCATAAGTAATATGAATTAGGTGCTTAATTTCCTTCAGCATTTTTAAAACATTTTCCACTGCCTTTCCACCCTAAATTATGATGGAGTTAGGTGGGATGAATTTTAACAGATATTCATGTTTTCTATTGAAAATTATTTTTAATCTCTTCATTCAGGATCACTGTGTGAACAAAATTAATTTCTCAAAAGTCTATTTGACAAAATAAATAAAAAACCTATTTTATAAGGTCTCAGTATAATCTTCTCACTGCACACTGCTAACTCACTGTATTTATTATCTAGTTAACTATTTAAACTGCCATAATGACTCCCATTTAAAAATATTACTTTGTTCTTAAATTAAAATTTACCTCTTGTTGCAAATATGTTAGAATAGCTGCTAAAACAAAACTTTGGGAAGCTAAATCCACAACCGAGAAAAAGAGGATATCAAAGATGAGCAGTGTTGTTTCATTGCCATAATAGAGAACATCACTGAAAGAGTGTCCTTCATCTATGGAAAGAGAACATTTTAAAAAAAGTTAGTATTTCTGTGAGTTGTAAGTTTGTGGAGTTCATCAGTCTGTGCTGTGGAAGCTGGTAAGAAAAAGGAAAATCAGAGACAAAGGAATTTATGACATACTACGGCAACACAGAGATTCTCCTGTCACTCTATTGAAAAAAAAATACAAACTTTTCACTTACGAAATGGCATCATACTGATGAACACAACAGGTAAAACCTATGTATCACACACAACTCTATTTACTCCTGAGTTCTCAATCAGATTATTTTAAAAAGTTGTTTTAAACCAAGAAGCAGATGTAACTTCTTTGTCACTAAAAGTTTTAGTAACTATTAGCTCTGGCCCCAACTCAACTCAAAATCTAAAAACATGCTTAATGCCTTATTTAGCAGGAGGTTCAGAGCTTAGCATTATTTTATTTCATTTTATTTTTATTTATTCTTCACAAAATGGGTCTTTTAAAGTGAAAGTACCTTTTTCATAGCCAAAGTACTCTAGACCATGTACCTACATCTTTATTTTATCAAAAAGCACCACTTCTATAAGAGAAAAGAGTATGTAAACTTGCCATACTGACTTCCATTTAAAAATATTACTTTGTTCCTAAATTAAAATTTACCTCTTGTTGCAAGTATGTTAGAATAGCTGCTAAAACAAAACTTTGGGAAGCTAAATAACAGGAAGCTAAAATTACAGGAAACATATTCTTTTCCCTCTTCCTACTTTTTAGAGAAATGCCCAATACAAGTTTAATTGGAAACCGTGTATTTTCATTATGAATTGTGTATTTCAGTGCCATGAAATCCTGATTTATATCTATACTTCTGGGAGCCATAGCAGTCTAGACTATGAAACAATGTATTTCTATCAATGCTTATGATTATCAATTTCATAAACATGCACATCTGTACACATGTGCACATCTGTCACTTTGAGCTGCCTTAAATCAAAAACATCACAGTCAAATGACAAATTATAAACAGGATTTCTGTAACCTAAAGAACTTCTCCTAAATACCTCCCTCACAATACCTCCCTCAAAGTCCATTTTAGATTGTAAATCCTGGGAAAGAAGTCTACACAGAAACCAGGATTCTTAAAATAGTACAATTACCACACATCTTTTTACCATTATAAAAAATACTTTTGTCTATTGGTTCCATGAACTCCATGCCAAGAATTCGTTCAAGCAGCAACTTATCTTTAACAATATAATCCATTTCTTTATGAACCTGTAAGAAAAAGAAAAACAACATTCCTTGTTTTATGATTTCAAATCTGTTACGAAGTGAAGTGCAGCTACTTAGACCTTTATGAATGAAACAAAACCCACTGATCTATTCCAAGACAAAAATAAGTACAGAACAAAAAAGGATTTGTCATTTTTAAGTGCAGTCTGCACTGCTGGACAGCACTCCAATTTTTTTTTTTTTTTGTTTTTTTTTTTTTTTTTTTTTTTTTTTTTGTTTTGTTTTTTTTTTTTTGTTTTTTTTTTTAAATGAAGCACTGTTCTGGATGCCATAAGATCTTCAACAACAAATCTTAAATTACATATGCTTAAAGAGGAATTACAGTCCTCTAGATTTATAATTTTTAGTCTGTACTTAGAATGTTTTCCTTAATAATGTCAGTATACATACATGATCAATAAAAGAACTGAGAAATTTGTTCATGGCGTTGTAGGCCCTTGTGCTTTGTTCAAATGTATTTGTAGATGAGTCCAAAAGCCTGGCAGGACCACGTTTCTGAAACACAAGACCAAGACTTTAACAGAAAAATTTCCTATTTTAAAAACCATTTAAAGAATACCAATATCTCACTTACTCTTGTTAAGGTTTCATGAATCCAGTCATAGTGCAGTCGCATTTTTCTTGAAATGGAAATCTGAAATGTCTGGCCATCTGTGTTTGGTAGCAAACCTCTCTGACTACACAGATTTTCCTATACAGTTAAAGCAATTGTAAATTAACATTATTAATGTCACCCATAGACCCAAAAATAGTCAAAAGCTTTTCATTTCCTCTCTTTCATGTATAGATAATATTTAATATCTCTAAATATTTGAATCCACTGCATTCTTGTTTTACTGCAGCAGGATTTCCCTAGGACATGAAATCCTGACCCCTGCTGTCACAAAGTCATATTTCTCCTTTCACCTGTGTTCGGTTCATTACCTTCTAGCAATACATATTCTGATATTTATTCTAAAGACCTTTCTTTTAGGTCTATCATTTCTTCTATACTTATCTCACTTTTTTTTTGTTTGTTTGTTTCTTTGTTTTGGATTCCTGACTTTTTCCATGTGTTTTTCAGTTCACATTTAATAAATCTCAGAAACCCCAAGAAAATAAAAAATTGACATCTTCATAGGGAAAACCACATTTTTCACAAAATTATATTAAAATAAGCAATTAGGAAAAAAACTGTAGGAACACATAAGTCAAAAACATTATTAATAAGATTCCTTTGTATTTCAGTGTTTGAGATTTAATTTTCAAATGGTTATGTTTTTTTTTCTGTTCACTTAAAATAGAGATAGCAGTATCTTTAAGGTACTTTCTTAGTTGTCCCTAAAAAGATACAAGATGTTATGAAATTTAATGCAGTCTCTGACCTTGTATTAGACATTTTGTATTTGCCCTATCTTGCAGCAAAGACACAACATAGGACAAACTAGAAAAAATATTTATGCAAATTAATTTCTATAAAGAATGGGTTGTATCACCATAGTAGAAGAGATGATATAAAATAATAGATTAGCAGGTTACAAGTTTCTGTATTTGTGTTTCAGATCTCTCTCTTAACGAAAGCTTTTTGGTATGCACCTTTCTGAATGTGGCTGTGACCTTATAAAAAGCTTAAATACTGAAAAGAAGGTTCTTAAATACATGAAAAACCTTTTTTTTACAGAAACAGGTATTTTATATCCTTGAAATGTGAAGAAGTAACAAGACAAAATAGTGAAGAAAAAAAGATGAAGAGCTACTTAAAAGAACTACTGAGTCATATATTTACATACCAACAGCTACTATCTCTAAGTAACATGGTTCAATGTAGTGCACAACTGCAGATCCACAACGCAAAGGTGTGTGGTCTTTATACAAAATAAATAATTGAGAAGGTATAAACTGGAATACTTTTACTTACTGCTTCTCTCTTTAGGTTCATATTCATTTCTTCCATATTGGTATCTGCATGTCCATGCACTGAGCGACCATGGATATAATGACCAAAGCAGTTGTGTGACAAGAGAAACACTGAAATCTAACAGATGGGGGAAGAGAGAACACTAATCAACAATTAACATTTTATTTTTGATCTTCTGAATTCATCGTGAAGATCAGTCAAACCAGCCAGCCCTGCTAAAAATACAAAATAGGCAGGTACCAAAAAAAATATGGGAGAAAAAATTAGCAACTCTTTTACTAATTAGTTTTATCTATAAGTAACTAGAAACACATACCAGCTTCAAGTTTAGCTTGTCAGTAGCAAGGATTTGCTGCTGCTTAATTCCACTGAGCCAAGAAGTTAAAGCTATTATTAGATTTTATTTTGATTCAAAAGTTATTTCTGTGCTACATTATACATATGCATGATTCCAGCTGAACTCGTAAAAGACTGTATTTAACAGAACTTCATTTGGCATGATACAGTGCTGATGTATCGCATAAACTCCAAAATTCATTCTTTTCTACAACCCAGGTACTCCATGGGTGTTTCACAGAAGAGGAACAACCATGGCTGGCAAGATAGATAAAAGAGGTAAACTGGTATTTTTAAGAAGTTCTGTACAAATGAGGTAATCCAATCTGTTCTGACTGCACTCCTCTTTGGTTAAAAGGCAATTCCTGCAGTACAAAGCTTCAAAACCCATATGTAAAGAAGAGAAAGTTCAGAAGTGAGTAAGAGAAATCGCATGCAAAAGGTGATAACCGTTAAGAGGGACAAAATGACATTCAGCAGTTGAGGGACAAGCACAAGACAGGAGCATAAACTGGACATGTATGTATTAAATAAAACCAAGGCAACTTGCAAGTTAGAAGAACTAAAACACAAACCAGTAAATAGAATGGCAGTAAATGGTTCCAATAATTTTTGTTATAACTCATTATTTTTGAATTCTGTATCAGCACATGTAACCAATTTAAAATTAAAAAAAAGAAAAACAACTAAAAACCCTAAAAATCAGATGTCTAAAAGAACATATGGATACCCATGCTTCTGAAATAATTTTCCAATTAAAGTTTAACTGAAATTTTGCAGAGTTCACCAATAAAATGAGCTGAAGGAAACATCAGGTTTGGCTGTTAGGCTAGTAATCTAAACTAAATGAATAAATATTATTTAATATTCTTAAAACTATCTTACATACTATTCTATTTAAAATACCACACTACAAATGAGACAAAGGAATACTTACATTGCTCACGCAGCACAAATCAACAAACTGGCTTATCTTATCTTCAACAAATCTTTCATAAATCACAGCAAAAAATATAACCTGAAATAAATCAACCAAATTTTCTTTTATTAGTTCATCAGATTTGACATTATTAAGCAATTAATTTCACCATTTAACACCTACAAATAACAGACTTCTGTAGTGGCCACCATTGCATTGGGCTTAATGAAAAGGGATTGACATACTACTTCCTTTAAGAAGCAAAGTTGTAGTATGAACCTGCTTTTTATTTTGAACTTGTCAGATGCTTCAAAGTTGTTTAAAATAAAACAAAGTATTTGCATAAATTCATATCTTTGAGAAGATTAAAATTCTGATTCCAAAGTCAGATGTCTCATATCTCAGAACATGCATTTTGAGTCCCAAAGGTGTACTAGCTAAAACAACTAAACACAACAGTTAAGAACATACCCCATGCTATGATAAGCAGTTTGGACAGTCTAGTGATTTATTCTAGCTTCCAAGAACCAGCCTGAAAATGATAATTCAGGATGTCACATGTTTCACATACCTGTAGGATGGCAATGGCTACCCAGAGTGAAGCAGACACACCAAATCTTAAAATGCGGCTCCAAGGAGCTACGTAGCTCTCACTGCTTCTTGTAAGACTGGAAGAAGCATCCATTAAAGCCAGGTTTGAAAATCCCACCACCTGAAGAGATAAGGTCAATATAAAAACAGGTGAGAATCAGTAGTATTAATTAGGATCCTGTTATTTCCATCATAACAGGAAGTAAGAAAAAAAAAAAAAAAGAGAAATGGACCTGGGAATAGTAGCCTGCTCACTATGACAGAGCTCAGTTGTGTGATCCAGTGTCATTACTGAGAAACATAATTAAAACATAACCTGTACATATGTGGGTTGATAGGTAAATTAAAAAACATGCAGCTAAATCTCACAAAAAGTCAATACTGGCTTTTACTGAAAACCTCCAAAAGATTCTACTGCTGTAGTGCACAGGGATATAACTTCTGCCAAATTTCAGCTCTTTGGTCCTATTTACTCTAGTGTTGAAGCAAATTTTAATGTGTTTTGCTACTCTTAAAAGACTGATTTCTTTTGTTTTTATTGAATAGAAATGTGTTTTCCTCCACCTTCTGTATGGTTTAATCTATTTTAAACAAAAAATCTAAAAAAACCTTCCAAAATAAAAAATATGAGAAGAACACTATATGCTGAAACACTTAAGAGGTGAAAAATTAGTGAAAATCTTTCAGAACAGAAGTTGCACCAAAATATACTTGTGGTGGGTTGACCATTTCCTCATGTCCTAGTGCTTGTTACTTGGGAGAAGAGACACCCACCTCACTACACCCTCCTTTCAGGTAGCTGCAGAGTGCAGTAAAAATAGGTGCCCTCTTTTCTCCCTCTCTTGTAATATTGCACCTAGGTTGGTCCTGGCCTGTATTTAGCAACAGCAAAAATGCTCACACAGCGAATGAAGTAATGGACTCAATCACACAGTAATGAAAGTTTCAGGACTTTCATTATTTAATTTAAAGGGAAAATTTAAAAAGAGCTATAAAATTGAACAGAAGTGTTAAAATATGTAAAAAAACCTCACAAAAACAACTATATGCCAGACACTTTAAGAATATTTCCCAAGATAGAAAAAATTACTAAACTACAAAAGAAACAAGCCCAAACATTTTTAAAAGCTAAAGCAGTTTCCCACATATCCTGAGGCTGTAACTGAAGGCATACTGCCATCGGAAACAGAACTGGCACATTTTATTTCCTGCATTATGAAAGGGCACTGCAGCAAATTAGCAGGAAGGAAGCTCAGTTCAGACAAATATGAAATCAGAAATAAAGCTCTAAATTGTGGCAGGAGGGTGCCAGTAGGCAAATAAAGAATTGAGTGGGTACACAAATTTATCAGTCTCTCAAGCACTTTAAGGTAAATCATTATCTTAAAAAAAAACCCAAATAAAACTAACAAAGATCTCTAAGGTAATTAAGGATTGGATTTTTTTTAAGTCTTCCTTAATGAAATATTGCAATGACCTGTACAAACATATAAATTTAAAAATGTATTAAAATAATTATTTTACTATTATTTTACATGGTTTCAAGTGAATTCGCTATTACCACACAGAACACAAGAATTAAACATCAGGCCCTTTTGTTACATTCTGGTTGTGAATTATAAATGATAATAGTAATAGTAATAGTAGTAGTAGTAGTAGTAGTAATAATAATAATAATAATAATAATAATAATAATATTACCTCCAGAAAAAAAAGAACTGCAAGCACTTGAAAGAGAGGGTTTATTTTCCTCACTGTCTGAATTTCATTCCATTCATTTGCTATAAAGTATGTCCTCCATATGCTCACAGGTGCAGTAGCACTTTTAATAACACCTTCACCTAAAAAGGGTACATACTAAAATTTAGTATCTGAATATCACCATATATCAGTAATATCTGAATTCCACCAAAGCCCCTTATACAAACAAACATAGTTTGAATTACCTTCGACTGCTTTAAGAACTTTGCCCTTAGGTCTTTCCCAGTCAATAAAGAAAATATCAATAGCAAGTTGTGAAACCAGCAAGTGCAAAAATTGCAGAGCCTAAGAGAGAAAAGTAAGGACAGGCACAGCATATACACAAAGATGGAGGAACAGTCATTGCACAGATTATTCATTAAACATAACAAGCAACAACTTGATTATACAAGAGACTGCAACTTTATTACCAACTTTTCATAATTTTTTGCTTGTTTAAAAGCTTGGAATAATGGTAAGTCATGTGACAATGTCCAAAATTATGAAGAAAACACAGCAAAGTAACAAATTTAAAAAACTATTTCCCCATAACATACTAACCTGCACTACAAGTTCCAATTCAATATAATACCCACAATTCATATAATATTTGTATGTGCCATGAAGACAGAACAGTGATCTCAGAATTCTACATATTTGAATGTAGACAGATCTTCTTTCTAATCAGGAACTCACAGCACTTACATTCTTCTGTAAATTGAAGTACTTGCTTTCTTGATATGATGCTATTTTATTTGGGTTTCTTTATACCTTTATCCTTGAAAGAATGATTTTTCAGTCTTTCTTTTGTGACCTTCTTGAGACATTTATTTTCCTATAAAGACTCCACAAAATAAATTTCTATGGAAAAATCACTTAATTCTTAGAAGAGCATAACTATTAGGACATAACATCTACACACTAATAACTAATATCTGTACAAGATATTTAAAAACAAGCCTACTGAAAATGTACAGAAGCGTGCTGACATGTATTTTATGGTGAGGAAAAATTATTTACCTTCAAACTAAACGCACATGCTATGTATGTAACAAAATCTTCTTCTTGAGATGGAAGAGGTAACAGGACAGATACAAACTGCTGAGCCTACAATGGAGAAGTTACATTGAAACAGTACACCTGGTATATATGACAACATAATAAATGCGTGAACAAACTTTTCCAGAAAAAGATCAATGAATGTGTAAAATATTTTAAGTAACTATTAAGCAGACTGCAAGTAATCCTAAGAAAAAGAAACAGGTGAACACAAAACTTAAGCACACAAAACAGAATATTATATAGAACTTGCCTCAATAGTCTGACAAGAAAAGAAAAAAAAAAAAAGAAGAAAAAAGAAAATTAATGTCCATGTAAAAATGTATTTAATATTCCTAGGTTTTCATACATCCAAATCTGGAAAAACACTTACTTTGAAGAATACAAGCCAATAAATCCCTGTGCCCACTGTGACGATAAAGAAAACGTTGGCAAGGTCTCCAGCATAGAACAGTAAGAACTTGAAAACCGTCTGCAATTATAAGAACATGCTGTAGACATCTGTACAGCTAATTAAGTAATGCATATGTTCATAATGCATTCATATAAAATGTTACGTAGCTTACATAGGAAACTCTAATACTGAAAAGTAGCCCTGAACAAAAGCTTTCCACTGTGGCTGAAACTCCTACATGCTGGTCTTTGTTCAAAGAATTAATCTGAAAACCATGTCCACTCGTAACTGACCATAATAGCCCTGTAAATACCTTTATTTTTACAGCAGCATTTCCTGAATGATGATATCAGAATCAAAAAGAATGCCAAAAACCTACTTCCCCAAGTGAGCCTAACTCTGGGGTACAGTTCTATGCAGCTAGGCTAGAAGTTATTTCAGTTACCTTAAGAAAACGAATTGTTATAATCACAGAGAATGACAGCAAAAGTGCCCTTAAGGAGAGGAAGAGATGTCCCATTTCAGTTTGCCAGCTGTTCATACCTGCAAGTCAATTATAGAGCTTCCTGTCCGCCTCTTCCAGCCTGCAGTCTTCAGAAGGGACCATAACACTGCCAGTCCACCCAACACACCCAGCGCGATCTGAAAATAACAAAAAATTATTTGCAGATTGTTTTTAAAACATAAAAGTTAGAAGTAAATCATTACATCAACAAATTAAAGGGAATTACAACTTACATCAGTCTGAATCTGAGCCTCTGACTGATTCATCTCATAGCTGACTGCGAAAGAAACCTGAATATTAAAATACAAAAAGTAAATATAGGAATTCTGAAGTGCTACAACCATTACAGACAGTGGTAGCTTTCAGTTTCAGATGGTGGGGATGCCCATCTATGGCTACTATACAAGTACGACATACATCTTTTTTTACTGCATATGACCTGGTGTGCTCTGGTGCCAGCATGTACTGTGCTCCTTTTCCTGCAGCTTTTACCAGCAGGAATGCTGGGGATGGGTGCTTGCCATCTGTAAGTTACCAGCTATACCTATTTGTAATTCTTTCAAATGTGCATGATTGTTCCTCCTGAAAGGAGACACTGAGTGTTTGATACTTTCCCTTTTAACCAGTGATTAAAGATTACCTTGATGTAATTATACCAACATGCAGAAATCATCTGGTAAACTTGCACAGCTCGGATACTGAAATTTTTTCAGCTTGAATGAAATATAAATTGTCATGCAGCATCAAAATTGTTCCCTCTAGCTTAAATTTAACCTAAGACTTCTTTTGACTTTGGTCTGAAAGATTTGTACATGGAAGAGAAAATGTTTGGCTTGGTTTTATAATATTCTGGCCTAAGTCTGTCACTGCACAGCTAAATTTAACAGAAGCATGATAATAAATAGTATTTTTAATTAAGTGTAAAAGAAGTATCACCCTCTCCCCAAAACAATCCCTCCTTCCCTACACCTTGTCTTCCCCAAACATTAGTTCCTGTCAGACCTCCTTCTATCACTGCACTTGGATTTAAGTCTAAATATCCTCAGTTACTACAAGCTCTGGAAACTGGAAACAAAATTCAATGTATCTTTTTAGTTGCATAAAAATTGTTAAATGCAACAAGATATCCAAAATTGACAATACCCAAATAGATCTCACATAGATGTCAGGATGAAATAGTATGACAGAAAATTGAGGAACTGAAAACAATTGTTCCTACTATCATTATTTGAATGAATTACATTCTAGATATAGTGCTGTCTCAGCAGTTAAATAAAGACATCACCTAGGAAGGAAAAAAAAGTCTTGATTTTTCTGTCTTTCTAATTCTCTTGCTTTCGTGCAACTAATATGGAACTCAAGGAATGCTTCTAGCACCACGAATTTCTTCTAGCCAGATGTCTATTTGTACTGGAAGCCTGAACAGTTGAAGGTTGACATGCAGAAAATGCTAATATTATTTTTTTTTAATTCTACCATCCTTAGATCAACATTTTTACTTTTTAATGTAGTGTTTACTTTTTAATCTAACACACAAGACAGAAGAATGGAACATCTGAGCTGCTGCCCATGAAGGCAGGCAAAAGGGCAAGTAGGAAATGTCCCTTCTCCATCTGCTACAGCAGAATTTGGTGGTTTTCAGTACAAAAAAATGAAACACAAAAGGGTGTTTTAAATATATTACCAATAATTTAACTTAAACTACAGGTGACCTGAAATGTTTGTATTGTATCATCAGAACCTCCTCTTCACGTAATGCATTGTTCTAAATAAAAATACTAATTTCTTGCACAAATTGCTTGCAGTGCTGTATAGAGCAGCACCTTTATGTGTTATTTTATGTGTGTATGATTTTATTTGAACTGTAGTCCAATTCAGCATTATAAACCCAACTTCAAATTCAAAGTGTTTTAAGTTAAAAGAGATTGAAGATAAATTGAAAAGGGAATACTTTTAACTGATTTGTTTTAAAAAGTTTTAGTGAAAACTTGCAACTTCAAAACTGATCAGAACTAGAAACTGCTTGTTAGATTTTTATAACCCACTACCAAAACCCAGAATTCCAACAGAACTAAAAGTACAATTAAGGTAGCACAAAGATCTCACCATCACACTCTGGGTTTCAGGGTTTTGGATAAGCACATCTGTGTAAGCAACAGTAATTAGAGGAGGGTAGATAGTTCCTCTCTGTGTATGGGATACCAGACGAATACTGCAGAAATACAGAGTATGATTTTTAATACCAAAAAAAAGGATCAGTACTTGGAAAGCAATCATTGAAAGTTGTACTTATAAGAAAATACTAAATGAACAGAACAACCTGATAAATAAAATGTGAATTTCTAACCAAATGACATGGCACTTCACATTTTAAAAGCAATTGGAGTGCACAAAGGTATGTACAGAAATACATAAAAACAAACTATGAGAAGGATTGTTTACTTGTATGAAAATACCTGAATCAATCATTACCTGTCTGCATCTTACAGCAGGGCCTCACATAAAGAAGGAGAAAGTAAGTTTCTTCCAAAATATATTCCAGCTGAGATGAGCAATCAGTTATGACCCTAACAGGCAGTCTCACAATTTTAGTTAAATGACTACAAGCCTATTCTGGACTGTATAACAGAATAGGCAACGGATTGTAAAAATACTGCAAAAAAGAATATGGAGTATGAAATAAGATCTTTGTATAGTCAGCAACATACACGTTGAAAAAGAATTAACAGAGGAGCTTTTCTTCAGACAACACCTGCTTCTAAGAAGTGACTGAATTCCTGCTAACTTGCATTATGCAAACATGGTCTGATCCTTGTACCTAGGAGGGAATCATGGTGATTTTAATTCCCACAAGTCAATGTTGTTTTCTTTCACTCATCAGAATAACCTATGGAAATTCATGCCATTTCTAAATGTGCAATGGAAAAAGCATATTACATATTAGACATATTAGACATATTAGAAAATACATAACAAAACAACTTTAAGACAAAATGCAGACTGTACAACACTGTCTTTATTTTCTATGTGCTATATGAGTACATCACCTTATTGTTATTTTGCTAGCAATCCGAATTACCCTTGGTGGTTTTCCCAAGTCATTCTCTTTTCCACTAAGTGCATCCACCAAAAAAAATCGACGAGTCAAAAGCCAGTTGTTCATATTACTGCCTAGGAAAAAACGTGACAGTTTTACACATGCATTATTCAACACACGAAAAGAATTAAATGTATTAGAAACAACACATATAATTGTATAACACGTAGTAACTACTGAGGATATGAAATTGTTTATTTTCAATATTTGTTTATTTTTCAAAATTTGCATATTACTGACTGAAATGGTTCGTGCAACCAAAGCCTGCACTTAAACTATGAGAACTTGCCCACAAATACTGAATTTTTAAAATGGAAACAAGTTATGGTGTGTTGTGGTATCTTTAAACACAACCCAGTAACAGTAATTAGTATAGATTATTTCTATTTGAAGTTTTCAGATTGTTTATAAATTCATAGAGATGTTACTATCACCATCTTACCTTGATTAACAAACTTTCCGTTGTATTGAAGATTCAAATTTAAAACTGGCACAGCCCAAAGATGCTGCTGTCCATTGTCACCATTATATTCAAGGAACAGGTCATAAAAGACTGGATTAGCAAAATCCAATAAAATCTTAGAAACTGAAAGTTTGCACTACAAGAAAAAAAGTGAAAATAAAAAGATCACTTTAACCATTTAGTTATTTTGTCAAGCTGTGAATTCCTTCCCTACAAAATTATTGTGGAATCTGTCACATTTCTTCACAAAAGAGAGAATCACAGAATCATCAAGGTCCTGCATGAGCCTCCTTGTCTCCAGGCTAAACACTCTCAGCTCCCTCAGCTGCTCCTCACATGACTTGTGCTCCAGACCCTTCATCAGCTCTGTTGCCCCTCTCTCCATGCTCCAGCACCTTTTTAAGTGAGAGGCCCAAACTGGACACAGCACTTGAGGTGTGGCCTCACCAGTGCCAAGCACAGGGAGACAATCACTGCCCTGGTCCTGATGGCCACACAATTCCTGGTACAGGCCGGGATGCCACTGCCCTTCTTAGCCACCTGGCTCATGTTTGACCAGCTAGCTGTCAACCAGAAACCACAGGTCTTCTTTCAGTGGGCAGCCTTCCAGCCATTCTTCCCCAAGTCTGAGTGCTGCATGAGGTGGTTGTGACCCAAGTGCAGGACCTGGCACTTGGCCTTGTTACCTCCTCATACAATTGGCCTCAGCCCACAGATCCAGCCTGTCCAGGTGCCCCTGCAGAGCCTTCCTGCCCTCCAGCAGATCAACACTCCCACCCAAACTGGTGTCATCTGCAAACTTGCTGAGGGGTGCTCTTGATCCCCTTGCTGAGATCATTGCTAAAGATGTTAAACAGGAGCAGCCCCAGTACTGAGCCCTGGGGAACACCACCAGTGACCAGCTGGATTTAGTTCCATTCACCGCTCTCTGGGCCTGACATCCAGCCATTTTTTCACCCCGTGAAGAGTGCACATGTCCAAGCCACGAGCAGAGTTTCTTGAGAATGCTGTGGGAAACAGTGTCAAATGCTTTACTGAAGTACTGATAGACAAGGTATTCCAGCTATCTGCAAGCAATTACAAAGTACTAATGATTTTATGCAAACTTCTCAGAAATTACTGCAATTAACTAAAATTACTAATGTGGAGAATGAAGCTTTCAAAATTATTCAACAGATTTGGAAAAAATATCCTAGCTAACTTCACAGACACAAAATTTGAAACAGTGTAAACATTAAAGTCAAGAAGTATAAATGCTGAAGTAATGGGTACTGCACCTGCTTCTGGGCCCACCCAGAGAGAAATTAAGCTACTTGATGCAGAAATTAAGCACTTGATGCAGTACAGGCCACTATGGTGAGGAAGAGACTGAAGCATCTCTGCTACAAAGAAGAGCTGAGACTCTTTTGCCTGGAGGTATGAAGGCTCAGGGGGGGTCTTATCAATGTGTACAAATATTGTACAAGGGAGGGTGTAAGAGACAGAGCCAGGCTCTTTTCAGCAGTGCCCAGTGACAAGACCAGAGGCAACAGGCTAAACTGAAACAGGAGATTCCCTCTGAGACAGATTTTCACTGACATAGGTTGCCCAGGGAGGCTGTGGGGTCTCACTCCCTGGGGATAAAAACCCATGTGGATATGGTCCTAGGCAACCTGCTCTACATGGCCCTGCTTGTGTTGTGGACAAGACAGCCTCCTGAGGTCTCTGACTACCTCAACCACTCTGTGATTCCGTGAAGAAATTAGATGTGAAAGCAGGTAACTTTTTGTAAATGTGAACAACTAAGCATCTTTAAATACTCATATAATTTGTCAACCCTCTTCTTCCAAAGCCACATAGAGGAAAAAAAATGTAATGCATACAGTGGATGAAAATGATATTAAAAAAACCTCAGTAAGTTACTGATGTATCTACTTAAACCAAACAATATTAACTGTTATTAATACTTAACGACAGGTAATACAGACTCAGTATCAAATACTGAAAATTTTAAAAAGAAAAAAGCCCCATACCCAACTAGTTCAATGAGCATCTCTGCTCATTGAACATGTTTTCATTCTGTCTGAAATACTGAAATATGGATTAAACAACATTAAACAATATGGAAGAGTAAAAATATTTAACGAAGATTTGTCAATATTATTTGGTAAACACTTTAAATTTCCCAGACTAAGCTTTGACAGCTATTACCTTCCAAGACTTTCACACCACCTAAATAGCAGCCAGTTTTGTATTTTTACACTTCAATACATAATGTGGGGAATGGTTTTCAATGTTGGATAATAAACAATAGTAATAATTAGGTATGAGATGCTGTGCACATATATGAAGTTTTATGAAGATGTTTCTTTCTCCACTCCCTTGTCAAAGAGACTACCACCTTCCCATTTAACATATTAAGTGACAAAACTTAATGAAGCTTTATCACTGGCAGAACCATTTCTACGGCTGACATAATTTAGTGTTCTGTTTCCTCTTCCTTTCCTGGTGTTTAGTAATGTCTGAAAACCCCAACAGTTGTTTTTTTTTTTTTCATAGTTAAGACTGCTAAAGAATCTCTTTCCTCTGATGAGTCATTTGTTCAATTAAAATACGTTTTCAATCTCTTTACTAAATTCACTAAAATCAGGGCATACAATAAAGAGTAAATGGGAACAATATTTCAGGCATGGCATGATTGGATTTGCCTTCTTTCCATATGAAAACTGGCCAAAGACGGTGGTAGGAAAATTAGGAGATATGATACAAAGCATATGGCTTTCGTAATTCAGGCACTGTGTTCTTCCACTGCTAAGTCAGCAACCTCACAAATACATATGCCAGTTTAATTTATTGTGATTATGCTATGCACTAAACAAGTTTTGTGATGTAGTTGAATAATTTTGAAAACCCCACACTTATTTCACTCAATTTCCCAAGAAAGAACTCCATGTTGCAGCTTATGCCTAAACTCCAAATGTTCTTCAATATACACTGAATAACTAATGACATATAAGGCAGCTTAATTCAAAATTCAAAATAGCATTTTATATCTTACTTACACTTTGTTGGTAAGTTGTTCCAAAAACATAAGCTGCATTCAATTTAGTTTGGGTATCAGGACAAAGCTGAATAAAACATAGTTATAAATTAGGTTAATTCAAAGGTATTGTCTTCTCATGTGAAAAATACTTACAAGCACTTATCTATTCAGTTCTTACAAAAGATATTTTGTTCTATTTTTTAATAAGAGAAGGATTTATTTTGGAGTAAACACAATTATTTATTTCAATAATACTGATGTTCTTAAAATGCTGGTTTAGCTTATTCATAGTTCCACAGTATTTTTCAGCTCCATCACTGGAATGTGTGGATGTCGAAACAGGTAAGAATAGTGTTTCTGTGTTCAGTGCACTGTGCTGTCTCAAGCTAAATCAGGCTTCTGCTAAATTCAAGGATCCCATAAGAAAAGAAGCCCACATTCATACAGGCCCTGTTTCTCTTAAGCTGACATTCACAGAGAATCAAAGTTATATCAAGTAACAGATTTTTTTTTCCTTTTTTTAATAGAACACTTATATTTTCAGCAAAGAAGAGCACATTCAGCTGAATCCAGAAAAAAATGGTCCAAAGTCTAACTAAATGAGCATAGCATTTAGTAGAGCTGGGCACAGCCATTTTCCCAAAATGAGAATCAAGTCTAAATTTGCATAAAACACAATTCTATTAGTGTGAAACTGAAATTCTGGGAATTGCTACAATTATGCATTGAGACCACTTAGCACTGTGTTGTCTTATCATCACCCACGATGTATTACATTAAAGGAGGCTTTGAATGGAAAAGCTATTCCTTTCCCATTGGCTCTTGATAACTGTTAAAAGCTTTGCCCTAGAAAATAAATGTGCCCCAATAAACCTATTAAATTTCTATGTCAGAATATATAATTTTCTATGCATAGTAACTGTCTTAGTAACCTGTTCTTTTAAGCACTAGTTTTCCTTAAAATTGGAGACACAGACACAAGATGGCTCATCCTGAGGCAATAACAAAATAAATCCTGAAGGTCAGCTGCTCTTCTGTAGACACTGAAATGTTTCAAGTCATTTGCTCCAACAGAAAAGGAACCAAGAATTCCCAAGAATTCATTCATTCTAGTATTCCTTTTGTTGTCTGCCTAGGGAAATACTGAGAGTGCCTAGATCACCACTGGACTGCTAAACAAATTCTATTCTGTAACATGTTGCAGCTGCCAATTGTTCTCTCTGGTGGATTAATTACTATTGCACTTTCTAATTGCTGCTTACTTGCATTTTTCACAGCCTAACTACACAGCATGGTACTGCTGAAGCAGAATGTTTGTGTCCCTGAAATCTGAGGGTACTTCCAGCCAGTATTCCCCCTTTCTATGTAAAGTCTCTCACCATGTAATTATAACTTTCTGTTATGAAAAAGGCACATGCTGGTCATAGTGTCCATTTTATATTTAAAACCAAAAGAAATAAGTACACAAAAAAATCCCAAGACAAGGCTAAGAAAATGGTGTAGATCAGCTTTCCTACCTCCCTTGACAGTGACATAACCACTGATCTGATTGTCACCCCATGATGTGTGCAAATAGGTGACATCATCTAATAGGGACATACTCATAGCACCATCTATAAACACATGTGGACAAAGAGCTAAAGAATACCCTTTTCTCAACACGAAAAAGAGGTTAAATAAGAAACTACACACATGAGCAACTATGCTGAATGGAAGACAGAGGTAGTTGGTTCTACCTATTTTTCAGAGCTCTCCAATATGTCAAATTTATACTGGTCCAAAGGATGAAGGCAGTGTTGATACATTTATACTTCTGATTTTGTAGAGATCATTGTGAGGAAGAATAAAGGGCTATTTTCCCTAACCTAGCTCTACAGTTATGAACTGTCATTAGTGTAATAACCAAACTCCTGGCTTTTGTCTTAATTTGGCTAAAGGCACTCAGAACTCTTGTGTTATCAAGAAAAGATAACTAAAATCAAACATACCTGTAAGATACCTCCTTCCAAACTTTGCCACTTAAGAAAGTTTCCTGCTGCATCAAATGAGGCTGCAATAAATTTCAGCTTTACATCCTGTTGATGAAAAAAGATAAAGACCAATGAAACTGCCCTGAAGTGGACATTCACATTTTAGAGACCATCTAATTGTTTGATCTTTCCTAAAACTTTCAGCAAAACCCTTCATTTTTTTGCCCTTTTGATTTTGTTTTTAATCTTGGGTTTGGTAGTTTACTTTTTTTAAGAAAACATACCATTCTTCTACAGCTTCACTAGTGACATGGAAAAAATTCCAAAGGAACTTCTACACACGTAGACATGCTCTAAACTAATCAGAAATCTATGCAGATTTCTAACGTGTGCTATGCTGGAATCTAGAGGGCTTCCAGAACCTTCAGTGTTAGGAAGAATAATAAGTATTTTAGTTATTAAAACAACTGCCACATTGCAACATTGTTTAACTTAAAACATAGCCTTGTAGAATATGGGTGAAAAAAGGCTATTTTATTTTTAAATCAATAAGAAAACTCTAGATAAATTTGGCAGTATAACTGACAAACAGGTTATCACTAGTAGTATTTTCTGTGATTAGCTGAACTTGAAAAACCTATTCCAATTATTCTATTTTTACAAAAATGTGTCAATTAACAAACTACTTAAGCAGTCCATCCGTCCCAGGGATGGATATCTGGCTTTGTTAACATTAAAATTATTTTTCTCACTTCTTTTTTTTTTCCCTAATTCACTGCAGTAAGAGGAAAAGGCTGGAGAAATACAATGAACCCATGTCTGATACAATCACCTTGTAGAGATTTGTAACAGAAATATTACAAATAAATCAAGTAGGGGGAGAAATGTGTGTATAAAGCAACAGAAAGCATTAAACACCACATAACAGTGATGTTCCCAGCTACACTGTTCCCAGCTACGGAGCGGATAAATGGATCATGATAAAACCTGGCACAGACATCTTGTCAGCAAAAGACCCTGCACTTTGGGACACCAGCAGGGTAGCAGTGAAGATACAGCACATCACATTTACCCCTCTTTTTCATATTAGTTCACCCCGAAATCTGACAAAAGGATGTACATATTTTAAATATGCACAAAAGACAAAGACCAACTTTGACTTAGATTTAGGAAGATGGATGTAAACAACACCCTGAAGCAAAAGACATTGTCAAAACAACTCCTAAGGTGTCTAAAAGGTTTGTCTAATTACTAGTTTACCACTGCCAATCCAGATCTTTGGGGACACAATGAACACTTAAAAGCTGGCATCCTTTGTTCCTTATGCCCTGGTCAGACCACACAGGCTTGGCCTTATGAGAATGTGGGTATGAGAGTGTAAGCAAAGGAAGTGACTAGACATTATTTTATGTAAATATCACCTTACTCTTCCATAAGATCTCACACTGAGTTTTGTTACACTAACTGCCTAAAATCTAGCTTTAGTAGAGTCACATCTCTAATACATCTAAACCTTTTTATGTGATTATGTCCTCTTCCTAATGTATGCTTCCCTATGTCTACTACCCAACACCTACCTGATCTGTTCCCTTAAAAGTGAAAGTTGTAGGAAAATGATTTTTCTCAAGCACTTGGGATGCTAATCCTGGTTGGTCACCATAATACAGCCATGGAAGATTATGCCTCCTGAAAAGAATTACATTGTTTTCTCTAAAGAAACATAATATTTTCATCAAAGAACACTTAGAATAATAATTTCCATACAAAGCTATTAAAGACCAGAAGTTATGGAAAAGGCAACTTACCAGTAGGGTATTGAATGAATGATGCCTACCCTTGCTGTACTGATAAAAATATACTGAAACAAACCACAGGCATCAGTACTTGAAGAACTCAATGAGTTCATATTCATCACACACATATTTCCAAGAGCTTGGCATGCTGTTAGATTAGAGTACAACTGCAGTGGAGAAACACAAGAACACAGAAAAAAAAATTCATTACCCCTCCCTTTTGGTATGCAGTCATAAAATGATTGTTATTTTTAAGAAGCCACTCCTAAACCTTTGTTTTCAGTTGAAAGTAATTTCATTTTGTCAACACCTAGTATTTTCTCCCAGGTATTCAGGTACCATATTTTTATAGATCTGCAGATGGCAGCATGAAATCAATACTCTCACTTTTTCAGCTTATTTTAGTTGCATCCACTAGATGGTAAAAAGTGACAGAAATGTCAAAATCTGCACTTAGAAAACAAAGTAAGAATCAAAACGTTTAATACCACTTAGACTGTATGGCAAAGATGACTCCTTCAAAGACCTTAGACTGACAACTACAGATGCACGTAGTGTAAGTATTTTCTCTTCAGTTTTATGTACCTTGTTCAATTTTGGTAAACACACCAGTGCCAAGTGATATGCAGAGGTGACACGTGGCATCTGTGTGCAGGGGTCACTGCACTGGTATTAACTTGCCACCTCCTTACCCCCGTTTGTGTGGGTCAGACCAGCAGCTGCTCATCACATTCAGGCAGCACCTCTGAATGGCTGAGCAGGGTGAGGCAGGCAAACAGGGTAAACTGATGTCAGTGATAAAGAATGGGAGCAGTGGGAGAATACATCTCAGAGCTGTGTATATGAGATGGTGGTAGGAGCAAAGGTGATCTCGGAAAATTCTGCACACAAGTCTGCTGAAATACTGACTGAGAGAACACCTGCCAGCCTGGGAACATGGCCTGGGACTCTGAAACATCCTTGAGAAGTGCAGCTGGGTACCCAAACTTCACAGACCTCCTGAGATACCATCAATAAGAACAAACCCAAGGAATTGTAACAGCAATCTATCATCTGGAAAGATGAAAAAGAGTCTAGAAGAGAGTTAGGGTTTAGAAGAGGGAAAATATTCCAAAAGAGTAGGAATAGGCAAGTGCTATTGATGGTTATACATGAAAGAGTAGAAAAAGTCTGGAAAAAAACAAAAAACTAGCTGGAGATACAAAACGTTCATCTACTGGCTGCTCCAGGTGGTGCTGCCCTACACCACCTTATGTCTCTCTGATATAAAAATTACTTTTTACCCAAAATGGAGAGTGAATCTCTCCCTGCCTTTCATCTCTCTCTCTCAATCTCTACACACAGAGAAGGTCCCCTACATAAACTTTTCTATGAGCTCTCCTAGGCAAGTTACCAGACTGGCTAGGGATGCCTGACTGCCTCCAGATGCTGATCATCTTTGAAGTGAAATTTCATCTGTCATCAGTTTTGAGACCTCACTCCTCACTCCTGGGAGTGGTTTTTTGAGTACTGTGGTGGTACTTTTTGGAATAATACACACACATATGGGTAATTAACCATAAGTGCATTTGCTGCTCTCTTAGTGATCATTTTGTAGCAACTGGTAATATTGGAATAATGCCTGCTGCTACTATTGACTGCTGCTACCATTGGAGTACACATATACACTTGCTTTACTAATCATAACTACACTCACTTTACCAGCAATAATTTGCAGTAAACTCTAATTAAAAAAAGGTAGGAAATAAAGACTCCATGTACTTGTGTATTACACAATCCTGGAAATCCACATTTTGATCTTTAGAGACCTCTAGCCCAGGTAACCCTTTGGGTTGTGACTGATACAGGCAAAAAGCAGAACCTGAAAAGTTAAAATCTGATCTTCAGGAGAGCAATACAGAAGGAAAATGAGAATGTGTGATAACAGAGTTGGTAAAAGGGAGGTAGAGGCACATTCCCTTCACAAGTGTCTGTGATTCTGTTGCTGCAGCCACTCTTTCACCCATGGTTACAGTTACCCAGAGCAGCATAATGGTAAATAACACTTCCATACAGAAAGCAAAGCTAAAAAGGGTGGTTCCATGGTTATGAATAACTGAAAATCAACTAAGAGATAAAGAGAAGGTGCCAGTAAATACTGGATATGTAAGAAGTTAATTTTCTGAGTGATCCCTTACTGGATATGCTCATTTATGTGCAAATATATGGATAATATGTCACTACTACTGAATATTGAAGGATTTAACGCCATTCATCTTATGAAAATTCCAATGCTGTAGACTTGTATTAGCATTGACTAGCCCTCAATATTTCTAAGCATTCTGTATATGAAAGTATTTCTTTTCTATTCTCATCTCAAACTAAAATTCTTTAAAAATAAGCACGGTAACTTCAAAAAATAAGTGACATGCTTTTACAGAGTACCCTTCTGTATAAAAAAGCAAACTGCAAACATTAATGAAACTCACCCAACAGGCAAAGGCTGAGGACTGCAGGTTTTTCAGAAACCATGCTGATGTCAGTGTTATACCCTGCAAATAAGGAACTTTTTCACTGTCTTGTCCACAACAACTCATCCATAATGTAACAGTCTGGAAAACTATGTCAGCTAGAAGATGCTACTTATTTTTTTCTAAGAGCTTTCTGTCCTTTGTAAACATCTCGGTCTAACAATATCAGTTCAAAACACAACCATAATGCAATAATTTCTTTCACTTCACTGAATTAGACAAAGTATACAGGACAAGAGCTGAAATATTTAAGCTTTGAGTATGGATTCTGTGATGCAGAAGTTTTCTGCACCACACAAGGGAAGTACTAACAATTTCAAGGCTAAGAGGTTGACTTGATGGAAAATCTAACTCAGGACCAAATTTGTCTAATTAATTACTTCACAACCTCCTTTTTATAACTACTCACATTTGAACTACACATAGCATTCATACATACTGTAAGCAACTGAAAAGATATATTTTCAATAAAATATTACTTAGAAGATGGCATTTTCAGGGAGCAAACCAATGTTTGATATCAGTTTAATATCAGCTTTTTACTTTCTTTCAATTGGTAGCTTTTAACATCAATTAATTTAGGAACAAAATACGTTTCTAGCTACATAGCATTTCCTGAATTCAGAACTATTTGGAAAATGGTCCTAACTTTGAGCAGATTTCACAATTAATGATTAGATGAAACAATGAAAACCCCTTCAATCTTCTCAATAGAACATATTTTCATTCATTAGCCAATTCAAGGAGTTCAGCAATTTCATACACAATTTCAAACTCTATAGGTGCTTATTTTCTTTTATAAGCTCTAAGATAAAGCAGTAAATTCAAGCCTTAGATCTTTTTTCAAATGTTTTACACAAATACAAATTTCACATGGTAAAAAAGTCCAGAGGCACTCATGGACTCTTCAGCATGTTTTTGTGATACAAGAGTATGCTTTAAGTGCACATAATTAATACAAAAGGCCCCAAGCTACATGCTTTGGTACTAAAGTCATGTAAATTACTTCTCTTTTTCAGTTTCCAAGAGGGCATGAATTTTTAAAAGCTTACTCCATTAGAACAATGCTTGCTTGGTGTCCATACCTACAGTCTCATCTTGATGCAAATGACCTTACAATCACTGGGATCAGACAAAAAAGTACCACCTTTGTTTTCCAAGAAGGGAAATTTGAAATATTTGAAAGCTTCAAAGTGTTTTAGAATAAATACACTTACTAGCTGTGCAAAACGAACAGCTGCAACTCCCTTTGGGGGTAAGCCTTCACGAGCCAAGAAACACAACCCCCCAGTCTGAAGAAATAAAAGAATAAAAAAATATTGATAAGATATTTATACACTTGTCAAAACAACTTTTCTTTTTCTGAACTTCAGTACAACAACCTTTCTTCTACTTACTAGAATGTTTGGGCTGTTGCAGTCACAAGACTTGCTTACTTGAATGAATGTCTTTTCACATCTTACACACCTATGGATCACAAACATGAAGAATGCACTTAAAATGTAGTTAAGTATGATATTTAGTCCTCAGTGAAAGCTGATTACATATCAGGCCCAGGAACAGCATCAGTAACTTCACTAGTTTGAACTGAAATTCAAAAGTTATTACTGATTTGTTTCTACTATCAGTGAAGTAGAAAATAAATAAATAATCAGAATAAGAATTCTGTTCTGCTTCCAATCCAAAGCCTGCTTTTAGCCATACTATAGCAAGACAAAAAAACCCCAAGCTGTTGGCCATATAAGGACTTCAGTGAGCACAAAACACTCGTGAGGTTTGATACAGGATTTCCAATTCCCTGCCTTCAAAACTGTCATCCCAAAGATACAGTCTGTTCCTCAGGAATATTCCATTTAAACTAGCATGACACGTTCAAATTTATCATCACAAAAGGCAACGAGCACCCACCTGCTTCCTGATGCATCTGAGGCAGAGAACGACTGCTCACTTCCATTACAAGGTATGCACAACGCTTCATTAAGCAAAATGCCATCGATGCTTCTTTCCACTAAGCAGAAAAGAAAAGCAACTGTGATAAAGCTGCCTGATGCAAAGTGTCATGTAGGTTAAGGTAAGTGTGAAAAAATTCAGTGTCTGTGCAGATCTCTTTGAAATAAATTCAAAGAGTTTCTTTTAAAAAATAAAGAGCATGACATGCAAATAATATCCACGATAAATGCACATTCGTGTATGAATGTATGCACATGCAGTTTAGTTTTAAATGAGAAATGCAACATTTCATTTCTGGTTTGGCTGTTCCTCTTACTTATTCTGAATAAGATTTCCAAAAAAGGTCTCACTGCAAAGAAAAGTTCAAAACAACAAGTTTGCAATTTACTGGGAAAATAAATTACATTTCATCTGAAATGATTCAAGGAAATGTCACAGTTTCCAAGTTTCAAAACTGCATCTTCCACCAACTATACCATCTGGCAAGAGATCTCAAATCTAATTATTAAAAAAGAAAAAATCCAAACCAAAGAGAATCAAAAAAATACAGTACTAATGTACCTGCATGTCAAATTACAGCATCAACTTTGCTCTCAATATTTTATGATAAAGGCCTGGAATGTATTTTGTAACTCTGATAAAGCTTAAAGTAGAAGACTGGTATTCAGTGTTTTCCAGATTCCTAGGAAAATCAGTGATTCTCTAACATACTCTGTTGGAAATGTAACCAAAATGGACATTTGTAACATTATTCAGAGAATTATAGGCATTCCATGTCTTTGAAAATAAGGAAAACTAGGGGTTGCAAGAGCTTTTATGTTTTACACAACTGATGAAAAACTGTACTTTGCTCTTACATTTCTACTATGCAAAATAAGCAAAAATCCATTTAACACAAACACTAAATTTAACATTATTTTTCTGTCTACTGAAAAACATCTACAACTTCTAGAGAGCATCAAGTAAGAAGCACAGATGCAGGGCAGCACAGGTATAGGGAAGCACATCTCAGAAAGTCACAGGTACAGGTGTCTCAGGGAGGCATGAAATCCACTGACACTAAAGCACAGCCATTTGCTTGGTTTGTTCAGCCTGTTCTCTTCCACCTACTCATGCAGCTATAATTCCTTGACTGTTTTTTATACTTCAAAACACTGTAATGTTTTTATAGTCTACCTTGGCATTGTTTTTATTCCAACTTTAATGACAGTGGAACTTTAATTCCATTGCCAAAGTGCTTGAAGGAAGTGATATACCAGTATTCATTCATGGAATATTTGCATAATAGTTTTTTATTGCAATGGTACAGATTTATCTGTTGTCTTTCAGAAATGATGATTAAGATCAAGAGCAATGTTGAATTTTTACATTAGACATGAAAACAAATCTAAAATATTTTTCTTATTTAACAGAAGAGCATATCTTAGTAAACTCAAATATCTAAAACAAGTGTTATCATCTCATAATTGGCATGTATTTTTTACCTAGTATTTCATTATTGGGGCATTTACAATTTCCTTTTGACGTCAGGCCTTTGGGGCAAGTAATACAATTCCATCCATCTTGAGTAACTCCACTCTAAAATAAAACATAAAACTATTAGAATTTTCAAAAATATAGAGGTCACCCAGTATCTGTGAAGAATGCCTTATCCAGCCATTAGTTACTAGAAAATGTGTTCAGATAAAACATCAATAACATTCATGGAGCTTTTAATATAGACTAAAAAAAGGCTAAGCAATCTGGCAAAAGTAAGTTCTAGCAGACACACACAAAAAAGTTAAGTTCTTCCAAACCTGTTAGCTTATACCCTTCAGGGAAAATTAAAAGAAGAATGTTTAAAATGAAATACATTGAATAATGCATACATAGACATTTGGTATATAAATTGCATATTGAAATTGCATATAAATATACAGAAGTAACAGAAATGGAAGAGTTCTAAGTGAAGCAGTTCATATAATTGTTTGGAATTTTGTACCTATCCAGACAGTTCACATCCACACTTATTTTATACTATGAAGTAACTGCACTACAGATAAAAACCACTGAGGAAAATGAAGATAACTGCTTCTCCTCAAGTGCTACTGATGTTACTCTCCTCTCCACTATCAGCATTTTATCTTTGCAAAAGCCTTGGCAGTAGATCAAAGTCAAATGCCAGCATTGGAGGAAAGAGGAAGAAACAGCAAAAGATCACAACATGAAAGGATACCTGCCAAGGTCTTTGTCCAACACAGCAAGAAGATGGAAAGAAAAGGGAAATTACCTACATAACCCATTAGCCACTGAACACCTAACTCAGACAAGTAAGCTGCTCTCCTGAGAGTTCTTCTGTAGTTATTGCAGGGAAAGAAGTATTCAGGAAGGCTTCACCCTCAAAGCTTGGTTTGTTGGAAAAATACATTTCTTTGCTTACTATAGTGGGAAAAATCTGGTTAAGCCTGGTGTCTCTGGATCAATGATAAGATTATGACACAAAATTATAGTTTAACTTGTCAAAGAAGGTCAGAAGAACTGATCAAATTATAATTATAATTAAAGTAACATAGTAGGAGCAGTTCATTTTGAGGTAAGAAGATGAAGTATCACAGATTATGAAGATACAGCCTCGATATTACAATAATAGTATTTACATAAATAGTTAAAATATCTATGAGCTGAAAAGCATCTTTAACATTGTACTGAGTTGTGCTCTCTGGGCAAGGACAAAGCAGAGAAGAAAAGCACTGGAAGGAACTTAAACACTTAAAAATTTTCTTATTTTGTCCGTGGGGTCAAATTTGTAATAAAAAAGCCTGCAAAATAAAAGAAACAGACAATTCTAAATTGAAAAATAATACTACATATAAGCATGGTCCTAAAAATTCCCAATCAAAGACTATTTCACAGAAGTATTTTAAATTCATGAAAAATAACTTGCGGTCAGGATAAAATTTAAAATTAAAAACCCCATAATGGTTATGATTAGTATTTTATCATTATGGCAAACATGAACCATTCAACACTTACCATATTTTCTGGGCATTTTTCACAAGTGACAGAGAACCCACCATCACTAGAAACCATCCTGTATCCCGGCTCACATACACAGGAACTACCTGAAGAAAACAAAACAAATGCACTTTTATTCTATAGAAAACTGACTGCTTGCGATATAATTATAAGAACAACTACTATTGTTCCCAAGACATCAAGATTAGATAGACACATAAAACACTTGAGTGAGATGTGAATGAAAATCATCTTGCTTTTTAAAAAAATGCCCATGTTACAGTTTGCACACAGATGTTTTAGGAGAAGGTTACAATGCTGACTGATCTACCAAGGTGGAACAGGGACCCAGAGCTTGTATTTTGTGGGTTTTTTAATTAAACCAAATTTTACTACTTGGTCTGTAACAGATATAATCTCTCCATCTAAATCTTGCCACGGCCTTTCCTCCTTACAACACCAGCATTATATGTTTGTATACAGGTTATATTTTTTCAATTTGAAGTCAGTCCTAAAACCAAAATGTGTTCTTATGAAAAGGTTTTTCAAAATATAACTGTGGTATGAAAAGCTGTCTTAAACTCAAGGCTTTTAAAATTGTGCATGGGGATCAAGGTTTATACTGATTGGTTTTAAGTGAGTAAACAGAACATACTTAACATTTTATATGAAATGAAACACTATTTTCATGGCCCATCTGCTAGTGCTCAACATTTTTTTTAAGAAATTTTTCCTGACTCAGTGTCAAGAACTTCTCTCTGTACTTTTAAACAAACACCACAAACCAAAACTGATTATATGTACTAATAAACTGTTTTTATTGTTTAAGCTTGTTGAACTGTGCAAGCAAAAAGAATGTCAAATTCTGTGGAAAGTTTTATAACCCTAAAGTACATTCTAATGAGACCAGCTGTACAGAAACATTTATCAAAGTGATCAACCATTTCTACTTAATTCTAAAGAAGAAAAAGCCCAGTTGGATTAGATCAATTAAAAGTTCGAGTTGTGACACTCACAGTGACAATACCTAGATTTTTAAGCATGTCACCTGAATGCAGACTGATGAGCTAGCCAGGGAGTGTAAGGGCAACCATAAGTGGAATTCAGTCAAGATGCAAACAGTGCCGAGTGGCACCTACCTACACCACTACAGATCTGCAGGGAAAAGTAAACCCTTAACCTCCCCTTGGAATTTTCCTCTCCTTGAAGCCCTTTATTTAGAGAAAGATTCAGCCTAAAAAGGAGTTATGGATCTAGACACCCACATTATCAGGGGAGCTGAAAACAAATAGCGTATTTTTTTCCAGTAAGTGAAGGATTAGTCTTTAGGGCACGATGGTGGTGGTGCAAAAGGTGAGCAGCTTTCATGCAGCAGCTGTGAACACAGCCCTCCACACCCCTGCTTCTGACTGAAGTACCGGTTCTGAAGAGAGATGTGGCTGGGTCTCATGCAGCAGGGAACTCCCACTCTTGTTGGACTGTGTATTTATAAAAGACGAACCCTTTAATACCTCCTTCTGCCCTAAAGAAAGCAGCCAACTATCTGTACTTTCCATTTAGTATTGTCAGGCTGTGTTGTATCTGCTCCAAGTTCCCGTCTGGGACTTGGACTGGCATAGGCACAGCCTGAGGATATCAGACACTTGGTATCTCAGACACTCAAGTTTGACAAGGAGTTTGAGGTTACTGAAGTGTTCTAGAACATAATTTCAGGCTCCTGTGGAATTTTTCATATGAAAATGAAAATACAATATAATGCTTGAGGAAATAAAGGTAATTAGAAAAAGGTTGAAAGTAATTTCTCTCAGCTGTATCTCAGATATATATCACAGCTGTGCTGAAGCTCCTTAGGTCTGTGCGGGATCACGGCCCCTTCATGCCTTTCCCAGACGCGCCCGAGAGCGGCTGTTCCACCGCCACCGCCACCGCCCGAGCCCCGCCCGCGCATCTCCCGCCGCTGGGGGCGGATCCAGCGCGGCGCTGCCCGAGCCCCGCCTCCCCCAGTGCTCACCGCCGGCGCTCTGCCGCTGGTGGGCCCCGCAGGGCGCGCAGGCCAGGCGGGAGCTGTCGAAGTAGCGGTCGGCGCCGCAGTCGGCGGGGCGCTGGAGCGGGACGGAGAAGCCGCGGGCGGGGGGCAGCGCCGCCGACAGCGCCACGAGCAGCGCGGCAGCAGCGGCGGCGGCCCCGCGCGCCCGCGTCGCCATGGCCACCGCGCGCCTCACCCGCGCGCGCCGATTGGCCAGAGCAGCGCCGTACGGCGAGCGCCGGGGACCCGCCGCCGCAGCATGCGAAGCGTCCGCGGGACGGGCGGGGGGAGGAGGCACAAGCCCGAGTTTATGTATTTGGTCTGCACAGGGTTTTGTTCGTCTTGTGCGAGATCAGGAGCGAGAACGAGCGGACACCGGTTTGCACTTTCCGGTACCTCGTCTCTAGAACTGGTGTACAGTGTATCATACAAATGTAACATGTGTTTGTAATTTCTCCCTAGAAAGGAAAGTGGTAACAAGGTGAAAACACAAAATGCGTAGAACAACGGATGCTCAGCCAGTGTTACTCCCCTTTACCTTTTACAAGTTTGTCACACTCTTGCTCGCATTCCACAGAACGACAGAATGAGTCCGGTTGGAAAGGACCGCAGTGGGTTCAACCTCCCTGACCAAGCAGGATCATTCCAAAGCACACGGCACAGCACTGCGACCCGAGAGTTCTTGAATATCTCCAGTGAGGGAGACGCCACAATCTCTCTGGGCAGCCTGTTCCAGTGCACCCGCACAGTAAAGTTCTTCATGCTCAGTGGAACTTTCTATGCATGTTTCTGCCTCTTGCCTTTTCTCTCATTCCCTCAGACGTTGCCAAAACTTTGCAAGACACGGTGTCCTGCATTTTAGTTATTTCTCATTGTCCCTCTCCTGCGTGATAATTGCCTAACTATTATGATTTTCGACATTAGCATGCTTTATTTCTCACTGGATTAATTTCATTGGCTCAACAACTGTTAAAAGGTTGAGTTGATGTTTTCAAGTCGAATTATCTGTCCCCAGGCTCAAGTTCATGTCAGCTCGACTCTGTAAAGATGTAACTTTCTACCGGTGTGCTTGATTTGTGGAAACCCGCACCTTGTACCCTGCACAGAAGAAACCATATCTTTTTTCTAAACAAAATTCTATGTTGAGAGAAGTCCTAAAGTCGGCAAGATCGCTAAGTTAATCTACTATAAGTAGTATAGCGGTTTTTTTTCCAATGTAAAACTGAGCAGACAAGTACTGGATATGCATAGAAAGACGGGGGAGAACACGTAAAAAGGCAGGTAGGACAAACATTAGGATAAAATACCTCACTTGCACAAGCAAAACACTCCACCTCTGCCCTTCCCACTTAGCCTTGAACGTTTCCTTCTTCTCTTCCTCCATCCCTGCCTTCCTTTCCTCTCACAACCCAGGCTTGAGCCAGCCCCGAGCTGCGGTAGAAATCGTGTCTGGGGATCGGAAAAGCAGCGGCGAGTGGTGCCTGAGGCTCGGCACGCGCCGGCACCGACGGCAATGAGCCTGAGGACAGCGCACAGCGCGGCAGCGGCGCGATCCCTGTGTAACCGATCTCTGCATACAGATCTATCACCGTACAGGTCTATCGCTATTCAGAGCTATAATCATACTGATCCATTACTGCACAGCTCCCTCAGACAGACAGGGACCACAGACCCGCCTCCAGGGCAGAGAGCGCATGCGCACTGCCGGCGGTGCAGCTCCTGCCCGCGCGCCGATGGGGGCGCGCGGCCCGCGCACGCGCGGCTGCACCGGAGGGGGCGGGGTTACAGCACTTCGGCGTTTTCCGCCCCGCTCGGAGGTGCGCGCGCACGACCGCGCTCGCGGGCCGGAAGCGCTCGCGCAGCGCAGCTTCCCCTCAGCGTTGAGGGGGGCAGTGGAGGCGGCGCCATCTTGGCGGAGCCGGGAGCTGCGGGGCCCGTCCGAGCGGCGTGTCCGGTGGGTGCGTGGATGGATGGTGTGAGGGACAGAGCACGCCTCCCCGGGGTGTGGCGTGTGGCCGAGGGCGGCGCGGAGTTTGCTGGTTCTCGGTTTCCCGACCTTCGCGGAACCGCTGCGCAGCAGCTCCGTGTGCCCCGGCCTCCTCGTATCCCTGGGCTTCCCACCCCCCTTCCCCGCTCCCGGTGCCTCTGTCAGCCCTGTCCCGGTGTCGGGAAGCAGACGGGCTTCTTCATGGGGGCAGAGCACCGGCGGCTCCGGCGGGCCGCAGCGCGAGTGGCGCGGGGCGGCCTCCCCTCGCCCCCTCCCCCCGCCCGCTCCCTGCCCTGCCGCCCGGGCGGCTGCTCCCAGCAGCGCTGCTGCCGGCCGAGCCACTCGTTCAGAACCCGCTCCGTGCTGCAGTCCACCGTGTAGCGGGCGCAGAGCTCACTCACGTTTTCCTCCAGCACTGTGAAAACTGCTATTCGCAGCAGCCTGCTTCCTCTCTTAAAGCTTATTTTGAAGAACAGAAAAAGAAACCTTCCCTGTTCCGCTGGTTATTCTATACTGGTCCAGTTTCGTAGTCGGGGTGTTTCTGTGGATGTTCTTTCTAGCTTGTAGTCTGTGTAATCTTTCACTGTTATGATAAAAATACTAGTCTAGTGAAGACTTAAGTTTCCTGCTGTGTTTACAAGTTGTGGATTATTTTAATGGCTTTAATTTTGGAATATCCCGAGGCTGTGGAAGAATAGGTATTGTATTGTTTTCTAGCCAATTTTGCTCATATATAAAATTTCATGAAACTGTGTACACTTCTGTGCTTTTAAGTTGTGACATGAAGTCGTTTATTTATTCCCCCAATCCTTGCTCTCTGAAGTCCTTTTTCAGTTAATGAATTGCTCTTACTTTTCATGACAAGTCAACTCTTTTTGGTTATGCACTTTAAGTTGTTGGATGGCTTGTCTATACTTCCTACCCATGTGTGATTGTTTATTATACAGTCAGTAAGAGCTGTTATTTGAACTTGCATTTGTGTATGGACTTCTTAGAGATCACATTATGATCTGGAATCACTGTATCTGGTTTTCACCACTGAAGGTTGTGTATGGTATCCCTGGTGCATCGTGGAGAACGTGCTGTTTATCACCGAAGAATTATGGAGGAGAGCTGTTGTGAATGATGGTTAAAAATTGGGATAAGAAAGCAGAGTTGTGACTCCAGAAGTACTACAGATTAAATACATCATGAAGTGGCAGGGCAGCGGATTTGCTTTTCCAAGACACGAAGGTGCCGTATGAAAACTCTGCCCTTGAATTCTCCCTGCTTTTTGGCACTGCCATTGCATCTGTTGAGAAGACACAATGTAAAGTGTTCTGGGTCTGGCTGGGATGGAGTTAACGTTCTTCACAGCAGCCCATGCAGTTCAGTTTGGATTTGTGGCTAAAAGAATGTTGACAACACATCGGTGTTTTGGCTGTGGCTGAACAGCACTTGCACAGTATCAAGGCTTTATCTGTTTTCCCTACTCTGTTCCAGTGAGTGCTCAGAGTAGGTGAAGCTGGGAGGGACGTGGCTGGGACAGCTGACCCAAACTCACCAAAGGGATATTCTGTGACATGTAACGTCGTGCTGGGCAACAAAAACTGAGGTAGAGGAAGAAGTATTTTGATGGTTTTGGTTTCTTTGGGAGAATTTTTTCTCGGCTTCCAAGGCAGTTGTTATTTGGAGGAAGGCTGGACATCAGTCAGCCTGTGGGAGGTGGTGAGTGATTTCCTTTGTTTTGTGATTTTCTTTCCAGTGATGAAACTGTCTTGACCCACAAGGTTCTTGACTTTGTTCTTTCCCATCCTGCTGACGGGGACAAGGAGTGAACAATCTGCTGTGTGGGTGCTTGACTGCTGGCTGGGTCTGACTCACCACGAAGTACAGAGAACAGATGGTCTTTAGTGAAGTTTCTAAATGGGCAGTTGTTTTTGGTTTGTTGTGCTTACAGAGTACTGGTGCAGAAGTGATGTGGAGTCCATTAGTGACAGAATTGGAGCTTTGCTCTAGTTTTGCTAAGTTCAGGTGGAGTGACAGTTGAGGTTATTGATAGATAACTTGTCATCAGGATCTAGTGCTTTATAGAGCAAGGTATGTAGGAGGAGTATTCTCAAATGCTTGGAGCATTGGGCTGTTGTGTTGTTTTAAAGGGATGCAGTAATCTGCTTCAAAGGCTTGTGTTTGTTCTGAGAATATGGTGCTATTTATTGTGTGATGTTAGAAAATGTTGAAAATAAGGGTATGTTAAGTCAGTGTATTCAAGCTTTTCTTGTTCTTATGTTTGAAAGGCAGTAGACTAAGGATATAGGGAAAATATTGAAGTTGGCTTGGTAAATTGAGGTACTTCCTGAAGTTTCTCCTTGTTGGATATTTTTGCTCTTCCATTTGATGGTCTTCACTGTGTACATTAAGTGCAGTGCTGGACCGGTGAGTAGCATACTTGTGTTGTGAAGTTTGAAACCAGGTGGATTTCAGAAGAATGGACGTGTCATATAATCCTGAGATGGACCTAAGCACCTTTCAAGAGCTCGGTTGAGAACTGTTCCCTTGACACACTGTCAGTCTGTTTTATTGCAACACTTCAGTGTGGCACAATTGATGACCAAGTAATCTCATCGTCCTTTCATCGTTTCCAGAAGTCAACTTAAATTCTGAATTTCTTTCGCTTCTAAAACGGAAACAGACACAGTGCATGGCATCTTGGAACATGGAAGGAGTTCTTCACATGGGTTCAAAACATGCTTGGCTTTAGTATTAGCCACTGCTCTGGATGGGCTGCAGCAGTGTAGCACAGTGTGTAAAGCAAAGTACAGGTATCAGACATTAATTATGTTTCGTTTTCTTTCCACAGTTAAGTTGATTTTACAGAATTTATCAGGTCTCCAAAGCAGAAACAGGTAAGCTGCCAAAAGCTTAACACTTCTCACTGAGTATTGTGACAAGATCATACACAGCCTTTTTTCCTCACAGACTTGTGGCTGGCAACTAGGATATGCTTGTGGCCGCTGCAGTTAATACTCTGACTACGCCAAAGAGACAACATTTTTGAATGCTGAGAAAACATACCTTATTGAACTGAGCTGATCACTGGGTAGAGCAACTTGTCAAAGCAGTAAAGTCATCACTGTTTGTGAATTACTTCATTTTCCAGTGACGTAGTTATTCTTTTTCCTTTTATCAATCAGTGCCCTGTTCAAAAGTAAACTGGATTTTTTTGTTCCTTAGGAGTGGGAAGAGATCTCTGGCATATAGTAACTATGCCGTGAAAGACTCGAGGTGTTCTTTAGGTATTGTGGATGGTGAGGAGTGACTTAGGTGGATTTTGTTGCCCTTAGGGTAGGGAATATTGATAGATTTGTGCACGTGTGCAGGTGGAGTAGCTAATTGTTCTGACTAATCAACATTCAGTGAATTGTGTTTTAATCTTGTTCTCGTGAACTTGTGGGTTTTTTGATACCTTCTCTCTTCATGAGACAAGGGCATTCATTAAAAAGGCTCTAGCTTCTTAAGTGATAAGATACTGTAATAGCTGAGTACTAAAGACGTGCTATCATGTGTACCTTTTTGTCTGCAGGTGATTTTTGCTGTGGGTTGAGCTCAGCATGGCTGTAGTCATCCGTTTACAGGGGCTTCCTGTTGTTGCGGGTCCTCCAGATATTCGTCGTTTCTTCTTGGGATTGAATATTCCTGATGGAGGTGTGCATATTATTGGAGGAGAGATTGGGGAGGCTTTTATTATCTTTGCAACAGATGAAGATGCACGGCGTGCCATGAGCTGTTCGGGAGGGTTTATCAAGGACTCGCGCATAGAGCTCTTTCTCAGCAGCAAGGCAGAGATGCAGAGTACCATAGAAATGAGCCGAAAACGATTTGACCGTGGGGGACGAGAAAGTATGTCTGGCTCTAGAAGAACAGGTACTAATGGTTCTAGTACATCAAGTGTTGGAGATATACCACATTTAGTTACAGCTTCTCCAAAAGGAATAAGAAAACCTAGTTACGGGCCACCGAATCGCCTGGAGGCTGGTTTCCATACCAACGGCACACGGTACGGTGATATGGGTATGCCCAAGTCAAACTATCAGCTAAGAAAGGATCCTCACCCGGTTAACCCAGACGATCGTTACTTATTTCTACGTGGTATACCTTACTCTGCAACAGAAGTCGAAGTACGTGCTTTCCTGTCGGGGATACGTGTGGATGAAGTGATTCTGATAAAGCACCGCAATGGCTTAAACAACGGGGATTGCTTGGTAAAATGTGCTACAGCTGGGGATGCCTTAGAAGGACTTAAACGTCATCGACAATACATGGGTCAGAGGTTTATAGAAATCAGTCCAACTACAGAGGAACAGTGGATCGAATGCGGTGGGAGGATAGACATGCCAGAGGAAATGGATCATTTTTTGTGTGAAGACCATTCTCCGAGAAGTTCAGGTTACATGCATTCAAGGAAGCATTCTCGTTCAAGGTCACCAAGGAGACAAAGAACACATTCTCGTTCATCTCCCAGTCAGGAATATTACATACACTTAAGAAATCTATCTTTTAATGTGGAGAAGAGAGATTTGAGAGATTTTTTTCCTGATCTGGATATACACAGCAAACAGATCAAGATTCTAACAGATAAGCATCAGAAAAGGACTAGAGATGCCTTTGTGGTGCTAAGGAATGAGAGAGAATATCAGGTTGCTTTGGAATGTCATAGAAAGGTTCTTCTCAATCGTCCTGTGTACATTTTTCCAATTTCAAGAAAGTCAATGTTGAAAATAATTGACTCTTGTGAGAGGAAAAGATCACTGGACAGAGATCATCTTGGACAG
Organism: Phylloscopus whistleri; assembly: GCA_017589585.1. Taxonomy (NCBI): domain Eukaryota; kingdom Metazoa; phylum Chordata; class Aves; order Passeriformes; family Phylloscopidae; genus Phylloscopus; species Phylloscopus whistleri. The sequence continues at coordinate 969,627 of JADMLD010001391.1, forward strand.
GCCATATCAGAAAAAAGTTACCGAGAAGGTCATTCCAGCCCTAAGACTTGTGTTTATGTAAGGAATTTTCCGTTTGATGTGTCAAAAATTGAAGTGCAAAAGTTCTTTGCAAGATTTGATATTGACGAAGATGATATTTACTTGCTCTATGATGAAAAAGGAGTTGGACTGGGAGAAGCACTAGTGAAGTTTAAATCTGAGAACAAGCTTTGAAAGCAGAAAATTTAAATCGTCAAACGTATTTGGGAACAGAAGTTTTAATAAGACTTATATCTCAAGATCAGATGCAGAAGTTTGGTGTAGCTGCACCATTATCTGCACCTAATCAAATGCATGGTCATTCACATCTGTATGACAGAAATGACTTCTCCCGTCCAGTTGGTTCACCATCTGGGCCACCACAAGGGCCATCCATGCATTCATTTGGTCCCCCTGGGAACTTCAGGCATCATTCTGAATTTAGACATCCCCCTGAGGACTTCATGTGCCCTCCTAAGGATTTTAGGGGTCCGCCACCCCTCATGGATTTTGGTGGTGACAGTGAACCTTTTGGCAGAATGGAGTTTGGGAATAATAAAATGGGAAATTTTCCTGAAGGAAGATTTATGCCAGATCCAAATTTCAGTGGTGGTTCTGAACGTGTTGTTCCTATTCTGTTGAAAAATTTACCTTTTAAAGCTACTCCTAATGAGATTCTGGATTTTTTCTATGGCTACAGAGTGATACCTGATTCAGTTTCTGTGCAGTACAATGAACAAGGATTGCCTTCTGGTGATGCCATCGTTGCTATGACAAACTATGAGGAAGCTATGGCTGCTATTAATGAACTCAATGATAGGCCCATTGGTCCACGGAAAGTTAAGTTGAGTTTGCTGTAAAGGAGGAAAAGATGCTCTAATAACACATTCTAGGTTTGCCAGTATTGACAGTTAACTTTTAACTACTGGAAGATGCAGAACAGTTTCCATCAACGGTTGTAAATAATACCCAGTTCAGTTGTTTCTTGGTTGAAATACCTGTAGGACATTGAATGTCATACAGCAAGGTATAAAGGGATGGAGTTGTAATGCTTTGGGTTGGTTTTTTTTTTTAAGATTAATTCCAGTCTTATGTCTTTGCATCAAATAACGTAAGTGCTGGTTGACTGACCACACAAACGGTTCAAATAGAAGATTTTCAGTGCTACCTGCATTAGTAAATGAGACTTCTTACTGAGGTTAGCTTAGTAAAATTTTAAAAATTACTGATTTTTTTTTTTTTTGTGCAAACTTTTCAGGTTTTATTCGGTTTCATGTGTTTGCAGGCATTCCTGTTTAAGCCCTTCCTGTTCTCATTAGCTGGCTTTGCAAGTTTTTTAAAATAAAAAGGAAATTGCCATTTCAATGCGTGTCTTATATTTAAAACTTGTGTAGTTAATGGTCTCAACTATTACGCTCAGCAGCTCTGGGTCTTGGTGAGGATGATGCTGGCTGCCTTGTCTGGAGACTGAACTGGTAGTTTGTCAACACAGCAAAGGATGGGTAGTTTACAGAGATTGCAGAGGCTGTATTCATCAGTTGGACTTTTTTCTCACTCACTCTAGTAGTACCTTGAGGCAGAAAATGAATGTTGGAGTCAGATCAAGAATTCTGACTTCAGTGGTTTTGTTTTATCTTCATATGCTGCATAATATGAATACTAATTGGCTAATGATGTCTGGATGCATTCCAGGTCAATCTCTGATTAGTTTTAACTAACATCTGTCACTGGCAACCAAGCTGACAACCAACTATGTTATTTTCTTACATAATAAAATAAATGCTTATGTCAGCATTTAGAACACGTTGTTGTCATTGGTTTTTTACCAGCATATTTAAATTTTAGGAAGAAATAAAAGGTAGCTTGGAAAAGCTGTGTCTTCAAAATTAAGGCTTAGTAGGAAAGTTCGTGTGGGCAAGGCTTTCCTTGACATTGCAACTGTGCAAGGTAGTATCTGTGGTACTAAAGGATTAATTTGCAGTCCCCTCAAACTGAGACAACAAAGTTGCAACTTGGCAGTGAAATCTTTCAACCTTTGCTGGTTCAATACCCAGAATTCCAAAATTCATGAAGTAGGGAGGTCTCCATTCCAGTCCCCTCCTCAAAGCAAGTTTCAGCTAGAATGGACTACTCAAGGCCTTGTCCATTGCATCTTTAACAGCTTTAAGGACAGAGCTGTCTGGGCAGCCCTTCCAGTGAATGACCCCCCCTCACTGGTGGTCAAACCTTAGTTACTTTACATGAAGTCATCACTGTGATTGCAGAACTTCCATGCCAACTGTTTGGTACAAGCAAACAAAATGAATGGAATTTTTTGTTCTGTAATATTTACAAGATTAGTGTAGTTTTATTTCTTCTGCAAATTATTTGTTCTGTGTTTTAAGTGCCAAGAAAAAAGCTTTTTGAATGATAATGCAAGGTCTGTATATGTAGATTCCTCTGAGCAAAGAAACATAATGGCCAAGTTTTTAAATTCTGAACACTCAGCATACTGTTTTTTGCTTTCTGGTAGGAATTAGCTTCAGAACCATACAGTTTTGAATCCTCCTCTGAACTTAAAAGGAATTAAAACCCAACAATTTTGTGCTTTATTTAATTGCTACTGTAAAAAAGATCAAGGAGCCAGAAGATGTTGCAGGGAAAACAAATACATGAGAATCTTCAAAATAAACTTCCCTGACCATCATGTTGAAACCTTCATTGTGAATATTTTTGTAAGCTAGTACCTTTACTATTAAGCTGTGTTGAAAATGTGGATACAACTAACTTCTCCAGTTAATCAGTTTTAGATGATTTGTTGATTTTTAAAGCACTTCTACAACAGGAGATGTCAAACTTGGAGGCTGAAAAGGTAAGAGTTGGTTGTTCTGCCAGTAAAGTGTGAGATTACCTTTTAGAAAAAAAATCTGTTTTCAGAAAAGGTTAAGAGTAATTGCTAATAAGATACAATTAGTTTTTCAGATGGTAAACTTTCCCCCCCCAGGTGAACATATAAAAATATCATAAAGCTTGTAATGACAGAGGTCATAATTAAGGCATTACAAAATGGTCTTGTTTGCCCTGTAGCTGATTTGTATTTAATTTAAAGCCAGATTAGAGTTTATGACTACTTCAGGTTAATCTGAAATATTTGATTGATAGACCAAAAAAACCTTATTTTTTCAAGGTCTATAAAGAGCTGTATCTCAAAGTATGTACAGATGCACTGAAGCATGGGAAACTTGGGAAGGGATACCAGGACATCAGCTAAATAATCAGGTTAACAGGAGAGTGGGTTCTTAGTTTACAGCTGTTACCTGATTGCTGTTTTGGGTCTGTGTGTGTCCATCTGCCTCTGTTCCCCCTGCCTCTGTAGTGCCCCTGGGCATTAGATTCTGCCTGCATACATGGTACAGGTGCATGGTGTGATGACAGGATTTTATAACATCAGATGTTTAGTGGTTTGGAGGCACTGTATTTCCAGTACAAAGGACAGATCAGAGACTGATCATAATTACATGGCTTGAAATACTCTTCTTCCTTTTTAAGTACCATCCATATAATAAGGAGTAACAAATGAAATGCTCCCGTTTGTGGTGCTGATGTAAAACATGGCAAGTTTCCTTAGTTATGCCTTCTCTGAGGTTGCTTTTGTTACCATTGTCCAGAAATTCTGATGTAAAAGAGATCAGTTTCTGTTGTCAAAAACTAGAAATAGTGATCACATACAAAAGCAGCTTGAGGCATTTAGGGGAGGTCTAACAGGACAGTGATGAGCACCCTTAATCCCAAAGGAATGTGTCAGTGTGTTCAACAGAGAGGCGAGATAGTTCTGGCAAGAATGGATTCATTCCTGCATCATCTAGGTGCCAGTAATAAAATATACAAATGAGTGAATGGAATAACTGCAAGCCAGTCTTGCAGTATGCACTTGCACCATGAGAAAATTCTTTGCAGAAGTATCTTTAGGTAATATTTAATTCTTTACTAACATCCTAAATGGTTATTCTGGCTGTGAAGTATTTTAATCAGGGACTCTTCATCTGTAGTTTTGAGGTCACAATTTCTGTGCAACATGCAGAGTTAAGACACCATGCATGCAGGACAAAGTTGCCCAGCCCTGTACTTCCTTTCTGGAAATTCTTCTGTGATTCCTGAAATTGACTTTTTTTGTGATGTATGAAGAATGAATTTCATGCTTGTGAACCTCATAATCTTTTAGAGGGCAATTAATGTAAACAAAACTGCCTTTTTTCAGAATTGCTTTCTCAAGGCAGAGTACACAAATATTTGCTATTTGTATCTAGGTATATTATATGAAAACCTGAAATTGTTATGAAGTTAGCCATCTGTTTTGGAGATGGACAGTTTTATTGTGTGTGAAATGGTAAAGTGGTGATCACCAGAATTCTGATGTGATACAACCATTTATTGAAGCACCTTAGTTGCTGAAATACATGGGAATTAATTACACAGATACTTTTAAAAGTTTTGCTCATTTGTGTTTACTCCTTGCCAGCAGTAATTCAGTATCAATGGTATGTAATGCTGGTGTAAAATTATTTTCTGGGTTTAAATTAGAACCCTGTATTGTGAACTTTTCACTTATTTTCATCACATTAATTTTTGGCAAAACCTGTTTTTTTTCACATGTCAAAACAGGTATGCATTGCGTACTTTGCATCAGTGGGCAAAAGTAGCATCAATATTAAAAGTGCACTTCCTAGTTTATTTCTGTAACTAAAAGAAGATTTTGTTATAACTTAAAATTGTTTTCCCAGTCACAATTTTAAATTCTTCTGGATTTGTTCTTTAGCAGATACTAAAGGCAGAAGTGAACAGTGGGGTAGCAGCTTTCTGGCAGACAACCACACACTATTAAAACATGAACACATGCAACCTCTATCTCCAAACAGGACAAGAAATTACACTCAAAATGTGTAATTTCTTGTCTGTTTGATGGAACCAGTAACTGAATTGTGTTATGAATGAACACATCAAATTTAAACTATGAATAACATGTCAACTAATATAATAAACATCAACTACATAAAATATCCACTAGTTTTATCATGAAGGCACTTTTATTTAAAAGCAAAGCAGCATTGAACATAAGATACTGGGCCTGGGCCTTATTTGTGACTGTTCATTCTGTATGTGTAAAGGAATAAAAAAGTCATCTGTACCTGATGAAAGCCTGAGGAAAATGAAAATAAGAAAAAAGTACACCTCACCCTGCCTTCTGCCATCTAGGGTGGATAGCAAAATGAAATCTTAAAAGGTTGTTGCTGCCAACAGTTTCTTAATTACCACAGTTTATAATGGGGTGTAAACCCAATTATAACAGTTACAGCTAGAGTACTTAAATTCAAGAGGTGTATAGCTAGAGAGGTAATATATTGGCAAAGTAACAAGAAAACAATGCTCATAACTGCTTGAAAGCTTAGTGCAGTTTTTGGACACTGTTCATCACGTAAGTTTAAGCAAATGTGATTACAATATAACATTTATGCAAATATAATACAGGCATCTATTTAAATATTCAATTTTCTAGCTACTGAAATGGTCCACTTTCAGTGGATTTTTTCCATTCTTTGAAACTGGTCATTTGTTGTCTGGCACTCTAGAATCAGTGCTGATTCTTGCTCCTGCTGGAATTCTCAATATAGAGCCCCAGTGAAATTTTAGATCCAACATATAAAAGCGTATAGGTAAAGGGTTTTTTTCCCCTATTTATAAAAACCTCCACTTAGAAGAGCTTTGCTATCTCACTTCCTTAGTAGCGTCAAATTCATCCTCCTCATCCTCTTCTTCATCATCATCATCTTCCTCCTCCTCATCATCTTCATCTTTTCGTAGCTTTCTGCGGGAAATCTGCTAAAACAAAAATCCAACAAAAGGATATCAACTGTTCTCTGCAAACAAAAAATAATTCTCCATTGGCGTTCTCAGTCTAAATGTTTTCATTTGGGTTTCAGGGTAAGTTGTTTATTTATTATCTCTTCCTAATATGCACACCACTGCAAGATACATGACACAGAATTAAAATACTATAATGGTTTTTAAAAGCTAAAAAAATCCATGTAGTCATTGACAACTATTACAGGATAAGGAGAATGGTATTTTTACCCAATTAATGCTAAAAATCAAGAAGATGCAAATCAGTTTTTTTTCCTGAGTTGGCTGTTGAAGCAGCAGGCTGAAGATGAGTATTAGGGCCTAATCTTATTTTGAAGAAATCAGACCTCTTCAGTTAAAAGCTCAAAACTATGCTGCTCTAAGCTTTCTACTTTTTTTTTTCTATAATGAATTAGGCAAACTTAGTAAAAGTGTCTTGATTCATAGATGAACTTCTTTCCCTGCCCATCAGTGCTTGCCTTTAGAGTGACTCCTCTTTTTGATTCATCAAACATTAAAAACAAGTGCCAGCTGCCAAGCTTTCATCTCATTTGACAGATTTTGCAGTCTCTACTTTTTTTTAATCAGGGCTCAATCTAATTCCTATTGAAGACAGATTCTTCACAGACAATGCAACATTTAAAATTTAAAGGATATATGGATTTCTTTTTTCTATCCCCATGAGGAGAACATTGAAGACAGTTATCCAAGTCATCTGGAATGCTTTTGAAAAATTATTTCAGGTTCAGTAGTTCTCTAAGGGTATCTGCAGATCTAATTTTGGTTATATTTTCCGTGTCTTCTCGCATACAGTGATATAATAAAAACTTCTGTACTGAAGACAGAGCTTGCCTTTTTATTTCAAGCAGCCCCCTATTTTAAAAGTCCTTAAATGCTCATTATTAAATTGACTTCTGAGATGTTATAATTCATACAGCCGTGTATGTAATGGTTTTTTGTGTGTGCACAAAGCAAACTAGTCATTGAACTTCTGAAAGCAGAAAAATCCTTAGTCTTGTTGATGCTTATGGAGTACATAATTTAGCTCAAAGCAAATGCTTGCTTAAAAATTCCTGAACACAACAGAAAATGGAGTTAAATCACTGGGTGAAGCTGGGTTAACTTAAATGTCTAAAGCAGCAGTCTCTCATTCTGTGAAAGAAAAAAAAGACAATGGCAGTGATTTGTAGTTGGAGTTTAAGGAATGCTGCAGATTGAGCCTCTTAAGGTGAAATGAACTTCACTGGGAGAGACTAATTTTCTAAGCTTTTTCTTCTAGTTCAGAGCATCTGAAATCCTTCAGCAGAACTTGCATCATATTTCTGAAGAAAAGCTCCCTGCCTTTCCCCTTTCCTGAAACAAGAAGTGTTTTTTGGCTTTATGGCTTTTTTCTGCTCACTACTCAGATACCTCTGACCATGCAGCTATAAATAAAATAGTATATTAAATATCATCACTGGATCACTGGTGGTGCTAAGATGGCTCTCCCTAACAACCAAACTGGATTGGGGAAGGAAAGGGAGAAAAGAAATTATGCAGTTTAAATCCAAGTTATTGTGCCAAAGAACTAAAACATACCAAGATTGAAATTTAATTTTTCATAACTTAATGCAAAAAAAGAAGACTATGATAATTTTTGACCATAAATAACTTTATGTAAAAATTAATTCTGTGAGTTGCATGTAGGTGATGACTGTCCTTAAGCAGTTCAGCTCTGTTTCACTGCAGATGCTAATACAGAAGCATGACAATTCTCCCCACATCTTCGTGTTGGAACGTTCGGATGCAGACATTTTCAGTAATGGTTAAAGTGATACGTTGCTGTCCTACTGAGTGCCAATGCAAACTTTTGTTATACTTAATGCATGTAGATAAAATTTGTGTAGTTAAGTTTGATTTAAAGTATCTGGAAAAGGTCATTCTGTTTTGCTGTAGTTCTAAAATATAAGATACGCCAACCTGAATTCTTAAACCAAAACACTGAGGATAAATTGCCAAGTGAAGTGTTGGAAAATGAAGGACAGCTCTTTGCGAGAAAGTGAATCAAGCTCAAGGAGTACTTTAGATTTTTAACATACAAATAATACAGAAAGCTAATCCACAGAGCCAGAAATAAATTCAAGGACGGGATGTGTTAAATCCTCTTAAAAGACCTGAATTGTATTACTGGCACACTTTATTCTATCTGGTATACAGAGACTTCCCACACTGTCCCTCACCTACAGGTTAGTGTTTGTGTGTGTGTCTGTCCACCCCTGCCCCACAGACTTCAGCCGTGTGATTCTGTGAACTGCTTCCCGCATTATTTATATTGCTTTACACTGGAAATTGTGAAGTATTTCATTACGGACAGTACAGGATTACTGTGTAGCAGGAAACTAGATTTCTCAGAAATTTCAGAGTGGAAGACCCAGAGAAAAGATAAAGCAAATCACCTGAAGACTTTTCTGAATACAGCATTTTTTTTTTTTTCTCATGCGATGTTTGGTGTTTACACGAAGAGCCCTTAGTGTAATTCAGCACCATGCTATTTACAGAATCAGGAAGGGCTGCCTGAATTTTTCTTCACTGCCCTATGGTGTCTGCATTAGTAGAGTGTTCCACCCTTTTTGTCTGCCATATGATCTTCCTCTGCACACACACTGCACAGCCAAGTAAGATGACCATATTTTGAACTGCATTGCAGTCCTCTAGGTCTAGATGACTTCCTGTTCTTTTCAGAACAGGAAAGGTTATGAGAACACTAACACCCAAAGTTATAATTAAGAGCAGTCTAGGAAATGAGAAAGGGTAACTTGCAAGTTAGTCACAATGGAGTTCCACTCCATCATTTGGAGAAATCACAGTGTACATACTCTCAGTTTTCTCTTGTTTTGTGTTTTTTATCTGTATTTTGTCAAGTAGCTTGAACATGAAATTTGCTTGAGTAATAGAGAGGACTAGCAAGTTACTCGGCCAAGGTAGTACTTCATGCACTGAGTCACTAGGTTGTATCCCTTGAGATGACACAATTCATACTTTCAGCTACAGAACAGCTCAACTGTAATAATTGATCCATTCTGTGTTGAGAGCAGAGAAGGTGTAAAGTGTATACAAATTCAAGAAAAGTTTTCCTTACTACAGTATCAATGCATGATTCTATTCAAAGAAGAAAGGTAAGATACATACATTTTAAATGTGGCTTTGTCTTTAACTGAAACACTGGAAACAATCATTGTAGTTACAGGATTACAGTTGCAATAAATTAAAAATAATTTAGCCATTTTGCAATGTCTGCAAGTTAACTGCTGTAAATAAGTGGCAAAGATATTTGCAAGGTAGCTGGTCCAAAAGGAGTGGCACTGTCTTCAACTTTCACTCATTTTTGTCATGTTTTTCCTCCCCTGCTGTGAATTTTCAGAGTATAAAAGGAGAGGTCAGTTGGTCATGGGTTTGCTCTGCTGCTAGAAGGTATCACTAGTCTGGATTAGGATCTGGGAGGCCTCACTCTAGAATCTGAATACTAAAATATGCAAGTATTTAAAGAATGTCACTGCTCTTTCAAATAAACTCCTAGATCTCTTCTCTGCGAGATGCCACAGTTTGTTGATGGAAGAACCAGGTATTGCTGGAAATGACATTTGTCAAAAGTAAGCAACACAACTTTAAAAGCTGAGTTTTTTCCCTTCACTGATAAAGCTGCATTATCAAGAGCTTAATACGATATTTATGCCACTGAATTCCTGTACATTTCTGATGGTCCTCAACTGAGTAAAGACAGTGGATCCATGTGCATTAGCTGAAAGATTATGTTAAGTAGAGCTTTAATACAGTGATTTAGCATTTAATTTTTTTTTCTTACCTGTGCTGTTCTCAGTGAAGATTTTGAGGAGCCAGTTCTTTGCAGGGGGGACTTGGAATTTGCACGAACTATGTCTAAGCGAGACTGATAGTCTGGTGGATAAAGTGAACTCCGAAAAACCTAATCAAGTGGAGAAAGCTGTGACTTAGATAGATGCTTGCAAGCTAAGAATCACCAAGACTGAAGCTTGCAGAAATGCAGCATTGGACAATGAAACCTGATCTAGAGATGTGCATCAACTGTAGTTTGAACTGATCACTTTTAGCTGAAACAATGTCCTTGCTTAGGACATCCTTGCTCAGGTTAAGACCTGAGATACATCAACATACTTACGTGGTCAAGGTAAACAATCTTCAGAAGTTTGGGGACATTTACACAGGGAAAACTGCAATGGTTTCCCACCAACATATGTAGCTGAGTTTCAGGCTAAGCTAGAAGTATGAACCCCTGCAATTCCTTCAGGCTCTCCATTTCTTGTAAAGATGAGCTCAGCCCCTTCACAAGCAAATCCCTGCTGTCGGTCACAAATGCATCAGAAAAATGTTACTTGCAATGTACAGCAGATGTACAACTCAAGAACAATTTGGGAAACCTCTTAGAATATAGAGGAGACTGTAACATCCATTATACTTTCATGTTATTTCAATAACCAATACAGCTATTTGTGCAAGACTTTAAGTCAAGGAGATGGTATATTATGGTCAGTATTTTTATGAGAAGTAAATAATTGTTCAATTAACAGGAAATTTAAAATGAGATTAAAAATTTGGTTGCGAGAGACAAAGTACTGACTTAAAGGAAATTTCTCAATTGGTGCCATGTGACGTAATTCTGAAACTAAAACAGTACATAATTGCCATGGCATAGTTTAAATGAAGTAAAATTACCAAGTAGTCTCAAATATGACTGTCACTGAAGAATCATAGTTTTTTAAGTCTTACTAACTTGGTTCTGAGCTATGTCATAGACAAAATAAAATTATGACTGGTAGGATTTACAAAAAAAGACTGAAAATGATCCAACTTCTTTGACAAACCAAACATATATACACAACACACATTTAATGATATTAAGTTTAAAGGCCCAACATCCAGAAGAACTGCAAGAATGAGTAAGACTGAAAAGCATCTCTTGGGAGAGACTAATTCAAATAGAAAAGAAACAGTGACTTGAAGCTGGTTACTGCCAAAAGGCAAAACCCCCCAATGTAGTAAATAAGAGATGTCCCTTAATTACATAACAGCCTAATAAAAGTGATTCAAAGATGAAAACAAGCAAACAAAACTCAGGTTAGAGGGAGATCTCTAATCCAGTAATTAGTCTTTATCACAGCAGTGTAAGATTTTTTGTATGTGCATCTTTAGAGCAAGACTCACTGCAGAAGTGTTCTTTGAAAACTATGTTTAGCTGAGCTTGGAGTGGCAGGTAATTTTCTGAGTCTCTTTCCTGTGTTTTGTGGGAAAGATTAGATTGCCACTGCAGATGCTCTCTCTGTTCTCTGAGATTATAAACCTGCATGCTCCTGCTGAAGAATTGCAAAAAAAAAAGGCTTAGTATACATGAGTTTGTTCTGGGAACCTGAAATATTTGTTGCATTTTTCTGTGTGTGACATGTAAAGCCCAATGGTGAAAACTGTTTTTATACAGGAAGTAAACAGAAAAGCAAATCTCAATCACTCTTACCTCCAAATCTTCATTTTCATCAATATTTTGGATGTTCTGGTAGGCAGCAGTATATATCTCTAAAGCTTTCCCATGGAACAACATTTCAATAGTTATAAATTCAGAAAATATGTTCTGAAAGCAAATGAAAAGGTTTTCTTAATGCAGCAAAGTACATTTTCACTTCAAAAAATTACTGTAGTCTGTGTCTGGTATTTATGTGATATAAATAACTGCATTATAGATGTGATATAAATAACTGCATTAAAGATACTTAATACTTTTAAGTAGTCAGACCTGAATTTTAGAAATTAAACGTAAATGCTGGCTGGGCTATCACTTATGCAGCTATTATTTAATAATAAATTCTAAAATAAATACCTCACAAGTAAAAAGGAAATGTATTACAAATAACGTCTTATTGAAAAGTCACTTGATAATCTCCGATACATTTTCACAAGATGTGTCAGTCAGAAGTTTTACCATTTTGAAGACAGTCTTTTATAACAGGTTGAGGATACAGAACCTGTAGATTCTATACATATCTGTAATTTACAATTCTGTGAAATATTCATGAATACTATCAGATGTGCATTTCAGTGAATACTGAATGTTGCTAATCTTGCCCCTGACTAACTATAGTAATTTTATTATGCAAGGTGAAATGTGAGCACACATACTTTGATGTCCCTTATCTTCTGTTTCTCAAAATTATCAATGGTTTCCTCTAAGTGCCGAGTTGTTCGAGTAGCATCCAGTGTCGCTCTCTGCAGTTCACTTTCAGCCTGGTAAAGTAAGACAAAGATGAAATCAGTCTTGCATTTGATACAAAGCTATTTTCTGTAATTGCCATGAAAACATTTAAGTCTGAGTTGTCAAAACAATATGTATCCGTGTTACAGTATTTTAAATCTGTAAAGATGCCTTCTGCACTGTTGTGACTTTGATGTGGAACATGAAAAATGACCAGCTGTAGCCAGTCAGGAAAGGCCCTCTGCCCTGATTCATTTTCTGTAATAATCATGTGATAGTTTTACTGAGCCAGCCCTGACACCCCACTGACGACACACTGACTGGGTTTAGGTACTTAACCCATGACAGGCCAGAGTGGTGGGTGAGCAGGAAAGATCACCCCTTGTTTTCTACTGCAGATCAACCTGCTGGGTCCAGAAAGAATCTTTTCCAGTATAGTGCTGAACCTTATATTAATAGGTTTTTAAAAATTATTTAAATAGACAATTATAGCAGCAGCTGGAACTAACATACTTATCCTGTAAATATCTCAGTCTTGCAGGCTAGATTTATTGTAATTTTTATATTCAAATGCATTTCAGGTATTTCATGTTTTTAATATTTTCATATTATTAAAATATATTAAAAAATCTTCAACAGGGCAGTAGGAAGGGGACATATCAACCAATTTCTAACACATAAATACACAGTTTTTCTTATTTTGTAACTATAAAAAGTATTTTAGACAGCTGTTCCAATTAGATATAATTATGAACTTTATAGAAAGTTCACTCCCATTTAATGAAAGATATTGAAACTATTCTGATTAAGTCAAGTCTGAGAACTGTGTACCATTACAAATTAACAATGTGCAGTTGTAAGAGCTTGCACTTGAAAGCCACAACATTTGGGTCTAAGCTTGTTATTTTCCATACATTATTGGTCAAACATCATGCACTAATGACACAGGGTCAGTCAATAAGTATTATCACAGATCTGTTTTGTCATGAGGTTTGAAAGTAGTATATGGATCAAGTACTGTATTCTATGATCAAGTTGTAGGGTTCTTCCCATTTCTACAAATTTGCAGCTTAAGAGAGGATTTTTTTAAATGGGAAAAGATACCACAGGTCCAGTTCCTGTGATCTAGCTTTTAGTGTTACATATATAGAAACCCAAAGCATAAGGCATGCTCTATTCACTTCTTTGATTGTAATCTGCTAATCTTATTTTACAGGATTATCAATTTGAAACAATCAGCTTTCAAAAACAGCCTAAAATCATAGACACAACTCTGCCATTACAGGGCAAACAGAATTGATAATGATCTTTAGTAGTACATGAGGTCACATGTTCATCTCTCTTGATTTTGCCCAAACCACAGGAGGGAAGAAAAGACATTTAGTGTATTTTCAGTTACTTCAATCAGTCACTGTGTAAGTGATGACAGCTATTATACATACACAGCCCTTACACATACAAATACAGTATGTTATTTCTATGATAATCAAATATATCTCTTCAATACATCTTAGATTGGACAATTTGTGCACAGATGCTTTGGAAGAGGAATTCTGGTTGTTTTAGAGTGAAGTGTTTAAAGTTGCAGAGCCTGCATAGTTTGGACAACAGCAGTTTGGTGTTTTCTCTTCTGAACACTCACCTGTGACTGGAAATATTAGTAAAGGAAAAAAATGGCAATGTAACAATCAATATTCATAGATAATGTTCATTTTTACTTCTACTTTTAATACACTGTGAACTATTTACCCTTATTATTTCAAAACATCTATATATTTAGTGCTATTATTGTGTTGTCTGAAGCTTCTGGCTGTAGGATGTAGAGTTTGTTAGAGCTTTGCTAGAATTCAAGTATCCAGGCCAAAACATTTCAGGACAGCTGTTTGTTTTGGACTGAGGGTTTGGTGATTTATTTTTGAAAGAATAAAATAAAAAGCGGGTAACCTATAGTTCAGCAGACTTCTTAAGAGAAATAAATCTATTTTGATTTACAGAAGTGTATTTCTGTATCTTTAGAAATCTGATAATTTTTCTTTTCAAAGCCATGCTAACACCCCATTTGTAAGATGGGACTGGGTACAGATCCTTTGCTATCTGTGGCCAAAGTTGTTCTCTGCTGCACATCACAGTGCTCAGTAATAAGAGAACCTCTGCAGGAGCCCAGCTGTTGTACTCCAATGTGGAAAAGCCTCTCTCAGACCTGACAGCTGACCTGCATACACCCTTAAAAGCAAAAGAGCACATTCCTGCTCCTCAGACCTTATGTGTTTTGTGTCAATCACTTTAAAATGCAAACAGGCAGCATTTGGTGCCTTTGCCATGTGCAGAATCAGACTGTACTGAAATTTTATAACTCTCCAGGCAAAGCCTTCAGTACTGAAAACAGGTGTTAGAAGAAACTAAGCCACAGAATATTTGGGAGAAGCCTAGAAAAGAAACAAGAAGAAATGAACTAGGTCCAGTGACATACCCATGAAATGAAATGGGAATTAGCTCAAAGGAGAAAAATGGGACCAGTCTCCCTTTGGGGAAAACAGCTTATTATTATAATTTACTCCCTTAATACACAGCTCAAGTTCTAACCCTGTGGCTGAAATATGTCTGTCTTTATTACATGAGGAATTCTAATTAGTCATGAATTTACTGATTTGATTAATATTAAATGGAAATTCTCTGTCAAAGACACAAATAAAATGTAGTTCTCCTGTGTTTTGTTTGACCAACACAGTCATTTTCACTCTTTCTACAGTCTTATGCCCCAGTCACTAGAAAGATACTGAAGATTCTGAAATAGAGTTGATAAAATCCTACAACAAATCAGACTGCTTAAGGATTCCCAAGTCCAACACTAAAATGTAATAAAAAGTAAACAGCATATCATGAACCTAGATCCTGTATCATAATACATAAGCATGAAGGGACTGAAGTAGCATTGTCCTGATCCCATTTATTTTGGCATTCCCTAGATTCTGATTGCTTCAAAAATTGAAACTTCAATGAGATTTTAATGGAAATGCTAATTCAGTTTGATGGAGGAGGCTTAATTTTTCCTGCTGTGATACCAAATTGTACACTGGGGAAGGTGACCAGTTTTTGGAAAGGAAGAGTAGTCCAGCTGAGTATTTTACTAAGAGAATAACAACTTATCCCTTATCCCTATGCAGCTGAAGGAAACTCATATTCCTGTCTAGGTACTAGGAAGCACAATAACCAAAATGGCAGGGAAAAAAAACCCAATAAAAAATAAACCCACAGAAATAAAAAAGAAATTACCTGAAAGACAAGAAAAGAATTTCAAAAACTTCCATATTCCTAGATGTAATCTATGCCTACCTCTCTTGCATAAACATATCAAATAATTCATGGTTTCTTTTCGATTCAAAAGTAACTACTGCTCTGTAGCAGCTGTAACTCTACATGAAGTTTAAGAAAAGATTCAACATTGGAAACAGTCCCTCTAAGGAGTATTATTGTTACTACTACATTCTAAACATAACATAAGTTTAATCCCAAGAAATTTTAAAACTATTTCTCATAGTGACTAGAAATGCAGGATACAATAATGTGTAGATCTGATGGATTCCGCTGACGTGTCTTTTCCAGTTGGGATAATTGCTTGGCTTCTCGGTTCTTTGCTGTTAAAGTTGCTTTAAGATCATCCTGGAAATAAAATGTTTTAGACATGTTTGAAATACATCTAGGAAAATACAAAATATGCTCTCCTTCATACATACACTGCCTAGAAAACATAGACAAAACTTCTGCTTTGAATAAAACCAGACTTTAGTGATCTTCTGTTAATTGATCTTCTGAAAGAGAAGCAGTGGGGACTGAGAGAGTTTAGCACCTTGTGCAACTCCCTATAGCACACGCTATAATTGAACATGGGGGGGAAGGAAAGAGAAAGATATTCACAGCTTTATATGGAAAGTATAGCAGATGGTCACAAGCTGAGATCCCCAAAGCATTAAGAAGGCAGACTCATTCCTGACTTAGCAATAGAAAAAATGTGGTACTTAGAAATAAAAAGCAGCATCAAATGAAGTGGCATCATTAAAAAAAAACAAAAACAAACCCAAAGCAGGCAGCAGTCAGTACCAAGGAGAAGTTATGAAGAAAATATAACTGCTGTCACCTGTCCACTGCCAACTGCTGTCACTGCTGGCAGTGCAGCTGCTGAAGGGGCTGGAGCAGAAGTCTGATGAGGAGTGGCTGAGGGAGCTGGGAGTGTTTAGCCTGGAGGAGCTCATGAGGAACCTTATTGCTCTCTACAGCTCCCTGAAAGGAGGCTGTAGCCAGGCAGGGGTCAGTCTCTTCTCCCATGCAACCAGTGACAGAATGAGGACATGTAAGCTGCACCAGGAGAGGTTTAGATGAAATATTAGGAAGATTTTTTGCACTAGAGGGTGGTCAGGCATTGGAATAGGCTGCCCAGGGAACTGACGGAATCACCATTCTGGAAGTGTTCAAAAAAGGTGTTGCTATGGCACTTGGGGACATAGTTTACTGGTGAACATGGTGGTGGCTGGGTTAATGGTTGGACTCAATGATCACAGAGGTCTTTTTCAACCTAAACAGTTCTGTGCTACAAGGTATAGGGAGAGAAATTCTATGGCTGAAAGGCTTCAACTGCATATTTATATACATGCATTTACTAAAGTGTTTAAAACCATTTGAAACAAAATACATCCAAGTAATGATGCAGCTGGATAAGATAAAACTTAACTGATGTAGAAAAGGCAGAAACTGTTGATAACTGTTTTTGCTCTATTTCCAAAGCAGAAGTAGTATGTACTTCTAGGAAGACCTGTGACAATTTAAGAATGTTCATCTACCAGTTTTCTCAAATTTTTGTTCATGCTATAAACTGAGTTTTGCAAACTGTTTGACATTCATGGGATGTAAGATTATCAGTCAAGTATTTATCACTCCATTGATGCTGGTATGGAAAAGGTCATTAATTTTCAATTTAAAGGAGCAGTAGTTTAGAACAAGCAGAAATACAGTCTAAGGTCTAACAAAATCTGAGGCAGGATTGGGCATGCATTTCTAATGACCTTTTACTCTAAAAATACCACTTCCCTTTTATTTACTACTCCAGAATGGAGTTAGAGCTATTAGAAACTATCATATTGGGAAGTTGTCTGTGCTCCTTCCTTGGATTTCACAATTTTAATGCTTTTATGTCTCCATCACTCAGAAGGATGCAACTAAGAATGTGTCTTTCAGCAAGTTTTGTGATCCTGTGACCAGATTACTACTCAGTGACAAGCACAAGATTGCCAAGTTTCACAGTGGAGTGTGTTCCTTCAATAACAAGGCTGCACATGAGGTCAGGGTCAAAACGTGCAGCTTCTTCCTTGTTTCTATCCTTACCATCTGTATGTCCTTGTCATTTTGCTTCATCTCTAGGGACACAGAGCTGGCTTCTGATAACAAAAACTACTTTATCTTCAGCCCATCAAAGCAGATTTTACTGCTGTTCTTTCAGAAGGAAATTTACCTCTAAGGTCAAAGACTACTGAAAAGGCCTTCTCCTTTTATGAAAACCATGTGGCTACAAGAAAAGCAATAATAGAATTTTTTAAAATTGTTTTTACCAGTTTTAAATTTTAAAGGTAGAGAAAGAGAAAAGAATGTATTTCTTTTTGAAACAACAAAGTTTTCTATCTAATGGTCATAGCTGCATGTTTAGTTTTTAGTTAAATAGCATGCTATTTAATGATTGAGCCCTGTTAACAGCACTGACTTTCTAGGCCCATTTAAAACAGTCAATCAGATTTAACACTGTGGCTTGAAAGGGTTCTGACTTTCATGCAAAGTGTACTTGAGGATGCAAAGTTCTAGAGTTACCATTATTAAATTCAGTGTTTTCTTTCTAGCATGTAGTGACTTTGGCAATACCTACAGGGACTGATCTGTTCCCTCCTCTACCTGTTTTCTGTAGCAACAGCCACCATGAAACATACTGCTCTTCTAGTTGAAGTGTGACAAAGAATTAGTGCTATGATGGCCGTAGAGGTGAAGCTGTGTATAAGTTTTGGATGTACAAAAGTAGGACCCAGTTACATACATATTTTGTCAAAGAAAAGGGTGCAGAAAAAAAACCCCAATAAAAATATTAAAAAGCTGGAGAAAATGCAATTTATGGTGAAAGAATCACGGTGTATATTACCTAACAGAAAAAAAAAGAGAAAATTTTGTTTTAGTAGCATCGAAATACCTTAATTCAGAAAAAAACCCCAAAGCATTACAGAGCTCTTTCATCTCAGTGGAGCATATAACAAGAACCAAAGATTAGGTGAAGTCTTTCATTTAAAACGAAACACCACAAACATCAACTAACCACTAACTACCACCAACAGTCCTACATTCACCTCCAGTGTCTTTAGACCAAGCTTTGACATATTTTTGGAAAATATGCTTTAGTTACACTCAAGGAAAAGTGGAATGGAATAGGCAATGAGATAAAAGGTACAAAGAATATAAAATTATTCATAGTCTCTCTAGGTTTGAACTATGAATTGAAGTCACATATAAGAACTCTGGTCACCCACCTATTTTCAAATCATACAGAAGTACAGCTACAGTTCATCCACCAGACAATGAGCTGGCAGAGCCTAATCACTGTACTGTTACCTGCTTTAGTCACTGAAGTTATTAAAGCAAATCAATCCTTTCTTCTGCACGTGGATCACCTTGGTTTTATGATGTCCTGTTTTATATGAAGAAAAGGAACCAGGAACAGAGTTGCCAAAAAGCAGAAAAGTGAAGATTGATATACAGAACAATGAAACAGAAAGAAATCCTCATATCCTACATTTAAGCTGTGTTACAGGACAAGAATAATGTTTTAGCTTCCACTGAAGCTATTCAGCATCGTAAACCAGAACAAGTAAATGAAACAATTTTACTGCATTAGCAGATATAGGAGAACACTGATTGATCTGGGCCTCTTTAAAGCATTTAGTAGCACAGGATGTTGATGTCTTACACCACAGAAAAAGCAACTGTTGTTTTTAGTACAGAAATACTGCTGTGTACTTCCTGGAACAGATCCAGTAAATAAGCAGCAGTGAGAACATCCCCTTTATATAAAGTAGGTATAACTACATACTCTGCCTGATTTTACTTAGCTAATGTAATTACAGCTAAAGCAGTCCTAGGACTAGCAACTTGTGCTAGATTTACATGAGTGACAAAATTTCCTTTGTCACTAAGTATGTCCCAGTGATTATAGATCATAACTGAAGACCAGGCAGTTGAAGTTTTAACCATGGTTTACGGTCAACATGCAATGGGAAAAAAATAACCATTTAATGGCCTACATCTTTAGTGAACTCTATCTTAGTTCAAAGGTAAATGGGTAAAATAGTTAATCCCATCTACAGTTTAAAAATGCTTTTGTACTCCTCACTGTAGCTAAAATAAACATTACACAATGCTTTTTGACATTCTGAAAGGCAAAGACCACAGGAAATTCAATTCACTGGTGCAAGCAATGACTTGGCTTCAGTTGCTTCTGTCCTCAGCGTTACTGGCTATCAGTGGCAGTGCATCTCAAGACTTTTCAATGCTTTGGAAGCCCCAGGCACTGCCCAGGTACTATTTTGTGTCTCCTCAGCAACCCTACTGCCACAAACACATGAAACTTGTCTTCCATCCTCAACATTTATACCCTGCAAAGTACCCAGTTCTAGATCTCACCAACTGGGTTTCAGAGTGACCATTAAGATACCAGGTTTTAGGCTCTGTAGTCTACAGCTCTGCTAAGGACTACCATGGGTAGTCCTACTCAAGTGCAGGATGCATTTCCTTGACAATCCTTTCTCTAACCACCAAGTGAAGTAACTGTGCAACGAGTTCCAAACACTACTTGGTTCTTCACTATTTGGAAAAAAAACCACAACATAAACATGGGAAAACTGTTTGCTTGAGATGGAGTGCCACAATCTACTCAAATTAATCATGATGAACACACCACAAGATTTTTGTTTTGTTGTTTTTGTAAAATACCATCAGGTAAAAATAATAATTTAAGCTTTTGATTTATATAGATTATATTACAGACATATACATCAATTACAGATTTGGGTTTGCAGGATTAAGGTATTCTCAGCATAAGATACAAGTATTATGAACATCTACTTTTAGTATCTGCTTATTAAAAATTACTTACTCAAGCTTATCCTTCCTGGAGGAAAGAAACTTACAGATATTTTATGGAATATTTCAAACTCCCATAAATATTGTTTCAAAAATATAGTGAATGAAGAGACCTCAGATTTTTGTGTATTTTCAGGTCAGCATGATGACTTAACAGAGAGGGATTTAAGCCACTACCTACTTACCAGGTTCAAATGTGTTTTTTAAGTTATGAACTTTAATGTAGAAAATAATTCTGATTAGAAAAGCTGTTAAAGGCAGCGTATTGATGACTAAGAGCCAGAGTAGTAGGAGTAGTAGTAGTAATAGTATCATCCACCATCATCATCAAAATCAAACAATAATAAATGACATTATTTATAAATAAAAAGTCCTGAATTTACACTATCTAGGAAGTTTGGAAGAAAAGAAATAAATGCCTTTTCTGAGCATTTGCTTGTGCTCAAAGAGCCTGAATATCCTTGTCTTCACATCAAAGCTCTTTCCTCCAACATATATATAGCTTCAGTTCAGATGTCTAACTACATAATTAAGTTAAACTGATTACTGAAATATGAAGAATCAGAACCATTTTCCCAATAAAATTTCTAAAGTTTTCAACTGAGTGGCCAGGACACTGAAATATACCTTGTGAGAAAACGTATGTTTAACCTACCCTTTTAAGTTTCACTATGGTCCCATAACATTTCAGAGGTTCGACAACCTTGGCTTCCAGTCTGTCAACCTACAGAAAGAAATCACAAGGTTGCTAAAATCATCCATATCCATGGTGTGCAGAAATGGGCAACAATTTAATAGTGACTAATCTTACTATGAATTAAATCCATATATGCTGAAAAAAAATATTAGGATAAGAGTTTTTAAAAATTTTGTAAAAACTACAGTCAAGTACATTAACCAAGAAGGAATTTGTTTTACGAAGAGCTCAAACTGATTTCTAGTGGAATTCCTTTTTTCATAATTAGATCAGGATAAATGAAACATGGAATATTCTGAATACATCAAACTGAGTACTAAATACATCCAACATTGCATCTTGGAGTTCTGTAGCTTTCTATCTAAAGATCAGTGTATTTGCTCTACATGTGCTGATAGGTTATGGACTAAGCAATCTTTGCTATCAAATATACTGTACAAAATGGAACACTTCTTAAAGATAATGGAAACAGCATCACTGGTACTGAGTGCACTAAAAATACCAATAACAGGGCATGTAAAATGCATAAATGCTCTCACAGATGAATGGTTCTGAATTTTTGTTTCAGTTCTAGTCAGAAAAACAACTACATATGGTCAGACAGGCAATAGGATAAGACCTGCTTGTCAAATCTGACAGAAGTGTCTGAGTGGCGCCAGTGTAATCTTGACTGGCGTAAGTAAGTAAGTCATGACTTATGGCCCATGAGTGAGTGCTGTGGCCCATCACTGTTACATCCACATTAGGACAAGGTGCACACCTCTGCTGGGAAGGGACAGTTCCCTCTATACTGGTGGTCACCAGTCAGCCAAAATCTATGCCAGCTGAGCAAACATTTCTCCTTGATACCATCTACCAGTGCACTGTCAAACAGTTTCACTTGAACTGCCAGTAGAATAGAAAGGAATGGGGCAGTGAGGCTGTAAACAGCACACATTACAGACGTACCAAACAACCTGCCCATCTGACTGACTTACCCTACCACATGGTGTGGTACCTCACCCCTCAGTATTTATATATCTAGCACTGCAGCTAAAGAGCAGAAATTGATAATCCTTATAAGCTAATTTTCTCTTGCCTGCTTTGTCACCAAACAGAAAAACTGTTAAGTGACTTGATGTCCAGAAGAAACAAAGCTAAGATAATATATTTTGTTTTCAGGAGCAAAGGAGAGCTTGATTTAAAGACTAAAAGCTTCTCTTTTCCTTTGCTGCTTCTGCCTTTTTTCTTTCACAGGGCAATGTTGGTTTACAGACAGGCAGCTAGGAGGATGTAGGCCAAATGCCATTTTTTAAAAACACATTTAAAACCAACAAAAGCAAAACTCATGTTGTTACATATGTCCTCAAAATTACAGGTTCATAGTTCAATGATGAAAACAGAGAGATAACGCCGTCTGAGTTCACATGCACCTCTGGCCACAATATAATTTTATTAGCAGAGAATAATTTGCTATTAATCAATTGAAGCATGAGGACCACATGTGCCTCAGCTGAAGCCAGATGTATATGAACTTATGGAAAAATAAAAATTGCACACACCCTCAGGTTTCTTATTACTTCTTAAAAATTCCTCCCTAAATAGATTA
The DNA here is from genome assembly GCA_017589585.1 of Phylloscopus whistleri. Taxonomy (NCBI): domain Eukaryota; kingdom Metazoa; phylum Chordata; class Aves; order Passeriformes; family Phylloscopidae; genus Phylloscopus; species Phylloscopus whistleri. Next base: position 992,229 of record JADMLD010001391.1, read on the forward strand.
TTAAAGATCCACACATATTCCTTGTATTTCAAACTCTCTGCTTCACATCTTAACTACTTTTAAAACGTTTTCTTTTTTGACTTTGTTATTATGAAGAGATGACTTGCAATGCTCTCCAAAATAAAAAAGTCCTATCTGAAGACATAAACAATGTCAACTACTTCAGTCTCTTTTTTTGAATTATAGTGGGTCTTAGCTGTTCAAGACTATAAATGGGAATTTCCTATGTTCTACTAAAAGAATAGATACATACTCCAAAAACTAGTTTGAGTATATGTGAATGATTTTTTTTAATCTCCATATTTGGAATTCTGCATTGCAGGTTACAGTTTGACTGGCACCACACACGAATGTGTAAGTGGCATAAACACCTTTCTTTACACTCTCACTCATCTGGCAGAAATGTGGCTATATAGTCACATACGGTCCAAATCAAGTTTTTATTTTTAATGCTGGACTATGCACTTCTGAAATCTACAGTGGTCCCTGACAGTACTCTTCAATGCTATTTCTGATAATGCTTAGCAAAAGGAAAGTGACTGATTTTGCCTCAGCTGCTGCGAGACAACTCAAGTCACACAACTGAAAAAGAACACTTTATTAACCATAAATCATAATCTACAGTCTAGGACCAATAAAAAAAGAAACCAAAAATATTTGCTCTTTCTCAAATACTTTATGTGTTCATAGGGATAGTTTTGCTGACTTCAACAGGACTAATTTTAAGCAGTTTTCCCTGAAGGGATTAGGAGGGTAAAATGATGAATGCATTGGCAGCCTACCCTGCTCAGACTTTAATATATTTAGATGTGTTTTCTCCTGTTTCTCTTCTGATTGCAGAGTATATGATTTCCCTTTAAATCACAGATAAGTAACTGAAAAGTTCAGATGGCAAACACAACATGTACAGCTTTAATTTTGTACCTCTGCCTGGCGATAATCCTGAAGTCTGGAAAATTCATCTGCAAAGTTTTTCAGTCCAACTTTTAAGTTTGGTGTCTCTGTAGCTGCATATGCATATATTTCATTTACTAGAAGATCTGCTTTGTCTCGTAGTCTGGCAGTTTTACGTACATATCCAGCAAATATTTGGCACAATTCACCAAAATGTTTTTCCACATTTGAAACAGCATCTTGCATTTGTCTAGTCTGATTGTCCCTGCATAGCAAAGAAAAATAAGTTAAAAATAAGAAGGGCAGAAATGTTTACAACACATACAGAAGAGAAACTATATCATTATATTATTAATTTTGGGTATTTCATTTCAGTGCAAAGCAGAAATTTATTCTGAAAAAGAGAATGTTGTAACTGATGTAATATGTGCTTATTTATGAATGAATAACAAACAGACAAGCAGATTTCCACTTAAAGATCCAATAGATGAAAACCCAAATCACAAAATTCTGCTTGGAAGTTTTCCTTCTGCATTTAAGCAAAAGCTCACTATTACTAAAGGTATTAGTCACTAGCACAGTGGTAACACTTACATTCTCAAACAAGACTTCTGCAAGACCACCCCTTCCTGCAGAAGCCTGCAAACAGGCAAGGCAATGGCTGGAGAAATTAGGCAGTAGAGGACAAACTGGTAAAGGTATTAAATGTTCTTTAAATTGCAAACAGTTACCAAACTGCACTACAGAGGATAAATACCACCGAGAATTAAAGAAGAAAAGTGAATGGACACAAGAGGTGAAAATTCTAATACCACTGAAAGGACATTCATCACAGTAATAAATTACTTTCTTTTAAACTACATAAATCTAATTAATTTATTTGATCCAATGCCTGTATGTTTCATTACTAATGATTTAGATAAATGTGGTAGTTTTGCTAGGAAGTGATTTTTCCACTACAGTAAGTCATGCCAGTAGCTCACATATTTCACTTCGTATTTTGCTTTCATATTCCTGTATTATTTGATGGTCATGTGAACTCATGTTGATTTGAGTGAATCAGCTATAAGATCAGAATTTGAGTTGTTGATTTGAGTGAATCAGCTATAAGACAATTCAGCTAACAGTACCTGCCAGATACTGGGTCCTAAGAAGTCTCTATGGTCTAACACAAGGTTATTGATGTGTTATTGAAGTACTAGAATTCTCTGCACGAGAATTTACGCCTACCACTATCCTGGCAAGGGACAGAAACAAAAACTTCCTTCATATTCTTAAGCTATTCCAATACTGCTGATCAATGTTTAAATACTGACTTTGTATCAGGATACATGATTATCAGAAAAATTCAAAGAAATTTGGTACTTTGAGACTAAACAACAATGCAATCAATTCAAATGAGGAACACCTTTACTTCAGGAAAAATATTTAATAAAAAATAGTTCCGCCTTGGGCAAAACCACAGTTGGGTTGCTTCACGGCAAGCTGTCTGGAAAACTGTTCAGAAGAGATTCAGTTCAGGTTAAAAAAACCCCAAGGAAGTCATTCAGTCCTCCAGAACATACTGGAGCACAGAACCACTTGAATAGGGACGGTTTCACCAGGTGAGTAGGAAGTAAGAATTTCATTAAGTATTAATAAAGCTGTTTTTTTAGAATTATACTACCTGATAAGATCTTCAGTTTTTAAAAGGTATACGTTTCATATTTTCTTGAAAGATCTTCATGCCAGAAAGTATTTCCCTCCGGGAGGAAGATGTAATCACCCACTTTACAATTCAGATCTTACAGTACACCCATGCAACTAGTATTTAATTTTGGGACGCGAAACACTACGTTTTCTTATATGGGGCTGTAAAAGTTTTTATTCCCCCCTCATCGCGACCGCTTAGAACTGTCCACAGAATTATTCGCGAATACGAATTATTGAGAATTATGTCCACATACATATCGGCAGCACAGCTTTACTCCATCTCTGCACAGCACACTAGGCCTGGAAAAGTTTTGCGGCCTTTACCGGAGAAGGCAGAGGCGGCCCCCATCTCCCAGGGAGGCAGACGCGCTCAGAAAGACCGGGCCTGCATCGCGCCCCGCGCCGCGCGCCGCCCCCGCGCCGCCCCCGCTGCGGGCACGTTGCTCCAAGCGAGGCCTCCTCCCCGCTGCAGCCCGGGGCTCCCCCGGCCCTCCGCGCCCCCGTACCTGGCGTCCAGCCCGCGGCCCAGCAGCATCATGGTGGAGATTGCGGCGGCGGCCGGCGGGAAGCAGGGAAGGAGGGCGGCGCTCCGCGTGCGCTCGGTTTCCATGGACACTGGCCCGGCGCCGCCCCTCGGCCTGCGGGACGGGCTGCGGCAGCTCCGCGGCCCGGAGGCGCCGCGGGGGGAGCACACCATCCCAGAAAACCAGAATCGGTGCTGTTGGAAAGGCGCGCTGAGATCATCGAGTCCAACCTCTGACCGAACACCACCGTGTCAGCTGGAGCATGGCACTGAGGGCCGCGTCCAGGGACGGTTACTCCACCACCTCCCTGGGCAGCCCATGCCAGCGTTTAATCGCGCCTTCTGCGAAGAAATTCCTCCTTACGTCCAACCTAAACCTCCTCTGGCGCAGCTCAAGACTGTGTCTTCTTGTCCTGTCACTTGTTACCCGGTAGAAGAGGCCAACCCTTGCCTGGCTACAGTCTCCTTTCAGGGAGCTGTCCAGAGCGACAAGGTCCCCCTGAGCCTCCTTTCCTCCAGCTAAACACCCCCGGCTCCCTCAGCTGCTCCTCACAGGATTTGTGCCCCAGACCCTTCACCAGCTCTCTTGCCCTCTCTGGACACACTCCAGCACCTCAATGTCCTTCTTATGGTGAGGGGCCCAGAACTGGACACAGCCCTCGAGGTGCAGCCTCACCAGTGCCCAGTGCAGAGGGACAATCCCTGCCCTGCTCCTGCTGGCCACACCATTGCTGATGCAGGCCAGGATGCCTTTGGCCTTCTTGGCCTCCTGGGCACACTGCTGGCTCATATTCAGCCACTGTCAACCAGCAGCCCAGGTCCTTTCCCACAGGGCAGCTTTTCAGCCACTCTTCCCCCAGCCTGTGGCACTGCAGGGATTGTTGTGACCCAAGTGCAGGACCTGGCATTTCGCCTTGTTGAACATCATACAGTTAGTCTTGGCCCATGGATCCAGCTTGTCCAGGTCCATCTGCAGATCCTTTCAACCCTCCTGCCTAACTTACTGTCATCTGCAGATTTATTAAGGGTACATTTGATTCCCTCATCCAGATCATCAGTAAAGACACTGACTAAGACTGGGACCAATACTGATCCCTGGGGGACACAAGTAGTGGCTGGTGCTTCCCACACATGAGCCCACCCAAAGGCAGGGGCAAGGTCTGTTCAAGGACAAGTGCAGTGTCAAGGCCTGGGCTGGTACGGGAGCAGAAAGCTGGAAAACTCAAGCCTCTCCCACTAAAAAAAAAAAAAAAACACAAAAAAACAAAACCCCCCCCCAAAAAAAAAAAGCCAACTTGTCTTCATCTAAGGATGAGCTGTCGAGGTTGGGCAGCCATGGGAAAAATCCCGTGGAGCACCAGGAAAGATCTTAAAGAAATGAAGAACAAAACAAAACCAAAGGATTCAGGATTGTGTGGCCATGATCCTATCAGGGTCCCTGCACGTGCTGTATGAGACTAATGCAGGAGAGATTCTTAGAGGAGGAGAGTGGGAGCTGTGCTGTGTCCAACACAAACCCATCTGATATTACAGTGATCCATGAGAGCTAAGGACTTGGACAACTGGCACATGCTGGCACAGAAGTACGTGGTGACAACTTCATGCAGATAACAAACTTTAATTTGCAACTAAAACCGGTAATGAGTAATGGACAAGGTGGGTAACAGTGGTGCTCCCGTGGCATTTAACAGGTTAGAGGTTTGGTGTACCCATTGGGATTGTTACTACACGAAATGTACATGTGCACACAGATACACACACATACAAAGAGGCCTCTCCCTCAAGGGTACCCAGAAGATATAAGAGTCAAAGGATCACTCAGGGGTATCCAGTACGAAAATAGTCACTGCCGTGGGAGAGAGTGGTGAGGGGCACTCTGTCTGGGGAAGTCTCCTTGGATGGAGGTCAGAGAAATGTCTCTGCCCTGTTGGCTGGGGACCCTGTCTGTGGACCGAGGGGTTCTGCCTCTTCCTGTTCCCACCTTGGCTCATGAAAGGTCGGTTGTCTCCATGTGTCCCCCAGGGAGAAGGTGAGTGGTACTACCACAGATGTATGAAAAGAATTTTATAGGCTTGCATGAGCGTGTGAGTAGAAAATGATTTAGTTAAATTTTGGTTTGTAACTTTTCATCTTGGTTTTTCTCTTGAAAATAGATAATTCGGATCACTTCAATGAAAACTTTAATTCACATAAAACAAAATATTCTTCAAATAATGAGGATCTAATTAGTGTTTTACACCAACTTAAGCTAAAACAACATGTTGCCAATTTTTCTTAAGGCAAGTTTGTGAAATCAGTGGTAAAACTCACTCCAAAGGTTTGCAGCCCTTAAGGGCTTGGCAGACTAACATGTCTAAATGGAAAATGTCTTTCAGAGGATGCAAGGGTGAGAGGGAAGCTGTTACCTGGAAGTCTTAATTTCTCAACTGCAGGCCTGAGAGGAGAGCCTTCAATGTTTATTGTTGAATCTACCCACCATTAATAATCTAATAAATCAGCTAAATGACCTAGCAAATAATGATGTCACTATTATTACCATGCAATCCTGTAGATCCCCACACTGTAGCAAGATCCAAATTTATCACTCTTGGATCTTATTCATTACACAGCACTACCACTGAATTACAGCTCTATCACCCCTCTCTTGACTGCGTCACACTGCTTGTTATAAGAGTGCCGTACAATCCATCTCTGGATGGATTTTTTGAGGGAGATTTTTTCCCCAAATTCTCCTTCAGTTATGCAGTTTCTACTGTCTGACTGTTGTTTATGGGGCATACTTTCTCAGACATGCCACTCCATTTTATTCCTTCCTTCACCTAACTCCATTTACATCTAAGTGTATCCTGTATGTGTTTATCCTATATGCAGACAATTGACATGCCAGAGCCAGGCTTATCCTGTTAATTTATCTTTTCCCCACTATGTTTGTGCTCAGATAGCATCCTGCTCTCAAGTGTTTAATTACAAGTCATTGCCCTTGACATGTTCTTTGAACAGTTCTCCTGGTCTCCTGAGGTGCTCTTGTCTCTTCACAAGGACTTGTACTCCAGCAGGACCTTGCACTCACAAATTTTAAGAGCTCTGAAATTTGAAAACATCTATTCTGCTACTTAGGGCATGTTGGACTTCATCACCCAGTAACGGTCAAGCAAAGAAAGGTCCAGAATACCCAGAAATTCTTAATAAACAGCAGAATGGTGCTATATGAGGTGCTATACAAACAGTAAAAATAAATACAATTCTATTTGCTTTAAATTATGGGTCAATAAGAAACAGAGACTGCCACTTAATGAGAAGCTAAAAGACTGAAAATAAGGAAAAGTTACTTGTGATTAAAGTTAAAGAAGTACTTGTCATTGGAGTAAGACATGAAAGAGGAATGACAGTTCATCTTCAGTTATTGCAAACTAATTCTGCTTCAGTCCTGAAGTATGGTACTTGGCATAGACATTAAGAAACTTAATTTGTATATGCTGATTTCACACATGGTTTGACTTAATAGTTCTCAATATGATGCTGTAGATAGTCCTGGAATATATGGCCCACCAGCTCCAGCTGTACATAGAAAGTTGAAAATAATGTCATGAGGGCCTGTTGAAATTTTGAGTCATCAGAGTGTACAAGAGCACAAGCTGCATAAATCATGGAGTGGAAAAATATTTTTGTACTATGATTTAGAAATAATTACAGAGAATTATGTTGAAAGTAATGCCAAATTTCCTGCTCATTACCTCTAAGTAAGTTTCCAGAATAACATACTAAAGATGATGACATCTTATAAATGACAAATTCTGCAGATAAGAAAGCTCTGAAATATCCAGTTGACTGTGTTTTCCAATATTCCTCCAGAGGATAAGCAACAGACTCCTGACTTAAATCAGCTTGAGTAAATTCTCTGTACTGGTTTGTTGAACAACAGTATGTAACTCCAGCAGTGTTCAGCAGCAGTGAAGAATTGCCTGTCATTACTGCGTAGAAAAAACAGGGTATGCATAAGCATGTGGAAACTTCAGGAATACTAATTGGGATAGAATTTCTTCTATCATATTTAGGGAAAGCCTTAGCCATTAGTAAGGTAAAGCCGTATTTCTGGGTTGGAATTTCATCAATGACTGTGTTCTAGATACATGTAAAATACCAACAGAATGTTCAATCAACTTTTGTTTTTGTTATTCGATGTTAATTTATGTGGTATAGTAGTTACAGAGTGATCCATACAGGTCCAGAGGTTCACCTGTGCCCTGTGGTTGATCAAGTCTGTGTAATTGATGAGCTGCCTATATATTCATGTTACTACTTCTTTTCTCACAGTGTGTTTATAACTTTAGAATATATTTTTTGCAATCTTTAAACTTTTTATATAACATTCCATTTTCCTGTTCACCTATGCTATCAAGTCTTATTATATGTATTATATGAAAGGCAATCACTGTTGACCTTGAATATCAAACAACATTATTTTAGCAGAGAAATTTAGCTCCTAGAGGATTGGATGGGGCTGTTCAAGATTACAATGACACGGACCCCGACTCAGAAGACTGACAATGACTCTGTTTATTTCTCGGTAATTTCTTTTTTTTAATGTTATTTTACAAAGAACAACCCAATGGGTGGAAGAAAGACAAACTTCTTCAATTACATTGGTCAAGTCAGAGGGACATCAAGAAGTCCCTCCTAGGAAAAGCAATGTAAACATAGGTTACAGTTAGGAAAACATGTCTCTTGTTGACAGAAAAGTCTCTGGGAAAGAGTTTCAGAGAAACCAAAACATCGCAGGCACGAACCAGGGCTACAGGTTGGGCATTATTTAGATTTAATAATTTCAAGTGTTTTCTCCTTCTGCACCTGTTTCCCTCCGTGCTATTTCACTTCTTTGCGTCTGCAGCTTCCTTACTTAATGCAGGAACTAGACCACCTCTTATTCCTAGCTCTGTGTTTTCTCAGGAACAAGAGCCAGCTTTTGGGAAACATCCTTCTCTGATGCACAAGTCTCCAATACCAAGTTTCAAATATCTTAATTAAAAATCAGTTAGTTTGTTAGAGAAGAAATTGTCAACATAATTAGAAAAACAGTAAAACATTGTTTCCTCAGGCTAATACCCGCAGGCTGGTATAACCTTCTGTCATCCATTTTGTCAATATTGGTGAAAGCATAGCAGCCTCTTGATGATTTATGCATTTGCCTGTTGTTTTCTTACTTCTGCAATAGAGCTTTAGCTGCTGTCAGAGGCAGGTTTCTGGGCTAGCAGGGTCTTTGTTCAGCACAGGGACTCATGTTTTTAAAGTGTTTTTTTTTTTATAAACAAAGTACTTTTGTTTTGTTCCTTGTTTACCTCTGTGCAAGTGTTTCTGCTCCTGTGCTTCTCTTTATGCAAACTGAGTTCAGAGGTGAAATGCAAAATATGTCTGGAACATGCTGCTGTACAAGTTTTTTCTATGTGTCTTGTTTTCAGTGATTTGTCAAGACAGTAAGGTTTTGCTCAGTGTTACTCCTGCTTTTTTCCTACCATGTACACTTTCAGACTTGTTTCTCCCAAACTCTTATTTATGTAGTGGGACCCTGAGTCCTTGGCTTGCTTCCATAGCCTGTCTAATCCATTTTTTTTTCTGGTTTATCATTAAGACCTACTGCTCAAAAACGGAGAGATGAAGATGTTCTTTGTTGACATTGATTTATGATGTTTGATACTCTATTTCAGGTAATCACATTTGTTGTGATGCAGACTATGATCTCAGTAATGTTTGGTGAGTACTGATTCATATTCCAGGGAAGGAATTGGAAAACATCTGTTTCTTGGATTCACTATCTACATGATTCTGAGTGTTCTTATTCATTAGTATCAACAAATGGTGCTCCAGTTTTTGTTGGTTGCACTGCAGAAATCCAAGATTAGGCTATCAGAATGCTTCACCTGAAGCCTGCTCATGGCTCCTGAGCTGTGTGGACACATTGTGAACATTGCTGAAGACAAAGGGCCTGTGCCAATCTACTTCTGTTCTTGGAAAGAAGGGGCAGAGGGGACTTTTGGGAAGAGACTATTACTACACATCTCTGTGGAAATCTTTAGTGAAAAACAAAGTATTTATTTGAACTTAGCGTCTAGATGACGAGGAAAAGAAGTTTTGGGTAGAAATCTGACATTCTTTCTGCAGTAGTGTCTCTCCTTTCCTCAGTGGCAATAGCACTGTCACAGCCTGCTCAGCTTTGCAGGGCTCTGATTGATGAAGGTAAGCAGTGGAGCCAGGCTGTTTTGCCATTCCCCTCAGGCTAGTGCCAGAAGCAATCTAATCTGCCTTTTGTTTTCAGATAACTGTGTTAATAAACACATTAATTAAATAGACACTGTTATTATTAACATAGTACATAATTTTAATTAGTAAATAGGGGTTTTTTTCCAGACATACTTTATTATCGAAATGAGTCAACAAGAACAAGCAAGTCAGAATTATTCATTTTCAACTTGGTATTTATTAAACTAAAAAACTGGTGGCAAGTCACTTGGCTGCCTGAAAAGTAGAGCAGAGAGTACAGAGTTCTTTGATTGCCCCGTTCAGCAGGCAGGGAATTTCTCCTAGGTCCTTCACAACTGAAGTGAGTGAGGCTGGAAGAATGATGGTATGGATGGAGCTCATGTGTTTGAACCAGGTATCTCCAACATGTACCAGGTGCAATGCCTTTGATGGAAGGTCCTTCATGTCTTCTATGCCAGACTTATGCTGGGGGTCATGGCAGAATTCCTGAAGGATGTCTATAATGCTCTCCAAGAATGAGATCATAGACAGGGTGTGTTTCTAAATTGCTTCTGACATAAGCAACTTCTCAGAAATCCCGACAAGTGGCAGGGGTTGTCTTATACCCTTGCTGTAACTCCTGGCTCGGTTGGGGTAGAGGCTGCCCACCTCTGTACTGTGTGCCTGGATGGATCCTGTGGGCCTCTTGTCGAGCCGCTCTGGCTGAAATAATGCAAAGGCATGAGATTGTTCTCATGAGTGCTCTTATGGCACGGAACTGAGGCTATATATGTCCTGAGATGTGGTTTATGAGATATTTGCAAACCTTGCTGCAATAATGTTGAAGGATGGTAGAGAACACAGGGAGTTAATTGCAGAGCAAATGGGCATGGCAAACCCAGAGCAGTTTCAGCCAAGTGGCTTCTGTGACCGTTCCCTGGAGGAAATTGTTCCCAGCACTATGCTTATGCTTTGTCTGAGAGAGAACAATTTGCAGCTGACAAAAATAAATAGTGATAAGACAATTAAGTAATACTTGGACTTGACATTTAATAGTATATATATACCCAAAGAATCAGTTATACATGCAGGGTCTCTTCCAGGTACACCTGAGATCTCTCTGCAGGATTCCTATAAATCTGAACTGCAGTTGTGGTCTTTTGATCAACCTTGAATTTACTCTCAGAAGATTACAAGTATTTTATAAGATTTCGAAAGGAAGTTGGTATTGGTTTCATTTAAGTCCATGACAGCTCTGTCATTAGCAGTAGGAATCAATTTTTTTTCTTTAGAGAATTCTTTTCCTCTTTTTGCAGTAGTAATATTCCATTCCTGGCAAATGCCTGTACCAGGAATATTTTCTGCAACTGAAGTGTTAGAGTGAGGCCATGTAGAAGACACTGGTATGTGATAACAGCTACCACTTGGTGGCATCCACACCATACTTTATTTAGCTGAAAACTCCACAGCCAGCAATCTGAGAAAACTTTGGGAGTGCCTGGCTTGACATTCACTCCTTAAGGGTGTTTAAAATAGTTAACCTTACACTGGTCTGCTTTGGTCAGGGCCTGACATGCATGACCCACCTTCTGTTCATATTTTAATGTCGGAGTATACACATTTATTGACCTTGCAGTTGACTCAAATTATCAAAGTGATTAAACTCTATCTCGCTGCCATTCTTTGGAAGACTGTTCAACTGTTTTTTTATTCACAGGAAACATGCTTAAGCTCTTGGACCCTTGGTCTTGACCTTGCTGCTTACCTTACTTGAGTTTAAAATAATGTTTGATTTTAAACAAGTCCGTTAGAAGCAAAAATAGCATAGATCTGGTTAAGGGGAGAATGTACTTAGAAAGACTTCCTGAATCTTTGATTTACACTTCAAAGGAAAAATATTCAGACTCATTATAGAAAGTGTGAAACATTGGCATTTTTAAAGAATGCTTATTAGGAGATATACGCAACTACATATTCACTTTACCTGAATTTTGACATTTAAATGAGACATCAGAAATATATTTCACCTGCCAAAATCTTAATTTGAAGGTCTTTGTCTGTCTCTGAAATGACATATGAATGTGACAACAGTCACATTCAGTTTGAATCTTAGGAGTACCTAACTTCAGATTTAAAGTTGCAAGCCTGTCTTGCTTTTATTTGTTGTCAAAGTACTGAGAAGAGAAGTGAACACAGGGTTAATGGTTTGACTTGACAGGTAGGAAAAGTCTTTTGCAATGTAAATAGTTTGGTGATTCTAAGACAATTTTTTTTAAATGGCTGCAAATTATGAATTGATTTTTGGTTGGTTAATGCACATATCCTTAAGTGGGCAATTTTTCTAATAGGTGTAAGGAGAATCAAGAACTTTTCATCTGTTCAAGGCTTGGTCTGCAAGTCCTTTGTTGCTTCAGGGAACATAATACAGCAATGAGCATGGTGTGAGATATAACTTAATGGCATTGGGCTGTTTGTGAACTGGTACTAGAACAATATTTCTACTTTTACATAATTCACACACAAAATCCACTTGTGATGGAAGTGAAATAATAAATAAATGAATAAATAAAAATCTAAGATAACCCTATACTTGTAACTTGTAATTTAATTGTATTACACAATGATAATTGAACGGTAATTTGACATTTGAGTGCTATTCATTAATTGCTTTCATGATTGGATTATTTAAACTCTTGGAGCTGAAATTAGAATGTTTGGGGGTTATCTTTTTTTTTTTTTAATTTAAAATAAATTTCATTCCTAATTTTCATTCATTGGGAAGTTTGTGGAAATCCGGCACTTCCCAGTGGTTTTTAGGCTTTCCCCCCCATCCTACTAATAAAACCAAAATAAAATTGAAAAAAATTTCTAAACAATTGATAAATAATCATTATTAATAGATGAGATTGCTACTTTTGGAGGCAATAAAATATTTAGCTATCAGTTGAAACTCTCTGACTTATTTTGTGGTTCTTTCATCCTAGCATGATGAATCTCCCGTTCCTCTCAGTGTCCTGTATCAGTTGTGGTGAGGGTTGGGCTTTAAATAAAGCTCACAATTCTGTTCTATTAATTTTCAGTTTTATTAAGCAGAATAAAACAATAATCTGAATTAATTTTGTCTTGAAAGTTTGATAATCCCAGAAGCAATACATGACACTGTTACACGTTTCAAACAGAATAACCAGTGATGTTATAAAATAACTGAATTTAGACAACACTTCAAAATTCTCAGTAACTCGTAGTTCCTCACATTCCTCTAGTCCTTTGACATTGCTTGTTGTTGTTGTTGTTAGGTGCATTTTTAAAATTCCTGATACAAGGTCTGTATTGAAGTAAACTAAAGTGTGTCAGTCTACTTCTAGAGGGCAGCAAATGACTGTGTTTTAGCCACAAGAGAAACAAATAGTCACATGCAGTTCTGCCAGTAAAACCAAAGGCACAATCCAGCATCTTGAAGTCAATAGGAAAACTTCCCACTATCTTTGATGGGAGCAGGATTAGGCCCCTGGTGCTTTCCTTGCTTTCTTCCCACCCCCATTTTTTAAGTGGATAAATAGTGTGCATAAAATGCATTGGACTCCTGTAATCAATTTTAAGTTTTTTAAACTATGAACTATGAATGCAAACATTATGGTTTTTATTAACATTCTAAGGCTGCAGTTCATTGGATATAAAAAGTACATGACACAAATGTAATAGTATTTGTATAAATATGAGCTCATTGGGGCTTTTTATCTGTTTTGTTTTGTGGTGTTTAAAGGAATGTGAATTCTTTTGCTCTGTCCACACATGGTAGAGAACAGTGGGGGGTGCCCCTTCTTTTGGAAAAAAACCTACCACTGATAAATTCACAAGTGTTGCTTAATACAATCAAAACAAAGAAAGGAATATTAAAAGTAAAAGATTTATTTTAAATGTATTTCACTTTTAGTTACATAGGTTTTCATAGCATAGTTTTTTCTATAAGTCTCTTTATCATAACCCTGGTATGTTCACAAAAGCTTATACCAATGTTTTGTAACCTAAATGGTGATGGATTGACTAAAGATCTCATAACTACTATATTTTTCTCAGTCAGTGATCTGTCTCCACAGAAGCTGTTCTAACTTTGTAGCCCAAGGATCCCTTCCTCTTCCTTTTTATTTTTTTCCCCAGAAGAAATACACAATTTCTTCTCAAAATTTCATTAGTCGAATTTGTGCAGAGCTAGAGGAATGGGAACAGTCAGATAGCAACTTCTTTAGAGAGCCTGTTTTGACTCTATCTCTTTGGTTCTTTGCTTAGAATGAGCTGAAGTTTTGTGCTCCACATACCTAGGGGACAACCTGGCTCCAGATATAACCTGATGAAATTTTTGAGCTTCTCTAATGCATAATTTATTCCTCATGACTACCTATGAATGTAGAAGACTGAAGGCAGCCACAGTTTAGTACATTCTGCTAATGCAAACTCTGTGTTGTTGGCTGGGAACATAGGTTGTATATCCTCTAGCCTAGAGGGCATTTTTACCAAGTATCAGATATCAGAAATAGCAGTGTAACAGAATCAGGCTCCAGCTGTCATCATTTCAGTGCTATGCAGGTCAAGAAAGGGGATTGTTCAAATAGAGATGGAGAAACACTCTTTCAGCTGAGAAACATCCCAGAGTATTAGACTGGATGCCTCTGGTTGAGGGACAACCACCATGGATTGTGTTTGTACCACTCCAGTGGTGACCTTTCTGGGGAGAGTTGGTTCCCTTGAGGGTGCTCAGAGCAGAGCTGTGGCAGGAGGACACGTGAGGTAAAACACTTCTTTTCTGGAGTCCAATGAAGCCTGCAGCCATTATTTTTTGTCTCAGAGATAGGCCTTACTTCTTCCACTAGTGAATGATTCTGGTGGCAATCCTGGTGCAAATCAGGTCTCATTGCAGTTGCATTTTAAAACATTGCATTGGAACTGCCTTTTCCAGGTCTGCATTAGTTTTTGCTCTCTTTCCAGTGCTGGTCCTGGGTATCTGTGTCTGAAACCATTTACAGTTCTGATTCAATTTTCTAATAGAAAAGTCTAAGGAGTGACTCACACCAGAGTTTCGATTTTTCTTTTCAATGGTTATGAATAAAACATAGCATAAAGGAAAAAAAAAAGCTTTTGTTGTCTACTTCTGAGGGTACAAAGGAAACATAGAATATTCTGTGTGACTTAGTGCCTGAAAAAATCACAGCAGGGCTTCTAGAAAAGTCAAGAGGTGAAATACTTTAGCTAGATATGCTATCTTTGAGATGCCTCAAACAGGGCACTGTAGAATTTTGCACCCATAAAAAGAGAGGTTTTGTTCTCCAAAGTTTAGGTTTAGTTTTTGGCAGTTTTCATATCTAGAAATGATGATGTTAGCAGTCACATACTTGTTTCTCAGAATAGAATAGTTATTCATTACTCATTTCTGAAATATTTACACAGATACTGGCCCACAGCATACCGTAGTTTAGGCTACTAAGTGTATTACTTCTTGACTGCTGAATTCTTCAGCTTATGGTACTTTATTTTGTTGGCCACAGAAGTTTTCTATAGCCTTGCAGTAGCTTTGAGTGTGGTTCATGGCTTTCAACTTTAATTATGCTTAATAACATAATATATACACAGAAAATAACATTTCCCATATTTAAAGTGTGGTTCTACTCTGAAATGTGATGATTTAAAGATAATTCAACAAATAAGTTCCTTGTGCTAGTCAAATCATAACTTACTACTAACAACAATAAATTTCCAAACCTGCCTTTCCCTTATGTACTGGGTTGATGCTGGCCAGACTCCAGGCACCCACCAAAGCCTCCCTGTCACTCCCCTCCACAGCTGGACAGGGGAGAGAAAATACAACAAAGGGTTCATGAGCTGAGATAAGGACTGGAAGAGATCACTCACCAAATACCAGCACAGGCAAAACAGGCTAGAATTAAAGATATTATTTGAATTTATTATTAACAAAATCAGAGCAGGATATTGAGAAGTAAAATAAGACCTTAAAAACACCTTCCCCTCATCTCCTCCCTCTTTACCAGCCCTGTCTCCTCCCCACAGCAGTGCAAGGAAATGGGGAATGGGGGTTATGGTCCATTCATCAGCTGTGATTTCTCCTGCTGCTCAGGGAGAAGAGCCCTTGCCCTGCTCCACCGTGGGGTCCATCCCATGGGAGACAGTTCTCTGTGAACTTCTCTAATGTGGCTCCAGCTCACGAACAACCGCTCTCCACAAGCTGCTGCAATGTGAGTCCATCCCACGGGCAACAGTGCCCCTCAAACTGCTGCAGTGTGGGTCACTCTCCCACGGGGTGCAATCCTTCAAGGACAGGCTACTCCAGTGTAGGCTCCTCTCTCCACACTCCCACAGGGTCACAGCCTCCTCTGGGCATTCACCCTCTCTGGTGTGGGTCTTCTCCATGGGTGGCAGGGGGATGTCTACACCTCCATGGACCTCCATGGGCTGCAGGGGCACAGCTTCACCATGGTCTTCACCATGGTCTTCACCATGGTCTTCAGGGGAATCACAACTCCAATGCCTGGAACATCTCCTCCACCTCCTCCTTTAGTGACCTTTAGTGTCTGCAGAGTTTTTTCTCTCACGTGTTCTTACCTCTCTCTTCTCTGGCCTCAATTACTACTGTGCAATAACTTGAGTGGGTTTTTTTCTTCTTAAATATGTTATTGCAGAGGTGTTACCACCATTTCTAAGTGGCCCACTCCTTACCAGTGGCACATGAGCCTTTGGAGCTACCAGGGATTGGCTCTGAAGGACAAAGAGGAAGCTTTTAGCAGTTTCTCATAGAAGCCACCTCTGTAGGTCCCTGAATACCAAAGCTTGGCCATGCAAACCAAGTACACTGTAGAAGGGCAGAACCAGCAGAGTTAATGTCCATGCTGGTACTCCAGCTTTCAACCTCCATGCAGAAATGCATCTACTGTATTCAAGGGTGAGTATACTGCCCTGTGGAAGCTGCATGAACTCTTCCCTTATTATAAAGATATTATTTAGGATCTCTGCCTCCACCCAGCTGAGTTTTTTATACAGTTATTATTGGTTAAGCTATTAGAAAAGTCTTGAATAGACCTCAGTAAATGACTCAATCTTTTGTTCACTTTTCAGCAAGGACATCAATGAGAATCAATAAAAATAATTTAAAAATCTGCAGATTGCTGTCACTTTTTTCTTTCTCATGCTGTAGAGGGATGATTATGCTGAGTTAGGGTTTTTGTTTTGTTTTGCTTGCTTTCATTTAGACTAGAGGATTTTGTTGTCAGCCCTTTTAAACTAGCCATGCTTTCACTTTGATACAGAAGAAGACAAGTAAGCCAGCTTGACAGGCACAAGCTCAAACACAAAGTGATAGGGAAGTTAAGGACTGAGATAACAAAAGAGAAGTTGAGACTTAGCTTAGAGCTGTCAATACCTTCTTAGTATATATCTTACCTTATATCAGGGCATAAATATGCTGTGGGCACAAGAGACAGCAGGGCTGTGTGCTGTCCTTGGAGCTGGAGGTGCAGCAAGGGATGGGGAGGTTGGTGCTGGCTCCAAGAGCCATCCAGCCTGTGGGCTGATGGATGTGAGCTGGTGTTTCTGCACAGCAGCGTGCTGTGCACAGGGCAGCTCACCTGGAGTTCCCTGCAACACGCTCCCTTCTTTGTACACGAGATGGCTTAATTTTCCTACAGAGAAATGGTTATGAACAGTTCCCAGTTTTTTGCACAAAACTGACAAAAAGCAGGAATTTGGTCCTTTTACTTTAATAAACATGATCACCTTTAGGAGCCAATAAAAAACCCAAACCTCAGACTGACAGTAGTGAAATAAGCAAAATAAGCCTTTGTTGTTGTGTTGAATTTCAAAAAAAAAAAAAAAAAAAAATCCATCCAATATCTCACTCAGAGCACATGTGGAGGCACTCTTGCTGTACAGTAACATGAACTGCAATAAACCCATCCCAGTACATGTTGGAGTTTCATGTACACACACACTCACATAAAAGTAAACCCTTTAACTTAATCAGAAAGCAATTGAAAATGGGGATACTTTTTCTTAATTACATTGAAAATAACTTTGTTGTAAATGGTCTACTGGTTTTCATTTCAAATTTTCCTAGAGACAGTGATATTAGATGAAGAATTTATGCTACACTTTTTCTACAGCTTCCTTGGTATAACAGTCTCTGGTTTGTTATATGAGTAAGGTAAAAGTTGATTTGAAAAGCAGCACCAAGCAGGGCAACTGTTGCTTAAACTTTGTTTCAGAGATCAAGGCAGCCCAAAGAAACTAAATCTTTTGGCAAAACCTAAGCTAAAAGCTAAGAAGAAAATGCCATACCCTAGAAATAATTTCATAAAACATTTTCCTTGTGTCTCTAGCCAAGGTTAAAACCAGAAAAAAGATAAATCACTGATCATTTCTGTCCTTTAAAAGATTGCATTAACCCTGGCTCCTCTGCAGTTTTAAACTTAAATCAGACACCGGCACTCTAGAATACCCCTGGAAAGGTGAGCTAATGGCTTTGTGAGTAGGGACGTTCTCTGCACTCAGCTAGTGCTTGCCACAAGGCTTGGAAATGTAGTACCAAGGGGTTGTTTTGACTGGGCCTGGCCACCTCGAGGTCATGTTCTTCCCACAGAGTTTGTCATCCAGGCTGCACAACTGCCAGCTATGAAGCACTTTGGCATGTGTCCTGGTTTAGGGCAAATTTGGGAGAAAACTTCTGAAGGGGTTCTTCTGGAAGAGCAAACCCAAACGGCCCCTCCCCCCAGCCGGTCCGGGAAAAGAACTTCCTCGGAGAAAAGTGGAAAAAACTATTTATTTAACAAACAAAATTCCCACAAATGCAAAGAATTAATAATATGAAACAATAAAACTTCTGCCCGCTCCGAAGAGAGATGGCAAACAGAGACAGTCCTTGCCGTGGGTGTAGCTCAGCTCACTCAGTCTCTCCGAAGGTCCAGGCCCGGCGGGCCACAGGTGCCAGCCCTCGCTGCTCCTCTGGGTTTTTCAGTCCTGAGCAGATTTAAACAGTCCCAAGAAAAGGAAAAAAAAACAGTCCAGGGAGTCTTCTCTGCCTAGCTAGCTAGCTAAAAGCACAGGAGAGATCTCTGTTCCACCGCTGTCCGTGTCTCGGACGAACACCGGAGAGCAGCAATGTGGGGGAGTCAGGCAGTTTTCTCAAAACAAACTGCGCGCTGTTCTTTCTCCCCCTTCACTCCCAGAACAAGGTTTAAAGGTACAGAACACAATATACAGCACAAACAGAACAGACGATTGGGGATACAAGCAGCATAAAGTCACCCTACCACATTCCACCCCTGTATCTCCATATCGTCAACTTACTACCAACACTAAAATTCTAACTCTACACACACATACCTTATACATGCATATATATACAGTATACAGCTATATACAGAAAATGGTAGTAACATTCAGTAAATGATATTTACTCATAGTTTTCACTCAACAATCAGATCTCCCTGAGGTACACATCGTGTTGTTCCATCTTTCTGCATTATCCACCATGTGCATCCTGGTCCCTGAGCAAAAACAATCCCACGGATGGGTTTGTCTGTACTTGAGGCAGATTTAATCCAAACTGTCTTCTCTAACAAACCTTTTACATGTACCACTGGAACTTTATCTCTATCTACTGTAGATAGGAGCTCAGACTGGGCAGGGCCTGCTCTGTTGGTGGAACCTCGGGTGTTAACTAACCAGGTGGCCTTTGCTAAGTGTTGCTCCTAATTTTTGAAAGATCTTCCACCTAATGCTTTCAAGGTGGTTTTTAACAGTCCGTTGCATCTTTCCACTTTGCCTGCAGCTGGTGCATGGTAGGGGATATGGTAGACCTACTCAATGCCATGTTTCCTAGCCCAGGTGTTGATAAGGCTATTGTTAAAATGAGTCCCATTGTCTGACTCAATCCTCTCAGGGGTACCATGCCTCCAAAGAACTTGTTTTTCCAGGCCCAGGATGGTATTCCGGGCGGTGGCATGAGGCACAGGATAGGTCTCCAGCCACCCAGTGGTGGCTTCCACCATGGTCAGCACATAGCGCTTGCTTTGGCGGGTTTGGGGCAGGGTGATGTAGTCAATCTGCCAGGCCTCTCCATACTTATATTTGGACCACCGTCCACCGTACCAGAGGGGCTTCACCCGCTTGGCCTGCTTGATGGCAGCGCACGTCTCACAGTCATGGATAACCTGAGAAATACTGTCCATGGTTAAATCTACCCCTCGGTCCCGTGCCCACTTATAGGTGGCATCTCTGCCCTGATGACCTGAGGCATCATGGGCCTATTGAGCTAGGAACAACTCTCCCTTGTGTTGCTAATCTAAGTTTATCTTTGACACTTCTATTTTTGCAGCTTGATCTACCTGCTCGTTGTTTCGGTGTTTTTTATTAGCCCGACTCTTGGGAACATGAGCGTCTACATGACGAACTTTTACAGATAGTTTTTCTACTCTGGTGGCAATGTCTTTCCACTCATCAGCAGCCCAGATTGGTTTTCTCCTACGCTGCCAGTTGGCTTTTTTCCACTTTTCTAGCCAGCCCCACAGAGCATTAGCTACCATTCACGAATCAGTGTAGAGGTAGAGCTTTGGCCACTTCTCTCTTTCAGCGATGGCAAGGGCCAATTGAACAGCTTTGAGTTCGGCAAGCTGGCTTGACCCACCTTCTCCTTCAGTGGCTTGTGCAACCTGTCTTGTGGGGCTCTATACGGCTGCTTTCCACTTTCGTTTCATCTCTACGATGCGGCAGGAACCATCGGTGAAAAGAGCGTAGCGTGCTTCTTCTGCTGGCAGTTGGTTATATGGTGGAGCTTCTTCAGCCCGGGTTACTTGCTCTTGTTCCTCTTCATCAATGAGACTAAAGTGTTCACTTTCAGGCTAGTTTGTAATTATCTCCAAAATCCCAGGACGATTCAGTTTTCCAATACGGGCGCGTTGTGTGATAAGAGCAATCTACTTACTCCATGTGGCATTGGTGGCATGGTGGGTAGCAGGAACCTCTGCTTTGAACATCCACCCCAGCACCGGTAGTCGGGGTGCCAAGAGGAGTTGCGCTTCAGTGCCAATTACTTCTGAGGCAGCTTGAATTCCTTCATAGGCTGCTAAAATTTCTTTTTCTGTTGGAGTGTAATTGGCTTCAGACCCTCGGTAGCTTCGGCTCCAGAATCCCAGTGGTCGGCCACGCGTCTCACCAGGCACCTTCTGCCAAAGGCTCCAGGACAGACCATGGCTCCTAGCTGCAGAGTAGAGCACATTCTTCACATCTGGTTCTGTCTTAACTGGGCCGAGGGCTACTGCATGAGCAATCTCCTGCTTGATCTGGGTAAAGGCATGTTGTTGTTCTGGGCCCCAGTGGAAATTGTTCTTCTTCCGAGTAACCAGGTACAGAGGGCTCACAATCTGGCTGTACTCAGGGATGTGCATCCTCCAAAAGCCTATGGCGCCTAGGAAAGCTTGTGTTTCTTTCTTGTTGGTCGGTGGAGACATTGCTGTGATCTTGTTAATAACATCGGTGGGAATCTGGCGCCGCCCATCTTCCCACTTTATTCCCAAGAACTGGATTTCTCGAGCAGGTCCCTTAACTTTGCTCTTCTTTATAGCAAACCCGGCTTTCAGGAGAATCTGGATGATCTTCTCTCCTTTCTCAAATACTTCAGCTGCAGTGTTTCCCCATACAATGATGTCATCAATGTACTGCAGATGTTCTGGAGCCTCACCCTTTTCTAGTGCAGTCTGAATGAGTCCATGGCAGATGGTGGGACTGTGCTTCCACCCCTGGGGCAATCGGTTCCAGGTGTACTGCACCCCTCTCCATGTGAAGGCAAACTGTGCCCTGCATTCTGCAGCCAGAGGGATGGAGAAAAACGCATTGGCAATGTCAATAATGGCATACCACCTCGCTGCCTTGGACTCCAGCTCGTACTGGAGTTCCAGCATGTCCGGAACGGCAGCGCTCAGTGGTGGTGTCACTTCATTCAATGCACGATAGTCCACAGTCAATCTCCAATCTCCGTCAGACTTGCGCACAGGCCAGATGGGACTGTTGAAGGGTGAGTGGGTTTTGCTGACCACCCCTTGGCTCTCTAGCTCACGGATCAACTTGTGGATGGGAATCACGGCATCTCGAGTCGTTCTGTACTGCCGGCGGTGCACTACCGAAGTGGCAATTGGTACCTGTTGATCTTCCCCCTTCAGAAGTCCTACTGCAGATGGGTTCTCCGATAACCCAGGCAAAGTGTTCAACTGCTTAACACCTTCTGTCTCTACAGCTGCTATCCCGAATGCCCACCTGAGTCCCTTTGGGTCTTTGAAATAGCCATTTCGGAGGAAGTCTATGCCCAAAATGCATGGGGCCTCTGGGCCTGTCACAATAGGGTGTTTCTTCCACTCGTTTCTAGTCAGGCTCACATCAGCTTCTACCAAAGTAAAATCCTGTGATCCCCCTGTCACACCAGCAATAGAGACAGATTCTTCCCCCACATGTCTTGATGGGATTATTGTGCACTGCGCACCAGTGTCAACCAAGGCTTCATATTCTTGTGGTTCAGATGTGCCAGGCCAACGAATCCACACAGTCCAAAAAACACGGTTTTCCCTAGCCTCTACCTGGCTAGAGGCAGGGCCCCTCTAAGCCTGGTTATCCGTTTTTCCCTGGGTAACCGGAGCTACTTCCCTCTTGGTGGAACCTCCTCTCTGAGTCTTGCCTTTCAACAATTCACGCAGCCGCTGTGCTAAATCGTCAGTAGATTTTCCATCCCATTTCTTCATGTCTTCCCCAGAATCACGCAGAATGGACCACAGCTTAGCTCGTGAGATACCACTTCTTTCCCTATCTGGGGAACGTCTGCGCTTGGTACCAGAACCTCTGACCTGTACTGCGGAGATTTGGAGAATGTCTTTGAGTTGTTTGTGGTTCTCCTCTATCTTGTTTTCTAATGTCTGCATACGTGTTTCCAGAGCTGCAATTCTGGTATGTGTTGGGCCGTGCACAGCATCTGCATATGCTCGGAGCTTCTTCGCCATATCCAGCACGGTCTCTCCCGTGTCATCCCGTTTCATTATTGCTAAAGCAGATGAGTATTCTTGTGGCCCAAGTCGTATAAGTTTTCGCCACATCACGGTTGTACACGGTACCAGGTCTGGGTTCCTAGTGTTTAGGTCATCTGAGAAGACGATCTCTGCCACTGTCATTTTTCTTAAGCGTTGAATCCCTTGTTTTATGGTCTTCCACTGGGTTTGCTGCATATAGAGATCGTCTGCACACAGGTATCTTTGTTCTACACTTCCCAGGACCCGTTCCCAGAGACTGCGTGGATTAGCCTCTCTCATCATTCCTTGGTCAATAACTGGATCTTGTGACAGGGATCCCAGATGCCTTGCTTCGGTGCCGTCCAGAATTGTAGCCTCGCCTGCAGCATCTCAAAGACGGACTAACCAACTAATTATAGATTTATCAGGTCGTCGAGTGTAGTCCTTTCTTAGGCCTCGAAGGTCCTTCAGGGAAAAGGACTCAGTAGTAGCTTCTGGTCTTCTGCCAGTTGGTTGGGCTTGTGATCTTTTGCCAGTTGGTTGGGCTTCTGGCTTTATGCTAGTTGGTTTGGCTTCTGATTTTGTGTTTGTCTGTTCGGTTTCTGATTGTGTATCAGTTGGTTCAGCGTCTGATTGGGTGTCACTTGGTTGGGTGTTGGGAGGCACTGAGGGTCCTTCACCTGGATCATCATCCACTGGTCGATCAGTTTTGTGTGTGCGCTTCTTTGCTGGGGCGACTGCCAGTGTCTTAGGCTCACTTTCTGGTTTAGCTGCTGTCTGAGTAGCTACAGTATTGGCTGCAGCCCGAGTGACTGGGGTAGCTGCTGATTTATCTCCCTGCCCCCCTGCCTCTACCTGCTGCCCTACAGTATCTAGCAGCGTACGATAAGCATATGCCAGGGCCCAGCTTATTGCAATGAGCTTTTTTTCCTTAGAATCATTATGGCAGTTCTCCTCCAGATATTTCCCCACCTCATCTGGGTTCTGAATTTGTTCATGTGAAAATTCCCAAGCTGGGGGATCAGAAAATTCCTTCAAGGTTTGGCCCATTCTCTCCCATTTTCCACACTATTCAGGATTTTTCACACCTGGGTCTACTTCTAGGTCAGCAGTCTCATCAGCCCCTCTGGAGGACTCAGACCTCATTCTAGACAAGCTGTAGAACATATAGAGGAAGCCTACCAGATTAAGTACCAGAAAAGTGGTTTCTTTAACAGTCAGGGGACATTGAACATTCTCTAAAAGTGATGTAACCGATTCAAAAGAGAAGGAATAAAGAAAAGACTGAAAAGCTTCATCCCCTCTAACAAACTGGGTGCAATTATTAATAAATCCCCAAAACATGCTACTGGAACTAGGATGCATGGTAGGACGAAGAAGCCATAAACCAGACATACCAGGCACAAACTCCAGTACCTGTATAAGCTTCCTATAAATCATGAACATTAAGCCCAGGACAATAACAATCCTAATTCGTGCACCTCTAGTGTAAAAGCTACGTGTTAGAGACAACATCGGAGCTATCTCTGAATGAGAAAACAAACCTAAGGACCAGAGAGGTATTAAAACCTCAAAAAAGCCTAGGGAACAGAAACACAGAAAGGACTCCATCCCAAGAGACATTAGGAATTCAACAAGCAACATGGCTACTGAGTAGTCTATTCCCACACAAATACAACCAAAAATGCAATCAATGTAAGTTTTTTCCACTCTCTCAGGCCCCACGTTGGGCGCCAAAATAAATATATGTCCTGGTTTAGGGCAAATTTGGGAGAAAACCTCTGAAGGGGTTCCTCTGGAAGAGCAAACCCAAACGGCCCCTCCCCCCAGCCGGTCCGGGAAAAGAACTTCCTCGGAGAAAAGTGGAAAAAACTATTTATTTAACAAACAAAATTCCCACAAATGCAAAGAATTAATAATATGAAACAATAAAACTTCTGCCCGCTCCGAAGAGAGATGGCAAACAGAGACAGTCCTTGCCGTGGGTGTAGCTCAGCTCACTCAGTCTCTCCGAAGGTCCAGGCCCGGCGGGCCACAGGTGCCAGCCCTCGCTGCTCCTCTGGGTTTTTCAGTCCTGAGCAGATTTAAACAGTCCCAAGAAAAGGAAAAAAAAACAGTCCAGGGAGTCTTCTCTGCCTAGCTAGCTAGCTAAAAGCACAGGAGAGATCTCTGTTCCACCGCTGTCCGTGTCTCGGACGAACACCGGAGAGCAGCAATGTGGGGGAGTCAGGCAGTTTTCTCAAAACAAACTGCGCGCTGTTCTTTCTCCCCCTTCACTCCCAGAACAAGGTTTAAAGGTACAGAACACAATATACAGCACAAACAGAACAGACGATTGGGGATACAAGCAGCATAAAGTCACCCTACCACAGCATGTCATCTCCTTGCTGTGATACCGAATGCTCAACTCTTAACACTTTCCAGGTGGAAAGGAGAAATGGGGTGCTTGGTTCAGTGAAGACAATAATGGAATGTGCCTCCTCAGATTTGCTGTAGCTTATGCAGAAATTTTGCAGTTAATCATAGTGGATTGCCAGATACAAGGGAAAAGCAGGTCTGAAAAGTTTCAGCATGGCTTCAAATAAAACACAGAATTTTTCCTAACGTCTATAAAAATAAAATTCCTTATGAGTGAATAAAAAATGCACAATAGAATTTATGTTCACCTCCAAAGCTTGAGTAATGACAATGACAAATTAGCGTTGTTTTCTAAGGTGCTCTTTGCTAAAATGATAGATCCCGGTACAGCAGATATTCTGTCTGTTACCAATATATTATATCTTTTTTTGTTTGAGAAAATGAAGACTTTTGAAATGGTCATATATTTATTTTGGACTCAAATCATGGAAAAATTAAAATGTTTCCCACAATTGTTTTTAGCTACACAGTTTAAAGCAGAATCATCCACCATATGCATGATTGTTTTCAAGACATTAATAATACTCCATTACTAGTGTCTCCAGCTCTAAGAGACTCCAGCTTTGACCTTCAATGATGCTTCACTGTGATATTGTATCCTTCATAACAGATAATGCTGAAGGAGTATGTATACAACTTAATAAAAAATGGAAAAGTTATGTTTTCAACTAATTGTAGAGTTCCTGTAGTACATAATATATGAATAAATGTAATAGCTATGTTATTATTTCTTCTTGAGATTGTGTGCAGACTCTGCATCCTGTCTGTTAAAGAGCTTAAATATTACAAGGGAGATTTTATGTTGTCGGCCTTGAAGATGAGAAAATAATGAAGCATGCCCCCCACAAGGTGGTTAATTCTATATTGTTCATTTGAATCAAACTTAAAATTTTCTTTATCTCGTTTAAATTATTGTTAGATATGAACTTCACAACTGCAATTTTATATTCTACCAGGAAAACTAAAATATAGAAAACACAGAGATATTTCCAGTAGCAGTTTACAATGTGCTAGAAGATTTCTATGGATACACTTTTAAAATTAAAACAGTTTGGGTTTGTGTGTGCTGAAGCTTAAAACATAATTTGTTAATTGAATGGTGAATTTCCACAAAAAGCTTGTGACAATTTTTGGCCATAGGCATTTGTACATAAAGCATGCTTCAAGGAAAAAGGAGAAAAATGGAAAGTGATGGTTAAAAAAATGCTGATATTTTAATAAATTATAAGCACGGTTAGAAAACTAGCAGGTCTGAGGGATTCAGTCAAGTGTTTGGTCTTGTTTTGGAAGTTAGAAAGTCCCTTCTTATCTCTAGTATGGCAGCAGGAGGATTTATTCCTGGTGCAAACATACTTGAACAGTTTGCAGAAATTTGCTGAAGACTGATTGTTTATAAGGTGAACTTCAATTAAATTTATTCTGGTTTTATATGCAAAGAGGTCTAAGAAATGATTAGAAAACCAAAAGAGAGTGAACGATATTACAAATGTTAAATATAATTTAAATAAAGCAATGACATTTTATCATTTGTTGTTAATTTAACCTTTTATTTCATAGAAACAGGAATGCATACTTAACAGGAAAGTGAATTATATGCTAAAAATAACCATATTTTTATAATATTTTCTTTAAAGTAAAGTATTGTTCCTTATATTTTGGTTTATTTGGTTGGGTGGTTTTTTTAGCATTGCTGTTCACAAGTTCTTGTTTTTCCTTCTAAAAATTCAATAACTTGTTTCGGGGTAACAACAAATAAAAGTAGAGAGGACACTTGCCTGAATAATTAAATTAGAGTAAATCACACTTGTTGCACTGGTTCTACACTTCTGCTAGAGAAAATGCAAACAGAACTAAACAGGATTTTCTCTCCTGTCAACTTTGAGCTCTCTGAATAGGAGCTTGATATTTTTACTTGGGTTTTCAATTAAACTAACTCCCTGATTCATCACCACACTTGGTTTGTTGGGGGCACAGTGTATTTTATTTTGAAATTGCAGTTATATGACCACTTACAGATATCTGTCTTTGTGGATGAAAAGCAGCTTCAGTGAGAAGGTGCAATGAAGTGCTTGTGAGTTGGGCTGTAATATAGCAGGGGGCTTAGATAGGAAAGCGAGGTTAAAGTCTTGGTTGGATGTAGAGGTCTGGAGACATTGGAGAGTTCCAGTAAGCAGCTTGATCCTTGGTGAGCCATGTGCTGTGCAAGGCTGGGAAACTTCTACCTGTTGCCCTTCAGTCAAGGAGTCACCTGATACTCCTTTTTTTCTTCTGCTCCATACCCAAACAGCCACCACCTTTCTGAGGAGGTTCATTAAGCTTTTTAGGCACAACGCTGTAGCCCCAGTTGGCCAGGGAATGCAGCAGAACTTTGTCCAGAAGCTTGTGGGGGTCCTCTTTGTTCCTTCAAAGTCCCTGGCTAGGCCTCAGAGTGTTTTACACCTTCTGAGCATTGGCTTTGTGCATGAATGACTTTCCAGAGGAGAGGCACACCTGTGTATATTAGTTATAAGTTGTCTGTGCTGGCACAAATTGAAGTCAAGACCTCGTGGGCAGCCGCCGGATTTGCATCACTGAGTGAAGTACAGGGCGGGCATGCTGGGTAGCAAAAGAAGGCTGATGGTTGAACTTACAGCTGAAAGCATTCAGAAAAATACATCCAGCTCCTGGGAACTCTTTTGAAGGCAACAGGGTGAAAGATAACTTTGAAATTGAAATTTGACATTTTGCTTTTCATTGAGTTTCTGGTGTATCACTGGTGTTGGTCACAGTTTTGCAGCAGTGAGAAGATATGACCAGATATCCCATACCTGAGCTTGTCTCCCTGGAGACTGGGCATCCTACTGAGGCACACAGGTCCTGTGAGATACAGTGTCTGTACCAGGCTTTTAAGTTTGCAGGAAACCCCCACGGCTTTTATGAGATGCAGGTAGAGCAGCAAGCCTGGTTGCCAGTAGTGACAGAATCAGTCCTTTATGTGGTTAATAATATAGTCTGTGCAGCTTTAGTAATCAGTTGAGAGAAATTTTGGCTTCTTTTGAAAAATCGAAGTGATCATTAACTTACACTGAGCTGACACCAGAAATGAGTCAGAAAGGATCTTGATCTGAAAGCTTCCCTGTAGGGCATGTACATGCATCCTCAAGCTTTTCTCCTCTTTCCCTGGGAGGGCTTGCCCTCCTCCAGTTCATAACTCCTTGACTTTCTGCCTAATATTGGTAACTTTTGAAAAGTTGCCAAGAGGCAGAATTATCTGATTCACAGGAACATTTGCACGTTCTCCAAAAACCCATTTTATATATCAATAAGAAAGACTTTTTGTGAAATCTCATAGAAGAGTGATCATCATTTCCTACTCAGACCATGGGGAAAGAAGCAATTAAGAATTTATCCTGTTTATAATCGTGATTTGTCATACCGTCTGGAATCTTTTGTTGAAGTGGATGAAAGCAGCAATACTGAATAAACAAAAATTTGAGGATAAGGCTTTTAAATCTGGATTGATCTATTTATGTTCACACTTCATGGACTTTAACTGATATGCTCAGCCAACATTTGCTTCTCCATATCTCTGTAGGATTGCTGTATGTAGTAATAACCCAGGCAGAGGGCCGAAAAAATTATGAGACCATTTTGCAGTGGAAATTATTTTGCTGCAATGATTATTAACAAGAAGGAGAGGATGGATCAAAATGGATCAAATAAATTGCTGGTTTCTCCCATGAATGCCAGAGTGTTACTTCTTCTAACACCATCAGGAGCTGTAAGGAGCAAAAGTTACATTTGAAGACCCTCCTTGGTTTCCAGCATAAGCACTGTGGCATGAGGGGAGGGATAATTCATACTTCATGCTCCTCTCCATATTTGACTTGTGAAATATTTGAGTGAAAAATGAACTTTGCAGGCAATATGAAAATAAATAACAGGTAGGCAGGACTTCACCTTTTATCTTAGTTTGTGAGCTGCTAGAACCAGATCTTGGATTCTTCCTGTGTAAATGGCCTCTCAGCTTCCTGAGATGGGATAGTCTACAGTTCACCATCTCATTTCCTTGGAATGAAGAACCTGAGATGTATCACCATGTGAGAGCTTCTCTCTTCACGATGTCCTGGTTGTCAGTATCTGCGAACAGATGTCAGAGGCTCTGCCCAGGGTGGGCAGGCTTGCTGCCCCTGTCCTTTCACAAGAGGATACTTCCCAACACTGTGTTTCTGCATGTGTGTGCACATGCCTTCTCTCCAAACTCTAAGAGCTATTAAAAAGCAGTTAAACAAAGTTCTCCAGCTGAGACCAAACAGTTCTGTTGCTGAATAGAATTCCATAGGATTGCTTTCACAGACAGAAAGGGAGGAACAAGTTCAGGGGAGATACAGACAACAGCAACTCTGCAAATTGAATAGATCTATTTAGCCCTAAAGCTAAAAATATCCGTCTTGTTTTGAATCTTTTGTATCTTTGTGTAATCTTTTATGGGAGTGTTTTTCCACTCACTATCTAGTTTCTGGAATTTTAGAGGTTTATTATTTGCTGAGGCCTCTTTATGAGACCAGTAGCTTCAGCAGAAACCTGTTTGGTTGCTAAACAGCATAAAGTTTTGGTTGAAATGTTAAAGGGACAAGGTGCTAGGCTGTCCCCAGCTGGAAAAGGTGGTTGCTCTTGGGAGCCATTCTCAAGTAAGTCTGCACGATCTAAGAGAGACTGAGCAATTTTTAATAACTGACTGAACACTAAATCCTCCTGTAGCAACCAACTGCCCTCTTTCTTCTGGTTCTGGTCTTCAATTTCAGATGTAAATTTATTCATGGCCATTTGTGTTGGTGTTTTGCTTTGATTTATATAGCTCTTTCCAGCCCTGATGTTGCTCCTTTTATATTCCTAGAGAGAAATTGTATCTCATCTGGGACTTTCTTTTGTTGGGTTAATAACCTTTGACTCTTTGACTCTTCCTCCTCCTCCCACCCCCACCTCCACTGCCCTCCCCCCATTAGTTCTTTTAGAACATTCCAGCATTTCTCCCCTTTTTTTTGTGGAAATTGGTCATCAAGCTGATGAACCACATTCCCAATTAGAATTTACTGTTGACAGTAGTGCCAATGGCAGTAATGACAATCCTCTTTTTTCATTACCCAGTTAATCCTAAATTGAATGATTTGTCATGCCCAAATCACCTCCACTGTTGACACCTTTGCTTAGAATCAACCATATAATCAGTTAAAAACCCTATATTTTTTAAATCTCCATGTATTAGTAAACCAACTAGTAACAAAATTTCTTGTTATTAGCCCCAAAGTGCAGTAATTCACATTTAATACTATACCTGCTATTCTCACTCCTGCCTATCAGGCCTGCAGGATGCTCAAGACTATTATGGGCACATCATACTATAATAGAAGACGTGGTCATTGTCATGAGAAACTTGTAAACTTATTCAAAACATCACCCTATGTAATGGTGTAAAAACTGAAAGAGGATAGTCTTACATTAGATATTAGGAAGAAATTCTTTACTGTGAGGGTGGTGAAGCACTGGCACAGGTTGCCCAGAAAAGCTGTGGATGCCCCATCCCTGGAAGTGTTCAAGGTCAGGTTGGATGGAGCTCTGAGTAACCTGGTCTAGTGGAAGGTGTCCCTGCCCATAGCAGAAGGGTTGCAACTAGGTGATCTTTAAGGTCCTTTCCAATCCAAACCATTCTATGAATTTATGACTGAGGCTGAGGTAAATAAATAAGCTCACAGTGCAGCTCAGAAAGACTAATGCATGGCACAATGGTATTAATAGTTTTTAATTTCATTACTAAACCAAATACAATTTTTTATTGGTGTGACGCCACAAACATAGCTGACAAAATGCTGGAAATAATCAGAAAGGGTATTCAGAATAAGGTAGGGGATTCAGAATGCCATTTTGGTCTCTGCATATCAAAGACCAAAGTGTGGAGAAGGTACAAAGACAGCTAAGGTGATTAAGATGATGGAGTAGTTTTCTTATGAGGAGAAACTACAAAGGCTGATATACTTCAAACAAGAGACAAGAAGGTTGGGGTTGTGGTATGATTAAGCTTTTGGAAATTGTGGAGATATTGGATAAGCTGAATGCAGAACGGCTTTTTAGCAAATTTCTTGATATTAGATATATGGGGAGCTTGGTGAAGGCAGAAGGGGACTGGTTTAAAACATGAAACAATACACTTTTTACTTCAAAGACAGAGAATTGCTGGATTTAGCTACTACAGAAGTCTGTGTACACAGTGTCAGCAGGCTCAAAATAGATTAGTTTGTGGACATCAGGTCCAATTAGATCAAATGACTTAGAGCCACATGAACTCAAATTGTGAACAGCTCCAAATAAAGAGCATCCATAACTCCTCAGGGCTACCTTGCAGTGAAAGAGATTTTTCTAATCTTTAATGGAAATTTTGCATGTTTCAACTTTGTGTCTGTTGGTTCTGGTTGCATCACTGTGCACCTCTGACAAGAGAGTGGCTCCATCTTCTTGGTACTCTTCCCTCAGGTATCTGAAGACAGCAATACAATGCTCCACTGAGCCTTTTTTCTGCAGGTAGAACAAATTCAGGTTTCTCATCCTGTCTTTATACCAGCTCCCAATCATACTGGTGGCTCTTCATTGGTCTTGCTACAGTGTGTCTGTGGGAAACACTAAAAGTAAAAAGGATTTTTAGGACCTGAAGAAGCAGGCCTCAAACACAAAAAAACTGAGAACTCAGAATATGCTGCAACTGAAAAAAAATGTTTAGAACTAGAAAAGATACAGTAGTATAGCAAACAAGGACATGGGAAACAAAGGCTGAGTTTCTAGGTTTGAATAAACCTTAACACTGCAGAAAATATATGTCTGACAAGATAGTAGAACATCTTAAGCTTAATAAGGGTATTGTGTATTGTTAATAGAAAAGCATACAAATGGGTATTGTTTAAAACAGGTGTCTGTGTGCTATAATTGATTGGCTAAAACAATTGTCTGTAAGATTTAGCAGGATACTCTTGGCTGAAAAGTTTTTAAGATGCTCTGTAACAAAGAAATTTGCAGCTGCTGCATGGGTGCTGTGAGCTGTTGCTTTTGCTCAATTGTCTCTACCTCTGTGATGAGTCTGATGCATCATTAAAGATAGAAAAGAGCTTCCCCAGCAGCCCCGTCCCGGTCCTGCCCGCGCCAATATGTGTCCATGGTTTTCCATTGTTTATTTCAAAGAAATGTGTTAATTTGAAGTAATAGCATTTTGAAGTGATACCTTCCTTTTAAAAACCTTTATAAAACTAATCTCTAGGAGTTTTCAAATCTGGAGAGACACTATTATCATACCCATCCCCAGCATTGAAGTGTATGACATCTGGTCGCTGATACTGATGATCTTACAACTTGGATTTTCAACTTGAGAGTGCTATAACCCTCCAAATATTCTAAGTGACATTTGCAAAAATATTCTTCTTCCACCTTCTAGAAATAATATCATAAACATTGTCAAAATTCATTAAGTTTAAAGGGCAGGAAGGCCTAATCTCTGTATAACAGACAGGATGAAAGCCACATACTCCAAAATTTCAATGAGAATTCCCCAGTGGACTGAAGCTGGTTGTTCCAGTAATGGTAAAATTCCAGGTATTATCTGCATTTCTGTAGAGATTTTCCTCTTACTTCTGAGGTAGAAATCCATTTTGTAGCTTGAACAATGAAGCTAACGTTACTTCTGGGACTAAGGCTGCAATAATGATGGTGCAGTCAGTCCACTGAAGAAAAAACATTTAATTGTCCTATGAAATCTAAGAGCCGAATGTAGTTCCTAAGGTGCATATCTGTATTGTACATCCTTAAAAGAATGTAGCAACTTACAGGTTTTGCTCCCTGCAAACCAGCAATAAAAGTCAGATATCTGCTATGTATTGATTTCCTCCACTGCTCCTAGACTGAATTGGGTAATAGCTTGCCATTAGCTTGCAGTTCATCATCTTGTGGCATCTAATCAATAGATCAAGTGGTAGCTGCAGTTAATCTTATTTCTACATATCAATGTACAGATCAGCACAGACTTTTGTTTGTTTCTCTTCATCCTGTTCAAGACTGATCCAGGAATTCCCATTCTTGATGGCAGGATGGATCAAAAAACCTACTGCATTCCCTCCTTCCCCTTCTGTAATTTCCCCATAACCAGACTTGAGCAATTCACTATCTAAACAAATTCAATCTTCATCTAAACTTAGATACTCAATATTCTCTTTCTTCCGTCCTTTCCATCTTTACACATTTCAGACATATCATCATCTCTTTCTGTACCTGATTGGCTTGGTTTCCTCTGCCCAGCTCTTTCCTGGAGCCCCCTTTCCAGTTCTCTCTCTTACAGTTTCCCACAAACCTTTACTTGGGTAGTTTCTTTGTCCTTCCTTTCATGAAAGCAGCAGGCTTTTATTTCTTTATTTCTTTTAATAATTTTTGTTCTGGACTGCTTTTTCATGTTCCTGACTTTCTGTTTGAGATACCTGTACAAGACTTAATCCACAGAATCACAGAATCGTAGAATGGTTTAGGTTAGAAGGGATCTTAAAGATCATCTAGTTGCAACCTCTCTGACATGGGCAGAGACACCTTCTGCTAGACCAGGTTGCACAGAACCCCCAAACCTGGCCTTCAACACTTTCAGGGATGGCACATCCACAGCTTCTCTGGTCAGCCTCACCACAGTCACAGTAATGAATTTTCATGGGACAAATCCTCCTAGGAGCTGTGCTGAGACACACAGAGAACAGGGAGGTGATTCGGGCCACCCAGCATGGCTGCACCAAGGGCAAGTCCTGCCTGACCAACCCAGTGGCCTTCTATGATGGGGTGACTACATCAGTGGACAGGGGGAGGGTTACAGATGTCATTTATCTGGACTTGTGTAAAACCATTGACACAGTCTCCCACAACTTCCTTCTCTCTATATTGCAGAGGGATGGCTTTGGTAGGTGGACTATTTGGTGAATGAGGAAGACGTCGAAGAGTTGCATACAAAGGGGTGGTCAACAGCTCAAATTCCAGTGGATATTAGTCACAAGTGGTGACCCTCAGGAGACCATATTAGAAAGAGTGTTATTTAGTAACATTATTAATGACATAGACAAAGGGATTGAGTGCAACCTCAGCAAATTTGCAGATGACACCAAGCTGAGTGGTGCAGTTGATACACCTGAAGGAGGGGATGATGTGTAGAGGGACTTGAACAGGCTCTAGAAGTGGGTCCATTGGAATCTCATGAAGTCTAACAAGACTAAGAGCAAGATGCTGGGGATGAGCAGATGGAGAGCAGCCCTTCTGAGAAGGACTTGGGGTTGCTGGTGGGTGAGAGGCTGGATGTACCTGGCAGTGTGCTCTTGCAGCCCAGAAAGGCAAATGTGTCCTGGGCTGCAGCAGAAGAGGTGTTTGCATGAGGTCGAGGGAGGGGATTCTGCCCCTCTACTCTGTGCTGGTGAGACCTCACCTGTGCATCCAGCTCAGGGGTACCCAGCACAGGAAAGACATTGATCTATTGAAGCAAGTCCAGAGGAGGCCACCGAGGTGATTGGAGGGATGGAGCACCTCTCCTATGAGGAAAGGCTGAGGGACATTTCAGTCTGGAAAAGTGACAGCTTCAAGCTGACTTAATTTCAGCCTTCTAGTACACGAAGGAAGCCTACAAGAAAGACAGAGAGGGACTTTTTACCAGAGCATGTAGTGGTAGGACAAGGGAGAATATCTCATATGGTCCAATGATTTTGTTTATTTTTCTAATGCTGTGTGTAAATGAGGTAGTGCATGTGGTACAGCAGCATGCCTGCAGTCACAGTCCCCTGAAGGTTCAGGTCATGGGTAGCTCTGACTCATGTCAGAACTACCCGTGCTTTCACTCCAGGGAAAACAGGCAATTTCAGGGTGAAGGAGCTGGTGTATGTGCTTTTTGCCCATGTCCAAATTTCTGGAGGGCATATTACAGCCCAAGGAGACTGGAAGTGCTCCAAGGTGTCCCAGCTTGAGCACAGCCTAAAAGACAAGAACACTCAAGGACTTTGTTATTTATTTTTCATGACTTATCTTTGGACCCAATTCTGACAAAAATAGAAAGAAAACACAAAGCTGAATTTGTGTTACCTGCTTTACAAGTCACTGCTTTTAGTAAAAATACATTCAGATGTATTACACAAAGCAAAGAAAGAGTGTTCCTAGAAATAACTGTAAGGCCTCTTTTCGAGAATATCAATAAAATAGAAACAAATCAAAATTAAAACAAAGATATATCTGATCTAAATTTGACACTTATGAGCCATTGCTTCAGATGCACATTTGACAGGTCTGTATGGATCCATCAGAAAAAAAAGCTTCTTCACTCTAGAGGAATAGAGATTAAACAGTATTATAAGAGAGCGTGTGAGTCACATGAAATGGTACTTAGACCCACAAATGAGTAGTGTGGGCAAATTAACTGAGGACATGTGGCATAAGTTATGAAATGCCAGCAACAAAAAAGGATGCAAAGAGAGGGATGCAGTGAAAAGAAGGAACTGAACAGCAATGGTTGTGCTTGCTTTGGATGGGCTGCTAGCTGGTGGGAAAAATGACGGATACACTGGATAAATTACTGAGTTTTGGATGAATTTTGCAGCTGGGGTGGTGACATAAACTACTTGTCATCACGGCTATTTTCCTTCATTTATAACCTGGTCACCCATCCATCTCCAAACATCACTTTCTTTATAGTGTACACTTGTGAAATTGTGCCCCTCAAAACTGGGGAAGTCATTGGAACAATAAAGAAAAATACAGAGTTCTTTCAAGAACTAATAGTTTTGTTATCTTGTGTGAGTCAGCTTGTGTGGGAGTTGAAGAGCTTTGTAGCACATTTGTTAACTCTGTGCAGCTAGTGAAGTTTGGTGTTTAAATGAATGCCTGTGAAAGTTGTCTCATCCAACTAAATCAATTTATTTTAAGTCTTTGCAACAAATCTGTTCTTAAAATCACTTTGGTATTGGGTTAAATTCCTCAGTGTAAAATGAATTGCATATCAGATTTTGCACATTATGAAAGCTGTACTCACAGTGTTTCCAGGCTTAAGAATATTAATTGGTGGAATTTAAAGATGAATACAGATGGCAAGCCTATTAATAAATGATGGGTAGGGAAGTGTACACCAATTCTTAGAAAAATATTGTATGTGGAATGTATGGTGTAGTTTAAGATAAGCACAATTTTCATCTCCAATAATTGTGATACATATTTGCAAATTAGACCTAATATATGTATGTAATAGAAAAGGATAACTCTGCAGCAGGTAGAAATTGCTCACTTTTAGTGAAAAATAGAAATATTTTCATTAAGACAGAATATTAAACAACTGGCAGAGTGAACATCTCTTAGCTGAGTATAAGGAAAAAAATAAATAAAATACAGCATCTCTATGCAGTGTAAGACTGTGAAGAGGCAGTCCTGTAACATCCAAGCGTGTACCCTCAGAACTAAGTGCAGATGTACATGTGCTTTGCAAGGATTTACAGGCTGTGACAGAGACAGTGCAACATTTTGTGAGAATATTGTGAGTGCCAGGACCACTGACCAACCTAACAATGCTGCTGCTGCAGTCCTACCTGGTGGTAACCTTGGTCGTGGTTGTGGTGCACGTGGATGAGACGCTGACAGCAAAATGGCATTCACTGAAGTCTACTTCGGAGTTCAATATGTACGTGTAGCCTGGGGAAAGTAAAAAGCTGCTGTGTTACTGGGGTGATGCAAGTATGTGCAGAGCCTCCTGGCACCACAGCCTCAAGTGAAGGGCACCCTGTGGGTAACTTGGTGTCAACTCATATTGCTCTCCATGCACTACTGGGAACTCTTAAGGGTTACACAGTGACTTTTGCTTCTGTGACACAGACAACAGTAAGGACTTGAGTTTAGCTGCTTGAAAAGAAGACTTTCCTTACTGAAATGTGCTGCAGAAGTTAATCTGGGAAATTAATTTAATAAATTCAAACTAGTGAAATAGTAGTTTTGTAAAAGTGGTTCTTAACTTCTCATCAGTAACTTGGGTGAAGGGGCAGAGGCCTCCCCAGCAAGTTCCCTGACAACACAAAGCTGGGAGGAGTGGCCAATACCTCAGAGTGCTGTGCAGCCCTTCAGAGGGACCCTGACAGGCTGGAGAGATGGGCAGAGAAGAACCATCTGAAATACAACAAAGGTGAATGCAGGGTCCTGCACCTGGGGAGGAACAACCCCAGGCACCAGTACAGGATGGGGCTGACCTGCTGGAAGCAGCTCTGCAGAGAGAGACCTGGAGGACAATAAGCCATCCATAAGCCAGCAACGCCCTTGTGGCCAAAGGACAAAGATATCCTGGGGTGCATTAGGAAGAGCATTTCCAGCAGGTCCAGGGAGGTGACTTGTCCTGCCCCTCTGCTCAACCCTAGTGAGGCCACATCTGGAGTGCTCTGTCCAGTTCTGGGCTCCACAGTACAAGAGGGACATGGAGCTGCTGGAGTGGGTCCAGAGGAGGACTTCAAAGATGATGAGGGGCCTGGAGCATCTGTCTTATGGGGAAAGGCTGAGAGAGTTGGGCCTGTTCAGCCTCCAGGAGAGGCACCTGAGAGGGGAACTCATCAACATCTCTCAGTCTCTGAAGGGAGGGTGTCAAGAGGATGGAGCCAGGCTCTTCTCAGTGGTGCTGAGCACTAGGACAAGAGGCAATGGGAAGAAAATGATGCACAGGAATCTCTACCTGAATATGAGGAAGAATTTTACTGTGCAGGTTCACTGGAACAGGCTGCCCAGAGAGGGTGTGGTGTCTCCCTCACTGGAAATACTCAAGAATCATCTGGACACAATCCTGTGCCATGTGC
This sequence comes from Phylloscopus whistleri, assembly GCA_017589585.1. Classification (NCBI taxonomy): domain Eukaryota; kingdom Metazoa; phylum Chordata; class Aves; order Passeriformes; family Phylloscopidae; genus Phylloscopus; species Phylloscopus whistleri. The sequence goes on from JADMLD010001391.1 coordinate 1,029,893, forward strand.
TCTGGGATGGCTCTGCTTGAACAGGGGGGTTGGACCAGATGACCCACTGTGCTCCCTTCTAACCTGACCCATTCTATGATTTTGTGAAATTTTGGTATTGACTTGAGGGGGAGGGAGCTGATGGATAGAAGGAAGGTTGGAGAGAAAACACCCTTCATGCTATGAAATTACAGAAAAACAGATAAATATAAGTTAAATTTGATATACACTTCTTTCATCCTGAATGCCAGTGTGCAGATTTCCCTGTATATTATAAATGTAGAACATTTCTTACAACACTTAAGTTACCAAGCTCCCATTGGCATAACTTCAGTCTAAATTTTACTCATTTTCTTCACGGGTTTAAAATCTCTTGATCAAATCCAAATCACCTTTTTAAGACTATGGGATAATCCTTCAGGAATACTTTCAGTAATTCAGGGCTTTAGTTTGTGCTGCTTTATGATCAGTCTTTTGTATTTCCTGTATCTAATTATGCATTTTAATGAAGCTTGCCTCTGTAACTTTCATCTCCCATAGAGATGATAATTTTCACTTAGAATAATTTTAGAATTCTTTCAGATGATTAGTTGTCTTTAGAATATATAATTTTTTTACTCTGGCAGTTGGAAAGATCATACTAGTAATTTATGCCTGTTCTAGGCTCAAAACCTACTTGAGTTTAACCAAGCCAATTTTAAGTCACGCCATGGAAATCTACCTGCAAATATCCTTTCACATTGACTGAACCTTGGGTTGGATTGATAGTTATCAACACAAACAAAGAGATGCAACCTGGGTTTAAGTGGTCTGACAGCACATGCAGTACATATTTGCAGTGATTCCCCTGTACTGTTTGCACATCAGTTTAAGTTTTACAGCTGGGATGGGCTTCAGAACCCTCAGCTTTTTCCATTTTACACAGAGAAGAAGCTAACCTTTCAGCAGCAGTAAGTCTGGCTCACATGGATGTCACCACCCACTGTTTCCACTGACTAAGGTGGAAGGTCCTACGGTACCAGCGAAAAAAGGTCGAGACAGCAAGCAGGTGGTGGGGAAGATGTGGTGGTGGCTGGGTGTGATGGGCTGCTTATTTGCACATGGACAGAGAAGACTGGAAATTACTGAGTGAAAACACAGCCAGCTTAATAAAACTCCCATGGATTTTTGGCTTAGAGCTGTCAATGTTTCTAACTATTTTTAACTACTTGCCTTGTGGGCAGAGATAGACATATGAGTTTGATTGCAGGCACAGGTGGTGCCATGGCCTATCCTTTATTATCCTTGGTCATGGAGGTAGAGAAGCATATTACTAGCTGAAGTCCTCTTCAGCTAGGTGGGGAGCTGAAAGTGGGGGTGATTGCAATGAACATTCCTTAATTGAGACTCTATGTGTTTGTTGGAGAGGGCTGGAACAGCTGGAAGTGTTGACACAGACCCTTTATAATCCTGCTGCAATCATCATCCCTGAAATGGATTTTCATAATTGGAAGAGTATGAATAACATAAAAAAAAAAAGGTAAAAAGGTGGTGATTTGCCTTGCTTTTTTGGGGGTTGGGTGTTGTTTTTTGTTTTGTTTTGGTTTGTTTTTTTTTTTTTTTGTTTTGTTTTTGTTTTTTTCCCCAGAGTTTTATATTATAGTTGTGAGCCATCTCTGTAAGTAGTTGGTTGATAGTCTGCTCTAATGAATTATTAATAATTTCTCTTTAATTATTGCCTGAAAAAACTTTTATAATGAAAGTACTGAGGACGAGTGTTATTCATGGAGCTTTTTTTTTGCATTTTTCTGTGAAGATATCTTTATTTTGCTTGCTTAAGGAAATAAGAATATGGTAATGGGCATATACATGTATGTGAATTATGTTTGTGAAGGCGTATGAATACAGTTACCTTAATGCCTGAATGTTTGCCTGGCCAACTTCTACAAAATTTAATGAAGGGATAGAAGTCTTACAGTCACTGTGTTCTTAAACATTCTGTGAAAAAATAGAAATCCTTGTAGAGGAAAGAAGCCTTTTTAAGGACCTTGCCAAAGGGAAGTCTGCTGTCTTTAAAAGACATCAAAGAATCCCAGTGGAAAGCTTCTCCCTTGAGATGTAAACCAGCAGGGTGTCATTGGGTCTACTGCAGAGAAAGCTACTTGTGTACTTTATTTGGATAACTTCTGTCCCTTGTTGAAGTCAGGAGACAATTTTTTAGTTAATTGTAATGCTAACGTGAAGGGGACTTGAGGAAATGATTTTTTGTTTTGTTTTGTTTTGTTTTGGACAATACATAAGTATAAATGGCAATCTACTTCTTCACCTTCAAAAGTGTAGCTGAATTAACAGTTGTTGTGTTAATATAATTTATTCTGGAGAAAAACTCTCCAGCCCAACTTGTGTAAATAATAGGGGCTACATAGTGTTGCTGTCTCCTCTCATAAAAGCAGAGGGAGAATGGATGGAAAACAACAGTAAATGTTCTCAGTTACCAAAGTAGAAATTCAGTCACTCAGCAGTCATGCTGGGCTGCCTGAGAGAAAAATTTCAAACAAGAAGAGATCTGAATGTAATCTCATCTGTGGGAAGGAGAACTCCTAAAACTATCTCACTATCTCACTGCCCTCCTTCTACTGATTACTAATAATGGGAGAGGATGCAGGTTAAGCTTACATATCAGCGGTGGAATATGATTGCTTTAGAGAAGACTTACCTGAACCATTTTTACCTTAGGTACCTATATATATAGGGGATATAACAACCAGCTGATGTGAAGTGCCCAGCTTCTGACTCAGAGAAATCATCTGATTCACTGAAGCTGTTGAATCCTATTAATGGGATGCACCCTCTCACCCCTTCCAGTTTATTTCTAGCACAGCTGTCAATGCAAAAAATCATGTTGCACAAATAGGAGTCATTTGGGAACTTTTGATTGCAAAGAAAAATCTCAGAGAAAGTGGAAGCAGCCTGGGACGTATCAAAGTGGATGTATAATATTTACAGATGGAGGTTGGAATGTAGTCTTGAAGGAGGCCCAAATAGATCAACTTATTTAGCAATGTCTAGTTAAGTTTTGAACAGCTCCAAAGATGGAAGATCCATAAACTCTTATGGTATTTGACGGCCTTTCTAGTAGAAGAGGTTATCCTAATATTCATTGGGAATTTTGTATGTTCCAGCTTGTGTCTGCTGTCTTTGGTCATGTCTCTGTTCACCTCTGAGAAGAGAGTTTCTTCATCTCCTTTGTGCTCTCCTGTCAAGTAGCTGAAGATAGCAGTGAAATGCTCCTGTGTGCCTTTGCCCAGGCAAATTGAAGTCAGGTTTCTCATCCTGTTCTCAGGTTTCTTGTGCTCCAGCCCTGACCATATTGACCACCCTTTACTGGCCTTGCTCACTATGTTCATGTTTTTCTTGGACTGGCAACACCTACTGGACGTAGTCCTCCAGACTTATTAGTGCCAAGCAGAGGAAGAACCATTTGATTCATCCTGCTGGCTACACTCCTGTTAGAACAGACGAACACGTTGATGGTGTTCATTGTACTGCTTACCAAAACATCAAAGTCTTTTTTGGCAAAACTTCCCTTTTTTTACCACTTCCTTTATTTACCCAGATTTTCTATTGCTTAGTATCGTTACATTTACATTGAAAGATTTGGGATTTGGCTTCTATGCACTTCATAAGATTCCTGCCAGCCCTTTTCTCAAAGCTGTTGAAGTCTCTACATGGCACCTCTACCTGCAGCATATTAACTGCTCCACTTGGTTTGATCATCTGCATTTACTGACAGTCTTCTGGGTCTTTCATGAGCAGTATTGGTCCCAATATTAATCTCTAAGAGATGACACTGGTAATGAGCTGCTGGTTGGGCTTTATACCACCAATCACAACCCTTTTAGCCTGGCAATCTAGATTGTTTTCTCTTCATCATCTGCTTATCCAGCCAATATCTCACCAACTTGGCCACAGATGACCATAAGAGGAAGACCTTGGTAAAGTCATTTTATAAATTATCCTACTGCTTTCTTCTTGCCCACTGTGCCAATCATTTCACCCAACAAAGCTATCATGTTAGGCAGAATTTGCCTTTGGTAAATCCATGCCAACAGTTTCTGATCATGTTCCTCTTCTCCTTATTTTTTAACATATGTTTACATGTTTGAATTGTTTCCTTGTGTTGTCTGGAGTACATAGTAATTGAAGTCTCATTTTTCTCCTAATTAAATAGTGAATCACTCTATGGAGACATTAGCACAAACAACAAGAAACTTTTAAGTATATCAAGAACAGCAAACCCTTAAAGGAAGTGATGGTTTTTGCTGGCTTTTGAAGAATAACAAAGAGTTATGACAGATGCACAGGCTGCCAAAAACATGAATAATTTCTTTGCATAGGTCTCCTCTTCAAAAGGTGTTGGGGAGTTCACTACATTGATCTTACTTGTGTCAGGTAAAGATGGAATGACAACAAGGGACAATTTTTTAAAGGCAATGGCAAAGTACCTCCAGGACTCTGGGGAACACCCAGGAAATGCCAAGACACTCAGTAATGAGGATATGGTTAAAGCTTCCTGCAATTACACATGACCTGGATTGAAATTGCAACTGATTAAAAATACCACATTATGAAAGAGAATAGTAGCAAATTTGGGGATGATCCTAGAAAAGTCAATAAAACTTACAGTAGTTAAACTGGATGAAATAGCTAGAAATAGTTATAAAGCATCCAGATGACATGATATGACAGAGCATGAATGACAGTTATATAAAGGAAAATCTTGCATCTGTAGAGCATGAATATTTTAAATACTTCAACAGAAAAAGAGATAAGCAGAATAGCCGCAATTTGCTTGAATTTTAAAGGACATTGATATCTGTTGAAATACTGAAGAAGTAAAAAATTGTTAGTGATGAGTTAGTGTGACTAGATTTAAACAATTAAAAGCTAAATTTAAATTAATCCACAATTTATTTTAAGTCAGAAGACTGCAGGCCAAGTAGCCTGTAGCCAGCACAAGTAACAGCTGCCATAATCATTTTATGGTTGAACCCTCCTTCCTCCCTCTCTCCTCAGGAACAAGAGTAGTTGTTGCCATTGCATTATCTAAGACTCCATAAGCAAAACAGGAGATAAGGAAAGAAAAACAAATCGTCCTTGGAAAGATAAAGAAAGGAATGCAACAGCTCAGGGAGGGAAAGTGACTGCTGAGGTAAGAGGAGGCATTACCAGCTTTAAACAAAGAACAGGAAAAAAATTATAAAAGGTGAACAGAACAGAGGAGTTGTGGATGCTTTGAACTTGTGAATGCTTTGAACTTTGAGGAGTTGAATCTGCATGATCTCTGCTGTAGAGCATCTCCAGTCTCATGACTCACAGGACATCTGGCCAACAGACTGGTGAGAGTTTATTGACGGAGGCTACATTTCACTGCTTAGCTCTGCATAGTTGTGTGTGTTCCAGTAAAGCTTGTCTGTTAGAGGATGGACTTTTTTATCTCAGCTCTTGATTGCCCACTACCCACATTTATCACTCTGGCATCAGATTTGGCATTTCTGGGTGGGCTTGAAAGTTAAGTGAAGTGAGGAAGAGGCTCCCAGGCAGGACTATGGGTTTGAAGGATCACTGTTTCATTCTCTGAATGAAAGGAAGGTGGAAGCGCCAAGATAACTTTGTTTTGAAACAGGAGCAGTTCTCTCCTCATGCATTACTATAAAATAGATTGGAAATAACTGGAAGTTAACAATTCATGCTTCAAATGTATATGCCTCCCATCCAGTCAGCTATGGCATGCAAAGAGGCATGACACACCTGGTGATGCATCTGCTGTTAGGAAAAGCTCATAAGAGTCACATCAAACCCTGGGATAACCAAGGGGCCACTGCCTCAGCTGAACAAAGTGGAGGAGGTCAAGGTCTGTCTCCATCGCTGTCTCTGTCTTTGATTTGTTAATAGATGAAGAAAAAGCAATGTAAGGCTATGAGGGCTTCCTGCCCAAACCAAAACCACAGAAACTATACTCTTTTTGGGTGGTACTGTAAAAGTGACAAAGCCAAAAAATTGGGTAGGTTGTTTGGTTTGTAGGTGGCCCAGGTTACGATGGAGAGGGAACACCTCACGTGTGGGTGTGTGATGTGTGGGTGTGTGATGAGGACTGTAAGTATTAGCAAAATGATTCAGGAAAAGTTGCTGTTACTTTATGTTCAGGTTGACAGATGACAGCATTAAAAGACATATTGGTGGATCAGCCACTGCTAGGATCCTGTTCCATAATGTGTAGTGAGGCACCAACCCTTGCTCTGCAGGAAAAGGGCATGCAGTCAGCAAAGAGCCCACCTCCTTCAGCATCAGCATTCAAGGCTGTAGGTCTTTGAGAGATAGCCTGCTTCATCATCTCAAGGAAGGACAGAGAGTTTTGGCAAGATAGTATTGCAAACACCAGATCTAACCCTCTCTGATTTAGTGGGATAGTTTGGGATGGAAAGTGGTACGGTGTCACAAGCATATCGACTTAGATAAAAACTTGACAGTGCCTAAACACACAAATCAGGTTGTTAACATGTGCTAACCCTCAGGGAAATTCAGGGATGAATAAAACCTTGAGAAGATTATGAAGTGGTGCCTGATGGTCTAAGATAAATGAAGATGTAGCGATGCATGTTAGGAATATAACATTTATGACCACCAGTTACATGCAAAAGTAATAAACTCACAAGAGGATGTCTAGACTATAGAGCAGGTTGTGAAATGGACCCTTCTTATCCCAAACTTATATTTTCACCAACTGACTGAAGTATTTCCAACCTACAGGAAGAGAGCCAGCACAGCTGCTCAGACAACGAAAGGACAGATGTTTCTCTGACAGAAGCTGGCTATGACTTGGGCCTGTATGTCACAGCAAAAATTATAAATGATTGTGTCTGGCATTAGGGTTTGCACAAAGGTTTTGCATTGCTGGACATCCCCAGGGAGAACTGCTGAACGCTGAGGATGGTTCTGAAAGAGGTTGTAAAGCAGCAAGGGAGAGCCCGAGAAATGAATCTCCCAATAATCCCAATGCTGGAATGAGGAACTACTGCATCTCCTGGAATAGAAGAAACTTGAGGATGCTCCATTTGTGATTAGGAGCATGGCTGCCAAATAAATTACAACCATATGGTCCAACAGACAGATGGATTCAAGGCATGTTAAAGACAGTGTCAGCTACACACCACCAGGTAGCCGAGCATACATTAGAAGCAAATGTTCAAAAGATGGATAAAGTAGCATGTTTGTTGCACCTGGCAGAATGAAATATTGGAGACTGAGTAACAGAGAGTCAAAGGAAAAGAACACATGCAGACACTTCAGGGGATGAGACTTCTTAGAAGTGTCAAGTAGGCCAGCCCCACCTAAATCTGAAAAGGGGGAGAAAGGTCAGAAAAACATGTTCTATTTTTCAAATTCAAATGCATGGAAAAGATCATGAAGCTGAGGATTTAACTTTCATTTTGCTGAAAAATCAAAATGTAGCCTGACTAGGACAGAGAAAATGATAAATATCGCAGCATCTCTGGCCTTGTTTGGCTGGAAGTACTTTCAAATTTGTGATTTCAGAGTTTTCCCTGTTTGCTGTTACGTGTATATCACTGAGGATACAATGCACCTGACAAAACTAACACACCTGTGAGAAGTTTGGCAGGCAAGTTGACAAGACACTCTGACAAAGGAGTTGGAATCCAGGACATATTTAAATAAAAGACAGATAAGGAGTAGCACATATTGGTCAAGGTATAAAGGCTGCATGAAAAGATATTGGAAATATGAAAATAAAATTTTAAAAAAGTGTGCTTAAACTTGTCCAATATTTAACACTCAGGCTACATGACATCTTTTCTGTCCACCCTAAACACAGCTGCTTCATATATGAAGTCTAGCTGATCCTACTTGTTGGCCATGGCACTGAGAGGAGCAGGAAACAGGGAACTTGGGCAGATCAGTAGCACGAATGCTGGAGCCCCTACAGTGTAGTACAAGATCTCTAAGTCCTCCTAACTGAACAGAAGCCAAGCCACAGTACTGGAACAGTGATTCATAGATGTGTTGCCTGTCTGGAAAAAAAAATCAATACACAAATGTAAAGATCTAATGTTATTGAAAGTACTCAAAGGATAGAAAGTAAAAACAAAAACACAATCCAAAGTCTCTTGTTCTTGGTTGCAAATAGCACTTGCAGCAGATGCACTGAGATGGATATTCTCCTCCCCACTGAGATCAGAAGGATTGTGTTGGATTCAGCTATGGATGAAGAGTGGCAAGCACAGGCTTCATGGAAACTATTCACTTTTATCCAGGATCAAGTTCTCAGTTAAATGGTTGCCTGGTGTGTCATTTTAAGATCACTCTGCAGAAGTATAAGAAAACAGCATTAGCTTATCTATGAAAAGGATGTGTGTGTTTCAGAACAACGTGTGAATCTGATTTAATTAATGACATTTCCAATCAAACTGTGTTTACTGACTCCAATGTAGCAGTCATTGAATGCTTTTTTTTATATAAACCACCTGTGTTTTCTAGTTGATTAGTCAATAAATACTGTACCCAGCATCAAAATATAACCCCAAATGCAACTGATATGAAATTGTTTGATGTAAAAGAAATACTAGAACACACAGATTTTCAGTAACTCTCAGAAATGCTATGGAAGCAGCCAGAATGGCCTTGGTAGTTGTAAATCACAGTGGTAGATACTGGAATGAATTAGAAGAGGGAGGAATATCCATGGTATGGTTTTTCTTTGGCTGGCCAGTCACCCGCAGTTGCTGAAGTCTTAAATGCCTCTGTCTTGGCCACCAAGAGGTGTTGCTGCATTACTGGGCACCTTCCAGTAAGCCTTAAATGCCATAGGACACCTGCCATGCCAGGCCTTGATGCTGATAATAGTCTCATTTATTAAAAGAGGTTCTTCAAGGAAGATGGGACAAACATGGTGGCTGGCATGGCTTGCAGTTAGTGTAATAACATTTTTCTCGATCATTTTTCTCTTGCAAAGTCAAGCATAGGTGCTGCCATGTGCTGTATATGTGACATAAGGAACAGAACTGGAAATTGGGGGGATATGTGCCTAGAAAGACAGAGAAAGTAGTGTTACAGCTGAGAGAGTAAAAGCAACACTAAAGCAAGCCTCAAAACCAAAAATGGGAACAAAGTCAAAAGATCCAGAAGAAAGAAGCAGTGAACACTTTGAACTCAAAGGAGCTGAATCCACTTAGATCCCTGCAGGTGACTGCTGCCAGGCCCCCAAGCCTCCCAGGATGTTTGAGTAAGAGATTGGTGAGATCTACTACAAAACAGTGCTTGGGTTATTATAGTTGTGGAGGTATCTTGTGAAATTAATCTGTCTCTGTCTCAGGTGTGTAGTGCCTGCTATGCAGATTTACCATTTTAGCAAGAAAGGCTGATTCTGCTCTTAAAGCCACTTGAGTCTCTGGAATAATACAAAGACCAATGAGAGTAATTATTATTAGAACCTGTCCTGCATCAGTCCTTCTAACTTTTGTGAAATAAAGAGGAAATTGAAAAGGTCATGGGTTTTTGGCACAGAATGTGTTTGTTTCAATTGATGTACTGCGAATGGACAGTTTATACCAATAAAGTATTTATTAACTATTGGATGCAAAAATTACCTATTGTATTGTGTTGTATTTAATTCTCTTCTGTCTGCTATCAATATTATACCCATGACTCTCCGTTTTTCTCTTTGTTTTATTCATTAACTTTCTGTTTTGCCTTTTAGACTTTTTTTTTTTTTTTTTTTTTCCTGAGATTGTTCCAGTATGGCTTTTTTGCTTCTTTGGAAGGTAATTTAGGGTTTTCAGAGTGAAAATTCCATTTCATTGCTTAAAGAAGCCTTGTTATATAAGAACAAAAAAGGGCTGATATACTAATACTTTTTTCATCCACTTCGGTTATTAAACAAATCTTCTGGGGGTTATATAAGTTCAGAGATTCTTGAACTTCTTCCAGAACCATGGTACACTTCCAGTGGGTATATATAACTCTTTACTGCCTAGAATGCAGCTGGATGTGCTGGGTTTACCATACCCAGAGTCTAATGCACATTGTCTGCTCCAACACTGATTTGTTCTTTTGCCATCACTCTTACTAGATTATATGATAAAGAGCCAGGTGCCAACAATCTTAGCAATGATGCCCCAGCTAAATCTGCTTTAGATGAAGGTGCACCTGCTAGAAGTATTTACCAGGACATGCAATCATTTAGCCTATAAATTCAAATAATGCTTATTCTCTTGGTTAAATTACACCTAGCAGTTTAGTCAGATACACGAAGAAAAGTTGGTATGTATGCCAAAATGAATAGATTTGAGTCTCTGATCACTGATACAGATTTTACAGCCCTGGAACTCCATGAATTCCAGTGGAGTTACTTCAGATTTATACCATTTAAACATGAAAAGGTTTGGAGTCACTTGTAAGGATTTTCTATTTTTGTCTGGAAAAATATTTGCAAAGATGCGTTCTCCGGCTGTTTTATTGAATTGTACGCAGTAGTAATGGATACCTGGCTTCTGCCTTGAGCCCTAGTTTTCAGATTTTAGGGCTGGATAACTTTCCAACCATGAACTGTTTCAGAACTGACCAAGTGAATGGCTGTTGGTGCTGTTGGGAAATTTTGCCTTTAATGGATGCAGAATTTCCCCACTGACTTCAGTGAGCAACAACACAGGGTATAAATCACCAAAGGTAGTCTACATTTTGTGAGAGCTTTTGTTGAATAGTTACAACTTAGGCCAGAGTACAGCATTTAAAATCTAAATGCTTCTTCTTGTGACCTGGTATAACTCATACATTCCTTAGAAATCAGCCCTGTGAAGAGCTTGTTTCTTTGCACTGGATGTACGGTGCTAATCTAAGATTAGGTGGTGAAAGTACATGCTTGTGTTAAAGTGGCTGGGGGTTTAGGTGACTTAGAGAATTTAAGGATTACAAAGGACTTTGCAGATCTGTTTAAACACATATTCTGGATGACTGAAACTTATTGTTGTCACATACTCATGAACATTATATCATTTTATGTCATTGCCTGTAAAGTCTTATGCTGATCAGAGTTGCCAAACTAGTACTCCTGCTGGGATGTCCAGGAGAAAAGAGGGGCTGGATGGCTGACAGACTGGTTTATTGTCTCAAGTCTTATTGTTGTCATGGTATCTGTGATTAAAAGTACATTTATACTTCTCTCACAGGCAGTCCATTTTTATCTTAATTTGATTGTTTTGTTTTTAAGCTGAAATCCAGTTTTATGCTGTGTGCACAGTAGGTAATAATAGGTCTTCTGGAATGGTCTTAAGTTATCTAATGGCACAATTAGAATTTTAAATACAAAGGTTCCTTTTTCAAACCATTACAGAATCTTCAAAAGTCTCTCCTTTCTTTATTACATCATGAGTAAAACTTCTGTGTGAGGATGAAATAACAGCACATTTTCAGAAGCTGTGAAGGCAGGTTTTGAATAAAAGAGAATAAGTATAATAGTATTTTTTTATGATACAGAACTAATTAAAACAAATTAATAAATTGCTTTATTCACATCATTTTAAGGAAGTGTAGCATGGCTTGCTCTGTTAGTCAGCAGAGGCTGTGCTCTAGAGACATCCATCCTCTTCTACTGAGGAGTTGGACCAGTCTGGCTTCTAAGCTACCATGCTCTTTGTTCCCAATGTCTGCAGGATTATGGGTGTCTGCTATGCCTAAGGAGGCTTCTCTGTGTGGGGGTTGTCCTTAAAGAGCAGATGATCCTTTAGATTTTAGGCCAGCAAATATAAAATCTGAGTGGCCCAAAGTGTCTTTTTAACAGTACTGGAACTAGAAGTGGAGAAGAAGTAGACCATGGGGTCAGACCTGATTCTTTGCAGTAGCTTTTCCTTAGCTACATCCAGCAGATCAAGGGCAGGGCTGAGAAAAAAAAAAAAAAAAAAAAGTGATAAACATGTTTATACTGGTGATATTGCCTGTTCTTTTGGCACTTAGCTTTTCTCTTGGAGAAAAGCCAGCTCATCTTCTTTTTTTTTTTTTTTTTTCAGTGTTATAGATTCTCTTGAGATGCTGCATACTCAGGTCAGGCTTTGTGATTTGTGTTAATGTGGTGGAGCTGAGAGTAAATCTATTAATTTATTTCAGAGTAGGAAGTAAGAATCTGAACACTTACTGCAGTTGCTGAATCAGTAAACAGAGGTTCATAAACGGTGCCACTCTGCAGATTTTTTTCTGCAGACAGCACCTGGAATAATTTTACAGGTATTTGTAGGACATTAAGTATGAGTGAATTCAATGTAATTTTAAACTTGCAGACTTTCAGGTAACAGTGTTGAAGAAAACAGATATTACAGGGGTTTTTATTGTAGTTCTGAAGCTGGAGACTTGAAATCATTTTGGAATGACCAGGTTTTGCTGTGAAAATAAACATATTTCAATTGCAGATCAGAGTGATTTTGAGAAACAAGATTAGCTGCTGCACAAAGGTTGTATCTGCAAGAGTTATAAAAAATACATCATATACAGGAGACCAGAAGTGAAGTATTACAAAGACGAGAAATAAAATGAGAAAGCCAGGAATGAAAAAGGTTATAGTCTGGCTGGAAAGTAAGTGTTGAGTGGTCTAGGCATCTGCACAGTGCAGATGGGACTGATGTATTGTAAGCTTTTGTACATATCGAGAACTACTTAAGATTACAAAGTTTATTGCTATATAGGTTTTTTTTTTCTGTGAGTACTGTTAGCAAAATTCACAGATGGATTCAAGAGAGAAGTAGATTTGTTCAGAGAGATAGATGTATGATGGTGATGGGCTTAAAATTGTCAGTAAGGGAAAAACTGGGAGGAGAGACAGCTTACTGAGTGGCACAGTGCTGCAGGAGAGACTAGTAATTGGAAAGTTGTCAGTGACCAAGAGTTAGAAGAATGAAGTTAAGCACAACATAACTTTTTGGAAAAACTGGTGGTGACACCATTCCAGATCTAAGTCTGGGAGACTTCAACACTGTCCATCAGAACAAGTGCTAGTTAACAGATCCCACCTTGCTCTAACTGGAGAATGGGTGAGAATTCACCCATTTCTTGTCTCCTGAGCCCGAACACCAAACAGGTTACTGTGACTGCAGTGATATTTGTTATTAGCTGGTACAGCTGGTACAGCCTTTAGACAGTCGCTCTGGTGCATGTGATGAGTCCTGATTAGGTCATGCATAAAAGAGGTGATTAGGGAAAGAACCTGGGTACTATTACCTGTTTTCTCTCATAAAATAAAGCTGATGTGAGTGCAATCGATTTGAGTACTCACATAATCTGAATCTTGTATGATTTGATTTTGGAGGCAGAAAAGGAAGCAGAAATGAAAGAGGGTGAGGAAAAAATTAAGGGGAAAAAGCATGAACAATTCAAAATGTGGCTCTAGCATTTTTACTAGGGATATGAAGCAAGTGAAATTTCAGTCTGGATTTTTGAGGGGATTCAGAGACCTCAAAAGCTACAGAAAGGAAAGGTTTTTATTAAGGTAATAGGAATCATTATAGTGTGGTTTTGGGAAGCATTGCTGAGTTTGCTTAAGTGCAAAATAGATAAGAGAGAATGTACATAAGAGCTTAAAGAGATCAAGCAGTGATATAGGTGGGGATTTGGCTATCAAAATTATTTAGGATTGTCCAGCTTTTCCAAATACTCCTTGTGACTAAAAGAAAAATGAGTAGGAGCAGTACAGCCAGTTAGTATGATCTTATTACTCAAATCACTAAAACTAGAAGCATCTGTTTGGAATGGAAAATGCACTTGGAATGACAGAGCTGTGTTTTAATGATACACCAGCTGAAAGGTGGAGCTGTCATGGCTGAGGGTTAGAAGGTGGAAAGACAAAACAAGGGGGGGAAAAAAGTGGATATTCTACACCAATAGGTCTGAACAAAATTGCATTAGGGTGTTATTTCACTAAAATAAAAAACAACCCATAGGTTGCTTTGTAATTCTGGACTATTTCAGGATTATTTTACCAAAGCCAGAAGTTAATCTCTTTGAGCTACTGTTTTTCATCCCAGTTCATACAAGCAATCAAAACAAAATTGTGTTAGTGACTCCCTTGTCCAAAGGAGAACAAAACTGCAACAACGAACTTAAATGCAGATGAAACAGGAGCTTTGTTGTGCAGGAACATTATTCGTATTTATTTCTTTGTTAAAAATACCTTAAGTGTATGACAAATTATCAATATCAAAAACCATTAAGGGAATTAGGGGGTTATGTATCTGTTTTGTACACCAATCTGCCTCTTTGGTTGTTACCACACTTTAGGATAGTCTAGACACCAGAGACATCTTTTACCTCTCAAACATTACCTGACTCAGTAGGAAACATGGAGAGAGAAAATTCTCACTGTTTGGATATTGTTTGCTGCTTGAACTTCCATCTCTGTCTTGTCTAGGAAAGATACAGTATGTTGGATGGAAAACACTTGTGGACAGGACCTGAGCCACAGGCGGCTAGTTGGACTTTGGGGACTTGGGGATTATTGAGAATGGCAAGTGATGTGAAGTGAAGAATGTAGATAATTTCAGGAGAGTGCTTGGTGGGACAGAGGAAAGTTAAATTTCATGGTGAAGCTGTAATGATGTTGAACAAATACAGAGTGTGAGATAGTGTGAATATACCTGGTATTCTTGTCCTCAAAAAGGCAACATTTCCTGAAGCATTCTCACTTAGATCAGCTGTTTATTAAATGTGGTGTGTGCAGCTTGGGAAATACACAGTAAGAAATACTTCTGTGCTTTTTAAGATCATTCCCTTATTGTTCATTAACCTGTTGTCATCACTACAAGCTCTGACCTAGACCTCTCATTAATCATGGCTAAGGAGTTCTGTAGTTCTCACACCAGGGAAGGAAGTAAGGGTTATAGTTCCCAGCAATCTTCTCCTGTTCATAACTATTTTTGTTACTTTTGTGGGGAAAAGGAAAATTAACTTTCTGTTCCTCTCTCCTTGACTAAACTTGTTCCTTTTGGTGGAGTGCAGGTATCAGCAACAGTAATGGGAAAAGAAAGTTCAACAATTGTGTTACTCAAATTTATTTTGTAAAAAAAATATTAAAACCTGAATGTTTGCAAAACAGAACAGTACAAACATGCTAAAAATCATCAATCATGAGACAAGGTAACATGCAGAACTAGGTACATTCTGCTTTTGGTTGCACTGAAAGTTCCGGATGATGAAACTAATTTCAGGTTACTCTAGATTTCCCTTTTTACAAGAAAGAATAAACTCTAGCACATTTATTAAATCAGTTGCCTTCCTTATGATATCAAAAGTCTAAGAGTAAAATGCTCTGGTTTTAGGTCTTATAAATTCCTTATTGTGCAGAATTCAAAACACTGAGCTGGAACTTAGAGCATGACAGATGCAGATTTATGAATCTAATAGTATTATGATCTTAGATTTAGTTTTTGCTGTTGATTGAACTATATAATATTAATATATTGTATTGTTATGTATATAAGAATGTTTCTTTAAAACTATTTTGCACTGCTGAGCTGACAGGTACTTAGCATATCAAAGCAGCAGTGTGGTTGTAATACCCTGTTTAAATTAAACTGGGACATAAACAGAGAATAAAATAAACCACGTATCTTTCTTGAAAGGTCAGCATTTTTTAAGCTAAGATCTAAAAAGTACTTCCAAAGCCAATGGTAAATTGAGGATATTCTATGCTATGAGAGGTCATTTTTTTGGTTGCATGACTCTTGGTCCAAAAACTTTTTAAAGTTTCACAACAAACTCTATCAAGAGGCTTTTCTATTGAAATCTAATGCATTCTGTCACATCTTTTGCCTAAAGAATGAGAACTTGGCTAACCATAGCCAGAGGCAGGGCAGCAGAAGACGTGTACAGTGACTGTAAGTGGAAGTGAATGACTACTGACTGCCCAGGCATGGGATGGGAGGGAGAGCTCAGCTCAGGCTGAGGCACGCTGGCAGGGTTGTCTCGTTCCCGGAGGATGTCCTTTGTGACCCTTCTCCCTTCCTCTCCCTTTTCCCAGGGCAAGAGGCCCCAGCGGGCAGGAGCAAGGACAGGGGAAGATGGCAGATCTGGAGGCAGGGGCTTAAACAGGGCTGTCTGTGCTTTCCCAGCAGCCATGGGGGGCTGAGCAAAAGCCTCGTCTTGCATCTGCTCCTGAAGGGGGTCTGCTGTCGGGCACACCCCTGTGCATGCTGAGGAAAGAAATGCCCTCGTGTGCAGATGAAGATGGCAGAAAGCACTTCTGCTGTGGTCCCTGGATCCTCTGCCAGTCCACACAAACAACACAATTTGTCTGCTCTCCAGACATTTATTTTTTGAGTGGAATGGAGGGCTGAGCACCCACAGGACAGCAAAGCAGAGAAATTAACAGGATGCTTAGAGAACTAATAGTGTCATGTGGAACTACTCCTGATTTAGTTACCAGATAAAGAGTGGCTGAATCAATTAAACAGTCACCAAACCATCCAGTGCCTGGCTGTCCTCAGTGACCGTAGTTTGCAAGAAATCTAGTTTTGAATGCACAGACATCACTCTTGTTAAGATCTTGCATTTACCCATTTAGTGAAAACTGGAGCTCGTGTTGTCCCTCTTAAGAATCAGACTAACAATGCACCAAAGGCTTCTCTAGCCAGGCATCATCCCATTAGTTCAGTTTTTGGATTTGAGTAATTTCTAAAAATTCTGGAAGATGCTTAAGTTTTAATGCTATACATTTCTTCCTGAAAGGAGAGCTGGGGATTTGCAGGTGCACATTGTGTGTACATGTCAGAGAGAGAGGCTGCTGGTTCATTGCACAGGTGTCTGCAGCAAAACTCTAAAGTTGGTGGAATCAAATTACATTCAGCATTGTGCAGTGCAAATGAGCTTTCTTTTCTTGGCAAGTGAGAGGTTTTTTAAGAGGGATTTTTTGGAAGTCAAACCAACAGGCTGTGTGTGGACAGGCTGAAAAAGGGCTGTGAGATGCAGGCGGCAGCTGCATCTGTACTGTTGTCGTTGCTCAGCCTTTCACCTTGCATGTGCTTACTATATTGTAAAAATAATTGTAAAATAGTAACAATTTCTTCCATCTCTCTTCCCCTGTAAAATGCTGAGTGACAAAGAAGTGTCTAGAGAACAGTCATTTTTGTGGTCAAGGAGAAGAAAAGAAGGTAAGACCTGGGAAAACACTGATGAAGGGGCATTATCCTTATTTCACCTTGGTGTTAACAAAAGCCTTAGCAAGCCTGGAGCCTGAGTGCAGAAAATGTGCTGATAAGTGTGTGACCAGCCCATGCACACCTGCTGCTGCAGCTGGGTGGGAAAGCAGGAGCTGCTGGGGGCTCCAGTGTTTCCCCTGTAATGGTTTGTGTTGCTGAGGCTGTTGCACTCAGCAGTAGCAGAGCACGGCTGGGTGAGAAAGCAGGGCACCAGCAGGGAGCAAAGCCCTGGGATGGTTCTGTGGCTTAACCCCAGCAGACAGCAAAACAACACACAGCTGCTTGCTCACTCCCCACCCCACGGGATGTAGGGAAGAATTGGAAGGGTAAAGTGAGAAAACTTGTGGATTGAGACAAAGGCAGTTTAATAATATCTAATACCACCCCACCCCCACCGCCCCCACAATAAAACAAAGGATGTAAAAAACAACAGAGAGGAAGGGACCCTTCCCTCTCTTTCTCCCTCCACTGCCAAGAAACACAAATGATGCAAAAGTAAAGAAGCCACAAACTGGTTGGTGCCCAGAGCAACATCAGTCTCCACCAGCCCCCACTTGTGCCCAGTTTTATTGCTGACCATGATTCTAAATGGTTTGGAATTTTTCTCTGGTCAGATGGGGTCAGCTGTCCCAGCTGCATACCCTCCCAGCCCCTTGTGCATCCCCATGCTCCTCACTGGTGAGGTGGGGTGAGAAGCAGAACAGGCCCTGCCTCTGTGTAAGCCCCACTCTACCACAGCTAAAACATCCCTGGGTTGTCAATGCTTTCCATCACCTGTCCAGACCACTGCCCCACACCAGCCACTATTAAGAAAATGAACTTTGCCCCAGCCAAAACCAGTGCAAATTGTTAGGGATGCTGAACCATTGCATTGGGCCCAATCAGTGTTCCTGTGTTTAAGGGACAGGTTTCAATCTCTGGTGCTCTGTTGTGTAGCAGAAAGAATGAATCAGTGCTTGCTCCAACACCGGTCCTGATCCTTCAGCCACGGCTTGCATAAATCTCTCCCCTGCAGGTGGTGACATTTTTTGATATATACGGGCAAGGAGAGGGGAGCCAGTGTAATTAGAAGAAAAAAAAAAGCTGAAGGAGAACTAATTAATGTAGTAATTTTTTTCTGCCTTTGTTAATGAGGAACTGGAATTGGGAAACAGAGATACTGTATATGAAACACTTTGACAGTTTAAAAACTGTTAGCTGCATCTAGTGAGACTGCTTAATTTTTAGTACTAATAGCAAAGCAATTCCCAGAACAACAGTTCTCTGAGCTGCAGTGGTGCTCTGGGGATGCTGCTGCTGTTTGTAACAATATTACTCCTCTTTGTCTTTTTGGTTGTTTTTTTTTGTTGGTTTTTTTTTGTTTGTTTTTTTTTTTTTTAGGTCTCATCACTAGCCATTTATTGTGATATTTGCTGTGTGTGATGAGAACAAGGGAGATTCCCATTTGGAGTGGCTCCTGGATGTCTCACCACATCTCAGCCAGCTCTCCCAAGGAACAGCTGCCTCCTCCATCCCCTATCATGCAGATAATTCAGCCTCAAAGGCAGGTGAGGGGCAGATCGCTGATGACTTTTCACACAATGAAGAACACCTAAGAAAGAGATGTGTATAAATGACTATCCTTTCCCAGGATTTTACACAAAGCTCCCTACAAGAGATGATAATGTTAGGTGAAAGTGGCATGATTTGAAAGGAAAGCAGCTAGTTTTGTAGCATCAACCTTTTTTGCTGTAGTACAGGTTTTTGTAGAAAGTTGGTTTGAAGAAAACCAAATATCTGCTTCTTACCCTGAAGAAAAAATGAACAGACAGAAGAGTTGGCACCTTTTCTTTTACCTTTATACTTTGCTATCAAAATGTTATAATACAGCATCCACTCACATTTTTTAATGCAGGCATCTTGGCATGGATCCATTTATAAACATTTTTTGTAAATGCCAAGCTCTCATTGAAGACAGTGGGGTTTGAGATGTCTAGGATCAAGCACACTCAGCTCTTGAGTAGATCTGCTGATTTACATGAGAACTCACTTCTTTTGTGTGTCCAACCACTGTATTTTTTTTGTGCAAAAATAGTTTCTTAAACACTTATTTTATCTTCTCCCATAAATTTGTAGCTGTCAAAATCCAGGCTGCAGTCTAATGTGGCCCCCACTATGTCAGTCTTTCCTATGGGCTAACATGCACATAAGTATCCACAGAAGGAGAAACCTCAGAATTTTCTGTTCTCCCACGTTTACTTGCTACAACTGAGTATTTACCCCAAAGTGTTCTGTACTGAACAGATTAGATTACAAACATGAACATCTGAATCTGTTCCACATTGGGCCAAATCCAGACACGGTATTGACTCAAATCTGTCTGTTGGGTTTGGGAAGAAGGTGGTTTCTTCCTTTTCTAGAGAGAAGTGGATTTGCTTGCAATGTAGGAATGTGCAGTGGTACAAATATTGCTTGAGGTGTGCTTCTTGCAACAGATCTGAATTTGGCCCAGTGTGAGAACAGTTTTAGACTGAGCAGGAAATCCTTGATTACTGTATGCAACCCCTTGCTCTCAGATGAAAACAGGTTATAGAATTTATTTAATAAGCTTCAATTTATCCCACTTACGTATTTTTTCCTCCACTCTAATATTAATTAGAGGACTGTTCAGGAACCCTTTCTTCCAATGGCTCAAAGTGTTCTTCTAAATCCAATCTTATGTGTTCAGGAACAATTTATACCCATTTGTTCTCATGCCACCATTTCCCTTTAGCTTAAATAGCTCCTTCTTCTCCGTGTGTTTACCTCCCCACAACCTATTTATAGGCAGCAATCATAACCCTCATTGTTTATCACATCTCTAATTAGAAATAACAGCCCTGACTTCTTCCTTTTTCTTTTCTTTATAAAATAAAAGATTGATTATTGGATATTTGATGCCACCAATTTTCTTTCTTTTTTTCCGTGTTAATTTTAAATGGCATCAATTTGTTTAACTTGCTGCTCATATGGAAAAAAAGAATTTTATGCCTAATTGGCTGCATTTTCATTGCTACACAAAGGGGACATTGCATAAAGGCATAGCAATTGGATCCCCTGTCAAAACAAATTAGAAACTATATTTTTGGTTCTTGTTAGGGTAACAAAAATACTTGAATCCCTCACAAGCTGTATAATCATTTGACCTGTTTATGACCTCAGGTGCACTTGGTTCACCTCCAAAGACCAAATGGAGTGATAACTGTAGCTAGTCAATAATCCAGGACTTAGCTGGCCCAGGAGACATTAGTATTAGTGTCCTATGGGTGATGTCTAAATTAGATGGCAGTCAGGTATGTGTACACTAGAGTGGTCATTAGAGTGGGCAGATGTGCACAGCTAATGGCTTACAGTGGGGATTGCTGCAGGGGGAATTCCTTGAGAAAAAAGTGAGTTAATGTGAGACAATAGGCTGTACAAAAGGGTGCTTATCTGTGACAAATATTTTCAACATACAGACTAGTTATGAGTCATTGATGGACAAAATATGTGAATTATTAATTTAACATAAAACATGAAACTAATTGGGTGCATGAACACCAAAACCATACAAAGGAAGCTTTTAATTCTAAATACGTAAAAAGCAGGAATGCAGCACAGAGCCTTATGCATAACAGAATAAAGCTCTACACATGTAAGCAAAAAATGTCTGTGATCTCACTGCAGCATTGAGAGCTAACCAGCATTACTCCCAGATCACAGAGAAAACTAAGTGCACAAGTGACCTATGTTCCAGCATCTATGCAAATCTCAGGCAGATGCAGAGATTTATATACACTTTACACACCCCTGAGGAAATACCAATTTTATACCACTGATGGAGCAGATGTATTTTCCTCTGTGAAATGTGCATAGAATCTGATCAGAACAAAGTGTTTAATGTATTCAACACAAGCACACACCGTCCCTTAACTTTACCAGTAAACTGGAATAGAGAGCAAAATGTTGTACCAGAACTAATTAGAGGTTTTATTGTATGCTGTGACTCTGCATTTGCAGGAGTGCTTTAGAAGAATCCAGTGCCATTCCAACTGCACTGGAAATTCTTATCCAGGCACAAATAACTTTCACATTGATCAAAATTGGTATTGTGATGAAAAAGCTGTCAATGAGAGGTATTACAATCCCTTGAAAATTTTGGTCTAGGTTTCCAGTATTTTCTCATCCTCCCCTCCCACTTCTGTCTTTTAACTTTGTGGATATGAAAGATAGAAAAGTGAAAAACTGGGCAAAAGTCATTCCCAAAAAGAGACTTATAGAGTAACCAGCCCAGTCTTCCATCTGGCTATTTTGTAACAGGAATGTGAGTGTTATGCTGCAAAATTTGAATTTGTACTTATAATTGTTTTGGTGTCATACCATCAGAATAAAAGAACATGGTGCAGTTATGGTCTGTGTAATCCTAAACTATAAAATGAGATGTGTATTTGAAACAACAAGGCATTTGAATGTGTCTTGTGCCATGGTCATGGAAAATTATGTAAGGATCCATGAATAAAACATTTTTAGTACATAAACAGAGTGGAAACACAAGAAAAAAGGAACAAAACATGCAATAATGAATCAAGAAGGAAATTAATCCCTTAATCTTTTTCTGACTTTGGATCATAGCACTCCAAGTAAAGCAGAATTACTCATAGTAATGTCCAGAGAAATACATAATTTACAACCTATCCACTGCAAAGATTTTAATCCTTAGGTTTTTTTTGAACCCTACAGATGGAGAAATTATTGTTAGCCCTTCTAAGCCTTTGATATTTCAGGGAGGAGATCCAAAAAGGGGCATATTAGTGTCCATAGATTTAAATGCAGGATTAGCAAGATGTTAGTGTTGAATTCAGGACAATGAATGCCAGCCTCACAAAGCAAACAAATCACTCATCCTGCTTCTGCCATCAGCTGGCAATAACATTGCAAGGAAGACTGCCTGCTCCAAGGAACTTGTAGCTCACAGTGACACAGATATTTGTCAGTCTAATGAAAACCTATGAGAAGGGAATAGATAATTTGAAAATGACTTAGGTAGCTGAGTTATTGAGGGGTTAAATATCATACAATTATTTCTTCAAGTCAAGTGGTATGGCAGCTGATTTTGAGATAGGACATTTTAATGATAAATGAGTTCCTGTGATTATTCAGGATGTTCTTGCCCATTGCCAGTGAGACAGGTTTTGGTGCTTGTTAGCTGAAAACCCAGGATCTGTCAGAAGCAGGATACTAAGGAAATCATTTATACTGACTGATAAAAATGTTCTCATTTTAGAACTGATTCTTACTAATATCATTTTGCAACTAGTGATCTGAGGAACATCTAAAATAAAGACTGTATTTCCAGACTCTTGCTAAGAACAACCCAGCCCTTCTCAAAGTAGACTTTTCTGCTTTTGAATTAAAGATTAAGCTTTTTTTTTTTTTTTTTTTTTTTTTTTTTTTTTTTTTTCTGATTGGGCTTCATTAAGATAATTGTCTGGAGATGCAGTAACTACAAACTAGGTTTTCTGCTGGCTCATAGTTTGGCATTGGTCCAGCAAGTGAGTGAAACTACAGGGAGCTCCACGTCTGAGAATCCCCATCCCAAGCTGTATCTGACAGAGTTTAAATGGTTTTAGAGTTTTAAGAGCTTATGGTTCTCCAAACTGTCTCCATAGATTTAATGCAGCATTGAGAAATTCAATTCCCTGGACAGAGACATGTGTTTTATGCTGTAGAAACTGTGATTTATGGTGAAACAGGGAAGGGTTAATTAGTTGATCAGATTTGCTCTGCTTGCCATCTTTGAGAAATTCCATGATCTGGAAAAATAACTAACTAAAAATAACTATTTGAGGAATAGAAAGAGGGACTCTGAGTGTTTCCCACTTTTGGGAAATTATGAAGAGTTTGTTTGAGCAAGAACAGAAATATTTTATTTAAAAAAATCAGAAATCTTGCAGAGATGATAGTTGGGTAAAAAGGCTTGGTGTCTCCCTACGGGTAAGAAGGCAGTTTTGAAAGACTTTGGACTTCTGTCATCTACATTAACTGTTTTTCTACATTTTCTTTTGGTGACATTTTCTGAAAACTTCTGCCTGCTCTCAGAATTGACATAGCACTAAGGAAAGTCAAATAAACTGGACTGATGGCACAGCATCCTCATGTGCAGAGCCCCTGTGGTGAGGAGGTGGAAGAGAAAACTGGCAATAGTTTGGAAGAAAAAAAATAGGCAGAGGTAAGATGAGCATTTTGAGAATCCAGAATTTCTGGTGGAGGAGGAAGTGTGCTTTAAACACGAGCATGGACTGAGAAGCATTATTATTTTTCACCCTTTTCTCCATTTAAAATGACTTTTTTAGCAGTTAAATTTTGTGTATTTACAAAAGTTCACCAGCTTGTGTGTTACCTGACCACTGTTCAAGTACAGAAGGAGTGCTGACCTAACATTTGCCCACCTTAGCAGTGGGAACAGGGTCAATCCTCCACGCTGGTATCTCCTCAGGAAAGAAGTTCTAGTTTAACACCAATGATTTCTACATTGTGCAACATTTTACCATCACTCTTCCTTCAGATTCCTTGTACCTGTGTGATAAACAGGAGAGCATTGTGCCTGAGAGAAGAGCATGAACCAAGGCTGAGGGGAATAGCTGGGGCAGGGTGGCTGAGGGTGCTGCTCCCCTCTTGTCCCTTGGAGACGGAGAGAGCTGTGGCAGAGGGTCAGGATGCCAGAGGGCTCCTTTCTGCAGCAGGCCTGGCCAGTGGCAGCCCAGGGGAAGTGGTGATGTTTATCCTTCACCTACTGTGTGTTAGAGCTGATGGAAACATCAAACAGCAAGAAGGAGGACAGAAGTGAAAAGAGCAGGACAGAAAGAAGATGCAAGCATGCCAAGAGGAAGAATCTCCTGGTGGAGCAGGAGGTGAGAAGAGAAACCTATGTTGGTGAGCTCCTTGGTTGTCTTTCTTGGCCTGAAAGACCTCTGCAGATAAAAAGACCTGTTCTGTTCTGGAAGCAACAAAGCTTTTCAAGTTTGGTGGGTTGGTTTGTTTTTTTTTTTTTTTTTTTTTTTTTTTTTTTTTTTTTTTTGTTTTGTTTGTTTGGGTTTTTTTTGTTTTTTTTTTTTTTGTTTTTTTTTTTTGGTGGTGTGTTTTTTTTCTTTTTTCTTTTCTTTTTTTTTGTTTTTTTTCTGGGCAAAAGAGAGATGTATGTATGTGGCTGGGAAATGTGTTTAGGGCACTGTACCTGCCTGGGAGAAGCTTAGCTTCATCCATGTGTGGTGCCAGGTTACTTGACCACGTGGCTGTGCCTCCTGTGCCAGTTCAAGAAGTATTTCACATTTCTGAATATTCAGCTTTTTTTAATGGAGATTGAAGCATCTTCAGAGAGGCAAGCAGAGGCTCTCAATTCCCAGAGACACTTCTGAAAAATTCAGCTCTAAGGCTCTTTTAAGTACTCATTTTTTTCCTGAGTCAGACAGAGCAGGTCTGGAAGCTGGAGTTTTGCACAATGCTCGGCGTTCCCATTACAAATGCAGAGCCAACATCCCTTTTCCAGCTTGACCAGAAATTTTCTCCTGCTGCTGGAAAAGACTTTCTGGCAGAAATTTGCTGATACTCAGAGAAACTCCATGAAAACTTTTTCTGTAGATGAAGTAGTGTGTTCCAAATTCTTTGCTATAAAATTTGCTGTTAAAACATTATTTCACAAAAATGCATCCTGTACTGGAGACTTACAGGGGAATTATTGCAGATTTCTACCTGGGAAGCCCTAGAAAAGACTGGATTCAAAACCTGGGAAAAGCAATGAGAGTTTTCCCTTCAACCTATCTTCCCCTCAAAGGGTCTTTCAGTGCGCTCATGCACCACCAGTTTGGTGGGAACCCAGAAATTCCCAGTTGCTCTTTAAAATCTCCTTCCCACAATAGGCTTAGTTTATCTGGGATGAATCAATTAAATTAGCAGTTTAACTCAGCTAACTGACTTCCAGACTTCTCAACTGTCTTTGCAGTCCTGAGGGCATCTCCACAGATACTGATCACACTGGACAGGAGATAGTGGCGTTGGGTTGACGGGCAGCTCATGCCAAAAGAGAGCACCTAGCTCAGCTTGTCAGTGATTTCAGCCTTCAGGATGGATATTATTGCTGCAAGTGCAGCAGCTCCTCTGGGAAGAGTTATATGCACATTATCCACCGGAGGCTTTTTTAAAATTAAAATTAATTCTCCAGGGAGACTCTAACAGCCCGTAAGGATGCCGGGGAGGAGAAAGACTGTGAAGAAATGCAACTGCTCTGAGAGGAATTACTTTACTATTGCATACTCCTTTCTTTCTTCTATGGCTGCAGCCTGGACTCACTGTCCAGTGCTGGGAACTGACCATGGGGCTGGAGGGTCTGAGGTGCTGCTTGACCACACTGACCAAGGGGGGGCTCAGCCAGGAGCTCAGCATCCACCAGCTCTCTCTCCAGCTGGCTTTCCATGTGGTGGGAACTTCAGCACGTGGCCTCTGTGGGCACTGCTGTGTGCTTTGGCACCAAAGGAGACACAAACACAATGTTTGGAGTATAAGCAGGGCTTTGCTGCCTGCTTTGTCCCACTTTTGCATTAAGAATGGGAATGAAGAAATCGAGCTCTCTGACTCAGGCTTGAATTTCTGATCTAACACCAGCTTCCTCTCTGTTTCTCTTCTAATTAGTCTCACAGAGAGGTGCTGGAATTGTTGAGAGGGTCCTGGAGGGAATAACAGTGTACATATGCCTTTTGCCCAAAGCGTGAGGGGAAAAATCCCTCCTGTTTCGGCATTCCTGGAAACGTGCAAATAATTCTTTTATTAGTGCTTAGACACAAATGAAGCTTAGAACATACAAGGCTACTGCCAATTTTTTCTTTTTTTTTGGAGGCGGGGGGAGGTCTGTGGAAAAAGAATGACAGGGTAACTAAAGAGAGGGCATTTGGAACTGAACACACTCCTGGGATGTCTGGGAGTATGTCAGTACCAGGGGCTTTTTCCCATGGCAGTTCTGCAGCTTTTATCTGTTTTCAGCGCAATTACAGTGAATCTGCAGGGACTTTGAAAATTCCCCTTTAGGCTTGATTTGGGGAGCCCTCTGATTGCAGAATTGATTTCTGCTTTTCTAAAATTTCTGGCTGATCATCCCATTAGTTAAAGTGTGTGGATGTGAAACAGGAAGCTACAGAAAACTAGGCAAACCATGTTTATTTTTTGCTCCCTCTGACGGCTCATTCTGCGCCCTTTGTGCACACAGAGCTTTTATGCTGGCCAGTTGCAATCTTAAAGGTGACAATAATAATTCAGGTCACAGCCTAATAAAGCATCTATAAACATTCATATCTTCTGGCATGTGAATAGCCCTTTTGAACATCAGTTTTATTACCTTGTGGTTTTTGTGAATAAGAGATTTTCAATGGGTCTCAGCAGATACAGTGGTTAAGTAAACTAATGAGAGAAGAGAAAACCAGTTTTGAAAAGTTTTTTGTTTTACCAAATGGGTAAAAGATCCTAGAACCATAGTATAATTTGGGTTGGAAGAGACCTTTAAAGGTCACCTAGTCCAACATCCCAGCAATGAGCAGGGACATGTTCAACTAGACCAGGTTGCTCATAAACATCTAACCATTCAATTTTTATGCTTTAAACTTATTAAGGATCAATATAAAATATTAGATATATTTATAATAAATATCTTTATTTTACACGCTTTCAACAGAAACCTAAGGGGAGTGTTTTGATCAATATTTCCATATGAATTTCATTAGTCATGGAAACCAATTAGTTCCTCGCAGTATCTGTAATACAGATGCTTTCCACTGGGAACTTTGATGAAATTTAGCTCATTTCTCATAGGTCCCTTGACGCCCATGAGAACAGCAATATCTTTCAGGGCCACTACTGGCCCAGAGTGGCAAGGTCGTGATGAAAGTTGCCACCTCCTTCTTTGTCCTTTGTCTCATGAAAAGGAATGAAGGAAAAAAGATTCAAACCTCTGGATTTTGCAGTCTCTAGAAATGCCCAGTTTCCCCATTATGTTGTGCTGTAGATAGAACACAATTTACTAAGACAAAAGGATATTAGACATAAATACATTTTCAGCCAGCACTTCCTCACAAACCCGATTTCTTGGAAATTGTGATTGACTGACAATCTTGCTAATTTTCTGTAGTACCATTTGAGCTTCTTTTTTTAGCAATTGTATATTTTTATTTGAACTACAAATAATTTCTTGCCAATTATGCTGATGAAGTGTGAAGCTCATTCACAATTCCTCTTTCAGATTCCAGTTCAGTACACAATAATCTTCAAACTACCTACGGTTGGATTGTCAAGGTAGAAGTAGGTTATTTGTTGCTGACATGATTTGACCTACATTAGAAGCAGAAAAAAAATAAATTTCCCCTTTTTGCTGGTTCCGTAACCTGTATTTACAAAAATGTGCGAAGTCCATCCTTAAGGAAAGAACTTTGTATCTCAGGCCAAATAGTGTCACCATAAATTCAGTTACCTGACTTCACAGCAGAATATAAGAGGAAATAATTTACTCTAGTATTGGCAAAAACATAAAAACATCAGAACATGTTTTGATTTGAAATTTGTACATGCATACATGTCCTTCAGAGTAGCTGATTCAAAAGATAAAGGTGAAGACGAGTTAGCAGCCTGAAGGAGAGGGAATTCCCTTGGGCTGATAGCAGCCATGGTTTGAGCACTGTAGACTGGAAAAAGACTTAAAACACAAATCTCTTACTATTCAAACAAACACTATAACCATGCCTAAGGTGACTGGGGTTGGCACGACTTACTCCAGCATTTTTTCAGTGTGTATGCCCAGGGCTGATGTGTTCAGAGATGAACCCAGTGCTGCTGCTTCTCCGTGTCAGGTGTGGTCTGTTTGCCCAAGGGAGAGGAAGCCATGGCACCCCTTGTACCATCTTACTTAATTACAGCAGTGCTTAGGCAGGACATAGGAATGAGTCTGTTCAGACTTTGTTCTTCTGAGTAAGAGCAAATGTCTGTGTTTAGAAAGAAAAAAATCAACCAACCAAAAAATGTGGATGTGGCTAGACAGTGCTGGGACACAAGATTTTTTAATCACCTTCCCAGGCTTGCAGCTGCCTGGATCCCAGGCTTAGCTGAGAGTTTATTCCTTTTTTATCTACACTCTACAACTGAGTGTTATTGCACTTGGCTTTGTGCAGTTGTCATACATTTACACTGTGAACAGTTTGAGAATAACCCTCCAGTAAAAAGCTGTTCTCACTACCAGAAAAGTTACTCTGGGTAGACATTAGTGTGACCAGGGTCAAAATTTATCCTTTGGGAATTTAGAAGCAAACTTGTTTTTGCAGAGGAGGTCAGAGTCAGTTTGTATTCTGGAAACTCCAAAGCTGGTGTAGAGTTGGGGCTTTAGCAATCAGGGTTTTTTTGGCTGGTAACCAACCAGTTACTTAACACTAAGCCATGTGAAATAGTTTTTGCTGAAGTTCTGGTTGCAATTGTTTTTGAATAGTATTTAACTCCAAAGATAAGCCCCCTACAACAGCAGACTAAGGTACTCCTCAACATCAGTATGAGAAAATTGATCTCTACTATAACTCTGAGTGTGATTCTGAGACAGGAGTAATTCAACAATGTAAATAATTAAACCTCCTAAAACTGCAATTCCACTTTCTCAGTCATATTGTGCTTGCATGATTTTTCAGGACTTTCACCAGACAAATGAAGCTACTTGATGTGCTAAGGGGTTAATCAGTTTGGTTTCTTAACAATTCTTAACGACAATGAAAACATTTTAGCACCTAAGAGGAGAGATTGTGGGTGAAAAACGGAAGATACATGATTTATCACTCCCCTCACAAATAAAATTTATTCATTGCATCCACCAGCCATCACACAGATGGTCAGAAAATTGGCTTTGTGTAGGGATGTGGATTCAGGCATGAATATTAATATGAGACAGATGTAAACGCATATTAATATGCATTTGCTTTGCATGGACTGACATTACAATATTTTCATTAAAGAAACCGCATTTGAAACGGAAAGCATAGGTCACCTTTTTAAAACATAAAATAGTAGGGTACAATGTATTTACACCTTCCTGGAACAACAGAAACAATGGAACAAATTTTTTATTTTAAAAAGAAAGAAGAGCGTGTGACTTTTCTTGTAGAAAAATACATTGGATGCAGCACAACAATTAATAAATCAGGCAAACATCTCTCACTCTGTGGTTAAAACACATTTCCTCCCTTTTGCCAGCCTTGCTATGCTGGCAGTAATGCACGTCGTAAAGTGGGGGTGATAGATACCGGCCTTCAGATCAGCATACGGTGAAGTTCAGCTAAGTTAGGTAGACTGACTAAACTCATCCTGTCTCAAAATGCACCACTCAATATGTTGTTGTTTTTCCAATGGCAGCAATGCATAAAACACATAAGATTTATGAAGATACAGTATTTCATGTGGGTTTGTTTTTTTTTTTTTTGTAAGGGACAGCGTTGATGTTCACAGCACCATTCACATCTGTGCATTGTTAGTATTGCTCAACGACTGCCTTTGCCCAAAGAGAAACACTGTGTCATTATATATGTCACATTATAAAAGGCAATTTTCACAGATATCAGTTAAACATCTTTTTTTTGCAAAGGTTCTGTAATGGAAACATAATTTCAAAGGGAAAATTTGATTTATTTTATTCTTATATGAAACATTCAGGTGGAGACTGGCTGGTTGCTGTAACACTTGAGTGTTTGAGAAAACAGTTTTATAGTTACACACATTTGCAAGGAGAGGTTGTTGAAGTTAAGATGAAAGGTATCAGCAGGCTGTCCAGTGTCTTGTCAGATCCCATGCACCCTTTGAATGCAACTATGTGGTTATAAATCTGTGGAAGCACCTGGCTGGCTTCTGTTTGTATTGTAGAGCAAGTAGGTGGCCCTCTGCATCCTGCATGTGCAGTTGTGAACTCAGGGAGCCTACTGTCTCCTCTGCAACTGTGAACTTTGAAGATGGCACAAGTGCTGGTGCAAACACAATGGAGCTTTTTGGCCCTGTTCAGTCCCTGTGGCTAGCAATGAAAACCCTGTCTATAAATGGAGATAATAATTACCTTGCTGTTAGCTGCTCTGAGTGGTGAAACCCACATCACATTATTGGCCAAGCCCCATTGCTAAGTGCAGGATGCGGCAGAAGCCACAGCCCAGTGGGCTCCTTGTGCTCTTCCCTTCAGTGAGGCTGCATGGCAGAGGAGCCTCCTGCTCTGCTTTGGACATGTCACCCGCCTGTAAAGGAAATGGCTTTGGAAAAGGCTCTGTAGAGACAGCTGTGACACCTTCGTGCTGCCTGTGGACTGCCCAGGGGAGGTGGCATTCTTGATTAGCTTTCTAGAGTAACCAATCTGGCTGGCACAGTGAGGAGGGGGTAGTATGTGGTGCTCCAGTGTTTTGGAAACCTCTATGAAAACAGTAGCCTGTTAGTGCTTCATGCTGCCAGATGCCAGTGGAGCTTTTTTGTATTTCTTGCAGCAGATGCTGGGTAAATAAATGTGGACTCTGTGACCTTTGCTCCAGCCCTCCCAGGTGCTTGGATGGCTCTGAGGCTCCTCTGCATGTGCGTGTGTGTGTGTGTTGGTTTAATGATGGAAGGGGGAGAAGGAAAGTTTATACTTGTTTTACTTCTCCCCCTCCTCTCTTTTCAACTTCCTAAGTTTCAGAAAGTTTCCAAGAGAAGACGGCTGTGCAGCTCCTGGGAGTGTGCTGCCCTTGTTTTCCCTGTGGCTGACTGGCTCCAGCTCAGCTGTCAGTCAAAGAGAGCATCTCCAGAAAGGCAATGCAGGGGGGACCGGCTCCCGGCTCATTATACACTTCTGTCAATAGAACACAGGAGATCTCATTCACACAACCTGGTTTGTACCGCAGGTAACTTCCTCAAATTCCCAGTCATAAATCTTGCTAATTCAATATTCTGGGGTCTGATTCATCTGGCAAGCTAGCAGAAGTGTCAGCAAATCTGGCAGCTCCCAGGGATGTTTTTCTCTCATGACTTCCCTCTCCAGCCCCATATTCATTATGTATCTTTTCTCTCTCCCTCTTCTTTTTTCTTTTTTTTTTTTTTTCTTTTTCCCTCAAAAAATCCCAGGAAACCAGTATCTTATTCAGCAAGATTTCAGAAATTATTTTCAATAAAAAATATAGATTAAAAAAAACACAACTAGTTAGGTTTTTTTTATTATTGAAAATATTTTAGTTTGTTGAACAAACCTAGCTTATTTATGTCTCATATCAGCTGAGCATTCAATTGGATCTCCCTGGGATACCACGTTATCAGGGAGTCTGATTCCTTGTGTCTCACACATGGCAGGGCTCTGGCCAGGTGGACTGTGAGAAAATAAGGCTGGTATCCCACTGTAGCATTGTTTGCTTCCTGAAAGTGTTCAATATTCACATTTCCCATGCAAGGGCCAGTTTTCATGTAAGTGTAGCACAGGCCACTAACTGGGCAATGGAAGGTGGGAGATAGGCACAGGTGTGACAGGGCCCTGATACCAGAGAAGATCTCACCCTCTTTTTGAGTAACAGGAGGTTTCTGTAAGAAGTGAGGCTGTGCTTAGCTCATTAACCACCCCCCCCGCCCCCCCTCCATATACATGTAAATAGACCATATACTACATGTTATATGCTGGAAAGCTTAGTGTTGATGACTTGTCATCTTGAGAGGTATATTTGCACAGTTCATTCTGATATTTTGAAAACCAAAAATAGGAGTGTGGTGTGGTATGTCTAGGTTGTGGTACCTGTAGTACCTCCTTTGGGAAATGAAAGAAGCTGGTTGAAGGCCAAAAATTAAGTCTCCTTGTAAATGAAATAATTTAAAAATTCTTTCTCTGTTTATTTTTTATTAGTAGAAGGTCAATGAAGAAGTGAAGAGAGCTGGGATCTGCATGTGATCACTTGCTTTGCTTTTTATACTACATGAAGAGTTTCCATAAGATTGTTTTCAAGACAATGGTGTTGGAGGTTCCTTTGGCTCCATTGGATCAGACTTTGGAAAATATCAGAAAGATATTTTCTTTCTGTCCTAGTAGCAGTTTGGAGAAGTGGGGACTGCAGTACTCGCCTCCATCCAGAGTGACTGTTCCTGCTGTTCCAGGCAGTTTTTTGGCTTTGTCTCTGACTGAGCAACTTTATCTTGCTCTACTCAACAGCCTGCATATCTTCAAGCTTCTGTTCCTTGTACCAGTTGATGTTTTCTACTTATATGCTGTTCTTTACAGTATTAAGAAGTCAAACTCTGTTTCCCTCTTTGTGGAAAATACAGATTTTTACAAACAGTATCATTGTGAGCAATGCCTTGGAGAGCTTATGGGTGCCAATGACTCCCCAGCGTGCTAGTGAAGGCCAAAGAGCCTGATGGGGCTGTCACTGGGCATCAGAGGACATGTATCTCAGTGCTAGGCTCTGTGGGGCTCTGCACTGATTCCCTCTGAACACTGTGAGAAGTGTGCTGGCAAGACTGGACACTTGTGCAAAGCTTTAGCCTTTCCTTCTAGTTTATTGTCTTGAATTTACTCTCAAGCCAGTTAAACATAAATAAAATATTCACCATACCAAAAATGGAGAGCATTCCTAAAATGTTTATAAAGTATTGGTGTACAATTGAAAAATGGGAAACTGTGGTACCTCTGTGGGGTTTGTGTGGGAAGAGCCTTCCTATGGGTGGGCCCTGGTGTGGTGTCTGGCACCAGGGATCAGCCACAAGGTCTGCCTTTCTGCAGGCAGGTGCTGCCATGCCCTGTTAGCCAGTGCCTGACCCTCTCACCTCCAGGCATTGCTCTTTAGCTTGTTAGTAGGATCAGGATGATTGATTTCTGTCCCAGACTCACTTCTTTCTGAGAAGACAGACAAACAGACTATTTCTCTGAGTTAATGCAGCTGCTGCTTCCCTACCTAAAAGATGTCAAGGCATGGTCCCTGTTGTTTAACTGATCACAATCATTCCTGAGTCAGTGGAAGGGAAGCCTCTCTTGCTCCTTTGCACACCCTCCCGGGCAGTAACAGATAAATTTTGATGTAAAATATGACTTTCACTTAACCTTACATTTTAACTGCATCTGTACTTTGTCAGACACACTCTTACAAATGTCTAAATGGTTGTGTAGTCATTCTGTGGTGAAATAGTCTTGGGATGATTTGACCTCAACAGTTTTTTTTGTTGATGCATACTGAAATAATCATGTATTTGTGGTTCAAGTCAGTCAGGATTGTTTTCTGTCTGCATTGGATTTTCAAGGACAGATGGCTTCCAACGTCTAGAGCTCAATTCAAGTTAAAACTGGAGAGGAAAGTAGTTTGATTCTTTGCAGGAATTACTGTCTAAACAGAACCTGACTTCAACAGATTTCTGTGCAAAACCCTTTGATTCCCATTTTCCATCTGTGATAAATTTGGGTTGTTATTGTTGGATTTGTATCTTTCCTTTGATAAACATATTAAAATATGGTCAAAATAACTTTTTATCTTCTAAAAGATATACTGTGAATGAAATCCCCTCTGTCTTCTATGGGTTTGGGAGCAGTTTTCCTGCTTTTATTACAGTTGCACCAGGTTTTTGTAATTCTTTGCTTGTGGTTCTGCTCACAAGGCTAACACAGAGTTTGTGTTTGCCTCAGAAAGCAGCTGTAAAATGGAATTTGGTACCTGGAGATATTAATATTTCCCTCACCTTGACACTTTCCCCATTTTTTTTTTTGCTATTGATTACTACCTCCACCAGAGTGAAACTAGGAGTCTTGGCAGTCAGTTTTGGGAGGGTTGCTGAATACCACAGTTCTGATGTCAAGCTTGAGAGTGTTCCCATCATCATTTTGCTTTCTCAGCGTAGGACTTAACTCCCAGACAGTGTGAACTCAGAGCTTTCAATATTTAAGCTTCTGGTTTTGCATCTTCCCTCATGGAGCAAGCCACAGCTGCAAAAAGAGACATCACAGCTGTCAAGACCTTGTGGTTCCTGTGGTGATGGTCAATCATAGTTACACTGCTCTTCCCAGAGTAGCTTGGATGACTTAAGATGGTTACAGGCAAGAAAAGGAACAGTTCAATTCTGGCTTGAACTCTGGTCATCTGTTCCCAGTTATTTCCTTGTGAAGATATCCCACTTTTTCACCTCTTGGGGATGTTGGTTGATGAAGAAGCTTGACATAACCTGAAAATGTGCACTCACAGCCCAGAAAGCCAGTGGCATCCTGGGCTGCATCCAAAGCAGGTTGGCCAGCAAGGTGAGGGTGGGGATTCTGCTCCTCTGCTCTGCCCTTGTGAGACCCCCACCTGCTGTTCTGTGGACAGTTCTGGGCCCCCAACAGGAGAAGGACCTGGAGCCATTAAGGTGTGTCCAGAGGAGGGCTACAAAGATGCTCAGGGGGTTCAAACAGCTCTCTGTGAAGACAGGCCGAGAGAGCTGGGGTTGTTCAGCCAGGAGAAGAGAAGGCTCCAGGGAGACCTTACAGCAACATTCAATTACTTGAAGAGGACCTACAAGAAGGCTGGAGATGGACTTCTGACAAGGGCATGTAGTGGTAGGACAAAGGGTATTGGGTTTAAACTGAAAGAGGGTAGGTTTAGGTTACATATTAGGAAGAAATTCTTCACTGTGAGGGTGGTGAGACACTGGAACAGGTGGCCCAGAGAATCTGTGGATGCTGAGCTGGATGAAGCTTTGAGCAACCTGGTCTAGTGGAAGGTGTTCCTGCCCACAGCAGAGGGGTTGGAACTAGATAATCTTAAAGGTTCTTTCCAACCCAAGTCATTCTATGATCTTCATTATGTGTAACAGTATTATTACAATTTGCCAACATTTGTGTCACTGATGAGTCCAGCAGGATGTTGTCCTGTAGCTGACAATGACACTCTTAGATTGGGGCACCTGTGGACATCCAGCTTCTTGAAGGAAGCTGGATGCCCACAGGAGGCAGGACCTCTCTGCAGCAGCAGCTGCCCCTCAGTGCTGCAGCTGAGGCCAGACCTGGGCAGTGTGCCTGGGTGCTCAGGGGAATTTATTCTCTGAAAGACCCCGTCATTCACCAGATACTGATACCCACATTTTCCTGAGGTTGTCTGGCTGACTGAGGAAGGCAAAATGTAACAATCATTTTCTTCTGTGTGCCTATCCTGCTGGATATGATTTTGATAGGACAGCAGATAATAGTTTTAAACCTAAAAAAGGTAGATTCAGACTAAATATAAGGGAGATATTTTTTGTGATGAGGGTGGTGGAACACTGGCACAAGCTCCCCAAAGAGGTGGTAAATATCACATCCCTGGGAACATTCGAGACCAGATTGGATGGGATTCTGAGCAACCTGGTCTAATTGAAGAATTCCCTGCCCATATCAGCGAGGTTAGTCTAGACAGCCTTTAGTGGTCCCTTCCAACCCAAACTATTCTATGATTCTTTGATTCTATGACTCTGTTATTCTATGATTTTCTTTCAGTCTTCCTTCCCAGGCTATGGCATTAAGACCCTGGAGTTGAATGTCTTATTATATTCTCTTGATTTGAGGAGCAATATTCCTTCCCACAGCAAATAAAAATATAACCCTAAAACAAATAATTTACTGACAGTATTTCACTTTCAGGGTATTTTAACCCATATCAAAAACTGAAAGGTGAATTTCTCGCACCTTTATTGAGAATCAGAAAGATCCTCCAGAGCAGTCGCCTCTCCCTGTTGTAGGCATGGAAACCTTGGCACGATGAGGATGAAATGCTGCTGGTGCAGCCCAAAAATCAGCCCCACGACTGTGCTGGGCTCAGTGAGATTACACAGTGAAGTTGGATCCTTCAGATTGTTTGCTGTCTTGCTAAGTTTAGGGCTGACAATCAGATTCAAACCCAAGTTCAGCAGTTTTCATCTTGCTAAGCTTTTGCTCAGTGTTGACACACTGTGTATTTTTGCTTCAGTTAATGGGTTATTTCTGTTGCACAGGGAGGATTAATTGTACCGTGATCATTTTGCAGTTAGTATGTCATGGATATTAATCAATCTGAGTCTGGAAAAAGATGAGTATTGATCTGTGTTATTTGCTAGAAATACACTGCCACATTTTTGCTTGAGAGCTCCCTTGCGAAATATAATTTGTTTGTGCAGGCTTGAAACAAAAATTCAGTCACAAGAAGAGCTAATTAAAATAATGGCTTGCTACTATTTTAATATTAATTAACGTTTCAGTCATTCACGTTGCTTCATGCCTTCCTGTGATGACTGCAGGCCCACAAAATTAGGTAATGATGTGGACTGCACGAGCATTGTGGCCAAGCACAGTGCCTGAGAGCCCAGGGAAGTGGCAAGTTACCCCAGCCTGAGCACCCATCTGTGCCTGCATGGAAGAAGAGCATGGGACTTTGAATGAGTTGTCAGGGAGTAGGATGCAAATAGTGCATTCCTCCATGCATCCTCCATCCCCATCCCCAAGGATCCACTTCCCAATCCACCATCAGGGGGTAGCTCTGGCCTCTCTCTCAGGAACCTCTGTTGGGTGGAAGGGCCTGGTGGAGCTGTTGTGGGGCCCAGGTCCTCTGCCCCCCTGCTGAGGCTCCTTGTGACCTTCCTGTGAGTGAAAGGGAGGCTTCTTGCCGAAAAAACCTGCTGATGATTTGACTTAGGCCACCAACTGTTACCACAAAGGCGACAGTAGAGCTATGAGCTATTTGGAACAGCTTTTGGGCAACACCAATCTGGACTGAATTTAAAAAGAAATCTGTCTCAGTGGTTTCTCTCTCTCTCTTTACATTCCTGATTTTTTTTTTTTTTGGTTGTTGTTTTTTAAATCTTAAACACTTTAAAGACTGTTTTCTGGTCTTTAGTTTTAGACAGATGAACAACAGAACTAACTTTAGAAGCTGATTGGGTTCAGATGTACATCTGCAGCAATAATTGGGATACACAAGGACAAGGGAATGTGTCACTCTAACATTTTGCAATCAGTGTTGGAACGCAACCACAAACAGAAACCACACTCTGTTGTTAATTGTTTGATTTAAACCCATAAACCCTGTAAAACTCAAAGACATAAGAACAATAAAATCACATAATGCTGATGAAAGGCATGCAAGTTTTGGGACCAGATTCCTGTCCCCAGATTCACATCAGCTCATGCACAGATCCTGTGAACCAAGTTAAGATGTAAAGTCTCTTTTTTCAGTCTCCTGCAAGCAGTGCTGCAGGGAGAAGCTGGGATGACCTGAATGTTTCAGGAATACAGGCACATCCTCTCCTCTCCTCTCCTCTCCTCTCCTCTCCTCTCCTCTCCTCTCCTCTCCTCTCCTCTCCTCTCCTCTCCTCTCCTCTCCTCTCCTCTCCTCTCCTCTCCTCTCCTCTCCTCTCCTCTCCTCTCCTCTCCTCTCCTCTCCTCTCCTCTCCTCTCCTCTCCTCTCCTCTCCTCTCCTCTCCTCTCTCCCTCTTTTTCCCCTTTCCATTCTTCTCCCACCTTGCAATGATTCAGGCTTTTCCCTAAGCCACTGTGTTCCCCCAAAGAAGCAGCATTAAGGAGATTTGCAGCTGGCCATGCAGCTTTGTTGTAGTTGCCTTAAGACTCAGTGGAAATTCAGTCCAAGTAGGAAAGTTATTGTATTAATTACCAAAAAATAATAAAAAAGTTCTGTACACCTCCTTCCACAAATCCCAAACCTTCAAAACCTCTTGGTTAACAGGATCTGGACTTTTCAAATAAAACTTTCCAAGCTTCAATCACAAACAAATATTACCTGGAACTGTATATTCAAATGAAAATATGCTCTTTCATATGAAAAAATGTAATTGAAAGATTTCAGTGACCCCTAGCTAATAAATTGCCCTAGTTTTGACCTTTTTCTTCAGAGAAAAAAATAGATAATTCACCTTTGGTTCAGCATTGTCTAAAGTTACCTGAACATGGTCCTGCTTTTCCTATTCTGACTATGATGGTGAAAACAAAAGGTTCTTCTCCCAGGCAGGAGTAATGAAGCACCAAAGGAGCTGATACCTTTGTAATTTTTACACTGAGACAGACTTTCTGTCAGTCATGGATTAGGAAAAAGAGGTGATTTTCCACTGTTCTGAACTAGGAGTAAAACTAGTCTCAAGTCTGAAACAGCCTTGACTAGGATTGATGAATCTGCTACAACAATGATAAGACCACATACACTTGATCCAACCCTCATCAGAACCCTTTTCTGGAGATCATGGTATTTACAGACATGTATATACAGGACAGCATGTGAGAGTTATAGAATTTTAGTGTGTGAACACATATTTGCAGTCCTGGTAGGAAAGTGGAAAGATGGATCATAGCAACTCTAAAACATCTTAAAGACAAATTAGAAACTACCGTGCTGAAAACTTTAGAAATTAGGCTTGGCAAGCTAAACAAACCCTATGTCTCTGAGTTTCCAGGTAAAAATTGTGTAAATAATACCCACACCTTTCCTTGTATGCAATTTAGCCATTTGTATTCTGCTCAGGTCCCTGTTTCCCATTCAATTACTTGTTTCCAAGCTTGTCCATTTTCATTTCTCACCTCTTCTACTCCTCTCCAAAATTGTATTTTGATAGTTCATTTGCCTGGAAAAAGTTCCCTGCTGCTTCTCTAGAGCCAGATCTACTTCTGCTATGGCTTGGTGTTGGCAGAGATGCTGTTGGGGCTTGGCCATTTGTGGACAAACTGCAAAGCAGGCAGTGTTGACTGAAGGATGAATATCAATGTGAAGTGAATTGACACAGACAGGCTTTTATTGCCAAGAATAGTAGGAAACTGTTTTATTCCCTAATTTGCTGACAGCTCTGGCAGGTTAAAGAGCCAAGTGTCATATCAGAACATTGTTGGTACATGGAGAGGTTGGTGAATACTTCTAGATTCAGCTAAAAAAAAATAAAAAGGGAAGGAAAAATGTAGGATATACTGGTGTCACTTTTGCTGGAGTGGGATTTTGTCAGTAATATATTGCTATGAAAGGGCACAAGTTGTTTTCTATATGCTTTTACATTGCTAAAGTCCCTTTAGTGTGCAAGTGTGTGTTTTATTATGAGAAATTAATGAAAATGTGCAGTAAACAGAAAGCTCATAATATGAATTTGGCATCATTTCTTTGAGGAAGAATATGCATATAGAAATAAATAGTACTCAGAAAGAAAAGCATGTAAATTACAATATGCTTCCACTTAACTCTTGCTTCACAGGAAGAAAACTATTATTTTAAGAGCACTATCAGCATTCAAAAATGACTGTTATGTGAAAAAACATGGCAACATTGCATAGTGTCCTCTTAAGGTGTGCAAAAACACCCATATAAATCTGCATAGAATAACATTTAACACCTTTTTCTGAACAACACTTTTGGAGGACTACCCTTGCATTTCCAGGTTTGTCACTGATGTTTCGTGCACATGAGAAACCTTTCCCTGAAGTTGCTGTGTGTGTGTTTTGATCTCCCCTTCAGAGCTTGTAGGATGAAAGTTCCTGAAATATTTCCAACCAGCTCTACTTTAATCTTGATTACTTAATTTTTGTAAATACATAATATACAGTCATCAAATAGAAAGGAATAATAACAAATTCAGGCTTTGTGCAGTCACCAGCACGTATTTACATAGTGCTAGCTGCAAGTTTAGGGCTTGTGAAATGTACATCACTTTTTCTTTCTGAAGAAGTAGCCCAGAAAACAGAAGGAAGGAGCAAGGTGACAGAGCAAATGTGAGTCCTGTATTAAAATTTCTTGAAACTAGTATATTGAATCAGGAGAGAGCACAGTTCAAGAGAATTACCCTCTTTCTTTGATACTAAATTTAGGGTGTTGGTTGGCAGGCAGGCCTAGTTTTACTCTGGAAATGATAGAAGCCCATGTTTTACTGGGTATTTCCCTGTGCTTGGCATAGGATAGGCTACCAGAATCAGTGTATGCCTGTGAAAGTCTGAGCTCATGCTTTTGAATAACTGAGCCACTGGCATCAAACAGCTACACAGTCGTTCACCCACCTGGGTTCTTTCAAGCTACCACTTTTCAGAACCTGCACAACAATACTGAAAATTAAACCTAGTTAATAGAAAAAAAAGTTAAATCAGTGGCCATAAAATTTAATGGGTTTATATCAGTCTTAACACAGTAGGACTGAATTATCATGTTAATTTAATTTCCATTTCTAAATGAACCAGAAGGCACAATAAAGGTCAATTAACCACTATCTTCCTGGTCTTCTTTTATTCTTCTAGTGTCTCTTTTAAATCACAGTCACTTCCAAAGCACTCAAACCTCTGGAAGTTCATGTGTTTCTCTTAGAGACTCCATATAAATAGAATGCAGCTAACAACACATCAGGTTCTCAAATACGTGGATTGTTTTACCATGTTCTATCTGTACTGTAGATACCTCTGTGTCAGAGCTAAATAAACATTGCAGTGAGGTTTATTTGCTGATATTCATTGTTCTGTTATTATTTCTGGATGAGTTTTGGGCTTTGGCAGATTAGCATTAGCTTTGATCTATGTCCTTACAAGCAAATGGGGTGTGTGCATTCTTCCCTTCTTTCCTCTGCTCACAGTGCTCTCCATCACTGTTGGTGAAGCAGCTTCGAAGTCCTCCCTAAAATCAGCACGTGCCTGTGATGCTTCCCTAAAATCCACAGCAGTTAGCCTTAGAGACTGCTTAGCTCATTGCCCAGGCTTTTGTCTTTTTAATTGCTTCCCTCTGCAGCAGTGATTTCCTCCTGCCTTACACCTGGAGTGCAAGGTCTCCAGCTCCACCATGACAAGCTCATCTTGGTCATTATCTGTAGAGATAGAGACTGGGCACTTTAACAGGACTGTAGGAGTTAATTTTCTAGGTTGCTTCAGGGGCACCTGTGATTTCCATTGAATGAGCATGTCAGCCATGTGGTTTATGGTATTGGGATCATGCCACTTGCCAAATTTATTGGTATGTTTGTGTGTGCTCAGGAGGGACTGTGATGCCTGGGTACAGATGCCAGTAAACTGCAGGATGACTGAGCACAAAAGGTAAAGTCTCTGCAATGTTGAAGCTGATGGGAATTCTGCCTGTTGATTTTAAAATGGCCAAGATTATACTGAAGATGTTTAACTTCCCAAGGTCACACAGAGTCTTAATGATCCTGCTGAGGCTGTAGTTGGATGTCTTAGATTGCACCTCAGCTATGCAGCAAATCTCCCTTTCCTTCTGAGCAGTCAAGTCTGCCCCTTTCTTTAGGCTTACCCTGGAATATATTCCTTATATGTTCTTGATTATTTCCTTTCTTCAAAAGACTATTTATAGACAAAATTATTTCCTTATTTCTCTTTCTGTGATGAAATGGGATCCAATGAATCACGATTAAAGCAACATATGTATCAGAGTGTTTTTATTTTTTATTTATTTGTAAAGATTTTTGTTAAGGACTTGGCAAGCTTTCCCACCTCATATTTAAACAGCCTTGAAATAGTGATCTAAAGAGATGTTAAAAGAAAGATAAATCTTTAATTTTGCGTTTTCTGTGGGCTGGAATTTTACAAGGCCTGAAATGTTGCCATATAAAACAGTGCACTTTGTATGGTCATATGTGCAGCATGAGCTGTACAGAACTGACATAGCCTGAGGCAACTTTGATTTCTGTATCCAAGCAGTGCTATTTTTGAGGTCCACAAGTCAATTTAGACCCACCCCAAAACCCCCGTTATGTACTGGTGCAGAGTGTCTGTTGTGGGACCTGGAGCAAGAAATGGAAGGTACCTCCTGTCCAGTCAACTGGGGATACAAGACCCTATCCCCTCTGGCATGTGGGCACAGACCAGCTGCATCTTCTGTGTATTTAATAAATCTGCCCCAGGTCTTGCTAAGCAATCTGTGTTCTGCTGGGCTTTTAAAGGACATGGCAAGTGAGTAAGGTTATGTGTTACTTGGGTGTTGTTCGAAAATTCAGCATAGTTTCCTGAAAGTTCAAACTTTTTCCTACTTTGGGAAACAAAATAAATCGTGCCCAGTGGGTTTCTTACAGCAAAATGCAGGCTGCTGTTATGGCAATGTAAAAGAAGAGCAAAAATAGAGAACTAAAGTTTAAAGAGATTTCTGCAATTGTCGATTTCAAATGCAGAAGCCCCTTAGGCAAGTGTCAGGCGAAGCTGGTAGGAGGGAAACCAAGAATAGTCTGTAGAAATAACTCCAAAATGTCACTGAAAAATAGAAGGAATGAATCAATTATATGGAGCTTTTAAAGCCGTCCATTAGAGAACAACACTTCTTTGCTACAGGAAGAGGGAAAAGATCTGTGGAAGTTTATTCCCATTAAACCAGAGTTTGTACTCTAAAAGACAGTAATGCTGTCTGTTGGCATGTGTGCATTCTTCAAGATGTATTTATAAATAGTTATTCTGCTGAAACAATTACAACCTGTGTTGATGGTATTCTATAGGGAGGCTCATATTGGTGGTTTTTCAGCTTTTTAACTTTCAGTGTGCCAGATCCAGACACGCTGATCTTGCTATATTTTTATGTGAGGGCTTGTGCTGGGCATGCCTTTGTGGCTATCACTTAGGTTTCAATTTGTAAAGTCTTGTCAGACATCTGGAAGTGATAACTTATGATCTGACACAATCAGTCCTGTGCCACCTCTAGCCACGAGCAGCCAGGTAGCCAAAGGGAATAACCCAGGGGCTGAACTCTGCACGAGCTGTGCTTAGCTCAATTGGCAATTCTGAATAATAATCCTGTGAATATCAGACCTGTCCTGCAATTTCCTGGATAGAAGAAACACGTTTGGAGAAGTTATTTAGTCCATAGTTCTAAGTTTTCATTCGGAAGAAATCACTGTGGAATTGGATGAACTGAATATGTCAATATAATAATAAAATGTGTAGTGAGGAAATCTTGGATCCTGAAACTGGTGGGTGTCATTTAGCACCTTGGATCTCTTAAGGATATCTCTTAACTCTAGACAAGAGTCAGGAAAGTTAATTCCACAGAATTTAGGGTATTCAGCCAGCACAATGTACATCAAGATCTTCAAAGTGATTTTGGATGTTTCAGAATTGAGGTATTTATTGTTTTATCCACCTTAAAGGCTGGCAATTCTCATGAAGTGCACAGCGCATGTAGTGACCACCTGCTCCCTTTCCCCAGCAAAGGTCATACCTGTTAGGTTTTTGTGTGAGGCAGATTACTAATTTTTCCCCTGCATTTAAAAATAAACATGCTTTAGGTTTCTTTCCCCTCATTTATATGAATTTTCGTTAGTTTATTTGTATGACTGGAAAGACTTCGCATGACTGATGTACTTTGTATTACAGAACATCCAGTATGAAAACTAGTATCTATTTTCCCTGTTCTTCAGACTGAAATGGCTATTGGGTTAAGCTGGTGGTGGCTTGGGCTACTTTTTGGGGGATTGAGCTTCAGCCAATTAAAAGAGAAAATTAGATACTGAATCACAGAATCATTGGATCAGTTAGGTTGGAAAAGACCATTAAGATCATCTAGTCCAACTGTTACATTGTATGAAATGCAGTGAAAAAAGAATTTTCTTTGACTAGCTTGGCCACTGAAAAGAAACTGCTAGTAACATTATTTCTCTGAGAGTAATGTAACCTACGTGTGCATATGTATTTGTTTCCTGCTGCATCTGCCAGGAAAGCTGGAGAAAGATGTTACTCATTACCTACTTGGAAACATCTGTCCATTTTCAGAGCATAGCTTTTACAAGGCATGATATTAAATATTACATTTACACATCCTGAAAAGATTTAGAAAAGGAACAAAACTGTTACAAACAGTGAAGGGAATGTGGTTAGACTTAGCAGTCAGAAATGAATGAACATGTTTTTGCAGAGGAACGCCCTGCAAAGCTGCTGCTGGAGAGCAGGGGAGCTGCTTGCCTGGCTTGGAGACAACCCCATCCAGGGTCTTCTGTCTCTCTCTGTGATGCCCTCCTCCTCTTTATCCCAGCCAGCCAGAGTCCTGACTATCTGGCACGGCAGTCCTGGTCAGCAAAAGTACAAAAGAAACCCAAGACCTCTGTCGTGTATACACAAACCTATTTCCCTTTGCCCCAGTGGTGTGCTTGGAGCCTGAAGGACTCCTGTTTGGAGCACTGGGACCTAGGTTGGTTGGTATAAACTTTAAGAAAAGGATTATGATAAGATCTGAAGTTCAGCTACCAAATTCATCAATTACCTCAACTCTTATTGTTCCTTCAATAGTTGAGTACTCTTCTATTTTCTGCTCCTTTAGTCATGAAAGTGGAACTAAATGTCCATTTTACAGGTCAGTGTTGCAAGGCACTGAGGAGCAAGAAGTCTTACTATTGACTGAAAAACAGATGGTATAATATCATAACATACTTTTGCACAGGGAGGTGAGCCCATTCAATGCATCTCTCTTACCTCACATCCTGTGTCTCTCCCTCACATCCCCTTCACAGACACAGAGTGGAAGGCCACAGATGACATTTCTGGGGCTAATGGTCCTTCTTCTATTTATATTTCTCAACTGAGGATTGACTGATTACATTTTTATAGTCACTTGTCCTTTTCAACTCATAGAATGGTTTCTTTTTCCTCCTCTCCCCCTCTTGTTTCTTTTTTTTCTTTTTTTTTTTTTTTTTCTTTTTCTTTTTTA
Source organism: Phylloscopus whistleri (assembly GCA_017589585.1). Classification (NCBI taxonomy): domain Eukaryota; kingdom Metazoa; phylum Chordata; class Aves; order Passeriformes; family Phylloscopidae; genus Phylloscopus; species Phylloscopus whistleri. Next base: position 1,074,735 of record JADMLD010001391.1, read on the forward strand.
ATTAAGGCTAACTGTCATTCCATTGAAAGCTTTCTCCTTTCAGGAAATCTTTAACAGAATTGCACACATTGTCTCTGTTGGTTGTGCTGCTTTTAGTGTTGCACAACTGCATTTGTCTGAAGGAGATGTTTATTAAATGCAGATGCACATTACACAAGCACAATGTTCATGCTATAATTTTGACCATAGCATCTTGAAATCCACTAGGGCATGATTTGGTAAAGAAATTATGATTTCTTTATGAACTCTGGAAGTCCACACAGGTTTATACAAAGCCAGAATCAGATGTCTTTTTTAAGATTTAAATTAAGCTCTAAACCAGTGTGATCTTTTAAAATTATCTACACTAAAAGTATTTGTAAGTCTGCAAGTCTGCATCTAAGCAGATTTTACTACAGTTTCTAGAATTTTAATGTTTGTTTAATTCATCCAAATATGTGTGAGAATTAAATAAATGTCAGTAGTCTTTGCAATTTGTAAGTTAACAATATATTATTACTGCAGTAGTGTTTAAATGTGCTTATTTAATTACAAATGTAAATATTCTAAAATCTGTATTGGACAAATTTTGAGGAGAATTAGTCTTAAATCTCTAACATGCTATAGTGAAATACAATTCTATTTAATTTAATTGAAGTTTTAGATTAACAAATGTATGCAAAGTCAACTTGCTTGAATAGGTGGGGCAGAGAAGGCGGGAGGGTGGCGTTGTGTGTAATGGGGGGGCTGGAAGGTATGGAGCTCACAGTTGGCAGTGGCACACTTGAGAGCCTCTGGGTAAGGATTAAGGGACAAACAAATAATTCATTTGTCATCGCTGGGGTCTGCTATAGACCTCTCAGGCAGGATGATGATGCTGATGAATTATTCTTCAAGGAACTAAGGGGCACCTCCGAGTCAACTGCTGTTGTCCTTTATGGGGGACTTCAGCTGGCTGGAAATTAACTGGCAGCATCACACAGCTGTAACAAACAGGTCCAAGAGATTCCTAAAACATCTGGATGATAACTTCATGGTACAGGTACCAAGGGAGCTGACTCAGAAAGACGCCCTCCTTGATCTGCTGCTTGCCAACACAATGTATCACATGAGCAACATGGTGCTGGTGCCATCTTGGCCACAGCAACCATGAAGTGATCGAGTTCAATATCTTTATTAACAGGAGAAAAAGTGCAGGAAAAGCTCAACTCTGGACATGAGGAGAGCAGACTTTAGGCTGCTCAAGGACTTAGTTAGAAAAGTCTCCTGGGAAAATGCTTTTGAAGGTGCTGGAGTCCGTTGTGCTGGTCTCTTTTTGAGCACCACCTCCTAATGGCCACAGGAATGAGAAATTCCAAAATGTTGGAAGTCAAGCAAATAAGGCAGAAGGCTGGCTTGACTGAACAGGGATCTTCTTTTGGGTCTAAGAAAAAAAAAGGAAGGTGTGCGCTGAATGGAAGCAAGATCAGGTGACCTTGAAGAATACAGAGATGCAGCTTGCCACTGTAGGGAAAATATTCGTGTAGCCCAAGACGAATTGGAGTTGAAGCTGGCCAGAAATATGGGGGACAATAAGTTGTATTAAATATATTAATATAACTTATTTTAAATATATTAATGGCAAAAGGCAGCATAGAAATAATGTCAGCCTGTCATGGGATGAGGATGGACACCTCACAAACAAGGACATGGACAAAGCAGAGTGTTAAATGCATTCTTTGCCTCTGTCTTCAACACAGATGAGGGACCAAGGGGCTCTCAGTGCTCTGAGCTGGAGGACCATGGCTGTGACGATAATAAATTCTTAGTTGACCCTGAACTTGAGTGGGATTTGCTGCTCCAGCTGGATCCCTGTAAGTCAATGAGTAGGATTAATCCAAGAATACTCAAAGAACTGACAGATATCATTGCGAGGTATCTCTCAGTGATTTTTGAATGGTCTTGGCAATCTGGAGAGGTCCCAGTAGACTGGAAGCTGCCTAATGGTGTTGCAGTTTTCAGGAAGGGTAAGGAAAATGACTCTGTAACTGGCTCCTGCGTTGGGCACAAAGGATTATAATCAATGGGGTGACATCAGGCTGGTGACTGGTCACTAGTGGGGTTTCACAGGGCCAATTCTCTTCAACATCTTCATAAATAACTTGGATGCAGGACTTGTAGGCATATTAAGTTTGCTGATGATACTAAATTGGGAAGGTCTGTTGACTCCCTTGAAAGCAGAGAGGCCCTGGAGAGACCTAGGCAAGTTAGAGGGCTGGGCAATCACCAGCCATATGAAGTTTAGCAAAGGTAAGTGCCGGGTTCTGCACCTGGGACAGGGCAATCCTGGATGTACAGACAGCCTGGGGAACGAGAGGCTGGAGAGCAGCACCACAGAAAGGAATCTGTGGGTCCTGGTCAGTGGAAAGTTGAATGTGAGTCAGCAGTGCCCTGGCAGCCAGAAGGGCCAACCATGTCCTGAGGGCACAGCATTGCCAGCCAGGCAAGGGAGGGGATTGTCCCAATCTGCTCTGCACTGGGGCAGCCTCACCTCGAGTCCTGGGGGCAGTTTCAGGCACAACAGTATAAAAAAGACACTGAGATATTATAGAGTGTCCAAAGGAGGGCCATGAGGATGGTGAAGGGTCTAGAGGGCATGCTCCCTGCTAGTTCCTCATCCACCTGTGGAGTCTGTAGTAGTCTGTGGATATTTTGTACACATCTTGGTTTTTATAAGTTTGGCCTTTGTCTGAGAGAATTTGTGACTAACCACTTAAGATTTTCTTCAGACATGAGGACATACTAGATTTTTTTTTACTAATGTTTCCATTTGAGATGGATTCAGGCATGTGATAACATTCTGGATGACTACAGTGCTTCCTTTTCCAGTTTCCATGCTGTGTTTATTACAGAAGTTTCCTATTCACCATGGTATCTGGGTATTATTTAGATACTGAAATTCAATATGAAACCAAAAACATAGCAGGGATCCTGATTCCTATCTTTTCACCTGTCAAAAAATGGAGTCCTTGCAGTAAGAACTGTACAACTGGGAAAGTTGTATTTAAGAGATCTCACTCTGCAGCCCAAGGCTGGGCAGGTACGGACCTTGTGAGGTCTCAGGTGAAACCTGTTGTAAAGATAAGGCCATTATATATGACTGCCCTGATTTCATATCCCATGAATTAAGGTCTGTGAGTCAGTTACAGAAACATATCAGAATACTCCAGCTACCATAGTGACACGAGGAAACACCTGGGTATCATAATAGGTGATCTAGAATTAGCTAATCTGGACAGGTGTGGTAGAAGTGGTTGAGGGAAAGTAGTTTCTAAGATGTTTATTTATATGGTGTTCAGTAACGGTATCCAAAGAGATTTTCATCCAGAAGATTCTGAGGATGCCTTACAGATGACATACTGTCTTGTAAATCCATGTGTCGTGTTTTTGGGTCACGTCATCTCTGGGGTAAGGCTTGGGATTATATTTCCTTCCTTACACTCTATTTCCACTGACTTTTTATAATAAAACAGGGACTATACTGATGGGCTTGTCAGATTTCCAGAAGCCTTTGAGACATATGTAAGTAGTGATGGCCCTTTATATTCAGAACCTGATCTCTCCTGAGCAGCACCCCTGAGAAATGGGGTGGAGATTGTTCTCCTGAATCCAGTGACTGAGGAGTTTCAACCACTGCCTGCAGTGAACTATGCTGCATCTTATTAAAGAAACCTTGTGAATGAAACTACAGATTTTACTTGCAAGGTGAGGTATGGACCATTAGCACCAAGCCTAGGAAAATTTGAATTCTGCTTTCCTGTTAAGACCAACAGGAGTTTCACACTGCAGATCCATCCTCAACTTTTCCAATCAATCACTTGTGTATTTGATGAAAAAATCTCCTGTAATAGACTGCCATAAAAAGGCCATATGTATGTTTTGTGTACATGCAGTTATCCTGTTCTGTGGAGTTCCATTGGTCCTATGGCTCTACAACCAAAGAGATAAAATAATTTTGCTCAGAAAAGGTGGGGTAAACTGAAGTTGTTTTATGAAAACAGCCATGATAATTTTACCTTTGAAGGAAACACACATACACAGAAAAAATCAATGGTTGCCAGGAATCTTAACAGAATGTTGCAAAAAACTCATCAGAAAAGCCCCTGAGCAGTTAAAGCAGAACACAAAAACACAGTCAAAATATTTGTTTCTCCTTTAAAAAAATAAAACCAAAAACTTTTACAAATTGCAGCTGTTCTCTCTTATCTTCTAACATGATCATGATTGAAAAGCTATTTTTTGATGAATTAATACTATGTGATTGTTAAATACACCTTGTTCCTCATAGAGGCCGTTGATCTTTTTGTTTTTTCTAGTGTAAATTGCATCATAAGGCAGCTAATGTTAGGCACTGCATCTGGGTAATGACTTGATAAATTATTTGACTTAGTGGTTACTGACCTCGAGTTTATAACGTGATTTCACGAAAAACCTGCCTAGAAACCTAATGGAGATAGACATGGTTTTTTTTCTAAATGTAGCAGCCACTTAGAGAACAGTAAAAAAAGTGAGTACAAAAGTTAACAAGCACAGTTCCTTAGCTTCTCATTGACTTGAAGATACCCAGTTGTGAAAAACTTCTGGTGCTGTCATTGGTAACTGGTTTAATATGTTGGATTATTTTAAACTCCTCATCTGAAAAGGTGCATTGATAATAGGACAGCAGTATGGACCAAAATATGAAAAATGCACTTTATACTTCTGGTATCTATCTTATATTTCTGGTATTGCATATTAAAAAGTTTAATAAAGCTCTAACCTGTTGCTTGTGGGCTAGCATGTATGCTTGGAGAGCACACAATTTGTTTGAATTTGTTTGCCAGTTCTTTTGTTCTTACACTTCGAGGGCCTGATTCCCCCCTCCCCACCTTTGTTACTGAAGGGAAAAGTATAGGAATGTATGAACTACTATATGAGAGGCATTTGAGAGAGCTCCCTTTTTGGTGTGATTGGTCATTAATATGGACACTGTCAGCCATTTGGGGTTAACGCTGGAGAGGCTTCCCATAACTTGGCTGCTCTTGCAGTGAAGCCACCTGTCAATTTCTTGAATGTTTTGTGGAGTCCATGAGACAGCATGTAAAGTTTCTGAACACTGAAAGGAGAAGAGGAGCTGTGCAATATCCATGGTCTTGACTCTATGTCCCCACAGTCATGACAGCAACCAGAGCTAGTTATAATGAACCCCATCCCTGAAGATCCTCCACTGCATTACCACAAAAATTTAGTGAATGACCTGCTTGGGCCCTAGTCTGAAACTGGCTTTCCTCCATCACAGAGGGATGCAGGGCAAGTTAGATACTTCTGGGGACAGCTTCCTGCAGAGTCTTCAGGTCCAGCCCAGCAAGTGATTAAGAGCAGTTGCTGCAGTGTCTAAAGGAAGGGAGGGACAATCACAGAAACACAGAATGCCTTGGGTGATAAGACCCCTTAGAGATCATCTAGTTCCAGCCCACCTGTCATGGACAGGGACACTTTCCACTAGACAAGATTGCTCAGAGTCCTATCCCACCTGGCCTTGAACACTTAGAGAGATAGGGAATCTGTAACTTCTCTGGACTGCCTCTTCCAGTGCCTCATCTATTTCTCCCCAACAACTAGGAATTTCTTCCTAACATGTCATCTAAGCCTACTCTCTTTCAGTTTCAAACCATCCCCCATTGTCATGTCACTACATGCTCTTGTAAAAATTTATGTCCATTTTTCCTATAGGCTCCCTTCAAGTATTGAAAGGTCACCTTTAACAATTAAGTCATCTCAAAGCCTTCTCCAGGCTGAACAATCCCAATTCACTCAGCCTTTCCTCATAGGAGAGGTGCTTCATCCCTCTGATCATCTTGGTGGCCTCCTCTGGACTTGCTCCAACATGTTCCTGTGCTGGGTATCCCAGAGCTGGATTCAATACTGCAGGATGGGTCTCACCAGAGCAGAGTGGCAAAATCCCCTCCCTCCTCCTGCTGCCCACCCACATAACTTTGGATGCAACCCAGGACACAATTGTCTTTCTGAAGTGCAAGTTCACATTGCTGGGCCGTGTTCATCCTCTCACCCACCAGCACCCCCAGTCCTTCTCAGCAGGACTGCTCTGGATCTGTTCATCTCCAGCCTGTGTTGATACATGACCCCAACCCAGGTGCAGCACTTTGCACTTGGTCTTGTAAAACCTCATGAGATTCCCATGGACCCACTTCTTGAGCTTGTCCAGGTCCCTCTGTAAGGCATCCCCCCCTTGAAGTGTGTGAGCCACACCACTCAGCTTGGTGTCATCTGCAAATTTACTGAGGCTGCACCTGATACCTTCTATTTAATTAATGAAGATAATAAATAACACTTTTCCCAGTATGAACCCCAAAGAGACACCATTATCAGATATCCATTGAACTTTGAGCTGTTGACCAATACCCTTTGTATGTGACTGTCCAACCATTTCCTCATCCACCTAGCAGTCCACTCATCATATCCATCTCTCTCCAGTTTAGAGAGGGATGCTTTGGAGACAGTGTCAAAGGCTTTACAGAAGCCTGGATAAATGACACCTGTAGCCCTTCCCATTAATGCATTGTGGAAGGCCACTGGGTTGGTCAGGCAGGACCTGCCCTTGGTGCAGCCATGCTGGGTGTCCCCAGTCACCTCCCTGTTCTCCATGCACAGCTTCTAGGAGGATCTGTCCCATTATCTTCCCAGGCACAGAGGTGAGGCAGACAGGTCAGTAGTTTCCAGAGCCCTCCTTTCTACCCTTTTTAAAGATATGTACAATGTTTCCCTTTTTCCAGTCAACCAGGATTTCCCTTTCCTGCCATGACTTTTCAAATATCATAGAGAGTGACTTGGCAACTGTGTCAGCCAATTCCCTTAGGGCTCTGGGATGCCTCTCATTGGGTCCCATAGATTTATGTTTGTTCATGTTCCTCAGGTGGTCATGAACCTGATCTTTATGTACAGTGGGAAGCACTTTGCCCACTAGTTCCCATCTTGCTGTCCATCTGCTTGAGAGGTGTGAGAAGACTGAGGCTTCCTTATCTATTGCCACCAGTTTTCTAGTGTTATTTATTGTGGGGTATATCTTCTTTGACACACCTGTATAAAGCCTTTAACACACCTGTATAAAGCCCTGCTAGTTCCTCTTGTCCCTTGAGAGGTTCAGTTCCAGCTTCAGGGAAGGGAAGACTGATAGAACTGAAGAATGGGGGAGCTGAGGATTGAGGTCAGCCCGCATGTAAATTCAGGGGAACTGATCCATCAGCTATGACAATTCCACACGAGATGGCAAGAACTTACGTTCAAAATTTAAATTTGGCAAACTGTATTAGGTGGAGTTGTGGCAGGTTTGGACCCATGGGGGTTCAAACACATACAGTTGGTTTATTTCTCAACTCAGCTAAATACGAAAAGGGTTACTTTATTTTTAAGGGTTTTTATATGTTTGGATTGCATGTTGTGGAACCATCATCCAATGGATATCTTCTGCCAAAAATGAGATAGATTTCTTTCAAAGACATGAGTCTTCAATAAACATGCTGTAGACTGTAGAAATGTGGAATTTTAATCCTAATTACAAACCTGACAGTTTAAAACTTCATATGATTCCTCTCTATTTAAAATAATTTCCAAATGCCTGTCATCTCTCAACCTATTTAGCAACAGTGGGATCTACCTCACTGAATCACGGCAAATGTTGACACGTTCATCGACGTGGAATCTGAGTCTTCCTCCCATCATTGAAACAGACATGCTGGCAGGAAGGCTAAGGAAATTTGCTTGGCCACTAGAGAGTGAAATCTAGCCTGTTTCTTGATTTTTGGTGAAGACGAATTTCAATTCTACAAATTTTGTTAGTTTTATAGAAAAGAAAATCTAAAAGTCTACTCCAAAGCTAAAACACTGACAGCTCCTGCTGGATGGACATCAGCAACTACTCTCCAATAACAATGGCCAGTCAGTGACAAAATTGGAAACACCCACAAGGAATTTGAAATTTTACAAACTTCATTAATGTAACTCTAAGTCCAGTCTTGCACTGACTTGTGACTGTTATTGTACAGAATGGATTTAAGGTTTATTAAATTAGAATATGTCACTACAGATTAAAAAGAAGTTCATGTATATATTCTAGTACAGGCATAATGATATCCTCAGAGTATGTGTGTGATCAACACCAGTACTAGCTACATTTTTATTTGTTCCTCTGGTAAATCAATTATCATTCCTTAAATATCCTCACATCTCTCTCAGCTAAAGATAGCTATCTGTTCTTACATCGGAAGCATATTTTAATTAAGAGTTCTGCTTTTTTCTAATTTTGATGGACATCACAACTAAATTTTTACATGGCAATTGTTCACAGCCTGGGCACACCAGACCTGCTCAGGTGTCACCTGAGACACAATTTCATTGTTAACACTATTGAACCCCCTGACTATCAAGCTTTTGAGATCTGACTGATATAAGGCAAGTGTGATACAAAAAAAAAAAAACAAACAAAACCACCCCACACTCAATAATCCTCTGCACTTATTTCCTTCTTTACAAGAGCTCAGAATTCATTATTGAAGTTAAGGAATTATATATAATTCACAGCATCATTATGGGAAGTATTATTCAGCATATCTTACACCTGAAGAAATAAGTGTGGAGAGAATTTAAGACAGATCTGTAGAAGGATGATACTTCTCCAGATTTTCAGCATTGCCCTTCTTTCAGTCTTAAACGTTTTTCTTATCTACTTGTACCCACCAAAGTGAGAATAGAAAGATTTATTTTGTTATCACTTTACACCACATCATAAGGAAGCAAAAGGATCCAGCCAACACAAAGCATCTATTGACATCTAATTGTTTATTTGTGGTACTGCTCTTCATTGGCAGAAGAGAGATTGATTTGGTGCTGTCAGGGCTGGTAGCTCTTCTAAAGCTCTACAGGCTTTGAAGTCCAACCAGGCTAGGTATGACAATTGAGCAGATTTGACTCTTCGTGGAGGGTCTGTGATAGAAGTGCAGGAGAAGGATTTTCTAATGGTGTGGGCCCTCAGCAAAGTAGCTGGTGCATCATCAAACCAGAGTATGTTCAGGGCTCTTCCAATTGCTCTAGCTTTCCCCTCTGCTAGACTTCAATTTTGGGTTAAAAGCAGTATCTACATCACTTTTGAAAATTCTTCAGTGGACTTTAAACTTGATTGGGTCTTGTCTGATTGCAGTCACCTCTCTGCAGTTCCCCAATAATTCACAAAGCCAATTAGCTGTGGCCTTCAGTCCTTCCCATCTTTGGGCTAAGGGAGGGAGCTGAAGTCCATTTTGAGCTCTGAGACGACACCTGAGTCCTGCAGCCAGCTTACAGACATGCTCCAAGGGCAAACATGTCACAATGCCCTTCCATTCCCTTCACAGTTCCCTTTTTCCTCGAAAACAACTGATCTGTGAGCAGGAAAACCATTTACTCAAAAATAAAGAGTAAAATGTTTTTCCTCTTCGATAATGTTCCCCTGTTCTTTCAGTAGGTATTATGTTCTGTAATGTGCTGTGTGTGCACCCATTTTGTCATCGCTTTGGGTCATCCTTGCTCACAATTGGTTATTTACTCAGGGGCTTTTGAAATTATTGAGTTGACACATCTGTCAGACAGCAAAAGCAGAAATGCTAAAAGGTCACTTGGAGAGAAACCAGCTGCTTCAGACAAACCTTTCTGCCTTCAAATAGCACAATCATTATAGTCTAACAGATGGGGCCTCTGCTTTCATTTCTGCTTTTCTCCTTCACTTCAGGTATTTAGATACACTACCTCATTGCCAGGTCAACACAGGCCTTCTAGTAATTACCTACACAATAGGCAGCTCTCTGCTTAGGAGAAAGCAGCTCCATTTTCTGTCTGCAAATGGGGAACCTGTTTCCTCACAGATATGAGTTACAGAGGGTTGGCCACAAACTTTCCTGTTAACAGATTAATTTGGACACCAGTCATTACTGTAGGAAGCATGCATTTAGTACTGATCTAACACTTCAGGGAGCCTGGGGGCTTTTGGCAAAGATGGTGATAAGTGGGAGTGAGTGAACAATTCTCAACAAATAATTCAGTCAACAAATTCGGACTCCCTCCCTGTCTGGTGAACATTAAGCAACCAATTGTAATTGGCTCTGATTAATTCAATATCAGTGTTTTTGAAAAAGCATCCGTTCAGATGATTTACATTGCAGCTGGTGAGTGGTGCTGATGCTGGATCACGCTGTTGGCTGCTGTGGGTTGTGAATCATGTGATACTGTGTCTGTGCTCTGACTGGGCACAGCAGAGGGGCTCCTTCTGACATAATCACTCTCCTGCTTCAAACTTCTCTTTCAGGGGAAAATGTCATATGTCAAAAGCTTGATTGCTCATCAAGCGTGTGGAAAAGGAACAATGGAAAGCTGCAGAAGTATTCAGGTGAATGGAAAAGAAAGGTCCTCACCAAGTCTCTTTAATAAAAGATATTTTCAGAAACATCATTGTGCATTTACACAAATTCTTGGACAAGAAAAAGTCTGATTTTCAACAGGAAAAACCACGACGAAATCAAAAGTGTTAAAATGCCAGTCATTGCTTCAAAGACTCCAATTAGATTTCAAATCAAATCAATGTCCAAGAGGAAAGTTATGTATTTTGACAGAGAACACACATTTGAACTGTATGAAAATTCTTGATTCTCAGTAGACATAGTGGAACATTTTTTTAAATAAAGTTCATGCACTGTGGGCAATAATGGAAAACTGAAAATTGTGCTTTTGGAAGGTCAGTGCTCTATAAATTAAGCAGTGTTGGAAGTGGTGCTTTCAAAGTAAGTATGTCTCCATTATGGATTCCATCTTAGCTTTTAACACCAAGTGGCACCAGGACACAGAAATTTCAAAACAACTGAACCCACTGTAAATTTGCTATTCTTTGGAAACACAGAAGGAGGTAAAGGAAGGTCTTTCTCTGTGGTATTGATCAGCTGGCACAAAGAAAGAATGAACGATTCAGAAAGCATCTTTTGGTTCTGGTGTTGGTTGATTATGCTGTCTCCTCACTTCACTTAATTTCAGGTAATCTATCCTATTGATAGGATAGACTAACACTCAAGCTGTGGTTAATAAATCTGAAAATACTGCAAACTGTATGAAAATTAATTACAGGAAGGAAATATTTTAATCACAAGGATTGTGATGTAACAGGTCATAAAATTCTCTATGAGGTCAAATCTTAGAAACAAATCTTGCAGTCTTTAAAAGCCATTTCATTAAAAAAAAAAAAAAAAAAAAAAAAAAAAAAAAAAAAAAAAAAAAAGACCACAACTGTACTCCAGGTCAGGGAATTTAGGAAACAGTAGTATCTAACATTTGAACTTGCAAAAAAGCAGAAACAGCTCAGTCAAGGATGAAGCATTGGAAAGGGAAGATAGTGCTTCCCAGCAGGCTTGTGTAATAATAAATGATGCAAAAAAAGAGTCCTCATATGTGAAGATATGCAAAACTCAATAACCTAAGTAGCAAAATATCCTGAGAAACTGCTGTGCATCCTGTTCAAGCTAACCTAAGCCAGGGGAATCTCTGCAGCAGAAATAGGTCCAGAAGTTAGGGTATCCTAAGTTTGTTCAGATCCATGTGGAGTCTTGACAGAGACTGAGGGATTTCTCTAGAAAGCAAAAGCCTCTAGTACAGGGAGGTGAAGATCTGTGCTCCAGACTCTTGTTCCACAAATTGAGAAACCCATAGGCTAGAAGTGCCAGGATGTCATTCCCTAAAATGGTACTGAAAAATATATTTGCATGAATACACAAAAGTTGTTCAGGGACTGAAAGATCCAAGGTAGAGCCAGTACTTGTCCCAAATGATTAGTGACACCGAGGAAGTTGTCAAGGCTTGGAACTTATGCCAAAAACACAGGCCAAGTCAAGCAAGAGAGTCCATGTTGGCACAGGAAAAATTGTTCTCCTGGAGCAAAGTATGCAAAGAATTGTTTAGAATGACTGGAAAACATTATGTACTTGTCCTAGACTATTATTCTCATGTCAGTAGAATAGCTTTACTAGCAGATACTAGAGCTAAACTGTGATTATGCTTGTCAAATGTGTTTACACTAGACATGGAATACCTGGCATAGAGATGCTTGGCAATGAAGCACAGCTTAACAGGCACAAGTGCTGGCTGCTAGTGGTGAGTTTGGGGTTTAGATCTGTAATCCCTTGTCTTTTGTTTACACCAGTCCAATGGGCAGGTTGAAAACAGTGTCAGTGTAATAGATTTGCTCTTAAAAAGAGATTGTTAAGTCCGACTCTAAACCATAGTGAGGATAAACTTTAATTTCATGTAAATTGCTACATGAAAATGATGCCGATTTTAGCTCTGAGCAGAACTAAGGGTTGAAATTAGCAGTGGTGTAGGAATTGTCAGCTTGGTGATATTGCCAGTAGACTGAAGGGAGATACATAGTCTCACCACTTTGCAGCTTGCAAGGTGACTTAACTAATTTTTTTTTTTCAGAGAAGGTGTTATGTGAGTAAAATTCCTGGTAGGTTAAAAGAGAAAAGCACAAGGATACTGTATTTTAAAAATAGAGCAGACTGTGGTAGCTGCTGCTGTTAGGAAGGGGGTAGAGTGCTGTGTGTGGCAGTGAGAGCCCCCCCTTCCTGTGCAGCTACTTTGTTAAAAGATGTCCTCCTGCCCCAGAACAGAAACAAGCACCTAAAACAATGTCAGGAGAGAACATATCAAAGGAAAAAAAAAAAAAAAAAAAAAAAAGAGGCAAAAACCCAAACAGCATCAGTTCCTGTGTGTGCAACTTTAATTCTCAGGGTTGTGCTCAGGCCTCCAGATCCTTTTGTATTCAAGTTATTGGCTTGCACCAGGTTTATGCAAGTCGCTGAAAGTCATTACCAGCCTAAGGTTGTTATATGTCCAATGTGAGATGAATTGGTTGTGCTTGACAGCTGGGGTAGAGCTTAGATGCTTAGATGCAGAACATATTGCCATCAGGTCTCTTTCACAGTACACAGCAGAGATTCTCTCTCTCTCTCTCTCTCTCTTTTTTTTTTTTTTTTTTTTTTTTCTTCTTCTTTTTTTTTTTTTTTTTTTTCCCCAATTCCCTTCTTACCATCAAATATTCTGTAAGAGTTGCTAGGAGCTGGATTGGCAGTGTTCAGCCTTGGAATGATTTCCTGTGCTGCTCAGGAGTCCCTGGTCAAGGGTAAGCCTGTGAGATCTGATAATAGCAGGTTAAGATGTTTTGAGGAATGGTGGCAACATAAAAACACTAAAAAAAACTGAGGTTAAGGAATTTACACTAAAGGGAGTAAAGTGTAGTCTGAGTTAACATATTTAATGTCAGCTCCAGCTAGTCTCTTGAAAAAAATTCTTAAAATTTTTACCTCCTGAATCCTGTGTGTCTCAGGATGTGAAGAAGTAACATTATTATCATCCATCATTAAATCCACTGAGTGTCAAACTTATCACCTTGACACTTTAATGATCCTTAAGATGTCCTTGTAAAAGCTGGGTACCATGGCAACCACTCAAACACAGGGCCTTGGCATTGCTGAACTTCTCTTAATAAATCAGGCATAATTGGCATCTATATATTATAATAAATTAAAAGTTATTCAACTGGAATGATTTTATATTGTACAGTATTAAGTCATTAAGTTTGCTGTTCTGATGTCTCCTTTGCGATCTAATTCCTGTGTGCGCTTTTTAACACAGGAGATTTTATGTTCCCCTCACAAGGTATAACTGAGGGGATTTGAAGGTGCAGCAAATCTGTGCATAGTCTGTCACCCCCAGCAAAGTGGGTTTAAACCAGAGCCCCACTGAAAGGATTTGTTCCCAAGGACCAAAGCAATTAGATTAGGCAGGTTAAAATTACCCATACATTTACTCAGGACCCTGCATGATCCTTCTGCAGTGATCTGTCCTTCTTCCCTTTGTCTTCTGCTTTGTCCTCCTGCTCAGCCCGCAGACCTGCAGGGCAGCTGGGGTGAATTGCCATGGCAAAGGTGGGTGCAGCCCCCAGGAAGTACCTGGGGAAGGTGAGAGGGGATGTGTCATGCCCTGTGGTGTCACTGTGCCAGTGGCACTCAGCTCTCTGCCTGCTCCATCTTGACTCTGTCCTATCCTGACTGTCTCAGGTCACCTTTTGGAAGAGGTCTGGTTAGGAATTACAAATCCTTGAACATAGGAATATGTGGTCCCTGTAAACAGAGAGCATAAAAAGAAAAGTGCCATATATCCAGGTTCTTCCTATTTGCTCTGTCCTCTGTGGCAGCAACAGCTACAGACAAGAGGGTGTGAATTCATTGCCTTTGTGTTGCAAAGGTCATCACACTGTCTGTGTAGCACTTTCTGGAATCAGACTGCTTGAATGGAATATGAAATGTTGGGTGGAAAACCTGAAACCATATTAAAAATATTCCCCTGACAGAATGAATAGGTCTAGTTGTTAAATGCCATCTCCTTCCTTTCTTTAAAGATCTTTTATTTTATTGATTTTCTGAATGGGTCCTTCATGTCACATACCTTCATAAGGTATTTCAAAAATTAATTATTTTGCCTGCAGGATGACTACAGTGGAAGCCATGTGAAATTTCCATTTGTTTTCTGCAGATTTTGATTTTTAAATGTCCAGATTTTAAAGCAAAAGCCTATTCTGTTAATCAGACTGGGAAACAGAAAACCAGGATTTTTTGTTGTACCATATTGCATTGGCCAACTACAGAAAAAGACCAGGAGAATGAATTCACAGTGATAATACCAGATGCATTGGTGGGAAATGGGAATATTGAGATTTGTCAGGTTCTCATTTAAGTCACTGTGAACTCTAGCTGGACTGAGGTCTGTCTGAAACCCTACTTGTTACCTTGCCTGACCAGATTTTGTGACTCTGTACTGCTCTGTGTGCCATGTTCAGTTTTCTCTTGATGCCACAGTGATGACTTTCTGAGCTTCCTCTGATTTGATACTGAAAATCAATAAAGTCAAAAGAACTAGTCCTTTGAACGTGTTTGTCCATCAGTTAATCAGCAAGGAAATCATGTGTGAATGCTCTTTTTGTGGGCACAAGGCCTCTGTACAGAGTGTGGCACAGTGACAGCAGCACGTTTCTGGAGAAGTCTGCATTTCACATGCCTAAGAAGTTCTCAACACAGCAGAGTATTTGTAAATATACTTAATTGGAAACCTGTTTCAATATTTCACTGATAGAAAAAAACTGCTAATACCTATGCAGGTGTTTATCTGCACTGCTGAGCTAATTAATACTGGTCATCTAGACAGTGAAGCTAAGTCAAAACATAAACATCTATCTAAGCATCATTGTTATTTTAACTATTATCCTGGTTGCCCTTCATGCCCAGTTGTTTCTTAGGCTTTCCAGTTGTGTTTTATATTCAGGTATCAGCTCTCAAGGACAAAGAGAGCTGAGCTTTGGGTGACAAACAGCTGTAGCACAATGAAAGATGCTCAAAAAGAATGTTAATCATTAAAGGGATGTTAATAGTTCCCTTCTTTTACCTCTACTGTGCAGTTGTATCAAAGAGTACAACAGTTTAGAGCAATAAAATAAAAATATATCATTGATCACAATAACATTATCAATACACAGATACTTTAAAGTGGAAAGGTTATTATTGAAATTAGTTGTTTATCAACACTTTTATTTTTAATATCTTCTTATTAATATAAAATCAAAATCTAAAGGAAGTTGAATTTAGTTACTGAAATTTATGTTTTAAACTGAGACCCAATTTTAGATGTCTTTGATTCCTCACAAAAACTGATCTATTGCCCTAAATTCAAAAGGTCACAGAATTGAATATCTTAGCTGAGCTAAAACTGTTCCTGCATACTAGCAAGTTTCCAAATATCACCTTTCTGAATTTTAATTTCTTTATTTTTATTTTTCTTCTTATTTTTTTCCTAAAGAGGAATTGCTTTTTCAGTTGTACCAGGAATCCCTATGTTCAGCAATTTCTGCTGATCTCTACATTAAAACATTCACTTTGTCTAACGTATCTAATGGAGGGATAATTAACAGGTTGCTATGTGAGGTAATTCATAAAAAGCTAGTACAATCCACCATATCCACCATTTAGGAATGTTAGCCCAGCACTTCAGTAGATGCTTTGCTTCAGGCTTGTTACTTGTGTCTCTTTTGAGGGTGGCATTTTGGTCCTTTAGAAATTGGGCTTTTATTAAAATGCAGTAAAGGTAAGCAAAAACCTTAAAATATGAAATAGGTGCACCCTGATGCAGCTGATGTCAGTAATGCTGATGATGAGGGATGCAGCCTACCTGCTCATCGTGGATTTTGCATTCTAATATGAATAATTTAAGTGCCTATTTTATTAGAAACTTCATTGGTTATATAAAAATGGAAGAAAAGAGTGAGAAAATAGCATGTAGCACATCACTTAGCCTTTTGTCTACACGATTGCTTCTGTTCATGGTTCCCTTTGCAACCAACCTTTTACTTTTTCTTTTTCAATAGAAACAGAAAAACTGGTGTCTGGCAGCTCTGCGTTTGACTGTGCTTTAATTCACTATGCATCAGCAGGTGTCCAATACTCAATTCTTGATGCTTATATATTGTGTTTCATCTGCTGTCATCCTCCGAGCTAAAAAGTGATGGTCCTCACTTCAAGTTTTATATCTGTGTAGGAGAGCAGAAGTGTGAACTGCAAGTGCAGCTGGTACAGACCCAAGTGACATAGCTTTGATCTGGTTAGTTTTCAATTCCAGCTTCCAGCACCAGTTGTAGGCTCCCAGTACAAGGGAAGGCTCATCCAGCCCCTGCAGAAGGGGATTGTTCTGGGGTTGAGCTCAGATCAGCCTCTTCTTCCAAGCTGAGGTCTTGTTGCATCAATAGAATGGTTTTTCCCAAAAGCTGCACAATCTGAATGGCTTCTTATCAGGGTGCTCCAGGCATTCTAAGGGAGCATAGAATGCTGTTGGGTAAAATTGTGAAGAAGCAACAATTTTTTAATTCTTTGTTTGTTTTCTCCTTCCATAATGACATCTGACTTGCTGGTTGCCAATATCTCTCTTGTACAGTGTGTGGGTAAAAGTGCAAGTGTGACAAGGATGGCTATAAATCATTTTACACTTAATTGTGTTCTGATGCATGCAAGCTGTGCATATGTCTTTGATATTTGTGTTTTCTGTCTTGTGCACTCCTAACTCAAGGGAATTTCCTCTCCCTGAGAGAGGAGGTGACTACCCTGTCCTCTAAACTCTGGGAGCACTCGCCCTGCAACTATTGAGGGCAATGTTGTCCTCATGTTTACTTTCTCCTTTCCCATATCTAAAATCAATCATTTTAAGGAAAAAACAGTCATTTTATTTTGAATTCTTGCATTCCAGTGCCAAACACATAATTAGGTATGAACATGTTAGAATTGTTTTCATAAAAATCTGCCCAGAATCTTGACTTCTAGAAAGAGCAGCAGAAATTAGGTACTCTTAGTTAAAAATACTTCTAAAACAAATTGCTCTTGTAAGCATATTTGCTCATCACCACTTCTCTGAATGTGCTGAGTTTATTGGAAATTAATAATTGTTGAGTAATGGTGAAAAGGTGTCTTCCTGCTTTTACAATAAGACCAGTAACAGATATTTAGAATACCCACATCCCCTCATCATTCTGCAATACCATTGTCACTTTCATCATAAAAGAATTATGTATCTCTGTATATGAAAAATGTATTCTAGAAGTACTCTGAATTAGTTTTTAATGTACTGTGACCTTGAATTGCCCCAGGATATTAATGCTAAATGATTACTTCTGAATGCTTTTTGAATAGCTGCACAGAGCAATTAAATGCACCATACATCACACATGACATAGTTAAACGCCTCTTCTGGTCAAGGAACCTAAACAGTTCTTTCAAATGATGGTAATTCCATATTACTAAAGATGAAAAAAAAGAAGTAATTTGCCAGCATTAAGATAAGCATAACCTGGAAGAGGTTATAACTTTGCCTGAGATGGAACAAAATAAAAAGATTTTCTTTATGGTGGTCTACAAGGAAGATCACTGCAAAACCAAAGAACCATCACACTGTATTTTCTCTCTAGACAAAGGGAGCAATAGTAATAAATCCCTTCCTTTTTGACAAGTTGTCATTTTTTTCCCTGTAAAATAAAAGAATAACGAATATGGCTCATAAAATGAGTGTAAAATGTAGACACTGCTATTACACATAGTATATCGTGCAGCAGTTGATTTTAGAATGTGGAGTGACATAAATCTGATCTTTGCAAAACCTAATAAAATTGGTGAAGTTTAGAAGTGATCACAGGGGCCAAGATTAATCTGATAACTGGAGCAAAAAGAGCCTTTTGCCTGGGTCACTGATTCAAATCTGACCTGGTTACTTGAAAGTAGGTGCTCTTTCAGATGCAGTGACAATTTTTGGCCCAAGTCAGAGCAGACGTATCATCCCTCTTGGTATTCAGTGGGTATAAATGTTGAGTGTGACCGTTTCTGCGTTGTTTATATTACACATCAGACACTGGTGACAACTGCCTGACAGACTCAACTTTCAGACTACTCCTCAGCTCCAGGTCATTTCCTCACCTCTAGCCTGGTTCCTGGCAGCAACTCCCACCCTAAGGTGAAGCTGCAGTATCCCTGTCCTTGCTTCCCTTCACAGCTTCCCCCCCAAGCTCTGCTGAGGTTGAGACATGGTCATGTGTCAGGTGAACCATCTAAACCACAAAAATGTTAATGGCAAATACATGTTGACCTTGACAATAACTCCCAAGTAATTCCAAGAAACTGAGCAAGGTCCTGGAAAAAATAATGAAGCATATATAGAGCATTCTTTGTTCAAAAATTTCCAGCTTTTGCTGGTGTTTTCTTCTCAAGTTTGGGGGTGGGATGGACTGTGTGTGGTGATGTCCAAAGGATGAAAGGGGTTGAGAAAGTAGAACTGTAAAGCTCTGGTGAACAGGGCAGGTTTGGGAACTTGGCTTTGTTACCTGTGTGCTACAGAGCCCCAGGGCATTGCTGGGGAAAGGCAGTGGTGGGCAGGCACAGAAGATGATTGCTAGAGGCAGCAGTTGATTGCAGCAGATCATTACAGCAGTCCTGCAGCACAAGAGAAACCCAGAAGGGGTATGTTAAATTAGGAATTAATTTCTCTCCATCTATGCTTTAACTTCCACATACTGAGAAAAAACAATCCAACCACATCCAGAAGCAGATGCTGGGGGGGAATAGGGAGTGAGAGCCACCATTCTTAGGAGCATTGGTGGTTCAGCTCTAAGATAGTTTTCACTGCATGTTTTCAGTGTGAGGAAGCTCACTTTTGAATGACTAGGTTAGAGTGTGAAGACAAGCTACATGTGCTTTATAAAAGGATAAAAAAGATTCTATGGTAAAACAGATTTGATGCTCCAGCTGCTATGCAGTGAAATCTGCATCATGGCTCCATATCAGCCAGTGAGGATGCAGGCATTAACACCAAGTTTGAGCATGAGTTAGACCAGCCCAAGGCAAGCAGAACATGCATGACTGGCACTTGCATGGCAGGTAATCCAAGCTGACACTGACCTTGACAACATTACATGACAATACTATTACCAGAGGAAACTGACCTTGAGTCAGTAGCAGCAGTATTAGATTCCAGCAGGCTTCTTTGCAGCATGAGGACAGCACAGTCCTGTTCTTTTCACTGTAGAGTTTGGAAGTGTTTGGTGTGGTCAGCACAGCGACCTCTCCCTGTTCTGACCCTGCTCTTTGTTTGGTATCACCTCACAGCCTTCATGGCATCTGCTAGACTGGGACTTGTTTATGCAGAAGTATGTGGGAAAGGAAGTGTTCTGAGGAACATTTCTTGTTTATTGGTCTGCAGAAAGGGCAGCGACCATCATAAGCTATATATGCAAAACACCTGGGGAGAAAATTCTCCAGAGACAAGAAGGAGGAGAGGCTGATGTCCTTGAGCTGCCTCTGCGTCACTAGAAGATGGCAACCTTTGCTGTTTGACTGGTGCACTCTGTGCACCCATCTGCCACAGACTCCTCCAGCACCCATCTTTTTTGTAGGCACCCCAATCGAATTGGGCTATATTTCATGGCTTTGACTCAGTTTCCTCTCCCTGATTTGATATTAATATTTTGCTTTGTTGATCTGAGAAAAATCAAACCAAACCCAAACAAAACCCAGCATGATACATTTTTAAATATTATTTAATTGATGAAGATGTCAATGATAAAGATGTAATTTCATTGTTGATTGCTTCTTTGGAAAATGTAAAGCTTTGATAAATGTGATTCCACATATTAGGCATCAGGAAAAGAGCAATCAAAAGGTAGAGATTATTAGAAGCTTGTTTTATGGGACAGAGTCAGATTGCAAATCAGTTCTGTTAGCCTTAAATTAGAGAAACAGCTTCTGGGAGGGCAGAGTTTTCTTACCTGAAGTATCATAGAAGTTTCTGCCGTGATGATCTCTGTGCACTCTGGAAAGGGTTGGTACTCTTTGCCTTAAAAAAAAAAAAGTAAATTAATCAGTCTTTTCTTCTCTCATTTGTATTCACTGTGTGCAACCTTCTTTGGGGGCTGTGCAGTCCAAAGGATGGAGACCACAACAGGAATCTCCATGAGCAACTGGGAATCTGTTTCCTATTGTTTATCTGGCAGAACTGACAAAATCAGTCTTCTCATCTTTCTTCATTAATTTCTCTCTCTGCCCCATAACTGTGTGGAGAATAATTAGTTAATGGGGCTAATTCTGCTTTCATTTACACTAATGTCATTATGTGTGATACCTGATGACATCAATGAAATCAAATAAACCTGAAGAAACTGCTGAGGTCAGAATCACAGACAGTATTTGAAAACCAGTAAGTGCAATCTTTCATCTGAGATCTGGAGTCATGTGATTTTTTCTGTATTTCCTATGCATTCCCAGTAACTACTTTTTTTTCCCCTTTTCTCTGAGTATAATCAGCACTGCTCAATGTTATTATCTCAGTTTTGTCTTTGTTCAATGACATTATGACACTGTTCAACATCATTATTCCATAAATTCAGCCACTTCGATAAATGGATGGGCAATTATGATGCTTGACTGTACCACAACACTAACATTGCCCAGAACAAAATGAAATTGTTCTTTTTGCTGTTCTGCAACTGGCTGGCAGTTTTGAAAAGCAAGAAGAGGTCATAGTTCTGCTGCTATCAGTTGAAGCTTTCTGAGGTAAGAAAAAGACCAATGGCTTGAGGTGTAGGAACCCTATTGAAGTAGTTTTGCCTAATTGCTTCAAAATTAATTTGGAAACCTTTTCCGTATTTTTGGTGGTCACTTTAATTTAAACTCTAGAATTAGGTCTAGCTTTCTTGTGCTTTAAAGTTAACACAATTCAGATAAATCCCCCATTTACTCATTTTTTCTTGGACATAGTATATTTCTCTAAAACTATTTTCAGTCTGAAGTTTATTTTTAATACTGGTATTGGCTTCACTTCTACATATCATTTTTATCTCCTAAGCTATTAAAACTTTATTATTGTCATTACAGTAATGTGGTGACCAGAACTGAACACAACACTCTCAACTCCCTGCCAGAGACTTATATAATAGGAGAACAATGGATGAATGTTGTTAATTTTAAATGCAAAATTATAAATCAATTACAGTGATGGCAAAAGCCCTTCGTGACATGCCACAATTTACTTTCAAAGACATTTAAACCTATTTCACATGCTGAACAATCTGTAATAAATTATGATTTTTTTTCTCCTGAAATGAAGCTATAATTATGACAGTTGAATTCTTGTTCTGAGAAATAAGGTGGCATTTAATTCCTTGAGAACAAATGACACTCACAAAAGAACAGTTAATTATTCTCAGCTGCAAAAAAAAAAAAAAAAAAAAAAAAAAAAAAAAAAAAAAAAAAAAAAAAAAAGTGGGGGTAGGGAGAGAAAAAAGTATGAAAGAGAATGTGGTAGCACTTTATATGAAGTGTCTGTTAATGAATCCTTAACGAAAGCTGTACTGCAATTGAACTTTGCTTGGTGTCCATGTGATTGAGTGACAATCCTTAAGTCCAACCCTTCCCATAAAATCAAAACCACGTTCAGACAAGGGGTACAATGAAAGGATGTATCTTTAGGAAATATTACATCTCTGTCAGCAAACCTTCAATATGCAAAGAACAAAATGCAAAACAGACAGCTAAGTCATCTCTGCAGTTTAAAGCTCTGTTGTAATTGTACCATTGTACAATTAGTCCTAATACTTCTTAATTTCCATGCTTACTATTAGAATAAGGTGAATAATTTTGCCTTGTGTATTCACAGAGCAGTAAAGAGGGATGCTCACCATTCAGCTCCTTCAGCCAACAAATGTGTGACCCTGTGCTTCACTCTTTTTGCATGTGTGGGTCCTGCTCTCATCTGTGGGACCACACAAGGGTCACAGGATAAGGGACTTCCTGGATACAGAGGTTCTTCCCTGGAAGTTCTGATCACCCTAATCTCCTCCTGTAGCTTTGCAGAAAGCAGTGCACAGCTGAATGTAGGTTCTGCAGCATCTCACGTTTTCAGTTCTTGCTGTCTTGGTGAAGAGTTGTCAGTTTTGGTAACCTGCCGTCCTTCCTCGGGGCAGAGACATGCTCCAGAAGGGCCATACTAAGTGGAATACCCTCATCCTTCTTAGCTCAATTAAGATTTGTGAATTGGCTAATTTGGGGGCTCTCTAAAGTGTAGTCAGAACAACACAGTTGCATGTAAAACAAGGCCTAATGCACTGAGTTGCATTAATGTTAAATCAAAGATGATTGGATTAATTGCTGTTTCATTTTATCTTCCGTGCATGTGTGATGCTGGCAGAATTTCAGAGCTTTTAGAAAAATTGATTGAGAACGCTGTGGAAACAATATCAGCAAAAAGACTTTTGTATCAGGTATTTCTGCTCTCTTTTAAGGGGTAAACAGTCTAAAATTTGGAGGATATAATGTATTTCTTAATATCTGTATTTTTTATGCTTCTCATAAAATGTATGAAAATTAATTGATTATACAGTATTTGAAGTACTGGATATGGCAATTGTCAATTACTCCTCTGAGAGAAAGCAGACTTTTCATCAGACTTTCACCACAATAAAGCACATGAGAGAACCTGGCTGATTTCTTATGTGGAAAAAGAATTTATTGTCAATAACGTAAAAGTACACACTTTTAAATATTATGCACATATTTTTAATTTTGTCACCTTTATATTCAAATCTGCTTAAATCCCTTGGTAGAATGACAGAACAGTGTTAGACCCATGAGGAAACGCACACACTTCAGTATTTTATTTGTCTGCTCAGTTCTGATAGCAAACACAAGATTTATTAATGCGATGTAAAATATTCACTGGCAGGTAAAAGTAATTCTGTTAATGAACATGATTAAAACAGCAGCTGGAATACAGAAAATGCAGCGTTTGCAAGATCCGTGGAATTAATAGACCTTAAAATACTTGGGAAATCAATTAAAATACATCTTCAAGATTACAAAAATCACTGTGCATGTGTTTAACTTGAAAATGAACAATAAAAGAATAAAACCCATACTTCCTCAGCAAGAACATTTCAAAGTGCCTTTTCCTGACCACTGCAGAGCTTGCAAAAAGATTTGGGAAACTGATATTTTTTCCATACCTTTTAATTGGGAAGGTACATTGCCAGTGAGAGCTCGAGGTAGCTGGAAGCTTGCACTTCTTCCTTGTCCTCCCTTAGGGCATTCTCACACTGACTACATATTTTTTGTATTTTTAAGGTTATTTATATCCCTGCATATGGGAGAAATGCTCATTAAATTGCTTTGCTGCTACTGCACCTGGACTTGTTGGCGAGAGCTGGGTGCTCCCAGGCAAAGGAGGTTGGGTGCTGAGGGTGGTGGCCTGGCCTCAGGGTGATGTCCCACTGTCCTTGGCCCCATCCCACCTCCCCCAAGTGAAGACAGCAGGGCAGATCAGTGATGGGACCAAACTGGTGGAGAACATGATCCATGTCCCTGTTTCACTGCTGGTGACACCATAGCCCTGCCCTCGAGCTGTTGGGGCAGTGTCTGGGGAACATCAGCCCTCCTGATGGCACCAATGGGAGCACAGTCCTTGGCACCAGAGGCTGCTCAGGAGAAAATAGGAGCTGGAAGAAACATCAGATTATACAGGTGCTTTGTACAGCAAATTTTCGTGTCAGGTTTGGCTCCTGGGTGGCTCTTTGGTGAGGGAGCTGTGGGGCAGTGGGGACACGGCGCGTGCTCACTTCCCTGGCCATGCAGCCAGAGCAGCCATTTCAGGCACAGGCTGGACCACCCCAGCCTGCCATCACTGCATCATCCAGCCAAATGAGCCTGGGCTTTGACAGGACCATTTTCTTCTGCTTCCTTGAGGCTGGCTGCCTCACAAGTGTAGGAAACATTTTCCCAGACAATCTAATGTGGTGGGTTTTTCTTAACTAAATGTAATAGCAGATTTTTTTTTTTTTCACTCTGTGGATTTTTAATGCCACTTTCTCTTTATGGACTGTATGTTATTGTAGAGCTCTGTCTCTGTGAAACAGGAAACTGGTCTGTGCTGTTCTTTCTCAGGTAGTCAGTACTGAAAAATTATGGATGTGATTGTGCTTTCATTTACAATCGTTGTGTATTCTAGCCCTTCTTGGCTCCTGCAGGAGTGAATACAATGCTCTGGAAAGGTGAGGATGCAAGGTGATATCCCTTGGTTATTGACATTTCTGGTCCAGCACAAACAGTAACACACATCCCTATGCCAAACTATTTACTTGTTTATCCAGAGATATTATCACTTGGGGGGAAAAAATGAAACAAACAATAGGAATTCTCATTTCAATCACTTATGGACCTTGAATCATAATCACCTTCCTTTTAGACTTGCTGCAGATTTGGGGGTTTTGTTTACCTAATCATATCACTGATGATCTAAACCTGGCAAATCTGGGATAGATTTAGTATATTTCCCTACTGTGGCAATATCAGATACAATCTTGGTTTAGTCATCAGATTTTGGATCTGAATTAGTCATGAAAGTATTTGATACAGTTGCACAGATAACAAGCAAAGGCCAACGATTATGGAGGAATAAAGAACTAACAAATCTAGGATTAATCTCACCATATGCAATATGGTGCATTATATCCATGTAGACATTCCAATGCATAAGAACCAGACTGCTGTTTCATAATCCAGCCCATGCCAAACTAATACAAAGCACAATGTGCAGAGAGTATTTTGAGACATTTACAACAAAAGTGAGAGGATAGTGGTGTTTAAGGGAAAAGAGATTTACAGATTTCTTCTCTTTGAAGAACAATTCACTCACATATACTTCCAGAAGAGATGTGAATTTGAGGATCCTGTCTAGGCAAGAAGTAATTAGTGCATGTCTGGTTGGCACGCCTTTTTATTTCCAAAATTTTTGAGAAAAGCAATGAGAAAAAAGCTATGAGCACAAGGAGAGTGTTATTGAGACTTGTCTTAATCACCAAAGGAATACAAAGAGCTACAGAAAGTTCTTAGCACATTTATCATTCAAGAACTTGGATTTGAGCCTGAAGGAGATGCCTGCTTTTATAATGCGTTCATTACTACCTGACTGTTGGTGCAAGACAACAGAGTATCTGCTCTATGCCAATAGCTAAGTCAGAATTGTTTGGACTGCAACAGGATCTGAAAGCTGAAATGACATCAGACAGCTTGCTTAAGAGTATCAATGATCTACCTCTGGTGACAGAAATGTGGTATTCCAACATCAGTTGCTCTTCAAGGGAAATTTTTTTCCAATGAGCATCTTGATCCTTTTCCATAAGAGACCCCAATTAAAGGAGATTGATGTATTTTTCTGCTTGTAAAAAATAATCCAAGTAACTTCATCCTTTTAATGCCTTTTACACACAGTGAATCCCCTATTTATGCAAACATGATGAAATGGAATTAGAGTGAGATAGAGTGTGCACCTCCTAATGAATTTCACAATACATCTATTTCCCATTTCTCTATTTCCCATTCAAGGATGAGGAAGGTGAAATACACAGAAGGCTCGAGAGCTGCTGAAGCCCCCAAGTTCCTCTGATAAAAGGATTCACCATGAGTTTTCTTTCCATTTATACTTCCTCTCCCAAAGAAGATGGAGAAGGTCAGGTCTGTCATTGAATCGTAAATACAAGTGCCTGATTTCATGCAGAAGGAAGCTGGTGAGCAGGGTATGGACCTCAATGGACCACAGTAAAGTCCAGGCTACTTCTTTCCAGCACACACTTCAAGGGATCTTCTCTTTCCTCTCAAACTTTCCCTAAGTGTTGTGGTGTATTTTTATTGTGTTTCCAACTGCAGCTCAGTTTTAATGGTCAGTTTTATAGTTTTATACTTCTCCCCCCCCTCCCCCCACCCCCATTTTTGTATTGTTATAGTATATTTTATCCCTAATGGATTGTTCCTTTCCCCCGGTGTTGTTGGTTTTGCCCTGGTTGTCTATCTTCCCTAAACCTGCCCTTCCCTCCTCCTACAGAATTATCAATCCTTCCCTAACCCTGCCCCTTCTTCCGGACCCTTCCCTGTCAATCCCCCAACCTTCGATGCCTCAGTGGTTAAACTGTTCCCTCCCCTTGTGTTCTTTCCTTGCTCTGTGTATTGTACTCCCCGCCTTGTGTTCCTCCCCCATGTAACTCCATGTATTGGTTGGAAATTGTATCCTCTCCCAAGACCTCCCCCACTTGTAAACCCCTGCAAGCCCAGGTTCTGTGCCTTTTCCTGTCCCTGACCCTCTGGGCAATAAACACCTTTGGAAATCACATAGAAGGCCTCTCCCTGTTCCTTGTCCCTGCCCTCGATGCGTGCCACCTGTACCATAGAGCAGTGGTGCCCTACAGCTGCACCCCGGATTGCCTGGTACAGCTGCACCCCGGATTGCCTGGTGCTCTGTGTGCCCTGCACCCCGGATTGCCTGGAGTTCTGTGCCCCACAGCTGCACCCCGGATTGCCTGGCTCTCTGTGCCCCACAGCTGCACCCCGGATTTCCTGGCTCTCTCTGCCCCACAGCTGCACCCCGGATTGCCTGGCTCTCTGTGCCCTGCACCCCGGATTGCCTGGAGTTCTGTGCCTCACAGCTGCACCCCGGATTGCCTGGCTCTGTGTGCCCCACAGCTGCACCCCGGATTGCCTGGCGTTCTGGGGGCAGCCCACTCCTGGTGACAGTGCCAGGAGCTGGCTGGGCTGAAGGACACCAGCATGGTGTCACCCAAGAGTGGAAGACATTAAGAATATGAGGAATATTGCTGTCTGTATTCATCATCCTTCAGTCTAAGAAACATCTCATCCTACAAACAGAGCACTTTGGGTAGGAAGGGATCTCTCGGGGTCATCAATCCAACCTCTCTCAGAGGACTAATGAAGTCATGTTGCTCAGGGCTGCATACTCTCCTGTTCTGAACACCTTTGAGGATGGAGGCTCACAGACTCCCTGGGCAGCCTATCCCAGTCTTTGACCACCATCATGGTAGAAAGAAATTCTCCTACAATGAATCGGAATCTGCCATGTTCCAGCTTGTTTCTTGCTGCTCATCCCATCACTGCATACCTCCAAGAAGAGTCTTGCTCCCATCTTCTCTATACCTTCCAATACAGAAGGAGCCCTCTTCTCTTGCAAATACTGCCTCTGTCAGGGAGTGTTTAACATTTAACATTTAACATTTAACATTTTCCAGGAATAAAACCATGATTTCTATATTCCGTCTATAGTTTGTGCTCAATAGCTATTCTGCACAACTTTGAAAGAAGTTAAAATCTTGTTACAGTTGTAGGCTACCTTTTTAAGCTCTTTTAAAAATGTTCTTTGCTCTCCTTGTTCAATCCAGGTTGATTTCTTAATGTTTCTGCTTAGGAGAGCAATGACTATAGCAAATACATTACTGATTTTTCAGTATGGTGGTGGAAAGACAAAATATGAGAAAGAGTAATAATTTTGGGTTGAACATAATATTTTACTAAATTGAAAAAAAACCTTTCCCTTATCATTAATCAGGAAAACTATTAAAAGACCCAAAAAGATAAAGAAAGAAAAGAAGCTGTGGTCAGTCTCATGCAGCCCTATGTTGAAACCTTTCACTGAGAAGATGTCATCCTAGAATGCTTCAATATTTTCCAACTTTTTAAAACAAAATTTTCCAATTGTATTTGTGAGATATGTATGAGATGTTTTGACCCACCCTGCCTTCCATTTTTTCAGTCAATAAATCATTTGCCTAGAAGATGCCATTCAACTACATTCAAAACCTTTTAGAAAGCCCCAGCTCCTGTGTCAACATCAGCACATGGGTACATGGCTTTTGGTCTCTGGAACTATCTTTGGAGTTTTTTTTGGCCCTTGACATGTCTGCTTCTGAGTTTCACGCCAAGAAGACACCTCAAAGCTTCTAGAAAATTAGAAATACTGAAAATGGGAGCGACATCAAAAGTAGAGGTGCAACCATAGTGAATATTTGTAAAGAATTCCTGCAGCATTCTTGGCATCTGGCTGGCAATTCCATATAATCAGATTTCTCCTTTAGTTCCTGTTATGTTAATTGATTGGTTTGTAGTTCTGAAAAATTGCAGCTCACACTCTGTTCAGCTTCCAGGTTCAGGCTCATTGTTTTAAAAACTGCACTGTGCAATACGGAAAGCTGGTCTTTTTAATGCCAGTTTTAACAACTGCAGTTAAATTATTTGGGGTGGGAGGAAAGATATATCCAAGGATAACACCTGTTTTGATGCAATTAAAGCCCTACAGCAGTATATGGATAGAATACTTCTAGAAAATCTTGCTTTGTAGAGTTTAAAATGATTACAAGGCCAAAGGGGTTGCAAGTAGTTAGTCTCAGGAAAATAGATTGGTGATGATGGAAACAGATTGATTGCAACTATTGCCCAGGTGTAATGGAAGGTGTGTGATCGTGGCATTTAAAGACATAGAACAGCAATTAGAGAGACAGGTGCTGCTTATGCTGAAACTTGCCTGTTGTGGTGTACACAAACTGAAGTAAAACTGCTGGTGCAATGCGGTGGCTTTAAAACAGGATCAGTTAAATTATTTTATTTTAAAAAATGATAAAAAGTGTCACTGGTTCCTCTGTCCTCTCCTGCATGGGTGCCCCTTAGCAACTGTCTTTGTGAAAGTCATAAATTCGGAATGAATCAAATACAGTGCAAGTCTCCCCAAAGCAAACTAAGCTTCCCATTTATTTCTTTGCCAAGTGCTCTCCTACAGCAAACAAGTGCAGTTCTTAAATCTTTAAAGCTCAGCCTGATGTTTCTCTAGAGAACAGGAGGAGAAAATGTAGGTCCCTGCTTGCAGTGAGATTTTTCCCCCCTGTCTTCTGGGTTGGCTTGGCATTCACCCTGGGTCTGGCTTAAAGCACAATAATTGAGTGCCCCAGGCTTGGGTATTGTGCATCCTATTTCTTTCCTCTTCCCACACTCCAGACTGGTCATGTTCTCTCTGCTTCCAAACTCCAGTCCAGGTGGGCAGGGCAGAAAGCCCTGTGTTGGGAGGAGATTCAAAGCAAAGGAATGGGGAAAAGGGAATGTGGTGTGGTAAGCCAGTGTGGGAGAAAGAGAGTGCCACCCTCTCCAGGGTAGGAGAAGCTTTGGTGCATCAGGGAGCACTTCTGCTGCCAAGGCTGCAGAAGCTGGGGTGCTGGATTGCAGGGTGCAGACCCCTTTTGTTGGAAACTTTGAGACTTCTGTACAAAACCAGCCATACAGTTTCTGCCCTCCCTAATGTCTGTGTCTGCAGCCAGGCACTGTTTACTACTCACTGTTTATTCACACAGAGAACCACACTAGAAGTTGTTTACAGATTTAGTCTCGAAAGTTAATTCAAGAGCTTTACAAAACCACTAATACCACCAGCTCTTAATACTGTAATGAACTACTGTAATAAATGTGAAGTTTTTGGATAATATACTATCAACAGTACACTTAGAAACAATAGAATCAAATAACAAAAAAGAAAAAGCCTCCAGAAAAGTCACACTAACCCCCTGTTTGGATTTGCTCCAACCACACATGAAAAGTGTCTAATCTTTGTGTTAAACCCAGCCCCTGCAAACGGTCTGTTGTATCAATTGACAGTGAAGAAGGGAAGTGGGAAAAGCACATGCTGAGAGCTACCCTTTCCTCAGCTTAATTTTGGATAATTTTGTGCTTCACTTGCTCTGAGCCTAGCTGTTCTCTTGGCTTTGTTATATCCTGTTGTTTTAGCAGTGAGAAAAGGCAAGATTAAGGTATTGTCTCTCCGACTGGAAAAAATCCTGGGTGGAAAAATGTGTAATGGCTCTGCTGTTAGGTGTGGTGGAGGGGTCACTGACTAGATTAAGAAAGAATGAACCAAATTTATCTGTGATAGTAATGTTGGTTTTGTTGGAGTTAGGGCAGGGATTGTTTTGCCCCATTAAGTGTTGTTTCCTCCCTTCTTTAATGAAATAGAGGAATCTGTCAGGATTTAATCCAATTACTGATAACATTGGAGAAAAGAGCAGCAGAAGTGGGCTTGATAGAAGAAATGTATTAACACGTAAAAAAAAATCTCATCTTTCCTCAGATCAGTGAGCAGAGAACAAATCCTGGGAATTGTCAAGTGCCTCTGCTTTTGGTTCTTCAAGTAATTTGGGGTTAATCAGTCCATTTGGAATCATTTAGCTGATAAAAACCACAGTATATAAAGAACTTCTGGTTGCAGTTCTTAACATGAATTGAAAGCAACTTTCTTTTTCTATCCAGTTTGCATAGGGCTTAAAACATAATGATAGAAAATACAGTTTGGGTTAAAAGAGGTGTCTGTTATGAGCTATTTGCCAGACTCCAATTAAATAAAGAGAACAGAGTTATCCAGAGCCATCAGCAAGTTTGTTTCCAAGAGTTTCAAAAGGGATTATTTAAAAGGAGAAATATTTTTAATATGGTTAATTTTTTTAGTCTGTTAAAATGAACCATTTGTTCTTTTTTATTTCCAATTGTTTTCATCCTATTTGCAAGTCTAACGTATGCACATGTTGTTAAGTGAGTGGTATGTAAACAACTTGCTGCCCTGGTGTATTTAGGATTTTGCTTGGCTCTGTATGTAGGTTGTCTGGTGGGACTGATGGTTTGTGTTTCTACTTCTTGCTTAAGTTCAGGCAGCTACAAACAAGAATGAAAAGTTTGAGCAGTTGCACAAATATGCATAAATATCCTTTCAGAATGCACATGTGTGACTTTCCTATTTTTCTTTCCCTTGTGGGGATATCCTGAGTCAAGAGGTCCACAAATGCTGACAAAAAATGAAAGCTGATATTTGTCAATGCTGCTGGGGTTCACATGGCTTTGCTCACCCTGGTCCTCTCAAACAGCCTTCCTGTTCCCTGCATGGTTTGAACTGGGATTTATCCCTCAATAGGGTGCTTTCCAACAGCTGTAATTTCTTCAGGTATGCAGATCTCTTATGCTCAAGATCCACTTGAACACCCTTTGCAGTCAGTGGGTCCCATGGAGGTATGAAGCAATGAAAAAAGTGAATCCCAAGCCAGGGCTGAGGAAGGTGTTTCACCTTCCTGTCACGGGCAGTGGTCTGACTGCCATGTCTAGAATTCACTACCGTGAATTTGGGCAGTTTCAGCTTAATTTATAGGCAATAATGAGGCTGCTACAAGCCCGTGGAAGAGGTCTTTTTGTGGCTATGCTGTGTCTTTTAGGCAGCTGGTAAAAAATGCAATTTGTATTTATGACTGATGTCTGTTCTGTTACTATATTTAAAATCTAATAGACTTTTACATACACTGCCTTAGCCAGCAGGATTTAACTTCATTAGTTTTGAAACAGGAGAGAAATGTTAGCTACTGTGCAGTCTTTGATTATGCTCTGGGGATTTTCCTAGGGTTAAATTAACCACAGGGGAACTCTACTCTTGTTCTTTGAATGCCTGTGAAACATTGAGAAATATAGGGGGAAAAATAATTTTGAAATGTAAAAACTGTAGAGTTCATCTTATGTGTAATCCCTAGTGAACAGTAAGTTCTGTATACTTGGTATACTTGCAGCATTTATGTTAACTATACAATTTATTTTATGTATTGTTTTGGCTTTATAAAAAGTCACACCACCAGCAGTAGGATCTGACCATAAAGGGACAGTCAGAAAACAACCAGACTCAGTTTAAATTCAGGAGGGAGATAATTTATCCACTAAATGTCCTGCTATATCCACAGCATCATTGGAGAATTACTCTCCAGAATCACTTTCATCTCCCAGCTGCTGACAATTTAGCAGTGCTTCTTGCCTTTAATTAATCTCTTTGAATCTACATGTATAAGGTCAGTGTCAATGACTTTGGTAGAATGAGCAGAAATTTTTTCCAAAAAATACATGGAGAGGTATTTTGGGAAATGTGGGGTCATTGCAATCAAAAGCCTTTTTTGGCAGTTGTTTTTTTTATTATTATTTTATTTTATACTTGGAAAATATGAATGGAAAGATTGTTTACAATTTCATATATCAACAAAAATTCCAGTAATTTCATTTCTTAAAATGAAAATTATCTAGTTTTGGGTTTCTTTTCATATGATGATTTTTTTTTAATCTCCTCATTCCACTAATTTCAAATGGAAAATTAAGGGTGGAAGACAGGAGTAAGGAATTAACATATCTGAAGGTGAAGAAATCTCCTTTACTTCCTCACAGAAGAGTTTGCAAAAAAAAAAAAAAAATCATTAAAAATCCTTTGAATTTGTTTTCTTCCATTCAGTCTTCCTAAAAATGTTTCCTTCTTTTGGACTGAAAAACTAGTTGAATGAAATATGAAAATCCATACTTTTAAAATTAATATTTTTTCAAAACCCAACCTAATCTTTAAATCAACATGAACTTTCTAAGCAATGCAAAAGAAACACAATTTCACTGTTCAAAAATATTGTAAAAAAAATTAAACTGGTAAAAATTTTCCTTTGTTTTCTCCATTTTCTTAAAGTGCATTTTTCTTAAAGAAGGATTTCAGCCCAACAGGTACAGAGCCTGAGGAGGAGCTGGATTCTGCATGAGACTGCAGAAGAAACAGGGGAAAATGTACTTCTTCTCAAATTGCATCCTGCCTAATGCAGAACCATCTGCCTAATCCCTAGACTGCTCCTTTTTTTTTCTTTTTCTCTGTTGTCGAGACACTTGCTACAATTTTTATTACCTTTTCTCTTGTCTGATCTTCTGCTAAAATTTGAAGCAAACAGTCCAACAATCTTCTCACAAGACACATATGAAAACCTCAACCCTAAAAACCAGATCTGTGTGTGCATCCTGTGGAAGAAACGTGGTGTGTGCATGGTTCCTCCACAACAGGTGGATGCAGACTCTGCCTGGCTAAAAACAGGGCATGTCTCACATGGCAATACCTAGCAAAAGGAAAATCTCAGCATGAATGGCTGGCCTATTCTCTGCCAGTACTGGGGGAGATTGTTCAATGCAGATGCAGATCTGTAACAATGCAGATGAATGCCAGTCAGGTGCAGAGAGGGCATGGGTCTGAAGATTTCTAATCTGTGCTATTTAAGCATGTTGGGCTAGTTGTATGCCTCTTTCATTTAGTTATCCCTCTGCATTTTTGTGGTGTCTCTAATTTTTTGTGCTCTTTTTGGACAGAATTCACATTGCACTTAGTTTTTACCTCATGTTTATCCATTTATGGCTGCTAAAAAGATGGTATTTCACCAATTTCCAGACTACAGGATATATAGAAGTTGGCTGCCATTTTCTCCTGTTGGGGTAATAGGAGATGCTTCTGGCAGTCTTCATCCACACCTACACTCCTATTTCAGTACAATATCCTTTCAGCAGCATGCAGGCTTCAGACTAGACTTGGCAATCCTCTTTTCTGAGAAAAGGCAAACCACAATACCAAATGAGAAAAAAAGAGGACAGTAATACATTTTTAAGAGTAATTTGGATAGTTTACAGCAGTTTATGACTTCATTGTCATTATTTCAACCTCACACATACCTGTAAGGTAGGATGTACAATATTGCTTCTATTCTAGAGATGGAAAAACAATTAGTTGATTTAATTCAGCCCTAAAGAAGAATGATACGAAACTTGAGCTTCAAACCATAACTTCATTATTCCTGGCTTTTTAAGGAGTCTGTAGTTGCAGCTCAAATAACATACCTTCCTTATAGTGCCCCTGCACAAAGAATAAAATATTATCAGAAAAAAAATCTAGTCCTTGACCTGGAAACCAGAGACTTTTTAGAGAAAGCCTGCAAAAGATGGGAAATTGTTATGTAACAGGTTTTCAAAACAAGAATAGCCCTAATTTACGCTACATTCAGTTAAAACCCAGTGAAAAGAAAGGGGAAAAAATCCTTCAGCAGGGCATATTTTGAAAGAAAGGTACAGTAAGTGGAAGAGAGCAGAAAAATAGGATAAACCACAGAGAGAATGAAGATGTATGTGAATGTGATGTATTGTGAGATAAAATGATCTATGAGCTTGGGTTATGTGTGCTATTTAGAAATAAAGACACTGGAATACAGAGGCCAGAATGGATGAGTAAGGGATGCAAAGGGTCAGCTGCGATACAAGGGGATGTGTGCAAGAAAGAAAATGGTCAGTATCAAGCTTTATCAGAGAGATCCTGGGATGAAGTTAAGACAGTGTAACAGAAAAGAACAGTGAAAGAAGAGACTGTGAAAAGAGTACCAACTATGCTAAAATAAATATTTCTTTTTTAGATGCTGGAGAGCGATATGGTCATGTAATCTGCATATTGCCATCACAGTTGCTATAGCGAGTGTAATGTACTGTATTTTTTTACCACCAGGGAGACTGTTGCAACAGACAGGGAGCTACATTAGGAAGTTGTGCTTAACAAGTCATGTGTGATTTTACTGTCAAACTGCAAAGTGCCGTTCTCCTATGGAAGAAGGCTGTGAGTACTTTCGAGGAGTAGATAAACACCACATGATGCAGCTTTCTGGGAAAAACAGAATCCTTTGAAGCATTTCCAGCAAAATCCTTGGAGAGGCAAAGCATATTTTCAGATGCATGATTCTAGGTTAAACAGCTATGTCCCCCACTTGTTTACAAAGCAGCTCGACAGCTGCTGTGAGCCACTGGCCCCCTTTGGACAGACAGGATACATTTGGATCTGTCACAGTGAGCCACAGTGTGCCTTCGCTGCATTGCTCTGTGAAGATCTCATCTGAGATCTGCTGCTGGCAACACTAAAAGCTTCACCAGCTTTAAGAACAGCAGATGATTAGTTTCACCCTCACTGTAAGCTTCCTTGTTGCTTTTAACTCTGAAATTTGGGGAAATGTTTTTAGCGGTGGAATTTGTCCTGGGAAAGCTCCACCCTGCTTTATGCATGAGGAATAAAATATAAAAAGAAAGACAAGCAGCTGGTTGTTGGCAGAGAACGGGTTCTTTAATAGAAGAGAGTAAAAGACCAGAAGTCTTAACACAGAGATGCAGTGTCCAGTTTGAAATCAAAAAGTTTCATTAAAAGAGCAGAGCAAAGGTGGTCCTGTCCTTCAACATTTGGAAAATCAGTCTGAGAGATGCAGCTCCTGAGCTGTGTAGCCAGCCATAGCTCCTGAAACAAGCCCAAGCCAGGACACCATGTAAACACCAACAGGACAGCCTGTTTTGGAGAGTAGGGGCAGAGTTTTAAATTTCAGCCTGCCAATGAAGTCACATGCTTTAGCATGGCCCTGCTCCTGTGGATGGATCTAAAGGTGATTTGGTAAGCTCAGTGCACCTCTACATCAGAGGGGCCCTGCTGGTCCCAAAACAAGGACTGGCTGGCAATTTCCCTTTTCCTGTCACAGCCGTGCTGGGGAGAGAGAGAGGCAAGCAGGACAGTCACAGCACAACTGGACAGGGTGACCTGCCTCCCATTGCACCTCTCAGCAGTGTGTGCCTGCTGGCACAGCCTAAAGATGGGTGTAAGGGAAAGGTCTGGGACTGTCTTAATGCTCTGCTTGGTTTTCCTGCTAAATTGTTCATGGTAAAGTCTTGTTATAAAATATTGCTTGTCCAGCAGCTCTTTTGCACCCCTCCTTACAAAGATTACAGTGCTCCTTTACCCTAATATGTAATAGCCATGTAATATGCTATTTGATACCTTTAAGCCAATGTAGGTACTGCTGCTTACCTCCGTGCAACATATTCCTATGCTCTTCCTCCTCAGCAATGTTTTCCCTTTAACCAAGGCAAAGGAAATCAGTAGAGATTATAAATCTCTCTTCTGAAGAGGGTGGCAGCAGACCCTCTGCCTCTGAAACCCACAAATCACAGGTAGCTGGTCCCTTCCAGTCAGCAGCAATATTGTTTACTTTGCCCTCCTTACCAGAGACTGGTCACAGCAAAAATTACTACTGATGGCATCTGGCCTTCTACATCACGTTTTGACATTAGCTTTTAGTTACTGGTTCTTTTTTAATAGCTGCTGGTGTGTTCAGTCAAATACCTGTCTGTCACCACAATCAGACAGACTTTAATGTGTCTGCGTTATGGAAGAGCACCTCAGTGTCTTTCCAGCACTTTATTATAACCCAGTATATTTTTTTAACCACAAACTCCTCATGCCTAGCTGTCCCTGCTCCACCACAGAAATCTTCTGAGTTGCCAGTGTCAATGTCTGCTGTCATTAATCTTATCCATGCTGTGGAGAGAAGGTGATTTATGACAATTAATGATTTATGACATTTAACTCTGATGCAGCAGAATTCAGGTGAGGTGGGTTGAGTCATCATTGCTGGTATGAGTTTTGTCCCCAGGCTGCAAAATATGCCTCTGTACACCTTGTGTTTACTTTCCTCCATGATGGTTTTGCATGGCCCAGTTTTTGGTAGTGGGGGAGCCATGGAAGTGGCTTCTGTGGAAGCTTCCACCACGTCCAGCAGAGCCAATCCCTGATGGCTCTGAAGATGGACATGCTGCTGGCCAAAACTGGATCAGTGAAAGAGGTTGGTAACACCTCTGTGATGACATATTTAAGAAGAAAATCAAAACTCAGGATTTTTTTGCTCCTAATCAGAGAAGAGAAGGAGATGAGAACATGTGAGGGAAAAGACCATGGTGACACCAAGGTCAGTGGAGAAGGAGGAGCAGGAGGTGCTCCAGGCGCTGGAGCTGAGATTCCTCCACAGGCTGTGGTGAAGACCATGGTGAAGCAGCTGTGCCCCTGCTGCCCATGGGAATCCGTGGGGGATGCAGAGATCCACCCACAGCCTGTGGGGAGGTACCCCTGCTGGAGCAGGTGGATGCCTGGAGGAGGCTGTGATCCAGTGGGAGACCTGGTGGAGAGAGCAGGTGGCTGGAGCAGCCTGTCCTTGGAGGACTGCACCCTGTGGGAAGAGACACAGGCCACAGCAGTTTTGGGAGGACTGTGTGCCCGTGGGAGGGACTCACATTGCAGCAGGTGTGGTTTGGCTGCTGCTCGAGAGATTGGACCCACGCTGGAGAAGTTCATGGAGAACTGTCTCCCATGGGAGGGACCCCAAGGTCTCACAGAGGAAGGACTCCTCTTCCAGAGCAGTGGAAGAAAATCTCAGTGATGAACTGACCAAAACGCCCTGCTCTGTCAGTGGGAAGGAGGGAGGGACTGGGGGAAAGAAGGTGTTTCAAGGTTTTTTTTTTACCTCTGATTATCCTCCTCTAATTCTATTAGTAACAAATTTACTTTGTACATTTAAGTTGAGTCTGTTTTGCCCTAAGAGTGTTTTCTCCCAACCCTTATCTCGACTCATGAACCCTTCATTTAATTTTTTTCTCCCTTCTGCCCAGCTGTGGCAGGAGAGGGTGAGTGAGTGACTCTCATGGGTGCCTGGCGTTTGGCCATTGTCAAACCACAACACCCCCTTAAGCATTATGCAGTTAAACAAGGGGAGGGAATATGCATTTTAATCACAGTTTAAAATAGTGGTGGTGCACTGGTAAGTGAAAGGTTAAACACTTGACACAGGTTCAGAATTAAAAACTGTAATCAAACTCCTTTGCTAGTTTTGTGACAGCAATATATTCCCAGAAAGGCTATAAAATGCACATCTTTCACCTGTGATTTCCCAGACTAAGTTCTAGTTTTCATTTTATGTGTCATTCTCAGATTTTACTCCTGATTTTCTAGTTTTTGAAATGGCAAGGGCCTTGAGTGAAGTGTGGGAAATGAAGGTTGTGCCAAGCTGAGATTGATGCCTTGAGCCAATTAAGGAGCAATGTTAATGGGCTCACTGTGAATCCTTCTAAGCCTGCCACGCCAGAAAGGATGATGCCCACAACACAGGGCTGAGCTGAGCATTTAAAGCCTACAGAAATAAGAGCAGATTTTCAAGTCTTCATTATTAAGCAGCTTCCCTACTGGTTGTGTTGAAAGGGAAGTGTGCTCTGTAATAGGAAGACACAGAAGTGATTTTGTCTCTTATGAAGATTCATGTAGGTGCATGAGTGTGTGTGTGCAGGTATGTGTTGCAGCATTGCAACAGTTTATATCCACTGGGAATTAAGCTGACTTCTACATTTCTCTTTCTTTGCTGCTGCTTTTGTTTATTTAATGTCAGCAGGGAAAATGGAAAGTAAGATGAATCTTGTGATTAGGCTTGTGTGTGGAGGAAAGGAAGTAAATTTAGGAGGGAATATGTGTATACAGCAGGCTGAGTGCATGCACCCATTTAGAGAAAAGCTGCAGGAGGAAGTGGGACCAGCTGCTGGAGGAGGGGCAGAGGAGGAGAGGCATCGGGGAACCTGCACACGGAGAGGTTTGGGGAGAGTGGCAACTGGCCCATGGCTCTGCAGAGGTGGGCCTACCCTGCCCTGCTGTCCTTTGTTTTTATGTGAGAAATCACAGTGACGAATAACAACTCAGCAGTAATACTGCTGTGGGACATGCTTATTTGGGAATAAAGAACAGCTTTTTCTTGCTTAGCTTGAGTTGTTTTCAAAGCAGCCTAAGTTAAGCTGGAAAAATGTGGTCGTTCTGGAATGCAAATCTGTGAGTGCCTTATAGGAATATAAATATAGCATCTTATCTTGCACTGTTATATACTCCCACACAGACAAGCCCGGAGGCAAGTGGAAAAAATGAAGGCTGGGCTATTCATGATACCCCTGGCATCAGCTCCAGTCACACGTGGGCATGTGGGCAGCTGGAGCTGACATATGCTAATAGAGATTAACATATGTGCATGGAGCTCGGCCACACAGAGCTGTGGCACAAAGAGCCTGCTCCAAGGGACCGGTGCATCCTTTGGCCATGGAGCTTTCTGTTAAAGGCTGTGTGTGATCCATGCACACAACGTGTGAGCTGGGCTTCACTGATCTTTGTGAGTTCCTTTCAGATCAGGATAGTCTATGTTTCTATGAATACATAGCAAATCTAGTGCCACCTTTAATGTACAGCCACGGTTTTCCTCTGTGATGCCTTGAATGCCCAGGTTTGGTACAGCCTACTAACAGCAGATAAATTCAGAACATAAAGGTGATTTTGGGCTACTTTTGTTCCTATTGATTGATTCCTGTGAGAGGACCACACAGCTCTCCCAGCTATAGGACTGATGGCTTCCAGCATCCTCACTAGTTTGGGGCTTTCAGGCCTGTTGTGGTATTTGAGGCAGCCCAAAGTAGCTGGGTAATGGTGCTCTCAGAAGCAATTCTATTTTCTGAACACTTCACTCTTTTAGCTGTCTAGGGCCATCTCCAACCTGAAGCCCTGTCATAATCTGGTGGCACGCTGGGGCTTGTTTACAAGATAAACTAACAGCTGCTTTCCTCTCATCTGCTGCTCCTGCTTCGAACTTGAAATAGGAATTATCTGTGTGTGTCAGAACCAGGAGAGTCAAAGCCTCCTTGGAGATGCCCTTTGGGCCCCTCTTTCTGCTACCTTGCAAACATATTTCTATTTCCAGAGATGGCAACCCAGCACCTAATCTTCCACAGGCACATGTATTGCTCCCAGGGAGGAATGTTAGGAATGAAGGAACTGATTTTTTTTTTTTAACCCTCCCTGCATGGGTTAGCCCACTTCTGCTTATCAGCCTACCTCAGCACTTGGTGTTTGAAATCTGGATCAGAATTTTTCAG
The DNA here is from genome assembly GCA_017589585.1 of Phylloscopus whistleri. Taxonomy (NCBI): domain Eukaryota; kingdom Metazoa; phylum Chordata; class Aves; order Passeriformes; family Phylloscopidae; genus Phylloscopus; species Phylloscopus whistleri. The sequence continues at coordinate 1,114,838 of JADMLD010001391.1, forward strand.
CTTTCAGGTCCTATGCATAGTTTTTCAGCAATGGCCTTATTTGCTTTCAAAGCAGCTGAGTGAAAACACATCCATTTTGGTTTTTGTGCATCTGTAGGCAGAAATATAAGAGGAGCAATCCTACTATTTTTTTTTCTGAACTGATGCTTAGTGACTGTATTAAAAGGCCACACACAAGCTCCTCTCTTATTTGCATATCAATACTTAGCCTATTAGAAGCCAATGGAGTGAGGGTCTTGCAGTACATACCCTCTCACAGCGTGACTCTCAGACTTCCCATGACATCCTTTCTTCAGCTTTCATGTCAGTGAATATTATATTGTGATGCCTTGAAGCCAGGATAAACTGGGGCCGTTAAATGTTCAGATGTATGCTCAATCTGTGAAGCTTGCAGCTGCTCCACTCTTTTGATAATGCTAGTAAGCAAAATTAGTAAATAAAATAAATGCTTAAGGTTCATTTGCTGCACACCCCAATACATGAATGAGAATAGAATCGAGGACATCAAAGAAAAATAAAAAACAGGCTAGTAATAACTTGTTCCCCTTAGGCCTACTGCTTAACCTAAATGTTGTGTTAAAGGGATAAATGGGTGAACTGAATTATTATACATAGTTAAAAGCCAGGAATAAGATTTGAGATCACAACCCTGTTAGTAAAATCAGCATTATCTCCATAAGGAAAAAAACAGTAAATATTTAGCCGAGAAAATGTGTCATGTTTAATATATTCACAATTTCTTCATATTATTTGCCTACACAGGTAAATAATAAAATCCTGAAATGGCCCATGAGGCTGGAGCAAGGTCACCCTCCTTTCCTCCCACTCCCTGGAGCTCTTGCTTGTTTTGGTGCCCTGAGAAGGGGCACATCTGCCACTGCCTGTAGCTGAAATGAAGGCTCCCTTGGAAAGGAAGTGTTCAGAGAGATCTGAAGGGCAGAGAAGAAACCAAACCCAGGTGTTAATCTCTCCATGAAGGGAGTGGTAGAGGGATGGGGATGAGGTGATCGGAAGACACCATGAACTTATGGTGACTACAACTGATGAGGAAGAGGACAGGAAGGGGGAAGGTGTTCAAGGGATTGGGGCAGGAAGGATGGGACCACCTACTTTGAGGGAGGGGATGTGAGGGGCTGGATCAGGACTGCCAGCACAAATGCCACATTTGGATGGAGAAGGAAGGCGGCTCAAGTAGATTGTCTCAAGGCTTCCACCCTTCCAGAGCTGCACCATTCCCGAAAGCTCATGGCCACCTTTCTCTCTCTTGCTAGCTTGTGGATGGAGGAGGGGAATACTGTTTTATCTGCAGGTGCCACTAAACCATACTGGTGCTGGATTAAAATGTTTGAAGATGTACATCCCAGAGGTTCTGTGCTTGGAAGAATATTCCTGAAGGAGGCTCGCAGAGTTGCACTAATGTGGTAACCTCAAATGATAGTGACCAAGGAAATGGCCAAAGGAAAAATACTTGTGGGATGACCCTGTGGCACACATGTGGAAACAAAGGTCCCAAAGAGGAAGGCACTGAGAAGCTCCTCGTGAGGGTCCACGCACATTCAGAGCTGTAATGCTGAACTGCAGCTGTTGCCTTCACTGCCATGAGTAAGCACATTAGAGAAGCTTCAAGAAGAATTCAGAAAATAAAGAAAATACTGCTGCTCCAAGCACCGGCCTGTCCCATGGCAAAAATCCTTATTTCAGAGAACTGAGATTAAGCACATGAATTACTTTGACCTAGAAGAAAGAAGCTACTTTCTGTGAGGGGAACATGCAGAAGAATAAGATCAATTAATTACTGGATATGATACCACTAGAACTGCTGATTGGAAAAGGCTACATTTCTCTCTCATACTCTCTGCTGCTTAAGTAAGATATGACTCATGTCCCTGCAAAATATTCACTTCTATTTAAACCCACGATCTCCTCTTTACTATAAAATTAATTCATTAAAAAAACCTCCTTTTGGTAGCAGTATCAATGGCAGAATAATGGATTGCTTTGGGAAAGGCGATCAGATAAGATGAAGCCTTAAAAAGGTCAGGTGATGCAATAATATGAAAAATAGGATCCAGAAACAGATACTTATATTTAGGAATATGTTTTCTCTTAAAAAGGGACTGATTGCATCCAAAAACTGCTTAATACAGAGAAAATGGAGCAAGAAAACACAGTATTATTCCGCTTCATACTGGGATTGAAGATTATGTTCTAAAAAATAAAAATACCACCTGGAGTTAAAAGTTAATTCATCAAATTTTTCTCATCTATAATATGTGTTTGAGTATTTTGTCTCTCCAGAGTTTGAATGTACCGCTCTAGTGTTAACACTAACTCTTAATCTGATTTTATGTATGCTTAACTTTACACTCTATGAGTTCTCATTAAAACTCAAAATGTATAAATTTAAACACATGCTTAGCTCTTTAAAGAATAATGGTTGCATATTGTGAAATGCATAAGATATGTAATACATCTGAATTAAAATTACAACAGAATTCCCAGCTGGATTTTCCTGGTCACTTTTGTTATTTTAATACAGCTTTAAAGACTGTGCTACATGTTAAAATATTACTTGGAATTTTAAAACAGAACCTTGCCTGAAAAAAAATACCTTTGACACATGCAAGTAATTTTCCATTGTGAAGTTAGGCATGAGTAACTTAGAGTTGTATGAGATGTATGTGAGAATTTATCCCAAAATTTCCCAAATCTTATTGATAAGCAGTTCATCAGGAATGCACAGTGTATGGCATTTCAGATGCTCCTCAGCTTTGCCCTGGCAAGTAAATCACAACATTCACCAGACTTTTTAAAAAAACCCAATCATTGATATTCCAGTACATCTCATAATTCTAATGAGCACTTCTGCCAGTGAACTCATCTCCTTCATTGCCAGTGGAAATAGAACCACAGAGATGTGAACATCCTTGAAGCAAAATGAGTTAGAGGGAATGCACACAGCTAATTTCCAATATATACTCACCATCCCTAAATTAGAAGCAGAGGAAGATGTCCCACCCTGGCTCCAAACAGAGAACCATCAGACACAGACACTGGCTATAGGAGATATTTCAGAGCAGGGCATAGGAAATCTTGTAAACAATTACCTTAATGATCTCCTTCTAGGGAATATAAAACTTTCCTATCTGTCTGTGCAGCCATTGCCCTGCACCATGGGAATGTCAGTCTCTTAATTTTTCTATTTATCTATTATCAGTATGGATATTTCCATTTCTCAGTGGAGTGTATAACTCTTTTTTCTAATCCTGCCATGCTGTTGGCCTCAGTGATGAGAATCTCATTTACAGGAATGTCACATTATATCCCTCCTTTTCCTCACTTGAGCGTGTTAGGAACCTGAGCAATGAAGAGTGGCTTCTGTCTGCATTCAGACTTGATGTGCTGATAGCAAGTAAAGAGTAAGATAAAATAATAGACCTTTGACACACCTACTCTACATCTGTATATTAGTTGTCATTTAAGCCAGTTTTGAATCCCCTTTGGTAAATTCTCAGAAGGACATGGAAAGAACGACAGATGCTGAAGCGCAGTTCGAGAGGGACCTGCCTCAGCCCTCCTGGCAGGGAAAACACCAATTTCAGATGTCTCAAATCTGGCTTCAAAAATTAAATCATTCAGTGGGGAAAGAAAGGAGACTGAAGATGGAAAAAATGAAAACAAAAAATTAGTTGGTCATAGAATCAAAAGAAAATTAATACTAAAGAAAGGATTAAAAATTAAGAGTGTTTGGGGAATATCGCTTTTGTGCAATACCCCTTGGCTATAAAGTGAGAATTAGAAAGATTTCATGGAATTTCAGGCCAGAAGGGGACCATTATGATCAGTTGCTCAGACTTTTCACTCTGCTGTTAAGGATGTTGTTGCAGCCAGCTTTGCTGCGAGGCATCCCCGGAGGGATGGCAGACGGAATGCTGAACCTGCGGCCTCTCAGCCAGCCACACTCTGAAGGCTGGAGGTGAAGCAGGCAAGGGCTCCCTCCCACTGTGTGTGCAGACCCTGCTTGGACACCTGTCTCCATGTGAGCATTTCCCCTTTGCCCATGGCTGCTCCCTCAGCTACAACAACCTTCTCACCTCTGCCTGAAGCTGTTACTCATCCCCCTTGCCCACCTAGACAAAAAGTCAGGAACAAAATATTGCTTCACAAATCTTCTCCAAAAACCCGTACCTGTTGGCTGCTGCTTGCTCTTTTGAAAAGCAAGGACAGCCTGTGTGCTGTCAGGGGTGGGAGGCAGGTGGGGGGACGCTGCTCCATGGCAGCACAGATGGAAAAGACACCTTCTTCTCACTTGCTTTGTTTTGATTTGTCTCATCTTGTAAACGTGCACAAATCAGGACAGGGCTTGTAGGTGCTACATTTTGTCTGTGTAGTCTGTCAAGACCTAATCAGAGCTGTGGTTTGGTCTGCAGGAATCACTGGTGGGACCTCTAGGGCTTCCCATGCCTTGTCCCAAATGTGTGCTTCTGCTGCCTGTGCTCTTGAAGCAGCACCTGCCATGGAAAGGGCTAAGGATTTCAGTGCTTTTTCAGCTCATTGTAATGTTCTGCACATTCCTCTCACCAGTGCAGTGAAGATTTTGATGAAGGAACCACGTAGCAATAACAGATTTTTTCTTCTATTTTACAACACATGCTAACAGCTGTTTACAAAGTAGTGATGGTGGAATGCAGTCCAGTGGGTATACTGACTATTCATTTATCCAGAGGGATTACACTGTGGTGAACAGCATTTGGACTTCAATTTAGCATGCATCCAGCCGAATTATGCGATTAGCTGATATGCAATAAACCAGAACAGAAACACATGCAGTCAAATGGTGCTAGATAAAGAGCATATAATTCTTATACAGGGTCTTATAATATTGTACAGGTAAATTATAAATACAGTTATAAGGAATTCAGCTATCTTGCCATACAGCTATGCTCTTGGTGTGCTGTGTGCATATATCTGTAACTATATGTGCAGAGCTGCACTGATTTTGGGTTCTTTATATTACTCATTAAATATTTTTATTTTGTTGTTTTACTTGAAATTATGCCACACTTCAAATGCTGGCCAAAAGCAATGTTTTTATGTCACTTAAAAGAGGACATAAGGCTTAAAAGGCAGTCTTTTACTAAAAAAAAGTTTCAGAGAGAACTCCCCTCCCAGCAGAAACCTCGTGGTGATTTTTAAGAACAGAAAGAAAGAGGTTTTTGGTTACTGGTAGGAATTTTTACAGTTATGGGGTCACCCATCTCCAGACCCTCTGGCAGTGCTGTCTCTCCCCTGGATGGAGGGCATGGGGGCTGAAGGACAGCCCACCTCCTTCCCCTGTCCTGCCACAAGGGAGCAGGGTGAAAAGAGTCCTAAGCAGAATTTTTGTCTCCAATCACCACTAGCAGGTTGCTGAGACCAGGGAAGAGAGCAAACAGGGGAGGGAACCAAGTTGAGAGGTTTTTCATCCCACTGGAGGGCCCTGATTGTGGATTTCATTCTTTGTACCATTGTGAGACTGACCACAGTCCTTACCCTCAGCCTGCTCCTCACAACAAACCAAAGGATTGGCAGCTCTGTCCAATGGACCAGCTGTGGGCAGGAGCTGGGTATTGACACATCATGTGTATAAACACGGATAAAATGAAGTAGTAATTGAACAAACTGTGCACCCTAAATTGAGGGATGCTGCTTTATCCACCTGTGCACTACCATCCTGCCTGCACACAGGAGTAAGATCCCTTCCATCCCTCTCCATCCAAGAGGGATCATGTTACCTTTTCAGCTGTATCACTTTGCTTTATATTAAATGATCAGTGCCCTGGCAAAGCTCAGAAGGAAAGAAGCCTTTCCTTGTTTTGTCATTTCATAGGACACAAAGCATTGACCAGATTAAAGAAACAGTGAACAGGCACTGGCATGGTGATTGCTGTTCATCCTCTGTGTGGTGTGAGGCCAGAGCCTTGTGGGAAATAGCATGTACAGAAGTAATCAAAACTGTATGGATGTATGTGCCTAAGTAGGCCAAATCATGGCTGTAGGCAATTTTTCCAAAATGGTGCAATAGGAAAGTTCTTAGCCTCAACATGAGGCTCAGATTATGCAGGGACAATCCCATGTGATCCCAAATGTGCAAACAGACCTAGGTAAAAAAAGTACAATTTGTATTCACTATGCAACCAAAAAGAAATAAAAATAGTAACTAAAAACATTACAATGCAAGTAATATATTTACAGTTATTGTAATCATAAAAGATTGCTGAATAGCTTCCAATTTTGAAGTGCTCTCCTTTCTCATAGATTAAAATAAGTTAGCAGCTCTCCATTTCTGTATTTCAACAGCTTAAATCTTTTTATATATAAAAAAAAATTCTTGCAAATAATTCTCTAGGGTTTTTTTTTGGTTTTTTTTTTGGTTTTTTTTTTTTTGTTTTTGTTTTTGTTTTTGTTTTGTTTTTTTAACTTGGATTGTGAATTTGCACCAATCCGTCAGAACAGCTGGAGGTCTGTAGTCCATTCTGTACATACCTGCATGCATTTATTTTTCCATTTTTGCATTTTCTGGAAAATTTGGTGGATTTTGAAAATATTTTTGTGTATTTTCAATACAGAAATGTGAAGAAAAGGAGAGAAAAAAATGTCTATGTATTACGTGATATTCTAAAACTATGTTTCCAAATGTATTTATCTGAATTCAAGCTGTGACTTAATAGCTGTAGCTGTATCAACACTGTATCAGTTTACCATAGGAGGAAAATATATGAAATGAGACATAACCTACTAAGGTCACTTCAGGGGCTATCACCGAGCGGAAAATGAATGCTAATATTTTCAGATTTAACATGGGTAAGCTAGTCAGAACCAATAGTTTGGGGCTGAATTCTGAAATGCCCTCAGTGAAAGCAATGCAAGGGGGATGGTCAGTGAGATGGAATTATTAAAAGATAGGGTGGAGCCAAGCCCAGCCATATGGTGAATGCCATAACCGGGGCAGACCTGTCATGGCCAAGCAAGCTGGGAAAGCAGGCGAAAAGAAATTGTCCTGAAAGAACAACATGCATCCCGCCATGAAGAAATGAGGGCAGAGGGCTGTGGGCAACGCGTTGGCCAGTGACTGACACTTGCACTGATGAAAGACAACACTGGAAGTTGAGCCCCGGCTATGCAAAGTTGATTAGGGTAGATGGGACCCTTCATCATGCCTTAAAAAATCATCACAGCTCAAAACACTCACTTCCAATATGCCTAATAAAACCCTTGGTCGTTCATGCAAGTTGAGCGAGCAACACATCTATCACCAAAATAGCTGGGTGCATCAGACATAGCTGTTCATAACATCCAGAGTCCTTTCTACCAACAAAAGATGTGAGGGTCTTGCTGCAACTTTGAGAGAAGCCTGAGACTAACTGTAGACATTCCTCATTTTTTCTCAGTTGTGTATTTTCGTGGAAAAGACTATATGTTCAAAAGCATAAACATGTTTGTATTTTGGTAAGTAGTATAATCAACAGAGCCATTACTAGATATTTAATTAACTATCAAATTTTCATCTCAGTCCTCAAATACTTTGTTAGTTGGATGACTCTCATGGGATAAATAACATTAGTAACATTCACTTCAGGTGCTTTCTGAACTGAGCTCTCATGCAGCAAATATTAACTACCCCAGTGCCCCCCCAGTTTGCACTGGCACACTCTCCAGTATTCTCTGGAGTGACCTTTTGGTCACTAAGGTGCACCAAAATTGCTGGATATGCCTGAGCTGGTGTTGACTCCAGTTTCTTTCATCCATGTGGGACTAATGCACCAATGTGGTCTAGTTCAGAGCTGGCTTGTCTAGTGCTGGTCCTGTGATCTTTGCATCAGTCCATGGTATGATACAGATGTTGCATTTTAATCTGCCCATTTTTGCCAATAATCAGATTTGCATGAGGTTTTAAAAAATCAAAAGTAACTCATGTCAAATTTTGGTACTTCCATGAGCCTCTGAAAAGAAAAATCTACTCTGTGCTAGGAAGACATTGAGTAAAATGTTGTTTTGGCACTGATCAGATGAGTATACCTCTGCAGTTAGAGTATAGAAATGAGAAGAAAAATCAGTCAATTGAGCCCAGGAAGACAGGTCCTTGTTGTTATGTAACATTCATATTTTCACTGTGCTCTTGGGCTGTCTTCCACCTAGTTGACACTACAGCTACTGGCCCCATGCATAAGCATACACCTTTCTTATATGCACAGAATAAATCCAGTACACATTCTCACACCTATAGTCACTGAGGTTTATCAGGTTCCTGCTTTGACACGATACAGATTAAGTTGTCACATTCATACAAGCAAATTACACGTAACTAGCACTCTTCTTTTGTTTTTGAGCAGACCAGCACAAAATAGGTTGCACTTGTATTAATAAATTCTCTTCTGCACAGGGTTATTATATCCAAAAATATATCCAGAAATCGTTTCTGGCCACAGTAGCTCCCAAACCATGCCCAGAACCTGATTGAAAAAGTTCTTATTGGCCTGGGCCAAAGTTCTGCTGGGGACAATTTAATTGTACAGCTGATGGAATACCATAGCTGGAAAAAGTCCCAGGCATTATTTAGTTTCCTGGTATGGGTACAATTAGTTTGACCAGACACTGACCTATGAAAAAAATAGAGTTTTAAAAATACAACCTCAGGAAAAAAAGCATTCTGCTTAATTCTGATTTTTTTTCTTTGCACCCTTCTATCTTTGTGTATTGTTTGTCATTTTGTAAACATTCACTTAGATGAGTTTCTTTGCAAATGCTAGAATGTTGAAAAGCTCTTTTGCTCAAATAGGAACATTATTCACCCATTCCTTTTTGTCTGGTTTTCTATGAACTAGAAACCTCTACAAGGTTTTGCTTTAAAAATTAATTTTTCTCTTAGTTTTTCTAGAGAAAATGTACTGCCTTTCAGGTGGGAAACTTAAAGAAGGATTACATCTCTGTTAGGTTTTAATTTTTCTAGGAATAATCCATCCAGTACAGCTCAACATCTGTAAGCCTCAAGAGCAAGCTGTCATACTTCAGACAAGAACAGAGAAGTGAAGGAATTTTCTAAGAAGCCAGATATAATTTTATGGCAGTGAATTGCTACCCTATGAACACTGAGGAATTGTGGTGTTCCACTTCTCATTATGTATGCCCACAAGAGAAATATTAAACTAGACTTTTCTTTGACTGTTGCCTTCGTTCTCTCTTTCTCTTGTACATACTTATAAAATAAAGATCAAACTTCCTTGGATTCTTTTTATCTGCTTTGAAGTCTAAGGAAAACTTTTTTGGAAATTCTATTTTCATCTCTGTGAATTTATTCTCTAATGCTTCTAACTTGTCAAATATGGACTGTGCTGCTCAAGGAGCGTTAAGAAAAAAAAAGCCCATCTTTGAATCTACATGCACGGACAATCATTCTCACAATTCATGAAAGCCCTCAAAAACGTGGAGCCACAATATACTCTTCTATTACCATTTCTTTTGGAATGTTCTGAGGCATGTCTGCTAGATTCTGTGGAGGGGAAAAAAAAACAGGGTCTTTTTTTCTTCTTTTTGCCCAGTAAATTACTTTGAGTAGGTAAAAGAAGCACATCCTACAGCTTTGGACATCTCTTTTAACAAAGAGAAAAAAGAAAAATTATTTCTTTATTTTTTCCTGTCAGAACTCAATTTTTGCCTAAAGAGTTGTGAGGGGAGGACATGTTGCATTTTCAGAAGGATAAAAAGTATCCAAGCTGGTGCTATTGCTCAAAGGTGGGATGACAGACATATTCCTTTTCCTTGGGGAGGTGCAGGGGGTGTCAAGCAGGAGTTCATTGGGTTAACAGAAAGAAGCCTGAATCTCTGACTACTTGGAGAAGCACAGAAGAGATACCATCTCCTGTAGGGGATGTTATCCTGCTCCAGTAAAGCAGACCATGTGAGGGCAGTCCCCAGGCAATGCCTTAATGTATCTAGAAACCTCTAATTAGCAGCCATGCATGCATCTCCTGCCCTGGAGGGCTTGATCGCACAGGCCCACCTGCAACTGAGCCCTCCTAGGCCATGCAGGGAGCTGCAGCCTGGCCCCCTGGGCATCTCAGAATGGCCCTGTGACATGGGTCTGTGTCCCACTGCTGAGATTCAGCCCCATCCTGTGGCTGCCACAGTAAATCCTCCTCCTCACATTTGCCCACAAAACTAGCTTTACTTTCATATTTTCCCAAGCACCCGAATCCAGCTCATCCCAGACAACATGGTGCTTCTCAGCCCATCTCCTGGGACCTACGGGTGGCCTGAAATAAACCATCAAACCATCTTCACATCCATTTGTTGCTTTAGGCCAGCTGGGGCCTTTGAAGGAAAGGCAAGACATGGGCCACCAAAACCGTGTTTCATTTGGAGAATGAAAAACAATCCGATGATCCTGCTGGAATCATGGGAGATGTACTGCATTTACAGTTAAGCAGTACTGGGGCAAGCTTGTTGGCTGAAAAAGCAACTGAAGGGGCAGTGCTGCTGTCTGAGGATGTCCACTCAGCTCCCACTTCATGTGTCTTCAAAGGCACATTTTTCCTTTGCAAATGATGGTCTGAAAAAAGTTATCCATTGCTCCTAAAGATGGATGGCAGCCTGTTTAAAATCTTCTTGGTTCTGAAATGAATATGCATTGATTTGGGACAGTCTTTATTCTAAAATACTGTTGTAGAAGTTGAATGGATATTACAGCTGTAAGAATTTCCAGAATAGCCATATTCCTACTTTGCAAATGTACATATCTAATGATGGATGTGTATATACACACACATCCTGTTCAGATCACATCAAAAGGCTGAAAATGACAGGCTTTACATGGCTTAAGCGACAGGTCTTACGAGGCAAAGTAGCTAACTGGGAGATCTGAAAAAGCATTGTATGGTTATGTTTTTGGCAGAAAATAAAAACAAACATAGAAGCCTGCAGGTAATGAAATGCTTAGTGCAAGATTACAAGTCTTTTGCACCTATTACATTTCAGTTTGATGCAGTAAAAGATTTTGCTCATCCTAAACTAGTGATCAGCAAGAAGGAGGTGTCTTTTTCCCACCCTTTGAAGCATGTGGTGATTGTTTTAAAATATTAGGGGTCTAAACTTGGCCACCATCCAAGATATGTCAGGAGCTTAGGTCCTCATCTTCAGAATGAAAAGCACACACACAAATATTTGATCAGAACATATTCTTCCAGCCTTGCTGGCAAAGGCGAACTCAGAGCTGACAATACAAGATTACAATTTTCTTTTAAAATCAAAGAGGTTGTGATTTTTTTCCCTGTGTCTTTTTTCCCATGGAAGAATTAGAACATGTTCAATCAGAATGTGCAATGTGTCTCTGGCAAACAGGAAAATTCCTTAGGGATCTAAATTAAGAATAAAACAAGTGAAGAAGGGGGCAACTCACAGCAGTGCATAGACACTACTTCTTGTATGGTTTTACACTTGTGTGTTTGATTGCCTGTGTGAGTTTTGCATCTTGTATGTTATTGTTTATCAAAGAGCAATCAATGAGGAGAGAGATTAGAGGGAAGAAAGAAAAAAGGAGAGGAGGAGAAATCTTATGCATATGTGAGGCCGAGGGATATTGCCTTTCAGGGTTCATGCACTGTTATCTTTAATTTTTATGGTATTTGAAAAGAATGGTAATGAGTATCAGAGTTAAAATGCAAGGATTGATGATTTCAGTGAAAATACATTGCCCAGAATCAGCTAAGGCAATGGCTCCAAGGCTTTTCTAGACCAGTGAACCACCTTTAACCCTCAGCCCCCATGTGCCCTTTGAGGAACATACCAGGGCATTTTTCAAAGAAATGCCCAGAGCGAATGTGCAAATTGCACTTAGCTGAAAACCTCCTCCTGGCTAATCAGGACAACTATATTGAAAATAACAGCATGGCATGTTTGGACACAATGTAAGTTGGTATATTTTTCTGTTTATTATCCAAGGCTTTTGGGCCACCATGGAGCCATGGGCTACAGTTTGTGGACCACTGAACTACGCAACCAGTCCTCATTAAAAAATACTTGCCAGGGATTGTTCCTGCCGCAGGGTAACTTCCATAAATTAAGAGTCCTCCTGGTAGCAAAATACAAAATAAGAAATTTTAAAAGGACTGGACAGCTGTGAGGTGATTTGCTTTTGCATATCGGGCTAGTTCAGCTGATGATGACAAACAATTCGGAACCTTGAAAGCAGATTCTTTCTGGATTCTGCTTTTAATACTAATGCTCCCGAAACATGCTTGATCTTGTAGCAAGGGTGAAGATGGTTTTGGTGATTTTGGTGATCAGCAAAAATAACCAAATCACCTCTCTAGCAAGAGAGGTTGCAGAGTCTCCCCCACTGGAGATATACAAGAACTATCTGGATGCAATCCTGTGCCAGGTGTTCTGGGACGACCCTGCTTAAGCAGGGAGGTTGGACCAGATGACCCACTGTGGCCCTTTCCAACCATATCTGTTCTGTGATTCCATGATTTTTTTTAAGCTTAACACAAGAAATAGACCAGATTGCAAAATTGGGTTGAAATTTCTTAAACCTACTTATACCTGCCTCTTATACCTACTCATTTTGCTGGCAAGTATTTGAGGTGTGTTTGCTTACAAAAATCAGATTTGTTTACATGTGTTCAATAACCAACTACTGTCATCTAATATGTCATCTAATAAGTCAGGATGTGCTAAAATGCCCACTCACTTTGGTAGATATAGAGGACTAGGGTGTTCTTTCTATCTGATGATAATAAAATATAACATTATCTAACTCTAATGAGGGTGAAAACAAAGCAGAATGCAGGAACAGATTAGGAGTGCTGAAAATGAAGACAATAAACCTGGAAATTTGGCGGGCATAGTAATACAAAGCATTAAGAAACTGGCTTACAGTCTGTAGTACCAGTTTGCTTTTGCTGACCTGACACACTGGCTGTTCATGGACCACTTAATATAATGACAGTGTTGACCTGAGCTCCTTCCTGTGAGGCACAAGAATGAAAGAAGAACAGCCTTCCCACTGACTTTCCTTAATTTTGTGCATTCGTCAGAAACCAAACATTTTGTGAGGTATTGATTTGTGTTCCTACTTTTCTTGATCCTTAATGATATAATACCATGTAAAACATTTTAAAGAAAATGTTGTAATCTTATATGAGAACAAACTGTTCTGTCAATAAGTGTACCACAAAACCAACTCACCCTTAACATGACGGCAATTTCTTCAGTGACATTTACGAGCTCATTGAAAGAACAGTAGCAATTTTATTCATTGTTTGGAGCTTACTACCCAATGTATAATGAAAGTGCTATGAAAATTAGAAGTTGCATGTAACACAACTCTTTTGTAGTGTAAATAACACAACCATATAAATTATACACATACTAGAATTATATTAAACACGTATACATTATATGCAAAGCAGAATAGACCTTTTACCAAACTAAGCTGTATTTTAATTAGGAGAGTGGTAACAAGCCTTTAAAATCAGCCAACACTGTATTTTGGTTTTAACTCAGAAATTCTGGGGCTTTATGAATTCATGACAGACCCTTAGGGATACATTTTCAAAGCATTGCACAGGATTTTAGCCATGCAAATCCCATTAAAATCAGTGGGAGACATGTGGCTAAAACCCACTCAAGGCTTTGGAAGCAACATGCCCCTTAATGTTATCTAGACAGTGTTTTGGCCTGTGAATTTCCTTGCTTCCAATTTTTACAACTGAATTCAAAAGGAAATAAAATTTGCCATGGGGGTGTGGGAATTTTAACAGGATGCAGACTCTTTTAGTTCAGAGACATAGTTCTGATCTAACAACTATATTACCATATGGTAAAGATAGTTTTGATCTGTGCTTTGCATGCTCTATCTCTACCCAGCTATTTGGACCTGCATTTTTACTATGCAACATTGTAGGCAACTGACTTTTCAAATAAATACATTGTAGTGCTCCACAGATTATGATTTCTCTTAACAGTGTCTTTGAACTGAGTAAACTCCTTTTGGAGTGATGACTGCATTTGACTCGAGGCCTGTGGTACCCTGAGTGATGTAACATCTCCTGCTAGGCATTTCAGAAAGACCCAAATGCACTATAAAAGTCAGGTACTCCCCAGTAAGAGTAGTAGCTGGTCAGCATGAGCTTTAAACAGGTGGGTCCTCCTGCTTGCCTGAGTTGCAGGAACACTGGTGGAGATCTGCAGAGATGGGCAGGGATGAGCTTGGGAACACATTTTGCTATTGGGTGAGAACTTCAGTCTCTGAAGCAGATAGGGAAATGAGGGACTCTCTAGACTGTCCATTTACCACCAGACGTTAAATATGGAAGTAAAAAATAATATGTCTGAGGAGGTACTCAGAGAAGTGCAAGGTCCTTCAGTCAAACTCAGCTCACAGTCAGTGAAGCAGAAACTCCTGATTTGAAAGGTTGGTTGATACTGAGAGGAATGGAGAAAACCTGGATCCACAAGAAATGTGCAAAGAACAAGGGCGTTCTGAATGGTGGACCTGCTTATCTGTACAGCGGGTAAAAGCACACATAAAACTTGAGTCCCGGGAAGAAACATTACCTGATGCCGTGATTTTGAGACCTGTAAGTCCTGGTGCCTTGAAGAAAGTTAACATCAAAGAATTTAGAATTCTTTCTCCACACTTTCTCCACCTGCAAAAGGAGTCACAATTTCAGTTAAAACCTGGCCGTTCTACAGAACTTCTGTAAGGGACCGAGCAAGAAGATTTCTGGTGCTGTGGGGCACCCCAGCTGTGGGAGGCGATGCTTGCACGGTTCGGAGTGTGAGGCTGGTGTGGGGAGCCCGTGTGGCGGGCAGGGCAGGGCAGGACGGGCAGAGCAGGGCAGGACAGGGCAGGGCTGGGCAGGGCAGGGGAGGGCAGGACAGGGCAGAGCAGGGCAGGGCAGGGCAGGGCAGGGCAGGGCAGGACAGGGCAGAGCAGGGCAGGGCAGGACAGGGCAGGGCAGGGCAGGGCAGGGCAGGGCAGGGCAGGGCAGAGCCAGACAGGGCAGGGCAGGGCAGGACAGGGCAGGGCAGGGCAGGGCCGGGCAGGGCCGGGCAGGGCAGGGCAGGGCCGGGCAGGGCCAGGCCGGGCAGGGCAGGGCCAGGCCGGGCAGGGCAGGGCAGGGCAGGGCAGGGCAGGGCAGGGCAGGGCCGGGCAGGGCTGGGCAGGGCCGGGCCGGGCAGGGAGGGCAGGACCAGGCAGGGCCGGGCCGGGCAGGGCAGGACCAGGCAGGGCCGGGCCGGGCAGGGCAGGACCAGGCAGGGCAGGACCAGGCAGGGCAGGGCCGGGCTGGGTCGGGCCGGGCAAGGCAGGGCAGGGCAGGGCAGGGAGGGCAGAGCAGGGCAGGGCAGGACAGGGCCAGGCCGGGCAGGGCAGGACAGGGCAGGGCAGGGCAGAGCCTGACAGGGCAGGGCAGGGCAGGGCAGGACAGGGCCAGGCCGGGCAGGGCAGGACAGGGCAGGGCAGGGCAGAGCCTGACAGGGCAGGGCAGGGCAGGGCAGGACAGGGCAGGGCAGGGAAGGACAGGACAGGACAGGGCCGGGCCGGGCAGGACCAGGCAGGGCAGGACAGGGCAGGGCAGGGCAGGGCAGGGAAGGACAGGACAAGGCCGGGCCGGGCCGGGCAGGGAGGGCAGGGCAGGGCGCTAGGTGGAGCTGCAGCCCGCGCCGCGGGAGCGCCGCCGCCGCCGCCCTTTGTCCGCCGAGCGGGCGGCGCCGAGCCGGACGGAGCCGGGCATCCTCCCTGCCCCCGCGGCTCCTCCAGCCAGGGCTTGCGTCGAGCTGGAAATCTGCCCCTGAGCCATGCGGTGTAAAAATCCCGTCCTCGTGGATTGGGGCTTGTGTTTGGTTTTGTTATTTTTAATTGTTGTTTTGGCAGAGCTTAAAAAATAAATTGGCCTAATTATCCCACCTAATACTGTAATCTCGGTATTAAGACTTATGAAAACGAAAAGATATTTAAAAATTAAAATTGTACTCCAATGTAATTTGCAGTGCAATTGAGAGACATTAAACTGTGTTGCTTTATCTTTCTGGTGTTCTTAATTCACAATAGGATGATATGTTTCCCGGTTTTCCTGAATTATCTGACAAGACCATTATAATAAATTTAAACTTTGGGGTCCGCCATCCCATCGTGTCTGTGTCCAACGCCACTACACCCCCTCCCCCCAGTTTTATGTTACTAAATTGTCCAGGAGAAAAATAAAAATAAGGCGAGTACTTCCCCCCTTCAACAACCACACCACATTTCTCCTCCCCTCCCCCCCTCGTATGTGCCTTTACTTTTTTTCTACACTCTAATGACATTTGGCAGGCTCAACTGTGTAATGCTTGACTGGTTTTATTGTTGTCTGCTCCCAGTGGGGAATAGTTGACACTGCTCTCTGTTTTCAATTGATATCCATTTTCAACAATATTGCTTTCTATTAGATTCCTGCACAGTTTGTGCCAGCCAAACCGAATATTTACCGTGTTGCCCTCAAAGCCTCAAATCAACAAACATTAAAATAAGTAAAATATGCATTTACTATCTGACATTTTCAAATTTCCCTTTCAAATTATTATTTTGACTATATTTCACAACAAATGAATCAAGAATTAAAGACACAGTATTGCCACTTAAGGTAACTCAGATTGATTTTGAGTTTTAAATGACAGGATAAGAGGGTGCATGAAAAGAGGAAAACCTAATGCACTTATCTGCATTTCATTAGCTTCTATGATCACTTCTCTGAAAGAGGGTACACAGATTTATATTGATCCTTGTTTCCAATCTTTGTGTTGAGTGACATTGTTTGTTGTATAATCTGATTAATTCCAAGTAGTTTGCTTATGTAGTAAAATACTAAAATCAACCCTTGGAATCTTTAAATTTTGAGTTACCCGCTGAGCTTAGAGGCTCTTCTGGGGCAGACTTCTGTTTCTTGTCATTGCTTTCATGGCTTGGTGTCTGCCTGCACTTCCCAGCTCTCCAGCCCTGCACTGTCTCAGTTCCTTTCACCAACTCTTTTCACTTCTGACACCTCTTTATCAGTTTCCACACTCACCTCAGAGGATTTTCCATTAATGGTATGTGTTGCTAATTTTTTCATCAGCAAAATTTTATTTATTATAATAAATTATGTCAAGTCATTTATTATGTGCAAATTTAGCTCTGTAAAGCCCAGTTTAAGCAGTCAGTCTTGTTGATTTGCATGAAAATTACAGTGGATCATATAATGAAACATCCTTTGTGTACCTTTCCAGTTTTTTTTTGTGATAACCTCTTCTACCCCCTCTCTTCCTCATGCCTCTCCTTCCTTTTCTTTGTCATCTTTGTTTTCATCTTTAAGCTCTAAGCTGTCTATCTTGTGCAAAAGACCTTTGAAAGTTGTCAAGTAAATGACTCAAACCAGAGGAAATTCTTCTGCTTCTTTTCTTTGTGCTCCCTTCCATCCCTTCCAAAATGCCAGGTAGAGCTTCAGATGAGATATGAGTTTTGAATTTTTTTAAAAATTTCGAAACTTGTATCTCATCTGAAGCTCTCATCTGGATTTCTGCTGTTGGGAAGAGTGAAGATGACCACTGAGAAGGGCCACGGCCTGGCCATCAGCCCAGGAGCAGCAGCAGAAGCTCAGGCTCAGCAGGAGCACCAGGACAGTCTCTGTCTGAGGAAAGGAGACAAGCCCTATCTGCACTCCCCTGTAAGCACTGCTGGATCAGCTCTCACCCTTCCAGCATGAGGATGGAGAAGGATGATGCTTGGGCCAGCCACCTCTAAGTTATTAGGGGCTTAGAGACAGCCTTTATCTGTCCTTCAGCAGAATGATCCAAGCCTTTTTCTCCTGTGATTCCTATAATTAACCTACAAGCCTTGCTGGAACAAGAAGATTTAGCAATTGAAGTAAACTTGCATAAGGCTAGAGCTGATTTATGTTCATGTAAGCTGCTTGTTTTTACACTTTCTCACTAAAACAGTAACAAAAAGTACCAACTTCATAAGGAAATATATAAAAGGACTAACTTCTGAGAAAAATGTGAAGAGCCAGAAATTAGGGAAGAGAATAACTGAGGCTACTGTGGAAATTTATTTGGCCCCTTTGTGTGCATAACATTCTGATACAACTTTTTTTTTCAGGTGACAATATTCTCCTTAATCCGTAGGCAAAATGCTTCCTTCCCTGCACAGGGTGGATAGTGTTTGCTGAACTGGTGGTTATTCAATATTTTGTTTTCCCCATCAGTCAATGCATGACCTCGGGCTTTATTTACCAAACACCATCCAAGCTCTGCACTTAATACAGAATTATTAATTTCCTCCTGGGCTGTTCTTTTACTCTCCTCATCAACAGTGCTTCACAATGGTTAATGGAGTTCTATATTTGGCCTGTGGCATAGGACTTTCAGTTTTTCTCAAATTGAGTGTGTGATATCCTTTCCTTTCCTGATATTTATTACCTTTCCATAATGGCACAGATGTGCAGAGGTCTGATCATAAATTGGTTTCATCTCCTGTGCGGAACCCCAAAGCCCCTGAAGTCCTGGAAGTGAAATGCTGGCTCTTCCCCAGCGTCCCAGCGCTTCAGGGTGGGCAGGGCAGAGCCTAGAGGGGAGCTCCATCAGCCTCCCCCTGGTCACAGCCCCTCTGCTCCTGCTTTGTGGTGTAAAGAGGATGAGCTGCACTATTCCCTTGTAATCTGTCTGCATGATTTGTGTTGTCATAGCTTGTACACTGTGGAAAATGCATTCAAATATAACACATAAGGTGTCAGAAAGCTACCAGTCTAAGACAAATAATGTACAAGAAAAAAGGCACTCGACAGAGCAGAGATGACTTAAAGGCTTAAAAAAGTCAAAAGCTCAAAATATTTTGTGACATGGAGCACATCTCTTGTTGCTGTTGTTGTTGTTGTTGCTGCTGTTGTCAGTCCTTACAGCAAAATTAATTTGTTTATGGCTGTTTAGAGAAACCCCAAATTTTCCCTTCTGTAGGTTAAATAGGAGCCTTTGGCTGAGCCAAAGGTGGGGGGATGATTTTGATCTAAGTTTCTTTTGAAGGAAGACAGTCATCAAAGTCATCAAAGTCATCAGAGTCATCAGAGTCAGCAAGTCAGGTAAATACAGGCAAAGCAGAGAAGCCCTACACTGCTGCAAATCAGCACAACACAAGGAGCTCTAGACTTGGGTTTCTACCCAGCAGAGAAGAGACTTGATGTTTTCAGCTGGCATCACAGCCCTTTTGTGTCCACTCCAGGCCCAGCACAGATTAAAGTTGGTTAATTACAGTGGTAACCAAGCACGGCATCCCAAGGTGCTCCCTACCACCTGTGAAATCCAGGGTATCTTGTATAAGACAGACACACACACAAACATTGCAGGGATAAGCTAATGTTGCCTGAGAGCTGGTTATTTTGTGAGATAATATTATGGGATAGTGATTGCCTGGTAGATAATTGTGTGTGAAAGGGTATTTTGTCATACTTGTTTTGCTTTTTTCCTTGAGTAGGCTGAAAGCTGGAATGTATTGAGTTTCCAGAATAGAAAGAGCTGGATTCTAAAGTGACTCCGCAAAAAAATAAACACATAAATTACAGCTTTCACATGAGAAAGGATGCAAAGGAAATTCTGCAATTACCAAGGTAGATTCCACTTCATTAAGTGAAGGGGAAAATAAAGCTTTGTTTTGTGGTTCCAGGATGCTTTTAACATTAACTATATATGTTTGCCAATTGACAGAAGGAAGAGTGTAGTGGATTATGCAGCCAAGGTATGATTGAAGACATGTAGGCAAGGGGCAACTTGGGAAGCATTGATCACAATCTCATTAGATCTGAGATTGCAGCAAAAATGAATGCTAAATGAGGAGAAGGAGAACAAAAAGATGCTGGAGTCAGACTTGTGTTTCTCCAGAGGAATAGCTACACGGTCATAAAAATCAAACTGGCTGAGGAGTGGGACTGAGGCAACAGAAAACCCCAAGAACTATAGAATAAAGAAAAGCATGTAGCATGCTCCTCTGCCAGCAAGGAGTGTACCAAAAGACAAACATGGCTAAATAAAGAGTTTCACACCAAAACTGGGGAAAAAAATAAAAAAAAATAAAAATTAAAAAAAAAAGAAAAAAAAAGAGAACAATCTGATGGGCAAGTTAGAAAGGAGAAACCATGTGGTCCAAATAGCTACATGCAAAGCCAGAAGAGAGCCAAAAACAAAGAAAGTGTGCTAAGTAACAATAGCCAAAGAAATCAAGCTAATTAGTATGAAGCAAACAAGCTTGACAGACTGGCTGAGGCCAGACAGAGGGTGGAGAGGGGAGGGCAGGTAAGAGGTCAAACGAGCTCTTTGCTCCAGTATTCATTTAACAAGATGAAGGTCACATCTCAGAGAGTGTGATAGATTTTTCTGGATGGGGAAAGTGAAATGTCATCAAGAATTATGGTTATGTCATAGCAGTACTCTCATAATCTTGACAAGTCTCCAGTCCTTGCTTAATTAGCAGGCTTCATGTTTCTAAAGGGGCAAATATAATAAGAAAACCTAGCTGAAAATGTTTACCAATTCTGAGGAGACACATGACATTTTCCTCATTGTATTTTCCCATTTTCTGTGCATCAGTCACAAAATTTTAAATTGCCTGCAAAAGAAGGAACTTGGTGGAAGATGAGAGGCTTATACATTTAATCTACATCATCTAATGCCTCAGTGCCTGCCTTTTGTCAAAATTCCACAAAACACTTGTAATATTGGTATGCTTCTTCTGAGCATACCAATAGCCCTTCTGAAGTTGATAGAATTACTCTAGTGTTTAGAATCAAGCATTTTCTCCAAGATTGTATTAAAGCAAATGCTAAATGCTAGCATAATCAGTCACAGTGATATACTTCCTTTTATTTTGCTATGAAAGACGTGCCAGACCCATAGCAGAGGGTGAGCTGGGGACACTCCAGTCACAGAAAATGCACCCACAAAGTCTCTAATGGACACTTGTCCTCCCCTGGGAAAAGAATTATCTCATCCTCAGGGTCATAATTTTTGCACTTAGCATAATTGGACAAAAGCTCTTCTAATGCCTTACCCATGCTGGGGTGATATGACCAAGCTGATGAAGAGTAATACAGTTCTCTACAGTTATTCAAATAAGTTGAAACTTAAATAAAAGAAGGTTGATGGCTGGAAAATGCTCTCAATCCCCTCCTTCCCACCCTGTGTCAAGCCATTCCAAAGTGTTTAATATGCACAAGGAAGAGCAGGTGGATTGATGCATTCTTGTAGAGAAACATTTATGTGTATTTTATATTTGTCATAATTTACTTTAGAAATGTAAAATGACAGTACATCTTGCAAAAAAAAAAATTGAGGGATGTTACAAACTCCAAACAAAAAAGAGATAAATGTTTTTTGTTGTTTTTTTGGTGTTAGATTAGAAGTCTTGGTATTTTGTATGGAAAGGGAAAGAAAGAAAGAGATAGGAGTTGAAAGAGGCTTGAAAAATCTTGAATGACCTGTCAAGAGCTCTTACTGATGAAAGTTAAAGGCAACACTTGTAAAAATGAATTACATGAGCTATTTTTTATACTGCACACAGTTTAATAGTGGACTTCAATCTATTTTATGAGACAAATACCCTAATACGGATGATTTGCAAAAAGAATGCAATATTTACCCAAATAAGAATAACATCCTCAACTACATTTAGTGCTAATTTAAAATGACAAGGGCTATCAATCCTCAGACTCCTCAGTATAACCTAATCACCAGCTGGGGTCAGGCCAACATTTGCTTTCTAGCAAAGTATTGTAGAAATAGATGAATTGCCCTGCTCTCCAGAGCATTCAGTATTGGCTGCTTCTGAAATCAGAAAACCAGCCTTGAGGAAGCATTACAATATCTTGTGCCTTTTTCATTATTAGTATTTACTATATCCTTAGCTGCTAATATTTCGTCACTTTTCAAGTTCTGTCACTTTATTATATGCATATTAGTTTAGAATCTGTAATTTACTGCTGTAACCTCCAAAAGACCCTGGAAAACAAATTCTGCGTCTCCAAGGTCTTTTTACCTTAGGTATAGAAATTTGAAGATTAAGAGGCTGAAGTTAATTGCCAAAAAAAATAGGAAGTTTGGAAAGATTCTTGCTTTTAGGAAATTAAACGAAGATCACCTGAGCCAAAAGGCAATTATTGAGTGTGGAAATAGATATTCTGATGATGGAAAATCTCTGTTTATAATTATTGTGGTAGGGTTTAGCTTTTTTTTTCTGAGCGGATACAAACTTCTTATCTTTGGTACAGCCTTCTCTGATTTTATGTATTTCTATTTAAATTTAATAACAATAATAATGTAGTTCAGTGTAAATTAGCTTGTTTTTTCATTTCTTCAGGAAAAATATTTTGCTGAAGAGGCAGCAGCATGAAACTGTCCTCAGTTGTCTGGATTTTGGGTCCCACACATTGAAGGAGGTCTGATTTGCATCCCTTACAAAAACTTTAGAAAGGGTTTGCTTTTGAGAAGACAGACATCCAAATCTTAGGGAAAGATAAGTAACTTTTAAAGAAATTTCTCCCCCTGGACATTTAATTTATCATTTTAAAAAATGTGCATCTAGAAATATAAGTGTACTGAATAGTTCTTTTTGTTGTTGTTGTTTGTTTGTTTGTTTGTTTGTTTGTTTTGTTTTTTTTGGTTTGGTTTGGTTTGGTTTGGTTTTTTTGCTTTTTTTGTTTGGTTTGGTTTGATTTTGTTTTTGTTTTTGTTTTTGTTTTTGTTTTTGTTTTTGTTTTTGTTTTCTTGTTTTGTTTATGGTTTTGGTGGGGGTTTTTTTGTGTTTTTTTTTGGGGGGGGGTTGTTTGTTTGTTTTTGTTTTTGTTTTTGTTTTGCCACTAGCTAGAAAACAGCAAAATTATTTTACCTTGTCATAAATAAATGGCCTTCTGAGTAGTTAATTGGGAGGTGATGGATGGGAGTTCACTGTTCCACCACATTCTCACAAGCTCTTGTAACACAATACTACAGCCTGGGAATTTTTGTATAGAACACAAACATACATACATATAATAATATCTGTCAACTCCTGCCTAAAATATTACCAAAGCAATTTACAGAACATCTTCAGCATGATAGTTTCTCCGTATTACTGCATGCAATTTAAAAAGCCTGCAATAGCACCTTTGAAATGCAAGACTTTTTTTACCTCCTAAGTGCAGACACTTGACTTTAAGTAATGATGATATTTTATTGCCATGACTACCTTTATCCTGTTCCTAGTTCCCTCTGTGCCAGAACTCCTAGGCAGCAGAAGAGTATGGAAAGATCTGTATACAGCCAGAACTGGAATGCTTCAGGATGAGACCCTTCTACTATCCCTTGCCTCATTCAGTAAAAAAATTGTGCAGCATGTTATGACTGCTGTTTTAGGCATTAGGCCAAAAAAATAAATAAATTTTCAAATGGAGCAATTTTTCTCACCTTCCTGCTCCAAAACAGCAGCTCCCAATCTTCTGTATTTGTTTCACCAATGACTACAGTTGTGAATTGAGGAAATGATATCTTAAAAGTGGACATTCCTTAATCAACTTCTTATCACCCCAAACTTTGACTGCTAGAGGTTGTGATGTGAATCATAATTTACCATATTCTAGAATCTCATAATTTAGGTGTTTAAGTAATTCTCAGGTGATGTCTTGTAAATAAATGTATTTATCTACTGTGAGGGTACCCTTCCTTTTCCAGATCTTTTAATAAAGCAGGTCACAAAATGTAGTTGTTTAAAAACTTACCTGGAGAGATGATGAAGACACCCTGAGTCATATTCTTCTGGTGTTGCTGGGTCTGTCTGCACTGCACTTGTCTTCACCACATTGCAGGCTTGGATCTTTGCAAGGGGTCCAGATTGGACAGTACAGTCTGAGAAGCTCTTAAATAGGTGGTATTTTCTGCAATGTGGCTTAGAAATTTCTAAGAAAACAACTTTATGTTGTTGGTTTTGGAGGTTTCTTTTTTCCTGTTTTTTCCCCTTATCATTTGCCTCATTCCTGTCACTTCTCTGCAGAACTCTCTCTAACAATGAAATGAAAACACACTCCATTTGTCCTCTAGGCAGCTGCTGGAAGCTGTGAGCCATTCAAAGAAACAACCCAGGACATCACTAAGGGTATGATGGGTTATTGTCAACACCTCATGAGCTATCAGGTGCTTTTTGCCCTGATGTCAGTAATGAAACTCATTCTATAGCTGACTCATTTGAAAAATCCCTGGGTCAGGCTGTTTCTGGGCTCATGTTTTGATTCTGTTCAGCAACAGAAAACTCAGTCCTCATGCTTTTTTCATTAGGTAGTAACAATTTGTAAGCACAAAACTAAAGCAGTGCAAAACTGATAAAAGTATTTATACAAACAAGAGTAATCCAATCCTGCAGATGCCTTCTGCACCTGTACTCATCTCAACCTTATGAAAGTTGAAATCAAAATGAAAAATCTAAGCAATTCACGAGCATGTCCACATTCACATTGCAGACATATATCTTCTGCAAAAACTAGAGACTTGTGGTTCTTGCAGTACCCATTTAGTGCAATATCTGTGCAATATCTATCACATTCAGCTCTTTTTAGGTTCCCTGATAGGAAAGGTAAAGTGCTTCTAAGGACCTCTCCATTGCTGCAGAAGCTCCTTTTCTTGAGTGAATCCTCTCCTCGTAGATGCTTTGATCATTTTTATCCAATTCTTTTTCTCCTGTGGTTTTATTTTCTTCAAAGTTGTAGAAGGTGAAGTTATCCTCTGTTGTACCCAAAGTCCACTGCTGGAGTGAAATGTCCAGCAACAGGTGGTGCAACAGTAGACATCATAGACTGCCTAATTCAGGTTGCAAAACTGAAGCTTATGGGACATTTAGGGTTGACAATTCCACATATGACTTCTCCCTGGGACAGTCTCCCTGGGAATGACAGCCACTGTGGGATCTACCAGTGGCCCCTACTACACAGGTCAACTTTCATAAGTAGAATTTTGCACCCAGCAATGGGGACTATTGACAACAAAAAAAATACAAGTTTGTATCAGCCGTCCTTTCTAGATCACAAGACTCCACATTATCCTTATCACACTGATGCTTTTCTTGTCTCTTTCCTCTGCTCCCAGAAAAACTGAGGCAGACTGTGCATTATCCCTGCCACCTTCCAAGGATGAGGCCATGTTTTCCTAAGTACTAAATGCAAAAGACAGTACTGAAAGCTTCTGTATTTTCAACACTTGATGAAAGAATCACCCAATCTCTCTACATTTCTTCAGAGAAACTCAGATCCAACTGCTCCATTATCTCAGGATTTCTCTTCACCCATCCTCTGGCTAGAATGGCAAGACAGCCCCAAACAGTTAAGGAGGCCAGAATGAATTCAACTCACAGTCTTAGGTAGTATTTAAACAGATTTTTGATTATCACACAAGAATAAAAGCATAAATTTCTTAATTTCCTGGAAAAGCAGACCTACATGGTGATAAAGGCCTCTGTTTAAAAAGATGGGTTTGGCAGTCATTTCACTCTGAGCTAAAAAGACAGCGAACCCCTTGCAGCCTCTCTGACAAGTATGTATTTTTTCAGATGCAAAAAGTGAAAGTGTATCTGTTTTACAGAGACTATGACGCTTTTTTTTTTTTTGTTGTTCTTTTATATCTCTTTTTTCCACTCTCTTTTAAATGAATTGGACTCGGGATTTTGTGTGTGGTGGTTTTGTTTGTTTGTTTTTGTGTTTTGTGGTTTTTTTCCTGAGTCTCATTTTGTCAGTTCCATTTTTGCATGTAGTAAAAGAGTGGGGAAGGGTGATTTTACTTAGTAAAATCAGTGATGGGGAAGGACATATCTCCTCCATGGTTCTCCACTGTTGTGTAGATGATAGCCACTTGCCAGTCCCAATAGCTCCTGACGTATTCCAAGTAAAGGCTGGATTGGACAAAGGATCTGGAGTATGGGCTGACTTTCCCCCATTAAATCCTGCCAGATCAATCAAAGGTTTTAAGCCTTCTGTAACCTGTTACTCCTCCTGATAGCTGGTCTGCACTGGAGCCAGCCTAGCTGGGAAGGGGCTGTTAAACACTGGAACAGACTGCCCAGGGAGGTGGTGGGATCACCAACACTGGAGGTGTTCAAGGAAAGTCTGGACATGTCACTTGGTGCTATTGTCTAGCTGACAAGGTAGTGGTCAGTCAGAGGTTGGACTTGATGGTCTCAGAGGCCTTTTCCAAAATAAATTATTCTGTAATTCTGTGATTCTGTGAATTTTCCCTGGCTCTTGGAGCTCTGAGGAAGTGCAGGGAAGATGAGAGAAAAACACATTGAGCCCTGCATATGTGAGGCTCCAGACGGTGAACATCCTCTGTGCCTGGGATCTGGAAATGCAGTCTGTTTAAAAAAGGCTTGGAAAATCACTACAGCTTTTCAGTGGCCTCGTATCACTCATGTTTCTTTTTTGATAATGGCAACATGCTGTCATATCATGGGTAACCAGTAGGACAGAGCATTCCCAGGGTCAGGCTGGCAACCCTGCCAGGTCAACCTTGGCCAGTGCACATCAAGACCTGGGCATGCAAATGGGGCATGTGCACACTGCACACACTGTGCAGCTTAGCAGGGCTCTTGCGTTGTCTGCGCTGTCAGCATTGCACTTCTCCCAAGCACTATTTCAGTAGAGGATTATAAAAAAGAAATTAAACTGGAACCCATTAAGCATGTTTACTCTCTGCAGCAAATATTTTTACCACGTAGTTTTGTGCACAGGAAGTGCTGTAAACTTCAGCATTGCTGCTGGCTCCTTTGTAATCACTCTGCTGATTATGAATTGCTGCCTTTTGGCAGTTGCTGCTCACACGGTTATGATTCCTGCTGGTGGGAGGGTAATAGAGGGGAAAAAATGGAAAAAAAATGTGCAGGCCAAGGAGACCTCAGGACAATTAATGTCCTTCAGCAAAGTGGAGTAGGGTGCAAGATAAACTAGCCAAATCCAAGGCTTGTGGCAACTCTATTTCTATCTTCTCCCTCCTGCAAAGGCTTTATCTAAAAAAGATATATGTGAAGAAACTAGACCTACCAGTTAGAACTTGATCACAGCGTATCAGGAGAAACTATGTAGCCTTAGAGCTGGATTACAGACATCACAGCAAAAGTCTGTTCAAAAAAAGAAGTGAAAAACATTAAGCTGTAAGATAAATCAAAAATCATCCCTTTCCTCTGTATGCAAAACAGTGATCTGAGTTAAAAAACAAGAACAAATCCCCATGGTTATATGATAGTGATGTGTGTTATTTATTTTTATGAGATAATCTAAAGCTTTATAGAGCAAATGTGAGTATTATAGGATTTGGTGTGCTATTATTTTCATGATGAACTCATATTTTTCAGAAGTTTATAACTTGGATGTTAGAACTGATGTGGAGGCTTTGGAACTTGCTGAACTTTAGCTCAGCCTGAGGCACTGACCCTCTCTGGTCTCAATAAAACTGGGTACCTAGTCTGGCACTAGTGTGGTGAGGCCCAGGATGCTGTGGAACTACTGGGAATCTGTCAGTTGGAGAGGGAGAATGGACCTCATTGATTTATTTTGGTTGATCTCGTTATGTGGAGGAGAGCTGGGCATGTACATATGGAAAATTTTATCCAGGTAATTTCACACCCATCACGGACTTGAGTAAGTCAGTTCTTTGTTAGACTGCTGACTGCTGATGGATGGCTTACTGAGGGCATTGCTCAGTAATATGTTATATTTCTCTCATTTTTTGCTGTTTGTTTCTGCCTCAGGCTGGACATCTAGGAAAATCCAAGTCTTTTGGTTTGGAATTTCTAGGTACCCTTCAGGTTGTTGTTCCTGACTTCCCCCCTTCATTTTCTTTCTTGGTCGATCAAAATTCTCTTTAGACTGATTTCATGACACACTCTCTATTTAGCTGCTTTCTGTCTTTTCTTCGAGGTAGAAAATCTGCCAGTTTCCAACTCATGTTTGTGTCCTCTTCATCTATCTTGCATCTTCTTTTCATCCCTGTTCTTTTTCTTTTCTCCTTGTTTAGCCCAGTGGCAGAACAGGGCTTTTAATGATTCCTGTGAAAATAGCATTCCTGCTTGCATGGGAGTGCGGCCAGACTGGTCATATTTGCTCACAATAATGTGTCTCACTAGATTGTAATGGAGCATCTGATGAGATTAGATTCAAATTCCAGGACTTCACACCTGCCTTTGCACAGTCCCTTAATTTTTTTCCCTAAGAAGATGGAGATTTTAGTGCCTTGTCTTCCATAAACTTCCTTGTGCCTACTCCTTGGTCTGCTGTGCTAACTAAAATTATTGTGGGGGGATGCTTCAAGCTTTCAGTTGTGCACATAGTCTCAGTGAAGCCAATGTGCTATGGAGTGAGAACTAGTAGCCAACATGTTGGCGGGGATGATCAGAGTGGGTCTTGTTAGAAATAAGCTTGGTATGATGAGATCCAGACGTCACTTCTTTTAATGTAGGAAATCCAATATTATATCTTACCCCCATCCTTGTCTCAGCATTTTTGTAAAGGGTCAGGTTAAAACACAAATTTTGCTCACAGAACTGCTTTTAATTGCCTATTCACATTCTCCAGTCTCAGTTCTTCAGGAGAATATGTCTGAGCAGATGGCTTTGACTATAGCATGGGCTGTGTACCACATAAGAGTACTCTGGCAAATATAGTTAGGTATCTGTCTGATATGGATGACAAGAGACAGTGAAATATGTGAGAGTGTGAAGCTGAAGTGTGGTTACTTCTAAATGCTGAATTAGCTCTGGTTCCATTTCTGTTT
Organism: Phylloscopus whistleri; assembly: GCA_017589585.1. NCBI lineage: Eukaryota > Metazoa > Chordata > Aves > Passeriformes > Phylloscopidae > Phylloscopus > Phylloscopus whistleri. The sequence continues at coordinate 1,143,662 of JADMLD010001391.1, forward strand.
CAACAGTTGTTACTTTTTGTAGGAGCATTATAGCAAGCTGAACTCAACTTTTCTTTTTACCATGCTAGTAGGATGAGTGACCTTCAGAGCAGAAAGATGTGAAAGGTGTAGGGGACAGTCTGACAAAATGTAGGAGTCAGAATATGGGGAGTAGGGAGAATGCAACAGTAAAATGCAGTGCTAAGTGATTTTTGTGACTGGAAAACCAATTCATCTTGATACCTGGTAGAATAGTTAAGCCAGGGTTATTATCTCTGGTTTCTCCTGAAGAAGAAACAAAAGCAGGGTGCTGACATGATGCTATGAATAATTGTTGTCATCTTGGTGTCAGGATGGGAAATTAGGCCTACAGGCCCCTGTTGGTTCATTCTCTCCATCAGGCTGGAGTGTCATACAACAGGTAATGAGGTATAGTCAAAGTGCTTGGGCTGCCATTTGGGAATCATCAACAAAATCTTTTCCTTTGTAATCTTAATTCCTCAGAGTCCTCTTTATGTTTTCTTGGTGTATGAGGTAGTGGTGCTCTTTGGGAAAAGGCTCATATGGAGAAATAGGTTTATGCTACATCTGGACAACACTGAGTCTTGTCAGTCTGACATCCTCTAGAAACAAGAACCAAAGCAAGAACAATTGGCCAAGTTTTCTGTGAGCTGTTGCAAGAAGTTATGTGGCTGCCCATTTCTCAGCTCTAGAGAAAACTGGGAAGCTTAAAATGGTATCATTTGCCTAAAAGCATGATTTAAACCCTTGTGGAGCTCTACAAACACAACTTTAAATTTTAGTATTCCTGGGAGGATACTGAAAAGAGAAAATGAAGATTTGGCAAAGCTAAATACTCATAGTCATGTGAGAAAAAGAGGGTTTTGACATTGGTTTGTCACTATTTTTCATTACATAGTTTGTTCAACGTGTTTAGGGGCCAAAATGGTGACACAAAGCTGATATTACCAGGCATAGACCATGAAAAATAGTGAATGGCTAAAGTAATGTGTGAAGTGTCTCTGCAGCTGGATATGGTTTCTCTAGATGATGAATGACCAATACATCTTTGGGAACTGGGATGAACTCATGGATTTACATAAAGAAAGTAGAAGACATTTGTCAGCTTCAACAGTCTGGTTGTTAAAACATTTAGTTTTGGAAGCAATTATCTTTTTTTTCTTTCAATTTTCCTTTGCAATATGGAAGGAATTCCCTTTACACATCTCAGCGTCTTTTCTTTACTCTTCTTCATGTCCACCCTCAAAAGACCTTTTGTGATGTTTGCAGAATACCTCAAGAATTCAGGGAGCTAAAATTCTGCCTTACCAAGATGGTCAACATTGTCCCTCCTTCCACTTTTTAGTTCCCTTCTCTTTGCAGTTATCTGTCATCTCCCAGTTTATGCTGAGATTGGCAACTCTTAAGGACAAAGAATACAAGTCCATGAGTAGGGCTCATAAAACAGCAATTATAGTAATTGAGGACTAATTCTCCTGAGGTAATCGAGTCATCTCTAGACACCTTTATTTAAAAGCAGATACATTCTCTTTCCATTGACATTCCTCCTGCAAACTCCATGATCTTGTTTCCAACATAAAAGCAATTCTCAGACCGTGTATGTTTGTGTGTGTACTTTATAACAGAAATATTTTCTCAGGGAACTATAATGTTTCATTTGCCACTGCAAGCATGTCAGAGGAGTATGTGAGACTGAGCTGACACAGCGCAGAAGCTTTATTGGCAATTACTCCTGAGACACACAGTGGACATTTAATTACTAACAAAGTCACTTATATTGTGGACTTGAAGATTGTAGGTTTCCCCATGATTCTTTAGACAAATAATTGAACCTTTTTTTCTAATTAGGGCAGTGATAATTCCCCAAAGGAAGGCTGTGTGGCTGCCCTCATGGAAGTCCTGCCTTGCTTTCTCATCCCCATAGGCCCAAGTGAGAACCAGGGTGGGAAGGGGGACAGGAGGAGGGGACGGGAGCATGCTGGGCAGTGTGAGCACACACTGCTCCCTGCACCAGGGCATCCACTGCCCTGATGTGGCCATTCTCATCCTGTAGCAGAGCCAGTAGGTGCCACAGGATCGACAGTATCACAGAGCAGGGATAAAGGCATTGTCCCTGTGTAGGCTGCACTTCCTTTCTACTGATCCCACAGCTTGCCGACAGACTGACAAGTCCTTCCCCAGCACAGTAGGATCCTTGGAGAGCTGCTTCTTCCAAAGAGGGTTTTGATCTATATTTTGCCATGCAAAGGATAATTCCCTCCTTACCTCCTAAAGGTAAGTACAGGACTCACTACATTTATAAAGCAACCCCTGTGTTTGAGGAATGACTCCCGCCACTATTTTGGCAGGAGGAGATTTAAGTTGTGAAGGCATAATGAATTTCGATGTGTGCTCTGTGCAGTGTCAAACTGTTTAATTTTGAGAAGCTGAAGTCACTAGCCTGTTGTTTCATGTTTCTGTCTAATTGAAATGTTAAAGAACTGATCTTTCTGCTGTGTATTTAGTCTGGACATTCCAGCCTTTGAACTCTCACCAGCACTGTGAGTAATGTTATCCACACACATTCACTCTATTGTTACAGCAAAATCTCTACATCTGATTTAAAAAAAAAAAATCAAAGGACCAGCATAATGTATACATAACACATTGAAAACATACTTTTGGAAGAAACAAGAAGGATGGAATGAAAGAAATAAGGAAAGAAAGAAAGGAAGAAAAAGAAAAGGAAGAAAAAAATTAAAAGAAAGAAATCTCAGCCCATTACACCAGCTCTTGGGAAGGAGGGAGGAAGCCTTCATTATACTTACCATCATTTTCAGTTTTAATCACCTCTCTTCTTTTCAAATTAAAAAAGAAATTTTGATCAAGGGCCTAGAAGACCCAGAAGTGCCTTCTGGGGTTATCTGAACCAGTCACCTGTTCGGAAGAGACAGCCTTTCACCATCAGACGGATATGCATTTTCAATAATTAACTATTTTTAGCGTGGCATAAGTGAAAAATTAATAAGCCCCAGCAGCAAATAAGCATTGCAGTGTGGGTAGAGAAGAAAATACAGGCCACAGCTCAACCTCCCGCTTTGAAAGTTCAGCTCCCTTTCCTCCCCGCCTCCCCCGCCGCAGTCCCCAAAGGGTGACTTCCCTCTCTAATAGACCCACATTTACACCGAGAGGTTGCCATTTCCCAGCTAGTCCAACATTAACATTTATCATCTCATTTCAGCACCTCCTGTGAGTAATTGCAGCCCTGAGAAATGGTCTCTCCCTCGGCTTTTTTTCTCGCCAGCCGAGGGCTCCCCACAAACTCTGGGCACTCCCCCAGGGAGTTTGCTGTTCTGTGCTTCTCCCTGACAGCATTTGTTCAGCAGTGGGTGGGAGGGCTGAGCAAGGGGATGAGGTCTGTCAAACAGAATTGCCCCCAGCAGAGGGACATTGCAGCTCAGGTGGTAGAGGAGGAAGGACAGGGTCTTTACAGAGTGTCTTCTCACTGGTCATGGAGTCAAGAGCATCAAGAGCAGCTCTTGGCACCCTCTTGGCACCCCTCTAGGCAATAGTCAGGTCTGTCCCCAGCTTCCCACTCCTGCCTAAAGACACAAGGCTTGTTCAAGGGCTCACTCATGACCACATCACTGTCAAGGTGACAAGCACCATGATGTGGGGAGACAGAGTGGCACCTGGCCCATTTAGTTTCACATTATGCCCTCTTTTGACACCACCATCTTCAAGGTCACATTTCTACATTCTGCAGTTTGTCCAGCATGGATTGTTCTCTTTGAATTTTAGCCTCATTTTCAAACTGAAACTGTGAGAGTTCTGGGCAAATGGTGGAGAGAGGTCTGCAGTGCCTCTGCAATGTTTGGCAAACAAAATTACTCTAATGAGCCCTCAGTGATGATTCAGTCAAACTGAAGACTCTGGGACCTGCAGTATGCTATTGTGTGAAGTGGGGTGAAACCAGAGCAAAATGATCTACACCATTATATAGTCAGCTGCACCTCCCTTTGCAACAGTTTGCACAGCCTGCCTTGAGCACAGTGTGTAGATGTGTCTTAAATATTGGGCAGGTTTTAAATAAATGACTGATCCATTTGCTGTTCTTTCAATTAAATTGAAAATTCAGAAATTGAAATTTTAAATTGAATTAAGAAAACTGCAGTCTACCTTCTGTGTGGTATCACCAGTTTAAAAGGTCCAATGATCATTAAGTCACCAGTAACTGGGGAAGAACCAATGGAGTGGAGCACTAGCACCTGAGACTGAAGCAGAGAGTTAAAGCATTGTGTGAATAATGGAATGAAATTTTGCTCAAGGAAAGGTCTTGTGGACTAGAGAAACTGTAATGCAAACTGTGGGCCCCTCTATATAAAAGAAGAGAACATACACAGACATCCACAGAAGACACTATTTGTGTTATCACTCGAATTAGAGACTAAGGAAATATTATAGGCAGAGTTGATGGATTGTACAACAACAAAGGCTTGAATATCTTTAATAAATTTGTTTTTAAAATAAAAAATTTAATGACCACGTCTTAGTTAATAGATGGAAAGTTACCTAAAGATTTTAATTTGATAGGGCAACTGTCCCATACTTGACTGAGAAGGTTTTTGCATGTAAAGTTGGGACAAAATATTAAGGCAGGTGGAATTACCTGCTTGACAGATGTCAGCTGCAGAGTCTCAGGGGTATCAGTGAAGGAATACTTGAGATGACGAGTCTAAACCATTTCCATTTTTCGTTCAGTTTTTAGGGTTGCCCAAACTTTTCTTTGCCCTGTAGAAAATGCAATACTTTTTATTTTATGAAGATAAATTAATTACTTGTTTAACTGTGGTTTTCCTGAGAAATTTAGCTAGATTGCTGTAATGGGTTCAGGGTAATGCCAGGTTTTTAAACATTTAGAAAATTTCAGTCTTTTTTTGTTTTTGCTTTTGGTTTTTTTTTTTTTTTGTTTTGTTTTGTTTTGTTTTGTTTTGTTTTGTTTTGTTTTGTTTGTTTTTGTTTTTGTTTGGAGTACCTTAATGAGAACCTAAGGTGAAATAGCAACTGTTATTTATAGGTTTGGATACTTGGTCACAAGTGGGAAAATACACTCTAGAAAGTATTATATGAGTGAGAGAAAAAGGATTTTACACTGAGACTGTGGATGCATGAGATTCATATTTTCAATTAAAAATGATAAAGCTAAGTATAGAGCATATCAAGTGAAACTTTAAATGAAATATGAATTATTTGTAAAACATTATGCAGATATGCCTGGCAATAGAGAAGTACATCCTTGTGCCATGTTTGCTGAGTGGAAGCAGTTACGTTTTTCTGGAGAAGTAGGAGGTGCCATTGGCTTTGTCCTGTTTGAAAATGTATTTATGATCAGACCCTGGAGTACTTGAATAATGTGAGGTGCTGACAGTATAGACCAATGCTTCTTCCTGGCTGAGCTGACCTTTTTGGTACCAAGAAATGAAATCCTTGTGGGACAAAAACTTTAGTACCTGGCTGCTAATAGTTGGAGTCAATTACCTAAGAAGTGAGCTGAAATAAAGGTACAGAAGTTGGAATATTTTTGAGACTGCTCTAGACAGAAGACAGTAGAAGACAGATCACATACCTATTGATAATATAATATTCTTTGTATGAATTTTGAATGTAGATACAAACCTGCAGTGTTGATTTTACTTCAGTATATGTAACCTAGGGTGCAGATTTGTAATTAATAATAAATATGGGCAAACAAACTTTGCACAGCCTCTCCCTTCACCATTATGAGGTACCAATTCAAAACACAAGCCAAATATCACATTCCTTGAGAGGATCATACACAGGGAAAAATCCCATCAAAGGCCGCCCCCTGAGTTCACCCCACACTTAAAATAACATCCCACAGATAGCTGCCTTCCCAACAGCAGGTCCCTTCCCTACAAGCCGTTTGGTTCTCTGTGGCACAGCTAGATGTAGAGCAGCAACACGCAGAGCTCACATCAGCTCAGCAAACATTCCCCCTTGTGCCTGGAAATTGGATGCACCATTGTCATTGCCAGAAGAGAGCTGCGATACTGACACATGAAAGTGCCTCTGACAGCCTGGGGAAATTGCTTTATTTTTTCTTGCAAAAGAAGATTTGCAATCCGGGCTAACAAATTATTCTTTTATCTAGTTGTTTGTGTTATGGGACCCCAATCCAGGATCAGGGCTCCTCCGTGGTACACACTGTGAAGACATGCAAGGAAGAGAGCAGTCGGCACCCCAGAGAGCTCACAATCTGCATAACAGGCAGGAGCTACTGGGTGTAAGGCAGCTGGGCTGAGAGAATACAATAACGATAAAATGGGTATGCATAGCATCCTTCTCATTAAAAGATGGTGGCAATTTGAGGGCATCGTGGTGGAGGTAGCTTGAAGGAAGAATTTAAATGAGGTTAAGAAGCCAGCTATACAACAGGGATATTTTGCAGTCATGGTTTGGGCTGGGAGGCATCCAGGAGGTGCTTGAGGGAGAGGGAAAAGCAGGCACTGAGGCAGTGGCAGGAAGGCTGATGTCAGGTGAGAACAGTCTGCTGAACACAGGCTTCATTAGCACATCTCATGCCATTGTAAAATTTCATTTGTAGGGTAGTCTGGGCCTCACTTTAGGTTTTGTGGGGAATTTCAGGAGTTCCTAAAATAGTTACTGGAAGATAACTAACTAACACTTGTGGGGTAGACCAGTATATATTTAGATGATTCTTCCTGATTTATGGAGTAAATTATCATCATCAAGTAAACATGGTGTTGTTTTTAATCTGTTGTGTGTCCCAGGATCCTCGAGCTCCTGATGGATAGCCACTGCTTGAGGAAAGGCAGGGGGAAAAGGAGTTTGGGCAAACATGGACAAACACATACAACTTCTCTGCAGACCAAGGGTTACAGTCTTTATGGCAAAACAAGGTCTGAGGACTAACCCTGAGTGTAGTCTGGAATAGATGAGAGCTCTGTATCAAGTCTTCAACTTCTGACTAGATTTCTGTACTTCTAGAGACTCACTTAATGGTGCTATTGATCCTGCATTTATCAAACTAAGAAGAGTTATTTTTTTTCCACTGGCTTTACAAGGTGCTGTTCATGGACTGACATTTATAGGCTAGTTTGTGATGCTGAATTGTGTGGGCAGGTATTGTAACATGGAACTAAAATAGCAGGCCTGTAATTTCACAAAAGGGCTTCAGGAATGTGCAGTCACTGTGATCTCAGAAGGAAAGATTTGCAGTATGAAACCATATACTAAAATATGAGTGGAGTGGTTAATGGGTATTTGTAACTTGGAGCACAGTTTGTGAACAGTCAGCAGGGGTTGAAATCTGCTCTGCATTTCACTCTGGCTATGCACCTGAAATAGCTGCAATGCATTCAACACAGAAACTGAATTTGTAGAAAAGCAAAATTTAACTCTAGAGATGCACCAAAATAGTGCCACATGAAGTTCTTAAAACCTCTCTGCAACTTTGAAACCTTAGCTCCTATTTCAGAAGTGGCTTAGGTGCTTAGCTGAGAGATATTTTCCAAAGCATCTAAGTAGATTAAAGACTTAACCTCCTTCAGAAGTCAGTGGCAGCCCACTATGCAGCTAGATAGCTAGATAATACTGCTTAGGCACCTTTTTTTTTTTTTTTTTTTCACTGAAAGTCAGCAGAATTAGTCTTTCTAGAGACCAGTAACACTTTCCAGGATGGGTTTGTGTTTTGCAGTAAATGAGTGTATTTTAAAGCATAACTGAGACCTGGAAATTTGCTTATCCAAGGGGAGAGCTTGACAGATGTATCCTTGTATTTGTACTGCCCTTCACGAGACCAGGGAGCTGCACCTTGGCATGTCCTTTCCTGTTGCAAGATGGCCTTTGAGGGCAGCCTTAACCTGTGCCATGGCATTATGGACACTCAGAGCTGGGTCTGGGACCTCCTGGGGCATCACATTGCTCCCCAGCTCAGATCCCAAGGCAGAGCAGACCTTATAGTTCATGTGTCTGGGTTTTGCCTGCTGCCTGCAATAGGAATGTTCTTCTAGCTGTGGTTGTACAGCAGAGCGATGCAGCTGTATTGTGAGGGAATGGGAAATGGGGGAAAACCACTGGTTTGTTAGGTTTTCCCTTCATCCATGCTGGTGGGTAAGTCCAGGTTGCAGAGAACCTGCCAGTGTTAATATCAATGTGCAGCTTGCTCCTTCCATTTGTGGCATCAAAGATACATGTAGGCACTAGTCCAGTGATGAGAGATGCTTGGTGTAGCAACTAGGGGAAGGAGCAGAGTTATGTACAAAGGAGACGCACCAGTCAACACTCATCTTCCTGAAATACTTTTTATCCTGTGCCAGAGAGCCAGTGGGTGAAGGGTGTGTGACCGTGTGTGTCAACTGCGGGTGGGGGAATGGGACTGGAGGTTTGTTTACTACAGTTTTACTTCATTAATATTTTAGTCTCAGGTGCAGAACTTGAAGAGTCTCACTGAAATCGCAAACAGCACTGATTGTGGTGTTTGTGACAGTGCCATGGGGCATTTGCATTATTTATCCCAGGCTGCACTACCCATACAGCTTTCAGGGAATATTTTCAGACAGAATCGCTAATTAGCACATATGTGGAATCTTCTCAAAGCAGTTGGGAACTCTCCTCATTACTTTTTAATTTTTTCTATTTGCTGAACGTATGTCATAGATGAAAATTCAGAATGATGGTTCGAAGGAATTTTGCATATTAAATACTCCAAATGAAAAGAGCAGGATCTTCTATCTGGACCTTGTGAGTGTCTCTGGTCTGGCAGGTTCATGCAGCGTTGCTTTTGGGCTGTCACTTGGTTACCCAAAGTCAGTGAGGATAGCTAAGGCTTTGGCTCATTATCCTGAAGCCTTACAGGTCATTATTGGGTGGCACTTAATAATTGACCACCTTCACCTTGGATATTGCTGCTGGTTAGTTCTTGGTAAACAGATGATAAAAGATGCTGACTATCTCCCATCTTCAGATAAAAGAGAGTTCATATATGTTCATATCCAATTTTAATAAAACTATATTTTGTATATAAGGAAAATTGCTTGTTATTACAGCACTAAAATGTTTTTAAAAATGCTTTTCAAAATGTTAAAAAAATGTTTTAAAATGTGTTAAAATCCCTCCATCACTGCTATGTTGTCAGATAGCTCCTATATTGTCAGATAATTTTGTTAAATTTTACTCTATTTTCTTATCACACATTTTGTGTGTTCATTAAATGATTTATCAGGATTTGCAGGAGTGGTAGTGAGAGCAAACTGTTTCTTGTACACTTGTGCATTGCAAAAGACTGATTTAAGGAACAGCTTTTCTAAGTTACGGCTCAATTTAGCAGCAACATTAATGTTTAAATGTTATTTATTATGGATTTAAATACAACACAAAAAAGCTTCAGTCTGATAGCCTGGGCACCCTTTCCTGGAAATTAAAACCACAGCACTAAAATGATGAAAACCCGAAACATTAGCAAAGATATCATATACAGTCAGCTGAAACACATAGTGCAAAGCTGAAAATGCTGTGCCTTTTGTTCTTGCCCACAGAAAGAAAAAGACAAATCCTCCATCCCCTGTCACAAATGCTCCATCCTCCCAAATACCTGCTTATGTTTTCCAGCTTATGAATGAAACCACAGAGGAGAAAATTCAGGAAAACTAGTGTCAAAAATGAAGGCTTAGGGCTGGTTAAAAAAATGGAGAGGCTTTTGTTGAGGAAAATTCTTCAGCAGAAAACTTAATGATGCAATTTCAAACCTCAGAGAGACCTCAGTGTCCTGTGCTATGCTTATAACTCAGTCCTTCATCTATTTTGAGGTCTTGACTTTCTGAGCAGGCCAGATGATGCACCACAGCTTCTCTTTGTCTTGAGCCACGGCAGAACTGCCTGGGGACGGCTCTGGCTGCGGTGCATCAGGGAAAGCCTGATCTTGTTAGGGGAGCCAGTCCATGCAGGTCAATAAGGTCATGGAGTGTGTCTGACCAGGAATCAGGTATCACAGCAGCATTTCTGTATCAAAATTGCTTTGATTCTGATTTATATTGTTCCTAAGATTATAAAAAAAAAACAACAAAACCCCTTGGAAATTGAAGTATACAGTGTTTCAATGAAAACTTCAGATAACCAGGGGCAAAAAAACCTCCAGATATGCCTTTAACAAAAAATATTGATTTCTGTGAAAAAATCAATTTTCTGCCCAAAAAGCAGTTTTACTGGAGAATTTTGGCAATTTTACGAGGGATCACTAATGGTGAGAATTACTGGTGGCTCTCTGTCTCTTCAACTCTGACAGATCTGGCTTATACATCTCTTCCTGTGTCAACTAAAACAGGTTGGCATAAGGCTGTGTCAGAGCCGTTCCCCTCACAGTAAGAGCCTTGCAGAACAAAAGAGCTGCTGCTGTCTGTGTTGTTGTGATCTTTAATATGTCCTCAAGAGATGGCCTCAAGTGGCAGGCAGGTAGTCAGCCAGGCACAGTGTTAGTTGAGAGGTCAAAACATGGGAAAGGAGAGAATAATAATATTTAATTAAATTATTGAATTTCGAATGCAGATTCGTATCCCCCTTGAAATGCAGTTGAGCCAATTCAGGTGAAATCAATCAGGAAAAGGAAGTAAGTGTCAAAGATCATTTAGTACATCAGCAAAATACTTGTCATTGGCACCTGTGAATGACTCAGTGATGGTTATGTTCAGCCCTGGTAAAAGCAGGCTGCAATATCCCCAGTGTGTTTTTTTGGAAGGATGGAGATATTGTGACTAAAGGTGAAAGCCTGTTTTATTTTTTCACCCTTGTCATCTACTCTCTGTGCTGCCAACCTCCACTTCAGTTGCCACAGTGCATAAATTACAGTTTAGATCACACAACCATCCATCATCAAATCACCCCATGAAAGTGCTACTAAAGTATGTTGCCAGTTCTCCCGGTTGACACTCTTTTTGTGATTGACACATATCTAACTTACACCATCACTTGTGTCACTGCTGAATTTTGCCCTGAAACTTCCTCGGGAGCTGTGCACATTAAGTCAATTTGAAAGTTTCATGTAAATCAGCTCCCTTTTGTTGTTCTCTCAGCTTTCTGTTTCTTTTATTTACAGTTCCCCCTAATTATTAAGGCAGTTGGCTTCTTTCTAGCTCATGCAGCCCTTACTTAGGCGAGGTAGAAAATGGGTTAAATACTCAGTTTTTTTCTAATTATTATTATAAATATTTATTTACTATCATTGCAGTACCTGAAAGGTAACCAATACATAGAATGAACATACCTTGATGACATGCCTTTGTAGCAAGTCACTGTCCACAATGCACAAGCATATGAACAATTTTTACATTATCTGTATATTTGCTGCATGATCCATGAAGAGTCTACATGAATATATATATAAAATCACCAGATTGCTCTTTTGGCTTACAGTTGATGAGTCTGAATGAATAATCATGAGAGCTTTCGATGGGCACATGGTTATGTCTTTTCCACATGCAAGTGCACCTAAGCCATGTTAAAACCTGAGTCTGAATTGTCTGCATTTGGAATTTATTTTTTTTTTACCAGTGTGCTGCTGAGATGCAATACAAAATTATAATTTTGAGAATGTGTTTTGATATACATATACAAACGTAAAACCTATCATGAATGAAAGGCTCAAACAAAATGAAAATGGAATAAATTTATTGATTTTTTCCTAAATGGTGTGAGTCAGGTGTGCTGTGTTTGAAATTATGTACATTATGTCTGCCTTTCTCTTTCAGACACAGAGATGCTGTAAACTAACTGCTAGGTAAGGTCTGCTAAGTGTGAATCATTTGATTGCCGTTGTTTGTGCAGCATCTGTTCCATAGCATGTTTAATTATTTTTGTGTGTTAAATTCATGTAGGTTACTTGAGAATTGCTTAACTAAGTCTTAAAATTGCAGCTATCGCAGAATTCATTATCTTGATTATCATTAGAGATGGGCAGAGGAGATTCCTCTTCATGCTTTATTCTGAGCGCTTAAAGCGCAGCTCAAAATTACATTTCCAAACTTATATGCACCTTCTGTTCCTTTGCCAAGCCCCTCTTTGTAGCTGACTTCAGCTTGAAAGACTGCAGACCTTTCTCTGAGTCCAGGTAAAGATCTCTGAGTGCATCTGAGCAGGCCTGGGAGAACTGTGGTTAATTTTTTCTGCTGGTGTCAGAGTATCTCAGGTGTGTCCAGTGAACCAAACAGAAAAATCCCCCAAAAGGCCACATTTAGTTGCAGAGTGATAAGGTGGGTGGGCACTTGCCTATAATGTGTGTATTAACTTGGTGCCAGGTGTAGTTCTACATTTTAAGATGATATTCAAAAAGCAGAAAATACCAGGCAAGATTCCTCTGCCTAATGAAAAAAACCAAAACTACATAAAGCATTTTCACTTAGAGCAATAAACTAGTAGGGCTACTAATTTATTTAGCTTTGTACTCAGACCACCCTTTGCTAAGCTGCAGCAGAGTCTAACTTCTATTAGCCTGTGGCTTTAGGCAAGCGAACTGTGCTAGCCAGTGCTATCCTTTGTACATCAGGAACTTAATTTGAATGGGGCTTCCCTATTTTATTCCAGGTTTTTGATGACTTTGAAGCTGCTCTTGGGAGCTCTTTAAGGCTTTTTACTGCCATAAGAGCTAGAAATACTCTTTTAGTTAGAATCAGATCTTTTAACATTAAAAAAATCACCTGATTCCAGCAAGTGGGAGCTCTTGGTACAGCATAAAAGTGCAGAGCTCACAGTAGGAACTGGCAGTGCTGCTGACTGCCCTTATCACTGGCCTTTGATGCCATGAGCGTGGGATAGAGCTGGCAGTGCATCTCAGCAATTTATGCAAGCCTCTCACGCCTTCATAGCACAAACTTGTCCTTAATGGGATTGTGTTATAAGATAATGGATATCTTTGGATATTTGGATAATGGATGTTTCCTAAGGAGATATTTAAAACAGTATCTGCATTTAGAAAACCCTTCAAAACTGGAACTGAGGGAAAATGCATGCAATACAAATACTCCTTATCCTGAAAGGGCATTATCATGTGCAGATTTTAGGATATGGACTTAAGTGAAAAGCTTAGCTGAGTTTTTAAGAGAAAAAATTCTCAACTCTATTTGGGATTTGATTTGCTATTCGACTGTCAAAATCAGTGAACAGGATGACTAGAACTCTACTCAGTTCTTGCAAAATGCACTAAGTAATTGCTAAGTGATTCTCAGTCATCTTGAAATACAATTACATGAGAAAGTCAGGTTCAAAAAATAGTATGAGATTTCCAGTAGACTAGTTGATTCACTTTAATTAACAGTTCTTTAATTATAGACATCCATTAATATCATAAAATTCTTCTAGTTGGCATCAATTGGTATCAGGCATGTAACTAAAGTCTCATTTCCCTGAGGGTGTACATGGCTAGTTTAATTTGCCTGAGGGCTTTTGACTGTAAAATCTCAACCAACATTAAGCAAGTAAAGCTAAGGTACATTGGTGAAATCCCAAATCAGGACAGATGTTTCTTCACAATGATGTGCAAGCCCCGATATTCCCATGGAAACAGTTCTGAATTGAATATTTTCATGTAGTGATTTCAACAACATAACCAAAGTTATATAATGTGTGCATGTTCACACGCACATGTGGCTGTGGGTGTATGCTAACAGGCTTAGGCAGTTATTCTCATAGTAAGGTTGCCTATGTTTTTATGTGCATGTGTGTCTATTTATGTACAGATGAATATACCTATTTAATACTGTAAGTATGTGATGAAGTATTGATATTTCTCTTCTGTTCTTCCATCTGTTTTATTCCTTGAGAAAGTAGAAAAGGCAAATCCGTATTTCAGTGACAAATTGGCAAAATAATGTTGAGCTCTTTGAAGACAGTCCTTGGATTTTTCCAGGTGTGAAAACCAAAGCCAGAAATGGAGCTGAACCAGTGCTGGTGGAAAGCTGGTGAGTTTGTGTGCACTGTGCACACATATTATGGCTGGGAAAGTCCTCTGCTCTGTTATACTCCAGTTTCCTTCTTTATTCACAGTCCTTCTGTTTTACAGGTGAAAGTAATTTCCATTTCCCATGTACATATTATCTTCCATTTTCTGTGCTAAAAATGATTCCAGTAATTTATATCAGCATTTCTAATTTGTACTGGATGATTTTTACTATCTCTCTCTCCTTAATGATGTTTGCTTCTCAGTCATAATCTACTCTCCAGATTTCATTTGTAGAGAATGAAACCTTGCAGTGAAAATGAGAGACAGTAATTGGACCTTAGAAGGTGGCAATCCAGAGTAACCAAGGCTTCTTGGGAATGGAAAAGGGAGCTGCTGGTGAAATGCTTTTAATAGCCAAAACTAAAGAAAGATACATCTTTTGAGACTGTTTCTATAAATGTGACTGTAAGGATTATTTCTTTTTATTGATTTCCTTACAGCTAGAAGCCTGTTATCAAGGATAGACCCTTCTATGCTTGAAATCAGAACCTACCTGTTGCGCTCCTCTAAACCAAAAGCAATACCAAATCAAAGGTGTTTGAAGAATCATATGTCCTGCACGAAGTAAAGTCAGCTGGCATCAGATTCTGGGATGTGGGGGAGCCACTATCCACATTTCATTTGGTCCAGATGTTGCAGAACACTGGGCTCTGGCAGGCCACTTGACTGATCTCTCTGTGCCTGCAGGTTATAATGGGTGATGCACAGACACAATCTTCAGTCAAAAATGTGTTGACATTGATTAGATTAGGGGAGGAGGACACTGGAGATTGAATTCAACAGTCATCTTTATTTTTTTTCATAAGGCTGGAAATAACGAAGATTCAGTTTTTAATTGTTTTGCGACTGTTGAGCATGTCACTTAAAATCCCACCAGCTCTCCAGACTTAGATGTGATTTTGATAGCCCAGCCAGAGCAATGTTATAACAGGGGTGTAGGACTTCACTCAAAGCCCATCACTAGATGATTTATTACACAAGGCACCTATTCATGATCTTCACAGAATAAAGAAAAAAGTGTCAAGGCTTTGCAGTGAAAGAAGTGACCTTGCTTTGGTTGCATCTTAGCCTTTTGCCCTCAGCACAAAAGTACCCGCTATATCTGCCTTGCCAGTACTAGAAGAAATAAAGAAGAACTAAAGTTAACAATATGGTTCAAAACCAGCCCACAACAGTTGTGAAAATAAAATATAAAGTCAGTATGTGAGGAGTAGGTGTTTTTCTGTAGAAATGTGCACATAGAATATCAGGAACTGCAAGTATCCACTCTTGTTTGCAGGTATCATTGGACATGCTTGCACAATTTAGGGAACTACCTTTAGCAGGCAGCCAGGAAGGACATGCAAGTTTGTCATGGGCTCTAGGTACAAGCAAATAAATTAGGCTGCCTTGGGGCCTTAGATATTTCTCTGTTTCTCCTCTGCACTTGGCACTTAGCATAGACATTTCTATGCATACCTGGAAGACTGAGTGCAGGCATTCGAAGCATTCTCTGGAAGTTTCAGGCATCTCTGTCTTTATGAAAATACATGACATTCAATCCATTTCACTTTAACTAAGGGGTCTATATTGTTTTATTCTGTAGTTTGCTAATTAATTCTCTTCAGCAGTATTTATTTGCCTGTCTAAATATTTCCATTATTTCCCCCAGCTTACTTACAAAAATGTTGAACCACATTATCACACTCACCATCTTTGGGATGCCACCGTGTGCCCTCTGGATCAGATAGAAGAGCCCATTTATCACATTTTTCTGAATGTGATCGTATGGTCAGTTTTGAATCCATTTGAAATATTGATGTTGTACGATGCTAATTTTTAATCAGGGTATTCTTGGGGTACTGAGATGAAGTGATTCAGTCTAAATATATTAAGTCATTGCAGGCACTTTTACCAATATATATAGTAACTCCATAAAAATATGATTAAATGAATTTGACAAGATGTATTTTCTATGAAACCATATTGATTGACATAATTATTTATTATCATCATTTAAATCCGTATTGATTGAACCTCTCATTTGCTGGCCCATTAGTTTTCCTGAGTTTTGATGTCACTCTAACCAGATTATTTCACTATTGCTCTAAGATGAGGTTTCCAGGACTCCTCAACAATCTTTCCAGTATTGCATGCAAAAAGTTATTTTCTTGGCCAAGAAATTGAAAACATGCTGCTATGTTATCCGGATGTGGTGAATTAAAAAAAAATATTTTTTAAAATGGTCTTTTATATATTTTCAGCTATTTTTTTCAGTACTATAAACTTTTCAGCATTATACATTGCCTTTGATTTTCCACCTAAATTGGAGGCTTTTTCACCCAAAAGACAGGTGAACTCAGAAGTTAGGAAAATGATCCCTACATGGCCGTCAGTGAGATGTCTGAAGTCTAACAAGAAGCTCCAGGCAGCCAACAGTCTTCCATCCCACATCTCCAAAGATATGTCTTCCATTCTGCTAAACTCTCACACGAAAATTTGATCTTGGTTCCCAAATTTTTCAAGGACCTTTCCTTGTTCCTTCCTTTCGAAAGACAAACATTATCCTCTGGAAACAATGGGACATGACAAAGCGTGTATTACCGGGCCGTTAATGCACTTTGCACTTTGGCCGTGTGCCTCACAGTGCCCCAGAGACTTGCATTAATGGCCCAGTAATACGACACACCCTATCGTGTCTTATTGCTTAATTGGACTCCAGACAAATTCAGTTAAACCACATATGCTGTCTTTTATGACTACTGCTGTACAGCTTTTATTTCCTCAGTTCTTGGGTGCTTTTGGAGGTCTTTGTGTTATTTCAAACCTATCTCTTGAAAGCACAGATTGCAGAGGCAGGGGTTTAGCTCTACCCCTGCCCCTTCTCCATCCATGTGACAAATGGGGATGTGCTCTGGCAGGCAAAACACAAACCCCGAGATGCACACCTGGGAAACGTGTAGCAGAAAAGGAGAGAGAGGCATCACAGTTCTGTCTGATCTGTTGGCCACAAAGCTCACCTTTAACAGCATGTCAGCCATGAATGTTATGTGGCTGGCATTCCTTTGGCATCCATGGTACCTTCATATCAGAAAAAGCCCCCTTAGATCATCTGTAGTGTTTGAGCAGTTTCTCCCATGTAGTTTTCTTCTAGTCAGGAGGGCTGCATGCTATAGCTGGAGCAATAATGAAATATTTTAATAGACCTTTCCACTGCATTCTCTGTGCTGCTTATCAGCGTCCATCTGAGGAATGCTCACAGCCATTGGGATAATTGCAAATAGTAAACCTCAGTCAGGCTGTGATATACCTCAGAATTTCACATCACATTCCCTGAACTTGGTAAACAGAGGCCAAAAGGACACCTGCCTCTGACAAGGGAAAAACAGGAGGCACAGAGCAATACCAAACAGCTTCCACCAACTTTTGGCTGACTGGTCCTGGTCAAGGGAGAATATGAAACAGAAGGATGTGACATTTTTTAGATGTAGTGTACTGTTGTGTGCTCAGTAAAGTTAATGTTTGTCTGATCAGAGTAAATTTCTGGTGTACTTAGTTACTTCTTTTATAGGGCTGAAGTTGATGACTGCAAAGTTTCACAGCACCTTCATGGGATCCTAGAGTATGAATCATCTTTGAATGTTGTGGGACCTCACGTAATTTCCATCACCATTGCTCCTGCTTGGTGTTAGATTAAACTGTGGAATAATTTCAGTTTTGAGATATCATGAGTGCCACATGCTCCATGTACCATGGATGACAAAGTGCTAATGCACACTGTTCAAGTATTTAAAGCAGAAATCTTGAAATTAGTGAATTAATCAAAACTCTTAAAGCCTTAATTTCAGAATAAAATTCTCAAGTGATTATGATTTGTATAAATTGCTTTTAGACCGTGGACACAGTTTGAGTGGTTATGCTAATAAAAGAGCATCATCATGCTCTTTAGAAAAGAACATCACAACCAAATATGCTTTAGGAAATTATCAACTGCCTATATGGAACCTGGGGCAAATGCAGAGGGCGTAACATTAGCCTAAATTAATCCTGATGACAACAAAACCAAGGCAAAACCAGCAATGCAAACTATCTTTGCTCAATATGACCCCAGCATTTAATACATTGATTAATATAAAGAATGAACTGGATCCCTTTCTGACTAACATCTTGTCATTCCTGCTGTCTTCATGAACTGGCACCACTGCAACCATCTTAGGAGTGTAGCAAGGCCTAAAAGGGTCTTGTCAGATGTTGGATCACAGTGCCTGCTAATAACAACTACTATTTTTATTGGTAATAACTCCCTTACTGTATGGATGCCTGTTGTCATTTATGCTTGAAATGTGGATTTTTATCTGTCCCAGATGCAATGAGGTTTTGGCAGTGTGATTTGCACTGAATTAATGTTCATATTTTCTGCTATATCAGAGACCATACCTTTGTGTGTTTCTAAAGCACTGCAATTACTTTGGTGTATTATTTTTGAAAGAAATGATGTATAGTGGCAAATTGAGATGAGCGGAAACAATAATTTTTCAAAATAAAAGTTGGAGATTGAAGATTTTAGAAAACCAAATATATATTTACACAGAATTTAGAAATGATTGCCTGCCTTAAATTAAAATCCAGGTTAGTCTTAAAAGCAAGAGACAATCTGACACTTTCAGTGATCCCAATGTATTTGTATTTATAATTTCCCTCTCTCTCAAATTGATGCTTCAGCATGATGGGTCAGTGTGAGGCTGTTCCCCAGCTGAAGCAGCGAGTTTGGGAGCAGCAAGGGGCTGGCTCAGAGCAGCAAAGTTTGCTCTTCCACCAAGACTTTTATGCTGGTTCATGGAACGGAGAAAAGCAAGTAAGACAGCTTCTGGCAGCCCAAAAGTGAGTTCCAACGAGGTAACATCATGTTCAACAAGACTGCTCTATTCGTGTGTGAAGCAGTATTTCAATTTAGAAAAATCAGATAAAGTCTTAAATGAGGGTTATTTGTATGAAAGTATTTTAACTGTGTTTCTCCTAAACCTACAATACTGTACAAATACAGTGTAAAATTTTAAGTCAGATTTTGTTCACATTGCAATTTTAGGAGACCTCAGAATAACTTGGAGCCTCCTTCAGCACATGGTTTTGGTATAGGAGCATGTTTATTGTGTCATGTATTAATGCCACTCTCCATTTAAAGTTCAGCCCCATGGAGAGTGAGGTAAGACATTATTATGAGCAGTCACAACCTAAAGCAAAGGAAACCAGCTAAACCAGTGAACATTGTCCCAGAAGTTCAGTATGCCTTTGGAGAGAGGCTTTCCATGTCTAGTCTAGACCTTCATCTGTGAAATATTTTAGGTGCTTCACCACATTAAGGTATTCAGACCAAAGGTCCCATTAGATTTGAGGGGTGTCTGCACAGATAGGACCTTATGGTGGCCTTACTTGAGCCTTTAGTCTGACCACCTCTCCAGAGGGTGCAGAGAGCCTGGGACTTGGTATATGCCTACACCTTCATGGGGGCCTTGAGGAAATAAAGTGCAGTGTGTGTTCCCCTCACAGGGTTATGCACAAGCTCCTTCTACTGCCTATGAAGAGAGCATTTTGTCGAAGGATTAAATTTTAACCCTTCCTCAGAGAAGGTATTATAAAGTGTGCAAGACCAGGCTGGATGGGGCTTTGAGCAACCTGGTCTACTGAAAGGTGTCCCTGCTCATGCAGGGGGCTTGGAATCTACCTGACTTCTAAGGTCTGCCTGCCAACCCAAACCCTCCTATGATTCTGTGATGCTGAATGTGGCACATAAGATACAGCCAGCTACTCAGTATGCATTTTTCTTCATTTCTGGAGGTTTGTCCTGTCATATGTGCTGGCTGGTCACTGTGCCCTGAGCTAGGATATCCCCCTTCATACACTGCCATGCCAGGCTGACAGCCGCATGTCGTGCTCTATTGGGAGGCAGCATGCTGTGATTCTCAGAGCACAGGCTGGGGAGCAGAGCACATGGGATCTCTTCCCAGTGCTTCCCATAGCCACAGGCTCATCCCTGAATTATACCAAGCTTCACAGCTACAGCAGAAGGCCAGTGATATTTATTTACACAACTCCTAAGCATGTGGAGTAGGCCTGGCAAGACCGTGCAAATTAATTCCGGCTAATGAAAGTTTGGGTTTTTTTAATATTTCCCTTATGCTGTGACTGTGCCCTTCCTGTCATCACTTCTTATGCACATGAATTTGCCATTATGCCAACAGCAGCTCTAGGTCTTCACTGCTGCTGGCTGGTTATTTGCACTGTGGTAATGACCAGAGGAATTAAGGCTTCACTATGTCATACTCTCAGAATGGGAATTATCTCTACAATTTGTAATCACTGCCCAAATGGAGAGGCATTTTAGATAAGGATTTAAAACACAAGGCCTTTATTCTTCCAAGTGCACTGGACTAATTTGATGGATGAGAGAAGGTTCTGACTTAAGAATATGAAAACTAAACAAATGAATATTTCTTTTCAGAATCTGGTAGCAGAGGACAAGAATGTAGTTTGAAAGATGGAGACCAAGTAATGAGATGCATAGAGACTTTCTGCTCCAAATTTCATGAATTTAAGCTGTGGTCCAGTGAAACCAAGCCTTTCTGTAGAGAGTCATATTAACATATGTGTTATGATTTTTGAGGGCTCCACTCAAGAGCCAGAATCTTCTGTTTTGCCCACTGTGAGGCACATGCAGCTTGGGACACACAGCCCTGAAAGACAGCACAGTTAAAGAAAATGATGTATTTTACTGTGGCAGCAAATCATATTGTTTAATAACTCTCATTCACTTAAGAAGCACCAGATGGATGAGCAGTAACAAAGATGGAAGGTTGAACTAGCCAGGCAGGAACCATGGAGAACCATAGCACGTGGTACGGAGGTTACTGGATGGATAAACAGTTTGATGGCTAATCACTGAGGATGGTAGAAAAACCATTGATTACATGTTTTTTCATGAGAAAATGTTTCTTTTTTGCTGAATCAAGAGTGTTTTGCAGACTCAGAAGAAACAGTTCTGGCATTTCCATGCATCCTGGAAGCACATCCTGGCAATCCTGGCCAGTCCCTAAGATATTTATTTCCCTCCTCAAAAACTCAAAAAGTCTGACAGCTCACATTTTCATGACATGACCAAAATCACTTTCTGAAACTTCAAAGTTTTTCACAAAATGGGTTTGTTTACCATATTTCTCAAAGCTGTGTTTGACAAGCATAATATTGCTAATATGGCTCCTACTGGTGTGTCATCCATGGCCAGGTTTTCAGAGAAATGTCTGCAAAGCAGAGCTATCGAAAAGCTCTGCATATGAGCTGCAGATACCATTTCTTTTGGAAAACTGTCTGCTTTCAGGGCACTAAAAGGATAGTGCCAAGTCAATGTTAAATCATCATATGGGAAATGGTTAACAAGACAGCTTTCCTTTCTACCTCCTATCTAATCCCTGCCAAATCAATCTACCACCCAAGACTGGAAGCTGAAAATGTAATAAACAGGTCCACAGTGAAGGATGCACTATACCTGTGCCTGCACCAGTTCTCTCTTCATCTCTCTTCACCAGCAGCATGCCCTCTTATTACCCAAGGGAAAAAATTAAATATTCAGATTGTTATTATTTATTTAGAGGACACAAAAAAAATCAAACCAAGTCAATATTTATCCATCTGAAAATAAGCCCAGTATATGACAGACGCTTTATTCGGGCTAAATTAGTAGACATGTGTCTCAGAGAAATGCTGTTGTTGTTGATTTATTCTTTTGTCCTTCTTTCAGTTAAGCTTTCCTCAGGTGTTTTTCAAACCGCAGAGCTTCTAAAGCTTCTGCAAAAAGTCTATTTTTTACTAAATTGCATTATCTCTTTAAAATATACAGGAAAGATGAACTCATCTAATAACAACCTCGGAAAATAACTGCAGCTGAATATAAATAAAATTAAATTTTCACAGAGGAAAAAGCCATTTCGAACTATTTTTTCCATATAATCCATACCACAGATACTCAATAATTCAGTGAGCTTTCAGGCAATATAAGTCAATGTTGACTCATTAAATGCATTAGCTATAAAATGTATTTCTAGTAGGAAGGATGAGAAATGATTTGTGTCCTTCCCTTTTTATCATTTATTCTTTAGTGGCTTTAGTTTTAGGTTTTGTTTTATTCTTTTGTTTTTTTTTTCACATTTCACACTTTATAAAGAATGCTTTACAGCAACTTCAGGAGCTCTAGTACATCATTAAAAAATAAACACATTTTCTTCCTTACCAGAAACCTGACCAAGAGCAAAATTGTCTTGGTTTTACTTAATAGAAATGCTGACACACATTAAATTAACGGTTAATTAATCCTTCAGAGATGGCCAGTCAGACGAAAAAATGGAAAACTAAACTGGTAGGGCCAGGAGTGAGGAACTCTCCCAGCCTGGCAGGGCCCAGTTGTGCTGGACTTTTACAGACATGTGAGACAAAGAACAAAAAATCTTTAAAACTATCAATTACATTATTTGAAAATGCCCCTCATCTGTCAAAGGGCTGTGATTTTCAGAAATTCTGTGGCATCAGAGTGCCAAGTTTTCAGTCTGTTTACTGGATTTCTGGCATTGACCAACTATATCTTGTTAGGATGCTTGAAATTAATGGATTCCAGCTTCTGTATGTGGAAAACTGAACATCCATCTCTAATGTGGCAGTTGTGATCCATATGTGTAGTTTCAGGTGGGATGATATAAGAGAACGTGGACATTGAAAGTTAGATGATGTAGGAAATTATGTAAATTGGAACTATTCAGTAAGTAAATAATTAAATAAATAAAAGCAAAACAACCCTAAGGCAATACATTTGGCTCTTGGCATATAACTCAGAAAAGAAAACTGGAAAAGACCAGCCCCAGATGAACTGATTTTTTTGGTTATCCACATGTTTTTCTTCAGTGTCACATATGGAACAAATAAATAATATAAATTTTGTCTGGTTAAGTTAGGTGAGTTGGCTAAGCTAAGAATCTGGAATGCTATTACAAGTGCATTAGGTTGGTTAGCCACTCAAAAAGGATTTAAAAAATCAGCCTCCTAATGCCCCTTTGTTTGCTCCCCAGCTCCAAGAAGCCATTTATTTCTTCCTTTAATGCCTAAAGAATTATTTTCACATTCTCGTCGATTAGTACTTCGGTGTGAAACCATTGTCTGCAATATGAGTTCAGCTGTTATCTACTCCCTAAAAAAAAATTATTTCAACATTTGCTATGTAACAGCCTGACAAACAAATAACACCTGCAGAGGATCATGCTCAATAAAGAAAGGGAAGAAAAATAGGTGGAAAGCATGAGAATTCCGCTAATGCTCAATGATTGATCTTGTCAGTACGCATTGCCTGTCAGAGCACATTGCCCCAGCACAAGCACACAGCACTGAAGAACCAGCAGCACGGGAAAGAAATGCATTGCTGTATGGATCACAGTCAGACACCCTCCCCCAGCTTTCTGAGTGGAGCTTGATTGTCAGCATTATACACACGCTCAGACAATGCTTTCAATAGATGCCTTTTTGGAAGACAATTGCAGAAAGCATGATAACGGGATTTGTCACCCTGATGTGGCTGCTGTTTCAGCAGGCATTATAATAATGAAAGGAAGTTTTACTAATTGAAAATGTGAATGAAATTCAGCTGTCTTTTTATTTTAATTCTTTTGGATGAAAGCCAATTAAGATCATCTGTCTAATGCATCTATTCACCCCTACTTCAACATTGTGTCAATTATAATGGATGTCTAATAAACTCAGACTTCCCAGGACAGAGAGCTGAGCATACAAAACAACTGGTGAGAAATATTAACACATACCTGTAAAATATTTTGTAAGGATCGGCCAAACCCTTCAAATGGCTGAGCTTATTTTCCACAGCATGCCTAAGAGGAGTTAACCTGCACATCCTCAGCAGGGAGTGGTTTGGGCACATCTGTGTCCTTCCACAGCTATTCTGCACTAGTGGGCCTAGGCACATCGTGGAACCTCAATATTCAAGGCTATTAGATATCTATTAATTTAAACAGTACACAGTGTTTTCAGGGCAAATAAGTCCAAGTGTGACATCACCTGTGTGTTTCATCTCATTTCTCATCTCTTTACTCATGTGTTTCTGCCCCCCTGAGGCATCTGACTCTCTCTTGGGCTCTTCCCACTCACTCACAAGTGTGGCTCAGAGGGGGAGGGCTTGTGGAGGGAAGTTGATCACACTCAGCCCATTGTAAACATCTTTCAGGTGTTTTGCCCTAGATTAGTCTGGTTGTGTGGACTGAAAGCCTATTAGTGGCATTAAATGCTCTTCTAGAGCTCATCTTACCAGCTTGGTTTAATGTATAAATAAGCCAATTCACATTCAAGACAGTGCTGCAATGCAAGGAAAATGCAGCACATGAAGACAACTTGCTTCAAAAGGACATGCATGCTATGGATTGAAGTGTGGCAGTAGAAACAAAGATGCTCAGAAGAGAACCAGCATGCAGAGAGAGAAGTTAAAATAATCCTAGTGAAATAAGTGTAAAAATACATCTTATCACTGATTAAATATAGTGTTAGCAATAGGTACACAAATATAAAAGTTCAATATTTAAACTTCTGATATTATTAGGCCCCTTACAGAAGTGAATGTTGCATAAACATTACAAATGTTTATGTAAAAACACTGTATTTATAAGATGCATTTTTTCACTACATAAAAAGCCACTTAAAAATGAAGGTCTGTGTTAAACAAAGCTTGTCTGTTGCTGTCACCAGTGCTCCGCGTCCACCTCTGCCACCACTTTTGCTACTTCTGCTGTAGCAGTGTAACACTGGTTCCAATACCAGGAACCTGATTAAACCATCTTTTAAGAGTGTAGAGTAATAAGTGCAGTAATTTTTTGAAACTTTTTAAAAAACAACTTCACTGCAATTCTTCTATATTTATTTTTCTGCTGATACTCTTGACTATGATTTTAGTGGAAGAAACTCTTGCTAAAAAAGACATACACTTTGAGTAAAGACTATATCTTGCACATGAACTTCTAATTCATCCATGGCAAGAATTTGAGTAAAGTAGGCTGAAAAAAACCTACTCAAAGCCTACTCAAACTCATCCAGTCAGGCAGCAGAAACCCTTCCCACATCTTCCTCCTCAACTAGAACAGACCAGATAAGAAAGAATAAAAATTTTGCTCTTGAGTACAGGGAAATAATCTCCAAGCCAAGCATTAATTTAAAATTACAATCTCACATAGATCTGTACAAATCCCTACACATAGCGAGAATGGTCAAGAGCCTCATAGATCGTTTATAGATAGTATGGAAACAGAAATAGGACACAATGAATTGAAGCTACTATAGTGAAATTATATAACCTGGTCCACCATAAAGCCCTTTTGGCTGCAGACACCACCTATGAGAGCAGAAGGTGCTTTGGGAATGATAAACTCAGAGAGATCAGCACAAAAGGCCAATACCAGTCACAGTACATCTAGGTTTACTGCTTGACTTGTTAGGGAGGTTTTTACCTCAGCCCTTTGTGTTATTATTAGCCTTACAAGAATAATGTGGGATTAAATATTTATCCTTTCTATACCTGTGCATTTACTCCTATTGACCTTTCTGTTCTGAACTCCAGTTTAAATTAATTCTTTATTAAACCACTATAAAGGTGAAATACATGGCTTTGCAGATGAAATTTGTATTTGCTAATGTGGTGAAAAACTTAGTTTGGGAGTCACCATCTACTTCCAGCCTCAGCTGAATTGTTAGGCATCTATATTTGTATGCCTTTTCCAGCTTAGAACATCAGACATTTCCCAAATTGTTGAGCCTATGGTATCCCAGAGAGGTACTTCCTTAGATCTTTCTGTTAAAACTATATCACCTGCATGACCCTACCAAATATTCATTTGGTCCTAGATGAACAAAGTTTAAATTCTTCAGAAGAAAAGTTGGTTTACCTAGATTATCTTAAGTGAAGTGAAACTTTGACCCTGGGTCTTCTGTATCCTGTAGGTAAGTTCTTTGACTATGCTTTTTGGTTCAAAGAAAATAAACTACCCCCAACTCTCCTTTTGGTTCATATTTTTGATTTTCACAGCAGTTCAGGCTTTGCAGGTCCAACAGGTGGGAGCATCCCAATGGACTCTGGTATAAAGCACACCCCACTCTACTCAGCTCTGCTGTGATAATACATAATAATAATAATAATAATAATACAAAGTCTGTATATACCCGTGGGTATATATATACCTGTGGAATAGCTTTATGGAGCAAACTCAAAGTTCTGGGCAGTCCTGGATCTTCTAAGGTTAATAAAAAATTTTAAGGATCCACATTTTGCATTTAAATCTTTAAAACAGTAATGAAGGTCTTTAACACGTTATTTCATAATGTGTTAAATAATAAGGACCTTCTTAATGTAAGGATTTGGGTTTTTTTGGTAGAAGCATTGCAGGACAAGACTTTGAAGGAGAACAATGTACATATCTAGTGTGTACCAGAGAGATAGCCCTCACCTTCCTCTGCCCTCACCTTTCTCTGCATCCCAAAACCTCACCATCTCTGACATCATAAAAGTTCTGGAGGATCCTGTTTGAGACCCTAGGAAGTGTACAATGGAGACTGGCATTACTTGAGTTCAGAAGGGGAGATTCAGAGTGAGATGAAGTTTTTGAAGCAGTGAGGTGAGAAGATAATCTTGCAGAAGCATTTTGACTTCATATAGCATTAATATAGTATTATATTTCTCAAGTCCAGTGAAAATACCAAAAGCTTTATCATTATTTGGGCAACAGCTGTAGAAATTTGTCAGGATTTCTAGAGCTCTGTCTGAAGGATGTTCTAAAGGGATACTCTGTAGACCTTAAGTATAGCCCAGATGTTGGTGTCTGGAAGAAAGCTGAGCCAAACACTGGATAGACAGAGGGCTGTGAGGAGGACTTAGGACAGGGGAAATGATAACCTGTGTTTTACCTTCTTTGATCATGACTCCTCACAAGGATGCATCACAGAAACAGTCAGACCTATAATTTGCACAGATTGTAGAAGCTTTGAAGGGAAAGGCAAAGAAAGAGAAGTGAGCTTAGAGGAAAAAGAGAAGGAAAGGTGGCCCGAGTGTGACACATCACTTGCTTCTGCTGCTTTGAAAACTGGAAAGACAATAACACAGAGCTTCTAAAGAGTATGTTGTATAAACAGAGCTGAGGAAGTTAAGAAAGAAAATATTTCATTATCTTTAAGGCCACCATGTATAAATCTTCACTATCTCTGCTAGCAGGCCATACCAGCTCAGGCACCACTGCACTAAAGAGGAACACATAGTTTCAGGACATTCTGAGTGTGGACATATTATTCTGGAAAAGCTTTCATTCACAAAGGTGGTACGAAGAGGGTGAGAGTTGTTTGGACAGTGTTGTTGAAGATTTTCACTGGGAACAATTCACCAAGACCAGATGGCATAAGCCAATGAAGAGAAATGACTTTGACAATGGAGGAGAGGCTCTCAAGAGCAGTAGCACATTGTGCATCAAATAAGTTTAGAGATGGATAAATGGAGTAGTGGTGAAGGAGACAAATGTGGGTGGTTTTAGTAAAAGAGAGAAAAATATTATTATCCCATAAACATGCAAGACGGAAGAGACCAAAGAGGCACCAGATGGAAAGTTTAAGTTCTCACAAGAAAATTAAGAATATGATGGATAGCAGTTGTAATGGAGAGCAGGTGAGGAGATGCTGTTATTGCATTAAGTGGATGGTTTGAAGGATAACTGTAGGTAAGTCTCCATATATTGTCAAAGGAAAAGAAGAGGAAAAAGTAGAGTAGAGGTATCACTTGTAAGATTTCCCCCATTAGAAACTGATGCAGTACAATGTAGAGGGAGGATGTACAGTACAATGTAAAGCTGCAGTGAGGTGTTGGGGTGGCTTTAGGCACAGGAGTCAAGTGAATTGGGAAGGAGCTGAAAAGGTGGAAGTAGAGCAATGAATTTGTAAATATCAATAAAAATAAATAGATATGGGGTTTAAACCAACAAATTAACATTCATGTTATCACTGAAAACTCTCATATTTCCCTCCCTTAAAATGAAGATTTCAAGCCATGTTGAGTGCTAAGCACAGGTTTCTCAGGCTAAAAACATGCCTGGCTATGGCAATAGTTGCTCAGAAGGCAGCTTCTCTCTTGTTGCTTGACCAAAAAAATCCCTCAAATGAAAGGCAATTTAGTCACTTTTCTGGTTTTCCTAAAACAAGTTTTTCCACACAAGTCTGTGAATATTATCTGTGATTTATTCAGTATTTATTATCACATATGTGAAGTGGAGCCATATGTAGTGATAATGCTCAGTGCAAACAAATAGTACTAAGCATAGCACTTCAGGAAAGGTGAGGTACTACATGCTATCATGCAAACAAAATGCAAAGTTTTAAGGTTTATATTAGGTTGCATTTGTGAAGATTTTGTATATGCTGAATAATCCACAGTATGGAATTGTACTTATTGAGAACAGAATTTATCACATTATAGTGTATTACTATTACTGTACAGAGTAGAGAAATCTTTATTTTGCCTTCAATTTTCCCATCTCATAAGAATACTGTGAAGAGAAAAAAAATGTGAGGCACATTGTTAGGACTTATAACAGCTTGTCCAGCTGTGGGGCATTCATTTGTCTTGTCTGCAAATGCTATTCCAAATTATCTCAAGGATTTGTCTCTGCTACTTTCCTCCTCGGACTGGCTCTGACTTCACCGTCTGTTGCCCATAGAAATGCCCTCTGACTGCATCTGGAAACACTGTGCAGTAAATGTGATAACATTTTAATCTGCACTGCCATGCCAGTGAATTTCCAGCCTCTTTTTCAGAAAGATAATGACTATGGTGCAAACATTTCTGCATCTGTCCAAAAGTGGGAAAGGATTGTGCCATCTTCCTCTAATTTTTGGAAAAGGCAGTTCTGAAGTGCAAACCACCTGCAAATTCTGGCAGTACAGTCTGGCCTGGGACTTCTGTGGCAAAAATCCAGGCCAGGCAACCCAGACCTTTTAGGCCAATTAACCTGTTGTGGATCACAGAGCACAGAGTCCAACTCAATACATGCTTGTGGCATGTTGGCTCATTTCTGCTGGGAGACCAAGTGCTGCAGCAGCTTGTTCTCCTTCTACAGATGCACCAGTGCTTTCAAACCACAGAAACCACAGATGGGGCAAATCTCAAATAGTGACATGTCCATGCCTTAAGAAGATGGAGGCAAGGTTTCTAAGGAGCTGTTCGTGCATTTTCTGTATCATTCAAGTGTCTCCAGTACCAAAGAAAAATAAATGTTCTTGGATCCATCAGGGATCACAGCACAGGCTGCTAGCTGAGCCCTACAGGCTTAGATGGCACAGGAGCACCTTGGAGAACTCACACCTTATATCAGGAGAACTGGCCATGCTGCAGACCTTTTCTGTCTCTGATTAAGAGAGCAGAACCTGGGCTCTGCCCTCTACATCACACTCAGGTTGGACATCACCAAAGGTGAAAGTTATTTGCTGTTGCCAGGCACTGCTCTCTGCTGCTAAAGGATCAGTTTCAAGACATTGGTTCTGCATCATCTCTGCTTCTATGGCAGGTGGAGAAGTGCAGGAGCTCTTTTAGAAGTTCAGAGGCTGCATTTCCTCTTTATTTGCATTTGTTTCTTTTTACAATGGTGACTTGTAAGATACCCAGCTGCATTTGGACATAACACATACAAATCATATCGGTCCTCCATAAAGCAAATCACTCTCTGAGTAGCAGGACCAAAGGAGATGGTTGCTTAGACATTTGCACCCCTTAAATCCTCTACCACTCTACCTAAAACTTTCTAGTGTCCTGCATTCTTCTAGTCCATCTCATTTGTTTGCCCCTTACATGTTGGGCTAGGCAAATCATGTGCTGAAGGCACATCTCAGCTGCCTTCTGCCTCCTGAGTAAAGTCAGGGTGAAGTTTCTTCTTCAAAAGCCTTCTAGAAATCTAATTTTTTTTTGACCTCAGCCTCTCTGCCAAATGCAGCTGAATGTGGCAAATAAGTTCAGAAATTGCTAGCAAAGAAAGGGAGAAAAGCACATGCAGAGACAGGTACAGACAGACACACAGCAGCTGCAAAAACTTCATGTCCGCAAGAAACCAGATGGAAAATTACTTGGTCTGGGCTAAGGTTTGTCTTCTCCACTGTATTGCTTGGTTGCCAGGATGCAAAGGAGCAAAAGAGGGAAAAGACACATCTTCAAAATGGATGAGACAAGGCCACACTGTAAATGTGGCAGGAGGGAGAGATGCCCCAGGGCTGCCAGCAGTGTGGCTGCTTTGTGGCCTGGCTGGGCTGGGGACAGAGGTTTGTGTCCTGTGTGCTCCTCCTGGGCTGACTTGAAAGACTAGGAGGAGCAACAGGGTGGGGTAGGTCTGTATGAGTCCTTCTCTTGTCAGGCTACATTTCTGCATGACCACACGAGCTGAACAGGGGTAGAGGATCTGATTTCTAGTTCTGGCTCCTCCTCTCCCCTTCATAACTTCTTCTTTGACATGCTAGATCATTTAAACTGGAATTTCTGCAGTACCTAAAACAAAGATACCCTCTTCTTATCCAGCACCTCTAGATGACACTGTAATACAGATAAAAAGTAGAAATTAAATCCTAACCCATGTCCCCTGCATATTTATTAATAATTAATATCAGATTTGCTTTTTATTATTTTAGTGGCTTTGTGAAAATAGAAATAATTGTTGCTGATTATTATTTATTTAAGTGATGACAACATGATTAATAATACTTCAGCTTGGGAAGGACTCATACTGAACAACCTAGAATGGGGAGATATTATCTCTGTTGGTGGCAAAGCTCATAATACACACGCATTGGAAAAATGATAACCCACCTGTAGAGGAAGAATGATTAAAGACAAAGATGGATATGGCAACACACAGATAAAGGAGATCAATATTTAGGATATAAAACAATTTAAGAAGCTGGGCCATGAATTCATTCTAACAGCAGTCCTTGCTGAAGTGAGGCTGACATATCTGTTATCTACCTGCGCATCATGGTGGGTTCAGGATCTTCCTGTGGAGACACACAGGCCTAACCACACCTGGAATATTCCTCCCTGGTAGGCCCCTACTGATTCATACATAGCTTTACAAAAGTTAAATTCAGACAGTGATTTCTGTATTTGAAGAGTTACTGAATCATGAATACTTTTAGCAAAGCTTAGGCCTGTTGCCCCCACACATTTTTTCCATTACAGCAAGCACCTTCCAGTGGCCTCCTTTGGGGTCACAACAGCCGACGCTAAAAGCCCAACATTTGTGCTTGGTCCTACAGCCTGATGCTACTCTGCTTCCTGCAACACATCTCCATCTTGTTATAGGAAAAGAAAATTGTAGAGCTGGTTATGATGATTCCCCATGAAAAGTTGTTGGGCTTTTCCCCCAATAAATTGAATTTCCTAAGCTCTTGACGATGAAATTTCACTGTGATGCCTTGTACATCCAGCCCTTTGGCTACCTTGACCTTTCACTCTTACTGCACTTCTCGTAGCAACTAATATCTCACTTTCTTTTCAGGAGAGGACATGGTGGATGTAGGTACAGCTGTGAACCTGGGTCACTGAAGAGCAGAAGCATAAAGGGGTGGGACATGTATCTATTTTTTCCCAAAATACTTTTTTTTTCTCTTGTGAGAATCAGAAATTTCAATTAATTGACTTCTTTGTTTACCAAAAGGTAAACACTCTACCAGTCTAGTTTTACATGTCTGCGAGAAACACTTACAATGAGACATTTTCTACGTTTTCTATCAAACTGCTGTCATGCAGCCTGGGATCTTTGGGAGTGCCTTTGGTAACTGCCTTGGTGAAACACCTCTCCTGCAACCATTTGTACTTTTCTTCTCTTGTCCCTTTACCAGTGACTGCCAAATGGTTCTGCCACCATCCTGGGGCTAAAGGTGATGTTAAACAAGCTTCTGGGTTGCTGTCTAGTGAGTATTTGGTTCAGTACATGCTCAGCTGTTAAAATCAAAATGCCCATGAAGATCCCAAGAGGGAGAGAAAATTTCTACACAGACACATATTCTTTCTCTGTTTCTTTTCATTTAATTATATGAGAAGAGCTATGGAGTTCAGATTGTGTTTGCTTTTTGGTTACAAATGCATGGATTAGAGTTGCAGTTTACAACTGTGGTCATGCTAAAGAATATTTCCCTGCCTTCTCTTTGTGTTTCTTCTGCACAAGGTTTCTGTATGTTTCTTCCAGAGATTTTTCACGGTAATT
Source organism: Phylloscopus whistleri (assembly GCA_017589585.1). NCBI lineage: Eukaryota > Metazoa > Chordata > Aves > Passeriformes > Phylloscopidae > Phylloscopus > Phylloscopus whistleri. The sequence goes on from JADMLD010001391.1 coordinate 1,175,963, forward strand.
AGGCCTAATTCTTTAATTGCCTCCCCCTCCATCCCTAAAAATGCTGCTGCTTCCTAGTGATTCTGGATATAACATATGTTGCCAGATATAAACAGGGGGGTCTATTAACACGGTAATAAATTTGCATGCTCTATAAATTCTTGCATCATTCATAATCGAAAATAAAAGATGAGAAAAAAACCACTTTGATTTGTTGCCTTTGGACTGACCCTGCAACGTGTAGATTTATATGGCAGAAAACAGTGTTTTGAAGCTCTCTATTTCCTAAGGCTGGAAGAAAAAAAAAGGCTTTTTATAATTTTTTTTAATGGAGTACAGTTGGTCCATCAAGTTTCAGTTTCATTTTGAAATGTGCCCTGGGAAAATGCGCCATAAATGCCAACATATTCAGCATCATGAACTCAAGATGATATCAGCTTGTTATAGTGTTCTGTTGCAGTGACTCCTACCAGCTCCCTTTTTCTAAAAGAAAGGAAAAATAGAAGGAATGGTTTAAAATTTTGTTTATCACCCTTTCCCTTAGAGGAGCAGAATACAAACTATTATCTTCCTTCCTCGTCTTTGGTGCTGCCTTTATAGAAAATTCTCAGTCAGGGATCCTACTAGTGCATTTACTGTTGACCTTAGACAGCACTAACATGATTTCCTTGCTGACTAAAGAAAATACAATGCTGGAAAGGACATGTATTTTGATTGACAAGCAATAGGTACATCTGTCTTCAGTCTTCTAGATTCTTAAAGATACTGCTGAATAAACTTTGCAGTTGCCATATTGCAATAAACATAATTCATTCCCCCCAGAAACACATTCAATTTTAAAAGGAGTTTTGTGTAAAATGACAGCACTAATAAAATGATGAAACATATATTATGGCAGAGTCGTAGGCAATGTAAATCAGTACAAATCAGCTGAAAACAATGGCTACATTTCTGTCTGGTAGAATAAGTCCCTTTTATCTTAGTTATATTAGGCAATTTGTTAGAATATGTGATAAAATGTGTCTAAATATTACAGGTAGGATATGAGCATGATAGCTATTTGACAAAGCAGCCCCTGAGAAAAAGGGCATTTTTCAACCTATTCAGAAGTTAGTTCCCTTGATGAAGATAACAGATAGGTTTGCTCTATGTAATCCTGTACATAATTATCTTCCCTACCTAATTTCTTTCTGTTGCTATGCATCATTATCTTAAATATTTCTGTAACCATTTCATTACCATTTCCATCCCATTGTTCATTCCTTTATCTCAGTTGTTTTGTCTGACATCATAAAACTGAATATTTATCTTGTCCCCTCTACAGTCTTTAATAACTAGCCTGGTGTCAGAAACCACAACTTTAATAAATACACCTGGCCTGATGTATTATTGAGCATTGAGAAGGCACCCTGGTGCCTCCAGCTTGTGCAGAGAAGTAGAGGAGCCTGCACTGTTCTGAAGAAGTCCCTCCAGGAAGCAGCTACGATGTTTACTTGCTGACATTTAAAAATAATGGAGTTGTTTACTCAATGTTTTTGGGGTTTTTTTTTCCCTCCAAGCAAATAAGCATAAAAGATCCTGTGAAGGTTTTGTTTCCAAAATGGCATTCTGGGACTTTTTTTTTTTTTTTTTTTTTAATGTAAAAGTTTATTACTTTAATGATTAGCCAATTAGAAATGCTGGTGACAGCTAACCTGTTAGAATGGAAAGAATTGATTACAGAGGCTCAGGAGCAGGCCCTGGCTGAGTCATGAGGAGACATGAAAGGGTACAGTGGCAGTTAAGTCTCCTGGCACATGAAGGAGTGTAAACCATTGATCACAATACGAAATGCTGAAAACTGAAAAGGAATCCAATTTATTCTAAATAAAACTACTCTGTTCTCCGGTGACAGATTCCAGAGTCAGACACCAGAGAGGAACTGACAGCAGATGTTTTAGAGCCAAGACACAGAGAGGCTGAGTAATAGTATAGAAAAGAAATTGCTTTGAACTTCACCCCTGCTTTAAATACTTCAAATCAATAGGGTCACAGAGCTCTTTAATAGAGTGATGAGGTCTTGCCCCAGCAGATCTTCACAGTGACAAGTTGATGTGCTTCCTAGCAGCAGGGTCATAAAAATTTCAGGCTTCCCTCTGAAAGGGGGCTTTGTATTAGAGAGGTCCATTTGGAGTAACTCCCTTGTATGGCCGCTCTCAAAAGCTGAGCCCTAATAGTCTACATCTAAATGGGACTGACCTCATGAATTACCTCAAGAAACTTAATCTATAAACTGGCTTCTTCTTATGCAGACTGATGAATTCTTGTTTATTCCTAAATGGCTGTCACAAAACCTATTCATCAAACTCTTAACGGGGAAGAGAGTCTCACATAATCCTGCTTCAAGTGCGGCACCATTAAATAATCATTAGACTTCATTGCTGGTCTTGAGACCCACTCCAAATCCACAAAGCAAGCTTTTTACCATTCATCAGAACTGCATTTAGATGAGATTTTGACCTGATAAAAAAGGGTGTTTTTTGTCACTATCAGTTTCATGGCTGTGCTCTTTCTCCTTTCAGAGGTGGTGGGGTTTATTTTTTTTCCCTTTCCTTAACAAAAGTAAAAGAAAATAAAGGCAGATGGCCAACTCTTTCCAATATCCGTTTGCTTTATTTGAGCAGTTTAATGTAGTGAAACAGAGTGAAATGTTGCTACTTGCTAAATGGTAAACAACACCATTACCCAGAATTCAGCAGCAGACTGATACAAAACAGGGTGCTGGTGATTAATTAAACTGTTGTTGTAATTGTAATGCATGATACATAATAGATAGTGTGCTGTGTATTTTAAAAGCTTCAAATTAGCAAAGAATAACTTCCTTACATAGTGTGTCTCCATTCCATGCTGTTAATGCACAAATAATCAAAAATAAAAGGTCATTACTGCTAACTAATAAAAAGAATTTGTTTTGATTTTCCTTACCCTGTAACCATGAGCTGGAGGAGCTGCATATTGTAGGGCAGCAGATCATACAACCCTGCAGAAAAAAATGTGAGCCTTTTTCTCCTGTCTCTCTTGGATACAATGGCACAATATTCATTATTAATCAATAACAATTAGAATGATCAGCCTGAGCTGCAAAATATCAGGATCTGCTTCTGAGCTGTTATAATTCCAGTTATCATCACCTCCCTCCAAAGAGCAAAGTTCATGTTCTGCAAATAACTACAATGAGCACTCTCATTCATGTGGCAAACTCAAGCATGGCTCCCACAGAGAGGTAGGTTGAGGTTACTTTCCCTATTCTCTGGGATACTGAAGCATGCACCTTAATTCAAGAGTGATAGTGTGCCTTGTTGTGACAGGACAATGCACGTCTTTAAGTTCAAACATGTCCTGAATGCCTAGCCAAACTTGGCCTAAATCCCTCTTGTGTATCAGGTTTGAGCCGATAATAAAACAAGCTTAGCCTGCTAATTTTTTTTTGCTCTGTTTACTCAATATCTGTTAACCAGGACAGGATGCTCTGACTTTGATGGTTTTCTCACTCATCACCGAAGACTTGAGACCTGATCCCTCAGATTGTGCATCTCTGTTGGGGTCTCTTAGCTGGGCTGCTGCAGCCTTTTTTCCATGAGCTGCATTGATGGCACCTGTCCTCCCTATGCAATACAAACACCAGTGTAGATGATCTAGGAACGACCCATGGCAATAGCAAAACTTAATTTTCTTTTCCATCTCTGAGTGCTCCTCTGCCTGACTGTCTCTGGTTCTTCTATGGGGTTGCAGAGGTTACTCTGGACCATGCTGTACCTGCCTGGGAATCATCCAAGGGCAGAAATGTCCCACATTGGTGATACACTGCTAACAGGTCGACTGTGAAGGCCGAATAATCAAACTGAATACTTCACCATTTCATTTTGATGTCGCTGCTAAAATAATTATTTTTAAAAAATGTTAAAAATAGAAAACACTCAACCCAAATAAGGCCTCTTACCCTGCTTTCAGTTTTCTGCATTAATTTTTAATACTCAGATACCTTCACATAACTGGCAAGTATTCAATGCACTATATTTACTCTCTGATCGAGATTGTCTCCCTTCCCTAACACATATCTTCAGGTACTCTATCCACATACTTATGTGGGTGCTTAGTTCCTGTTCAGTTCTCAGTTAGTGGCTAAGAAGGAGATAGTTGAAGGGAGATTGTGAAGGATAGAGGAGAGAAATTAAGTATAACTGCTGCCTGTGTTTACAGATGAGGTTCACAGGATTATGTGTCTCAGAGAAATTTAATAAGATTCTGTGAGTACGTGATGTACTCTACTGTCTTGTGTGCATAAGAGATGCACACAGGTCTTGACACACATATTTATTCATAAAGGATTCTGAAATGGCATGATTTAAAATATAGCCTGAAATCCAAGGATAGTAATAAGGATGGAGGATGATAGTGGAGCCTGATGCCTTAATTAATGCAAAGGCTAACCCTGATTTTTGAGAAATGGCAAGTTCTTCTGCCTACACCCTTGCTGCTGCCATCCTCTGCTGTGCAGAGATGTGTGAATCCTTGGCCGGAATGCAAAGAAATAGTGCAGCCTTAGTCTGGCTGCACACTGCTGTTAGAGAGTAGAATAAACATCCATCTGCTACCTTTTTTTATATCCTTCTTGCAGTTGCCATGATCTAAGGATGCGTTGTTTATCCATGCTGCTTAGTCTCCTTTTCCTTCAACTCTTTCTGTTTCCCTCTGTGAGGGATGTGGGGATGCCTGTAATAACTTTTATGAATATTATATGTTCCATCTGCTTTTTGGAGTGCTGGTGGTGTGCTTCAAATATTGCAAGGGGTTAATTCCAGTGAGGCATCTCAGCTTTGAGGAAAGGAAATGGCATTGGGATAGTAGACCTGGTGATCAATTTGCTGCACAGGCAAGACAGGCAATGCCTTTATGTTTTAGCTGCCTTTGCTTTGGGTCTGGAGTACTGAGGAGGATAATGTGCTGAAAAACAAAGCTATGGAACAGAAAAAGGAAAAGTTCCCTGAATAGGAAAGCAGAAACAAGCCAAATTTCAGTTTGAGGCCGCAGAAATGACAACTATGTCCACCTCTGTCTGCCTCCTTCAGCACCAGGAACCACCTGAAATGCAGCCCATCATTATTTGTAGGTCTTTAACTTTCAATTAAAATAAAAACACCCCCTCGTCATCCCATATGTTTTGTCTCTATTTTGGCTCCTTGGCACCCTCCTGCTTCTCTTTGTAACATATGAACTTTTCCATGTTTCCAGCACTTTCTACATTTTCATCTGGCTTCACACTGCTCCTCAAAACCAACAACTTCCAGAAATAATAGTTGATTATTTGTCTGGTTTCTTGCCTTATCTCCCTCTTTTTGCATGAGCCTTTATCTTACTTTAGGTTACACAGTTCTTCAAGGAGGAATTGCATTAGCCCTGAATTTACTTTTTCATATCTTTAGGTTAGTCATTGTTTCTTCAGCATTTTGTTTTCTCAGCTATGGTTTTGATTGACTGTAAATTTTCAGTTTAGCTTTTACACACTTCCTACATGGATATATGGATATATCCATGCCTATAGATTGCAAGTTTGCTGCTTGGCTTACAATGTAAGATGAGCTGTAAGAGTCTGATTTTGCACAACTAGTGCTAAACAGTAAGTAGCACACAATTAAAACAGTGTTTTTTCCTGATGGCTAAAGCACTATTGACAGTCTCTTTCAAATACCTTTTGTGTATTGAGACACCTTTCAAAGTGCATCATGCTTACTACGATTAAGTGATTTAGGGAGTGGATAATAAGACACATCATTTTACCACTGATGTGTTCAGGCATTTGTGACAGGTGCAGGACAGAAGTTTGACTCTGAGTATGCAAATGAAAATGATGCTGACCCCACAAGGCAATATCTGTGCAGGAATGCACAGGCTCTACTTTGCAGGAGAGTACAAGAGTAAAGATGTTTTTCCTGGTCCATGAAAAATGTTCATGAAAATACCTGGCCAAGCTAACATTTACTGTGCAGGAATATTACAGAAAATGAACACCGAGTTTTCATTTTAACTCTCAAAAAACGTTACTGAGAATGGTTTCTGCTTATTTTGGACCTCTGTTAATGAACTTTCATGAGTGTACATTGGATAAGGTATTTTCAAGGCAATATAAGCCCCTCCAGCACAACAGCCTTGTAACACCTGATGGATTCCTCACTCACCCTTATAGTAGCACCTCCAGTTTCTCTAACTCCCTCTTCTCTTCCTCTCTCTGTTCTACTATTTTAACTAAGAATTGTACTGCTCTTCGTTTTTTTTCTCATTTTATAGGCTATTCCCAGTGGCATTAAAGCTTGCTTTCCCTGATTTCTTTGATTTTTTTTTTTCCTTCATAACTATATTAAGTGGAGTCAAGTTTCAGGAAGATATTACTGCCTATCCAGGGAACAATCTTGAATCTCACACCTAGAGTGATAGATTTGTTGTGGGGATTCTCAGCATCACTTATCCAAGCTAACATTCTTCTTGCACCGGGATGTCAGTTCCACTCTGTGTGAAGGTCTGGTGTATTTTTAATGGACATCTCAATCTCACATCACACCAGAGGGATGGGCAGGAAAAAGTGTCTGAAGGTAAGTATTTATATTAAATATAAGGATTTTTTTTCTGCATTTGGTGAAATATCTATTAAATTATTTGGTATTAGGCATTTTGTTGTGTAAATAAGGTTTGCATGTGTTCATGAAGACTTTCTCTAATGCCACATATTAGTAATATTAAAGATAGGGAACAGCTGGACTTTTTTTCTATAACAATGAAAAAAGGTTTATTCATCTTCTTTGGCACTTAACAGTCATGTTCAGATCAGTGTCATTCATTTAGTTTATCTAAGCCCATGAAAAAAGTTTATAAAAGTATGCAAGAAATAATTAGGTGAAAAAAACATGTTCACTTCCTAGCCAATCTGAAGCAACTAAATACCCAGATAATACCAGTCTTACTCAAAGTGTCATGAGAAACAGCTGTTTGACCATGCTGATTTCATACTGAGAATTGTCCAGATTCCTGCAGTATTAGAGATTTTTACATGGTGTGGTAGCGTGATAAGTACTTTAATAACCATCTTAGTAGTTTTCTACTAAGGTATCATTGTTAGGCTGCAATAAATGTAATTCCTTTGTTACCTGGTACCTTGCTGTCTGCTTAAGATTCAATAAAAGCATAAGTGCTGTAAAAAGCTGGTACTCTCAGAAATCTGAGAGAGGGTGGGTGGTCATCGATTTCTCAGTGGAAAACCTGGTAGATAATTATGGAGATCTTTTCTCTCTCTCTGTGGACACAAGGGCTTTTTAAGGTCTTTTGCCCTGATTTTGTTCAGCTGTCATGCTGCTTTATAGATGAGTCACAAATGATGTCACAGGAGGAAGAAACTAAAATTCTGGTGTGAACATCTTATGCACATGGCAAAGCGTGACCACCTAAGGAACAACAAAGTTGTGAAGTCTTAGTTTAAGGGTTTGTGGGGAAAATTGGGGAGGGGTGGTGGAAAATGACCTATTAGCATATTGGCACAGTAAAATGAAGCACAAATTTTTTTCTGTACAAATAGATTAGATCATAAGATCTGGCACCAGCACAAGTGAAATTGAGTTTTTCTCACCATTCAAATAGCTTCATCATTGGCATTTGGACACCATCTTCATGGAGAGGGCAGCAACGTATTGATGTGAAATCTGGATTTTGACTCTTCCTGGATGGCTTCTTGCCACAGCTTTTTTGTTGGTGCTGGGAGTTGCCACTGTCCCTGGAGGCACGGAGACAAATAGACTCACAGAGGGTCTGGTGAGGCCTCCACTCACATTGTTGAATGTGAGTGAACTATTTAGATAGTTGCAATCTAAACAGCTGCTGTCAATAGATACCTTTTCTGGGACAGGGGATAGAGATTATTGAGGAGTCACGTGTCTGGACAGGGATCAAAAACTGCATCTCTATTGTCAGGGAGCTCTGCATAACATTGAGTGAAAACATGAGTAAAACATGTCCAACATGATTTTACTGGAAATGTCAGGCTTAGCTGATCTAAAAGTATTTTTGACAAGCCAGTGGTTCTTTGTAGTACTAGCTGGAACTTGCTTTGAAGTGACTTTGCTGCTTTTTTATACTGCAAAAGCTCAAAGGTCAGTAGATTTATCCATTCAAAGGTCTCTGTGGAGAGGTCAGCTCAAAGCTTCACTCTGTTTCACTCATTCAAACGAACACAGGGAGACTGCAGAGGTTAGTTAGGAGATAGGATTACAGTGTCTGCAGTGTGGAGGTGTGCCTCTCAATGTCCCTATTATAGCTATTTCTATGTGAACAAATGACCCAATTCATAAAGCAATCCTTCGTGAGATCACCATGCTCCACACAGAATCTCCAGAAAGTTATCTGCACTAATAATCAGTAGTATGGAGGTATTATCTACCAGCAGATTCACAGGACTTGAGGGGTCTGCAGTTATCAAGGTAAGACCTGGAGAAACTGGATTCCTGAGAAAGAGTTTGTGCTGAAAATTGTGGATTTTGCCTCTGTGCTTGTTCATGTGTGCATAACCTTTTGTTACAGGCACGCATCCTCTTCTGCTTATCCATATTACCCTGAGATCAGACAACTGCAATGCATTCTACTTGCAGCTATTTCTGGAGGGAATTTAACAGTGTGAGCTATCCCACTTATCAAAGGCAGGGAACATTTAACAACAATGTGCCACAAACCACAGCAATTCCCAGTGGTCTCTTGGGTAGGATTCAAGGTGATGGCATTGACCTTTATAAACCAAAATGGTCTGGCCCAGCTTATTAGAGCCTTCCTTCCACACAACACTCCACAGCAGTAATTGAGAAAGGTTCAAGTTGAAAGTGTTCTGGGATGTTGCTTTGGTTGTATAAAAAAAAGCTAAAGCTTTTCTTCTGCAAATTCTCCCAGGTATATCAGCTTTTGGGGGAGATTATGGAAAGGACTGCAACAAGAGGTTGATGGATTGCTCATCAGAATGGAATAGCACATTGTGAAAACATATATCTTCATGACTTTTCCTCTTGCTGGCAAGAAGTTTCATCTGACTTTGATTGAGTTGAAATCACTAGCCCACTGGCTCAGCAATTCATTCAGGAGAGCATCATTTCACCTGCCACGCTGGAAGAGCAGCTATGTGAGCACTCTCCTGCTCTCCTAAAACTCAGGCTGTGAGGGCAGCCAGCCTCCAAACTTCTGTTTAGTTCCTAACACAGGAACTATTTCCCAAACTTTGTGATGGTGCTGGGGCAATAAGTAGTGAAGGTACTGCTGAGATACACTGATCTTTCCCAGGAATCCTGGTTACTAAAGAACCTTTCCAACTCTGTGCCTTGGTGGGGGAGAAGATGCATAATAAGAGAAAGAATTCCCATTGTAAGCCTGTTGTAGGAGCAAGTAATTCAATTTCTTCAAAAAAGGCATTTAAAAAATAAAGTTAATTTTTCCATTTCATAAGTGTTATAAATTAGAAATCTTGAGTTTTAAACAAAAATTATCTAGACTTGCCCACAGGAAGCTTTGTATTATTTTCTGTTTTTCTCACAGGTCACTTCCTTTTGAAGTTGGGTGCTCATGTCATCTGGTGCTTCATTCACAGCATGGAAAAAGCCTTAGGACACAGCCTGAGTGTGCTTGTAATTGGAGAGAGGAGCAGTTCCCAATCATTATAAAGTGAAGGTAGGGTGGTTTCTCACCATATGTAAGTTGTTTGAAGAGAGAGTAGTGTAACACAAAGGCACAGCTATTCCCCATGTCAGTGCCAGAAAAGGACTACAACTGGCTTTAGCATCCTTCAGATGAGGACTCTGTGTGAACTTGGAAGTGGCAAAACATGGAAATGGGGAAGCTTAGGAGGGATTTGTCTGAGACCTGGAAACCTGGCTAAGGAGTTTCACTGTGTCTGAGCAGGGTCTGTCACACTCTGTGCCACATCCAGTATGTCTGTGACAGTGCTTTGGAAAGCAGACTACTATGAATTAGAAAAGGGAAAGAAAAGGTAAAGATATTATCTGAATGCAACTGCTAATCTCACAGGATTCCTGTTTTGCTGCTGGATATTAAAGGCCTTTGGCCTACCTAGTAAGAGTCCATATGCTTAGAGAAAAGAAAAAAAATGCACAGAATTTTCCAGTTACTCAAGTTTTTCTGAGTAGCAACAGCTTCTGAAGGAATGACAGAAATGTTTTATCCTTCCTCCCTTCCCTGTTTATAGCTCTGACCTGCACTTCTTCAGCACTTCAAACAAAGGCAGAAACTCTGTATTTGCTCTGCCTGGATTTTGTTATTCCAGGTTCCTTGTATGACAGCAGAGTCTTCTCAGATTGCTCTTATCTGTGTTGGCTTGTGGGGATGTTAAACCTCAGAGCCCTAAGATCCCACGCACCATCAGAGCAACTATCACAGCACATGTTGGCCTCCCAAGATATAAACAAATCTTCCAGTATCAAAAGGCAATAAAACACAGAAAACTTTAATCTTTTGATAGTTTTATAGTGAATTGCTTCTCTGTGAAGTGTCTTAGATGGTGTTTCTCTGATAGGCAAAAGATTGAGAAAGTAGGATAATATGATAATCCCTACACTTGCTTTTACCATCATTCTAACAGTGCATATAATTTCCAGAGCAGCCTCTCTTGTGTATTAAAATAGACACACCTGTAAATATGTCCTAATATATTAAGCACAGAACTGTTTTACAACATCAATGGACATACAAAGAGCGAAGGATTTAAGTTAGGGGATGAAGTTAAAAGAAAAAGTATACCATGGAAATGATATCTTTCTGTTTTTTTCTGAGCATCCAGGGCCCCTGTTACCCAATGAGCTCTTGGCTCAAATCATGTAAATCTCTATATTCTCTGCTATGATTCTCCTTCTCACCTAGTAAGCTGTCATCACTGCTCAGGTAGAAGCCCAGATTCAACCTGTCACTAAGCACCTAACACGTGGCTCATACTTCTCTGTAGCTCCTCTGCAGCCAAAGAAAGGTCATTTCAGTCTACTTAAACACTGAATCACCCTTGTGAGTTGCCTGGCCCTCCTAAGACCAGAGGGACACCCTGGGAAGGCTGTGAACATATACCCAGCCTCTTGGATGCCTTTTTGTCTCCTATGCCTCCTGCATCCAGGGACTGCATCTCCACAAGATGCCATTCTTTCTTAACCCACCCCTCCATCCTCCAGCCTTTGTCTTTTGTGATGGCCACAAACATAGCCCATGAGATGTACAGGTAAAAAGCATGTGGACATGGTGCTAGGAAAGACTATGTGCAGAATGTTGAGTAGACAATGGAGTGGAGAATGTGGAAAGAGCTTGGGTCTGGGATGTGCTTTCCACAGGAGGTGGGTGCTGCCTATCATGTGTGACACCCACTCACATACAGGTGAACTGTCTGTGCTGTCCTGGCCCTGCTATGCTGGCTGCTGGAAAGGAAAGGTACAAAACCAGAATGGCCAATGGCTGTTTTGCTATTTGAGGAAGAGACAAGAAGGTAGCACTGACCTTTAACAGAAGCCAGTGTTCCCTGCAGGACAAAGCCTTAGTCTTAAGTTGCTCTAAATAGTCAGTGGGTTGGAGACTATCCTTGTTCCGGGTTGTGGTGGTCCTGACTCACTGCCCTAGACGAGATCTCTCTCCCTGGGCAGTGTGAAAGATGCTGCCTGGTTACAGCCAGCAGGTTCAGTCAGTTCTCAGGCTTCTTGGAGTGTATCACAAAGTCTATCTCTCTACTATGCTCTAGTAGTAGTAATAGAAAGGCATCCTAATTAAATATGTGGTACCTATAATTTTAGATAAGTACAATTCCTTGCTCCAATATTTCAAAACAAGGAGGAAAACCCACCAAACAAGTACATTATATGCTTGGGGGAGTCCTTATGACCAGTAGGTTTCCTGACACGTGACATACATGTGAACTCTTACTTCCCTGTATAGGCACAGACACAGAAGTGCCTTATATACAAAGGAGATTGTCTCACCTTCCCCTTCTCTGAATGAATTTTGTTCAGGTTTGTTCCAGTTCCCTGGTTACCCTAAACCCAGTCTGCTTCAGCTAGTGCATAATCCTCAGCAGGTCCAATGCTGGAGAGAGGCTTTAGTGCACTGCTCCACTGCCAAGGTGGCAGACCTTCACCCTGTGATGAGTGGCCCACCTCAGTCCAGCTCTGCAGGGTCCCTGCAGAAGCTCCCACTAGACAGCATATCCCTGACACCAGAGGAGGTTGCTTTGCCTCTGCCATGTGCTCACCGGGTATTGGCTCCTGAGACTCTTCCTGTTGCTACTTGTGAGGGCCCCTGTCCTGCAGGAAAGCTAAGGGAAAAGGGTTGATGCTTTTTAAGAGTGACTCTTGGATTTAATTAGGAGTGCTCCCATCTCCCTTCCTTCTCCTCTGCTTTGAGAGTTACCCACAAAAGAGATTTCTGTAGAATCTGGGTAAAGCTCTGTTCTGTTTTTTTTGCTGGTGGAGCTACATGAGAAACAGAATCAGGCCCACCAGCTATTTTTTTAGAAGAAATAAATATATATTTCTCTGGCATCATGAAACTTCCTTAAGGAGATTTTGTTATGTTATGAACCAAGTCCTGCTATTTGGCACAGCAAGTAATTGTTGTACAGCTACTGATTTTCTGACTCACTCCTTTGCAGATCCGTTCTGCTTCTTCGGATTCATTACAAGCCTCAAGGATCTGAGCAGAAAAACAGCATGTCCCACCTTCACATGTCAGATAGTAAAGCTTAGTCATGCAGCTTAAAATAAAGTAAGCAAGGGGCAGATGGCAAAAAGGACAAAATGTGGCTTATTTAATCTGCCTGTGTTTGCAAGGAAGTAATTGTCTTTTAGGCTCCAGAAAACAGAGTGCTACCAGAAGACAAACAATGAAGTCTCTCTTTCCAGGGCACATATGACACTATTTGTATAGTTTCAACAGGAGCTGGCAGTTAATTCAGGGCTTTCAATAAAATTTACATTCACCATATGTAGAGGATAAAACACCTTCCTTGAATTTGGAAGCTGAATTGACCTGCTTCCCCTCCCTCATGTGATCAGTTCACCCAGAGAAACTGTAATCCTCTTTTGAGCCCGTACAGTAAAAATGTCTTTAACAAAACAGACCTTCCAACATAAAACTATTACTTGAGGAAAAAAGGCACTAAGTGGTACAATAACTTGAAACACATAATACTGTCAGAAACAATGACTGTAGGCTTGACAGTTTCCATCAAACTGGTACCAATTTAAAGCTTTTAGTAAGTGCAATGATTAATGTATGCAGAGCTGTTAAGTAGTGAGTCAGAGTAACTTAGCTACATTTTGTTTTGTACTGACAACCCACAAAAGAATAGCTCAAGTACTGGAAGTACAGTTGCTAATTAGGTATTTAGTTTTGCAAATACCTTTGGAGTTTTATTCAGTTATTTTCAATGAGTGTGTACAGTGCAGTTCTGCACAGGTTGAAAGTATCTCTTTCTTGCCACAGATAAATAGGACACATTTTAAACCTACCATGTTACTGGAGAGAAGATGAGCCCTGAGCAAAAACAAGAAGAGGGATAGCCCAAATCAAACTGTCTAAATGCTCTGAGAAGTTTTAGCTTTTAGATGTTTTTGAGGAGGGATCAAGTCCTGAAGATTCCAAAGCCAACCATGTGTAACATGTGTAGCTTTTGGGGAGCTAGAGAGCCCTGGCTAACTCTAGAGTACCTGTGTTTGTACCTGTTAACAAATGACAGCTGGGAGGCTGTGCCCAACTGGAGAAAAGAGGGCACAGACATCTGATGACACCCATAAATTTATTCTACATTCCTAGATTTTCAGACTTGAGGTCCAGTAATTTCTAGGTGTCTTTATAAAACAGAGAAGGAGAGGCAACTGTTGGGGAAAGGGAACATCAGCCATTATGAGGAGACGCTCGAGCTGAAGCTCTTGTAGAGGAAAAGATTGGTGAGAGGGGAAGGTGTTTCATGGATATAAAATCATGGAGATGACAGCTAGCATTAATGCATCTCTTTCACCCAGCAATTGTCCAGGCTCAGTAACTACTACAAGACTGCTTTAAAACAGACAGAAGGAAACTCTGGACAAGCTTGTACAGAAAGATGGTTTCAGCTGGATCAAAGAAAAGATGGACAAATCCACAGACCAACAGTATAGTAATGGAGTAAATAAATGAATGTACCCTCATCATCTCTCATTTGGGGACTACAGTGAATGAATCAGAGGGGAGGGCCAGGTGTTTCATGCTGCTGCTCTTAGGGAAGAACACTTGACCAAATGGCCCATTGCTTGGGGCCAGCTGGGCATTCTTGTTTCCTATTCTTGTTTCCTGGACTCTAGAGATAGACAAGGTGGCATGTTCTTCAGTGCTAGGCATAAATATTGCAGAATTTTAGTAATGGTTCCCACTTAGTTGCTATCTAAAGCCTTTACTGGTTTTTGATTTTGAGGTTGCAGTTCATCTGGTGTTAAAAGATCTACTCCTGGGCTTGTCTAGAGCCATAAAAATCTTGAACATGAAGAAGAGCTAGCTACCACCTTCATCATTACCCTCAGGAAGCAGTTTTTTCTATCTTTTTCATCAAGTAGAGAAACTTGATTTACTTGTCCACTTACCTGTTTTCTTGAAGAAAGACATAAAAGATCTGAGATGCTTACCTACAGGATGACTTTAGAGCTGATCACGGTGTTGAGGCCAAGCATCAGAACAGAGACCTAAGGCACAGTCCCGTCCTCTTCTCATTTAGAAGATCCTTTTACTTCTGTATTAACAGCAGTAGAAGTTTTGGGAGTTGGTTGGAAGCTGGGGTAGTGAGGTAGGATGAGAGATGTGTAACTGCTGTGTCTGTGTCCTGTCCTAGGAATCAGGCATCTTCTCTGCAGAGCAGTTTTCCTTTGTATAAGAGTTTCTCTTACAAGGAACATGACTGGCTTTGGTTACAACACTCCTTAGCTCAGTCTTCCCGTTGCTCCTGAATGTTGCATCTCCTGGACTAAAGCTCCTACCACGTTTCTATCTCCCTGTCTAATGTACTGGGTTAATGTCAAGTGATACTTTCAAAAGCATTTGTAACATCAACAAAATAGTCTAGTGACGTGAAAATCTGCCTGTTCAGTTTAGGTTAAACACATTTACCTGCAGGTTACCTACTCAATTTTCTCATTACCTAGAGATCTTCCTGGAAATCTGGTAAGACCAGAAACTACTTATTGTGCGGCTATAGCAATGAAGTAAATGCAAAGGAGCATGCTAAGAGGAGAAAACTGCCACTAATGTTTCCAAACCACCATCACAATAAAAGTAAAATAAATCTGGGGCTGGGTCAGACACTCAGGTTAGTTCTGATTTTGCCAAAACCAGATTATTTCTTCCTTAAAAGCAACACAGAGAAGTGCATATGTGGCATGTCATGTCCTGTTGCAGTTCTCTGTACCTCACACTGTGCACAAATTTTATTTCAAAGATGATGGTGTTTGCCAAGGTGTCACAAATAGTTGTTATCCTCCAAGCCAGCAAGTTCCTAAAGCACCACCAATGCAGCAAATTCCTATTATCTAACTTTTAAGTTACCTTGACTCAATTTGTCTCCTCTATGGCTTTCCCAGGATTGAAAATAACAATAGAAGAATGGTTCAAAAGCAGAAACAAAACTAGAGAAGCATTTGGCCTTATCTTTTATTTTATTTTATTTTTATTTTTTAATAGAGGCCTGGGGAAAAGGCAAGTTAACTCTTCTGATAAAGAAAAGCAGTTAATCTTACCTCAGACAGATTTTCAGTATCTGCCATCCAACTCCTCCTCTCTAAATTCAGGCACCTCTGTTAGTAATGTGGTGTCTGATTAGCAAAAGTATTTAGTAAGCTAATGTTCACTGTCCACAGCAGGAGGCTCACACAGCTTGGCTGATGAGAAATGAACTGCCTGAAGCTAGCTTTTAATGGCAACTAATTTCCCATATTTGATACTCAGCTCAGCCAACTAATATCTAGCTCAACCGTGACAAGACAATCACAGTTCCTGTTGAAAATCCTTTAATCTGGGATGCAAACCAGTGTGCTCAAGGCTATAATGAACTTCTGAGATTATGGACTGACTATTTTATAGGAGGTATATTTTCTCTTTTCTTTCTCCTTTTCTGCCTCAGAAAGGCTTAAGAATACATATTTTCATAGTTTCCTGCTTTTATGCAATTTGCTCGGTGCATAGAGATAATCTCCTCCTGAAAGTCAGTGACAAAAAAAAGTTTTAAAAGGACAAGTAAACAGCTTTCCTGTCAGATAACCCATAGGATGTGGCAGTTCACAACAGCACAACATCATAAGTGGCTTTTAAATCAACTGATCTTGTTATTCTGAAAGTGTTTTAAATATCTAACATGTTTTATAGTGCGCTGGCTTGGGCTTTGACAAATCCCATTACTCTCTGTTACTCTATCTCATTACACAGTGAATTATTAAATAGAACACTTAACCTAATTAGATATTATTGCCATGATACATACAGACATCCTGAAACGAGTCATTCCTTTTTGTTGTTCTGACTAGTCCTTCAGTTGTTTTTATCTCTTCTGTTTCAGTTGTGGGTATTTTTTCTTCCCTAAGAAGCATCAAATCTCTGGTAGAAGAAAAGTTCTTTTGCTGTTTCTTTTTAAAATGGTTCCTGGATGTAACAATACACAATGTATATATGCATGTTTGTAAGAGCATGTGTGTCTGTACATAGATACACACAAAAACACACAACTAAAAATTAGTCTGGGTTGCAAACACAGTTTTTCTCCTCTAGCAGTGTGCACACTTTCATTTCTGTGGAGATAGTAAGATATGCTTAGCAATATTTTGGTTTTAGTCTAGACTAAAAATTTTCATTCCAAAGACAATCATTTCAGTAGGGAGAAAAGTCTTCATATCTTCTATAAATGGGCTGACAACCCCAGCCTGTACCAGTCCAGTGCAGGGCCACAGAGCCTTTTCTCAAATCCTCACTGATGGCCAGAGCATGCTTCTGTAAGGATGTATGGGAAAATTCCTGGCTAGTAAGTTCAGAGCATTATCAGATCAACAAAGCCAGGCAAGTACATTTTCTCAGTCTTTTCAAAACACAGTGCAGCCACGACTGGCTAATTGGAAAAGATGCTTCCTATCATAGTATACTTTTAAATTAACACACTGTCACTTGTGGATCTGTTTCGGATCATTTCGTTATTTTTCCAGCAACCTTTCAAAATAAAATATTTATTTTCCCCCCTCATACTGTGCAAATCAGGTCAAAAACATTACTCGACATAGGCATAACTTTTAAGAGTTGCTTTGGCTATTTACCAAGCTGTCAAGTTTATCTGTTCAGTGGCATCTCCCATATTTGGAAACATGACAAATGCCGCAGACAGTGTAATTGTTGTGGGAGGCAGTTATCCCATGTTTAATGATGCTAACTATAGAATATTCATTTTTCAGAAATGGCCCATGTGTATCTTCCATTCAAGTAGAACCCTCCAAAATGTATTAACTCACAGCCAATTCATGCTGTCTGAATACATCTCTGGGCTGAGGGTATCCTGGGAGTGATGCAGTTTCTTGGAGAATGTCCCATTGCCATTTGCTTTGCATGACACCATTGGCTCCTCTGTGTGCCCCCCTTTCTCTTGCTGCTCACCAGTGTGTCAAGTCCTTCTTATATTTGTTTTATGTTCTTTTGTGCTAAACATTAGAAAATTCTACAGTTCTTTTACTCCCATGCACATCCTCCTTCTACGTCTATTCCTTTATTTTTAAATCAAAATGATGTAATTGCAGCTCCACAGTCAAGATTGACCTTCATTTTTCCACATCAACATCTGAGTTAAATACTTTTGAAACTCACAACATGTGTCTTAGCAATCACAATTCTACATGTTAAGAATATTCACATTTCAATGTATTTTGTGTTGAAGGGGAAAGAGAAGCTGAAACATGCATCAAATGAGAAAATATAAAGTGGTGGCTACTGTCTGAGTCAACGAGCTGCTTGTGTTCTTATCTGTATGTATAAAAGTGAGAATACTGGATTACTTTAGCTATTTTATAAGTTAAATTAGAAACTGATGTGCCTGACATTAAGACTCTTATTCGACACTGTTACTTGATGCTGCTTGACAAGTATCATCTCAGTGTGGATGAGCTGGTTTCAAAAAGACCAGATGTAAGTATTGCAAATTCCACAATTTGAAAAGTCTGCACATCTTAAAAATGTTTCGTTCAGTCAATATCAGAAAACTACCTTCAGAAAAGATGGTATAGATGAGATGGATTTTTTTATATAGCATTGAATATCTGAGATGCAGCAGCATGCCCACCCAGAACTTGATGAGACAAGTTGTTTTACAATCCTGCCAATATCCACAGAAAGCCAAGCCCAAAATTTGCCAGGAATTCAAGATAAATATCAATGGTATTGCAAAAAATGTTCCCTCTATAGGTCTCTATTTCAAATGGCACATTTCTGAAATGAAAAGAGATTCCTAGTGCTTGTTTTGATGGTACATGTGTAATTATATTGGGGGAAACATTTTGTTTAGAAGACTTTCTGAATGTAAATCCAAGAGTTCCAAAATTAGAAGAAGGGAGATCAGGAGATGGAGCTTTAGGAGAGAGGAGTTAGAAGAATGGGTGTCCTTCTATGAACTCTTAACCAGAGCCCTTGTGAAAGAGCATAGTTGGTATGCTCAGTCCCAAATGCCTTCCAAAGGACTCTTGGCTCATTCAGCTCGTGGAAGGGAGGATGTGTTATATCTTTGTGGGAAAAAGTTTATTACCTGCAGGGTCTTTGCTTTCTTTATGACTGCTGTCAGATTACACTCAGTGCTTCAGGCAGGATGTCATGAAAAGGGCAATGTCAGAGAATCCCTGGAAAACTGCATTCTTTCACTCCACTACCAAATTCTGGTGTGATGCTGGACAGTCATTTGGATTGGCCAGTAATTGCATGTTCCTCTCTTTGCAAGTGCTTTAGATGAGAGTTTCTACATAAAAAGTCACTTCTGACTGCAGTGAAATTCTTGAGTGTATAGGACTACATTATGCTAAGTACTCTAAAAGATTAATTCCTAGACATCCTAAAGTGGGCACCTAAAATTAATGGGCTTTTTTTTTTTTTACTATTTTCATCTTAATCTCTTTACATTCCTCAATAGTCAAATGAGATAATTATACCTCTCTCCATCATCAGGTTGTTATGTAGATAAAGTCATAAAAGGTTTTGAACCAGTTAGGTGTTACAGTGATGAGTGCTTTGAAGAAGACTTGAAGTAAAATGCCTGTATTCAGTACCAGGATTGGAAGAGGTGTATGGGAAAAGAGCCTTCCTCTGACAGAACTAGAACCCAAAGTGATCCAGGCATATGGTGAGAATTATTCTGTCTAAATACCCAGTGAAACCAGCAGTGTGCCTCAGCACCAGAATCAGAGAAATCAAGACTGCTTCATGTCCTCTGCGTCTCAGCCAGGGTCAAGCCCCACTGATGCCCACCCAGATGCCCACTCTCATAAAAAAGCCCCCAAACCCACACAAAGTGCAGACTCTGAGGTCTCACTCATCTTTGAGAAATTTTGCTTGAAAAAAGATGGTACATTTAAAGCATTGTGGTCATCAAAGCCTTGATGTTAAGGAAAGTGTAAAAATAATTTGTGGGGGTAGATAGGTACCTGAGCCTTTGTATTCAGGGTGACAGCTGAACCATGTTTCTTATGTTTCAAAGTGATTTAAAGCTTCATACTGTTTTAATCAGCTGTTTCACATTCAACTCTATTTTAGAAAGAGAACTGAAATATCAGCTAAGTTAAATAGCCTTACAGACCCACTGCATGGGGAAACAGGATGTCTGAGATCCTAATATGAGCATCACAGGCCTTGTCAGGCTTGAGCCAGCCTTCAGTGAAGAGAACAGTTTGTTACCCTTTCTGTG
Organism: Phylloscopus whistleri; assembly: GCA_017589585.1. Classification (NCBI taxonomy): domain Eukaryota; kingdom Metazoa; phylum Chordata; class Aves; order Passeriformes; family Phylloscopidae; genus Phylloscopus; species Phylloscopus whistleri. Next base: position 1,195,932 of record JADMLD010001391.1, read on the forward strand.
GGTCCTCTCCCGAAAGAGGATGGTATTGGGTTGTGGGATAAAAGGCTCCTGACATGAAGGATCCAGAAACACAAGGGCAGATGGAGGAGCTTCAATACCCTAGTCAGGGACATTAACCACTGCCCCTGTTTTCAAATTAAACTCTGTTTTGGACTGTTTTCCTGTGTAAGAGACATTTTACTTGTGTATTTACAACAACTGGAGTTGTACCAGAGGAGATAGGGCCCCAGGTGCTTGGGGTGGCAGCAAGTGAAGAGGTCAGAGCCCATGTGCACTGCCTGGGTGCCTGGGTGCCAGTGTGGATTGCTACCAAACATCAAACTGGACTTGGTGCCTGGAAAGCCAGGCAGGCACCAGAGGATCTGCCAGTTCTCCTCCAGCAACTGAAGGGGCTGCCATGTGTCTGGGTGTCAACAGTTGGGGACATGGGAGGTCCAGGGACAGTTTTGGGGCAGACAAAGTGTTTCGAGACAGCCAGTAGAAGGACCCATATGTTGTGTGTGTAGGTATACATTTTTTCCCATTAGCAGCTGTCATCCTGATCAGTTAGAGAGGGGAACAGGATGAGGCCACAGCGCTGTTTGTGCTTGCAAGGGTTGTGTTTTCCATCTGTGTGGATGCACGTGGCTGGTCACAGGTACACATGTGCGTGTACACATATGGTGTGTGTGCCAGCCTTGGGGAATGCACGCTCAGCCTCACTGCCGGCTGATCCCGAGGCTACAGAGCTGCAGCAGCCTCCCCTCTGTCGGGCTGCTGGGCATGACAACCCCTAACAGATGGGCCCTCCTCTGCCAGAAGGTTTCAAACCTGTCTCCAAAACAACTAAGGAATGCTGCTCAGGAGTACTAGATGTGCTCCCAGGATGTAAAGAGCGATGGTCTAATGGCTACAGATCCGCTTGTATCTCTTCCTCTGAACCTGTCCCCCGCCGTAGCCTCACCTGCTGGATAATCACTCCTCTCTTGGGAACGGCAGGCAGCACTCAGCAGCTCTGTTTCAATAACACATTCGCTACACAAAACAGAAAACACCACTGCATGGCTTCTTCCCTTTGTGATAATGCTGATAATACTTCCCTGCTCCATACTGTTCCTCCTCCCTTACAGTTTTTCTCCCTGAAAGCTTTCCTGGGAGGATGGTTAGTTGGAAGGAGAGGTTGTTGCTGGGTTATCTTTCCTAGGCTAGCTAGCAAGAGTGTCAAATGACGTCCATGCTCCTGAGCAATAAGACTTCTCCAGACACAGATATTTCTGCTGTTTTGTAAACAGTAACATAGTCAGCTTGAAGGAGGATGTTATTACAGCAGAGCAGTTTGGGGGTGAGTGAGAGGGGTGAACTGAACATATAGGCACATGAATTTTAAGACAGAAACAGCATATGCAAGGAGTGTTCCATCAGCTTGATAATAACTTGTCATCTGGGGCTGATGAGGTGCACGTGTCCTGCGAAGTCCTGGATTGGCACTTCACTGCCTGTTGCCTGCAGCTTGCTGGATCTCCCCTGATCTCATATTCCTTCCAAGCACACCAAGGATATCTGTTTACACATTTTCACTCAATGAATTACAATCTCATTTCTCTCTACTTCCCTCATTCAAGAAATGAATGATGTGTTAGGGCAGATGTATCAAAACTGATGTCTTTAACTCTTAGGTCCTGTCATGGCTGGACCTTGGAGCTTGTTTGGAGGATTGGACTCTCCTTGTGTACCACATTTCTTACAAAGGAGCCTTAAAAACTACTAATCAAACTGTTTACCATGCAGAAACTATTTAATAGGAGGGAAAAAAAAAACCCAACAACCAGGCTTTTTATTGTAATGTAATTTTGGAGAAAATCATCCAACTTAGGATGATTATTAGTAAGATAATACTTAGCTGATAAAAATCTTCTTTCAGGCATTTTGACATGTTTTGTTGTTAATTTTTCCTCACAAATTACTTGTTCCCAGCATTATGAAACTCTGTGGCTTACTATAAACATATTACTGCTAAGAATGTAATACAGAGATTTTTTTTTAAATTCTATTCTTTTTAAGTGGAAGCAGTGCAGCTGTTGATCAATTTTGTGACATGAAGGATGGTGATGTCATGACCTGGCAGGAACAAACACTGACCACAGGAGATGGAAGAGGAGTAGATCGAGACAGGGAAATAACCCACCGGTAATACAGCATTTAGAAAAATAGCACGGGGGCAAAAGGTGCAATTAAAAGAATCAGGGAGACAGGAGGAGGAGGAGGTGGCCCTGGATTTCGAAATCCTGCACTTGAGAATTGAAACCTCATACACCTCAGATTTCTACTGTCTTTTTCTGTCTTATATGGAACTGTTGAATTTGCCCTTTGGTTCAGCAGGTTTTTTTCTGAATATAAAATAATTTGTCTCAGACTAGATAGCAGGGGGCAGAATTTATCTGGTGTAAATGGCTCTCACTTCATACTCACTGAGAAGCTGCTCCAACAGTCTTTGTTCTCTGTATATGAAGCAGAACTGCTGAAACGTGTCAACAGTTCAGTGCTTATCGCAGCGCTCTTGGTTGGGCTTTTTTCATGTTCTGCTTTTGCATCACATTGCTTTGTACCCTTTTCTTGCAGTTTTGTCAGAGAGGTAGCTGCATTTCATTGATGGTGTATGTGCAACTTGTAGTCTTTGGGAAAAATAATAAAGGAGCAAACTGACACTTATACTGTAAATGCCTGGAATTAATTCTGGGAAAGAATAATCTTTCAAAGCAGAAACACTACATGAATGTCAAATTGTCAGACACTCAAAATTTCTTTCTATACTGCCTTGGCATCTGTGCTGATAGTTTTTTTTTTCTTTGCCCTTTTCTTAGGTGCATTAATGCCACCATATATAACTACAAGTTCCCTATATGCAGCGAAAATGTATCTGCATCCCTGCAGGTGGATGTTGAAATACTGTGTCAGGCTGCTGAAAAGCAATTTTGCTACACAGCAAATATCCAGTTTTACTTAAGTTTTTTATTTTCCTCTCCTCTGCTCTGAAGAACTGTCTGTCTTTCAGAAAACAGTGCTGGATTCTCCAACACTGAGTTGCATTGCTGTTGCTACATTGGTTTCAAAGTGGATACTCCTGATATATTGTCCTTCAGTGAGAGTAGAGTTGAGGCCACTGTTCTGAGTGTATTTCATGTTAAGTGTCTCTGGTATAGTATCACAAAGGCAGTTTTCTAATGTCTGTATCTTCTAAATAATTAATCTAGAAGTCTGTATGCCCTGGCTCTAGTAATACCACTCCACTTGTGTTTGCCATTATTTATGATTTATGTTAACTTTGTTTTTCAGTCAAATAAAAATCCATATTTTGTGTGCACCCAAGTCAGACGTTTCTGGGAGAATAGGGCCTTTGATAACACTGAGGGAAAAATTTAATTGTACCCCCACCCCCACATCATTTACATAACTCAGATTGATGAGATAGGAAGGAAAGTGTTTACAATGCAAGAAGATAGGAATTTGGGGATTTAAATAGGAAGCAAATCGAAATGAGCTGTCTGAGGTAATTATGGAACACATACTTCATATGTTTTCATTAGATATTGCTATTATACTACACAAGGCAAAGGAGTTTGATTAAACTACAGCTCAGTATATAAATTTATGCATAAATTACCCAGAAATCAGTTAGTTCATTATCTTTCAGGAACTCAGCAGGGGACTGAGCAAAAGTTTAGGTCCACTGGGATAAATCATTTGAACAAGAATAAAACCTGTGTTAGGTAGGAAATAAAAACACAGACAAGGTCCATGAGATGGAGCATGACGAGGGGTTAAACTACTGCCTATGCAAAGCCCCAGGCAGGGAGAACAGCCCAGGGCCGAGGTAGTGTTTGCCCACAGCTCCTGTGAGACCACACTAATGCCTGGAGAAGGGACACTTCACACTAATGCCTAGAGAAGAGACAGTTCTCTCCTGCAGGCAGCCCTTCAGTGAAGGTGACAGGTTTATCCTTTCTGTTTGGAAATGGTGCTTCAGCTTGGTTTCACCACTGGTTTGCTCATGGAAGTGGGCTCAACAAATATCAGGCAGCTAAATTACTTT